>CM076581.1:1476984395-1477584395 GCA_034641835.2 Pinus albicaulis
AAGTCCTCAATGTACTCCCCCACTGAACACTTTTGTTTGAGATTTATCAATTGGCTAAAGAAAGTGTTTCTCTTTGTATCCTCATAATGTGCTATCATTTCCTCCATAAAAATTGACCAAGTGGAAATTTTTTTTACGGGAGCAAAGCCATTGATACCATACAAATGTATTTTGTTCTAAATGTAAAGTTGCAATGCGTACGCTTTGTGTGTTTTGCACATTATTGAGATCAAAATATTGCTCCATCTGTAGTATCCATGTTACAGGATCCTTTCTATCGAACTTCCTCATATCTATTTTTGGAATATGGTGGTTCTTCCCTCCAACATTAGAGTTTGTGAAATCACGATTAACGTTTATTTTGTTCTCATCATGAGTTTCCTCTACTATATTTTCACCATTAGGAAACATTTCTTGTATCAACTTTGTCAAACCTTCCATGTCTGCTTTTAGATCATTCTTCATGTTTTCCATCTTAGCTTCCATGTCATCCATCTTAGATTCCATGCCAGCTTCCATGCCATTCTTCAAACCATCCATATTAGATTCCACGCCTTTCTTCAAACCATACATCTTAGTTTCCACGCCTTTATTCAAAACTTCCATGTCATTTTTTGTTTCTCTTTGCGAGAGAGAAATTTTTTGCACTTGCTCTTGTAATTTTGATATGTCATGTTGCCATTCTTCGACTTCATGAGTCATAGTAGAGCCTTATAAAGGGTTAATGGGTGTTGAATTCTTTTTAGCGGCCATTTGAGAATCCAATACTGATATCTATTCTACAATATGCCCTTGGAATCAATTCAACTTGATTCTTCAAACAAGACTTATGCAATTCGGGAAAAAAATACACACCTTTTACTTTCTTTTGAGGAGCTCGATATTGAAATTGACTTATCTCTATACTTGCAAATCCTCAATATCTGAAATTCGGCCCTGTAGTAGTCCTCTAAAGCTTCTTTCAAATGCCACATGTCTTATTTGATTTGGATTCTTCAAGGAAAAGTTATGTCCAATCTCCCACAATGACCTAATTATGGACTGGTTCAGTAGAGCGAACTTGTACGACTTGCCACATGTCACTGTTTGCTCCTTTGGCTCTAAAATTTATAGACAGGAAACTACAGTCCATGTACTTCTAGTCACTTTTTACATAATTCCAATCTGATACTCAGAGAGAGAGAGTTATGAATATTTTCACACGATCACCTCTTTGACATGAAATTCAGGAGCCTGAAAAAGACCTAAATTCCACAGATCGTATCTCTTAAACTATTGTGACAAAAGCTCTGATATTTTGCGAAGATTTTCCTCGGGATTTTGGATTTTTGCTCTAAAAATTTCAGCTTCTGAACCTTCGTAGAAAAAACGTTATAGCGAAAATTATGTGATGCCCTTTTTAAGTGAAATTCAGGAGCCTGCAAAAAGCCCTAACTTCCACAGATCATATCTCCCACAATATTGCCAACCAAGCTCTGAAATTTTTTGACGATGTTACTTAGGATTTCGGCTTCACACTCTAAAAATTTCAGCTTCTGAACCTTAGTAGAAAACAAGTTATAGCGAAAATACCACGATGACCTGTTTGGAGCAGCGAAACCCTAGAATCCAAAGCTCTGATACCAAAGGTTGTGAAACTAGTTCCAAAAATAGAAGAAAAGAGATATCAACGCCTTAGAAATAAGCCACTTTGAGGGGGAAACCTCTAATACATTACATGAATGAACAATTCTTGGATGATACAAATTACAAAACCTCCTTTCTATATATAGGAGTCCATGGGGCCGCAATGTAATCCTAGTGGGGCCACAATGTTAGCCGACCTAACAATAATAATTTAAGGGCACAATAATAACAATATGGAGGTTACAGAGGTACAATAATAAAAATATGGGGGTTACACTAACAACAATAAGGGACTATACTAGTAATATAGGGACCTAACATCATGGTAGATTGAATGACAAATTGTGCCCATTTTTTCTCCCTTTCTCATCCTTTTAAAGTAAGTATAGTGGCATAAGAATTCATATAAATAGTTCAAAAACTACATGGAATACACAATATTATTGTAATTGAAAGAGATCCAATTTTCACTAGAAATTTTTGGATTGAAATATTCTCTTGTTTGGTACTCCATTGTCTCAAAACTCATCTTACCATCCTTAATATGATGGGAAAAATACTATTGTTAATAAATATTTAAAAGGATATCTACACTGATTTTAATCTGATAAAAAAAAGTAATGGATCAAGTGGTTTCCCTAGGAAAAGTGATTGTACAACAAATCCTTCTATACCTGATAAAAATGGCACCATTCATGACACACCATGAATATCTGACATCCTCCATCCATCACACCACCCTTAAAAGGAACTATAAAGGATCAAGCATCAAAGGACCACATAATGCATCAATAAGAGGTTCTCAAGCTTTGAAGAACAACATGGCTATAGCACAAAACATTATGAAACAACAAAGCCATTAACATCACAATGAAAGAGAATTTGAAGTGGGCGATTGAGTATTCATGAGACTACAACCATATAAGCCAATGTCCCTCAATAAAAAATAAGGACAATAAATTAGCACTAAGGTATTATGGCTCCTACAACCATTAGTAGCCATACCAAGCCAATGTTGGGAAGAAGTTTCAATGGATTTTATTAAAATTTTAGCCAAATAGTCATTATGGTAGTGGTATATTGAATGACAAATTGTGCCCCTTTCTTCTCCCTTTCTCATCCTTTTAAAGAATGTATAGTGGAATAAGAATTCATATAAATAGTCCAAAAACTACATGGAATACCAAAGATTATTGTAATTGAAAGAGATCCAATTTTCACTAGAAATTTTTGGATTGAATTATTTTCTTGTTTGGTACTCCCTTGTCTCAAAACTCATCTTACTATCCTTAATATGATGGGAAAACTAAGATTGTTAATAAATATTTAAAAGGATATCTACACTGATTTGCATCTGATAAACAAATGTATTGGATCAAGTGGTTTCCCTAGGAAAAGTGATTGTACAACAAATCCTTCTATACCTGATAAAAATGGCACCATTCATGACACACCATGAATATCTGGCATCCTCCATCCATCACACCACCCTTCTAAGGAACTATAAAGGATCAAGCATCAGAGGACCACATACTGCATCAATAAAAGGTTATCAAGCTTTGAAGAACAACATGGTTATAGCACAAAACATTATGAAACAACAAAGGCATTAACATCACAATGCAAGAGAATTTGAAGTGGGTGATTGAGTATTTGTGAGACTACGACCATATAATCTAATGTCCCTCAATTAAAAAAAGATGGACAATAAATTACCTCTAAGGTATTATGGCCTCTAAAAGGTGTTAAAGAGGATTGGAAGCATGTCTTACAAATTGGATTTGTCGTCATCTTCACGTGCACATCCAATCATCCATGTTTTTTTGCTTAAAGAAGGTAATTGGTGACAAAATATCAAGCCAAACTATTTTATAAGAAATTGATGAAGAAGGGAAAATCATATTAGAACCAAAAATAATCCTATAAACAAGGATTAAGTAGTCGAGAAATTGAACAATTATTGAGTACATCATCAAATGGAAGAACTTACTAGTGGAAGAGACACATGGAAAGATGAGTTGTTCATGTTAAAAAAACTGTCAATAGTCAAATGTTAAGGACAAAACTTTTTTGAAGGGAAGGAGCATGTTAAGCCTTATATAAGCCCGATGCTAACTCCAAAACCCCTTATTAAGCCCTATGTTTTGAATGATTACATTTCTATTTTTATATTGTTATGTAGGCTAGAACCTTTCATTGTACTATTTTAATATAATTTTACCTTGATTTAGGACAATTTCCTTAAAGAATTTAGATATATACCCTACTAGAGAATAACCAACAAGAATAACTCAGGAAGTAGGGAATTTTCTTAAGGGGTACACAATTTATATATATGAGAACAATCATTATTTTATAAAACTATATGGGTATGAAGAGAGTCCTTTGCTACTTCCCATATTTATTTCATTGTTGAAGTTTTTCGACAACATAGGTCATTGTCCATTCTTTTCAAAAAGAAGAAGCATCAAACATAGTCTTAGGATCATCAAATCTTGTCTTATAGACTGTATTCATTGTAAAAAGCCACCCCCTCCTTCCCCCCCCCCCCCCCCTTGAAATGGGTTTTAATTATTGGGTTCTTATCATTTTTAAGGTGCATGGCATCCTATCTTGTGGAAGCACAAAGCCCCTTTCTATTTTTTCCTTATTTAGGACAATTTCCTTATTTAGGGAAATTTCCTTAAGAATTTAGATATATACCCACTAGAGCATGACTAAAAGAATAACTCAAGAAGGAATTTTCTTAAGGGGTGCGAAATATAAATATAAATATAAATATATATAAATATATATATATATATATATATATATATATATGAGAAAAATCATTCTTTTATTAAACTATATGGGTATGAAGTGAAAGGGACATGAAACAGGATGAAGAGGGTGGAATGGATGGCGCTGGGCGGGAGAAGTTGGGGTTTGAACGTCGAAGGGCGGGCGACTGCACAGGGTCTGCGCGCCTCTGCATCCACAGAACATGTCAGAGGTTTTCTGTCGGGGCTACGTTCTCAAGGTGAAGAGGGGATCCCACCTTCTACTATTGAAGGCTTGTCTTTTTCCGTTTCTGAAGGCGAACATGTCGGGAAGGTGGGTGATTGCTTGTCAGGTAGAGGGGGCGCGGTTCCTTTGAAAAAGGGACTGTCCATTGGTGGGGCTAATGATGTGAAGGAGCCCGATCTATAGGGGAAGGGCCTGCCTTTCTGTTTGAATGAAGGTGAATGGGACCGTGAAGAGGGCGTTTTTCAGAGATTTTTCTGCTCGGAGTCTGTGTTGGATCAGGATCTATCTGTGCTATCGGATAGAGGGGTGAATGTTTTCAGCGATAGGGATAGCGGGAGAGATGTCTCAAACCATTTAAGTCTAGAAGAACAGTGTGGGAAACCTGTTCCTGAAGGCACAAAAGAGACAGGTTCAAGAAATTGTAGGGAGGCTGGAGAGTCAAAGAAGGGGGGCCGTAAGAAGAAATGGATCAAAGTTAAAAGAGCTGAGATAAACTATGTTCTGGGTGAAGATATAAGCTGGGAGTAGGTCTCTCATATGGCTAGCAGAACTCTGGTAGGTAGAGCCATGGGGAGGTTTTTCGCACTAAAAACTGTTGTTGCTTGGGCTGAAGCAAACTGGAAAGCTGACCTTGGATATGTTCCGGAAGTAGTGTCCCTCTCCAGGGGGTGGTTTGCTTTCAAATTTCTGCTCCCTGAACATATCCAGTGGGTATTGCATCGGTGTTGGGCATTGGATCACACCCCTTTTTTCCTCAAACATTGGCACCCTATTTTTGATGCAAGTAGGGAGAGGGTGGACTCTGTTCCTGTGTGGGTTCGTTTACCAGGTTTGCCTCTTCATTATTGGACTGAGGAACACTTACAGGGTATTGGTAATTCGCTTGGGGTTTTTCTTGAGGCTGATCTATCCTTCTTACTGACTAATAACAGGCGTGTTGCTCGAATATTAGTCATGGTAAATGTTGTAACTCCTAGAGACAGTCTAGAGTTGTTATAGACCAGTGCCTAGGACATCTTATGAGGTGTAAAGAGCAGGATATTTAAGACAACGTTTCATCCCTTAACGTGACAGAGCTCTTACACTACTTCCTTTGAAACAGAGAATAGACTAAAATGGAACCAGAACTTCGGACAGTTTGAAGTATTTGGAATAACACTGAACAAATGAAATGTTAATATTCAGATACTACTACATCAGACAATTTTAAGACAGGTCACCATAATCAGGGCCAGATTCACGATATATGGCAGAGAAAGTATATGTAAACGATTGCGGAGATGTACAGCAGGAAGGAGATATCGGCTGTCAAATAAATGATATTAAGAAAAGTTTCATGGCATACATTGGGCTTAAATATCTAAGAATCCATACATACCAAGAACTCCCGTCAATAACATTTCAATACAACCAACATAGTAGAAATACGAGTGAAAGGTGCGTGGAACAATATATTCGAGCCATTAAAGTATCAAGCTGCTATCGATATAAGTTGTCACACGATAAATCTATATCAAGAGACGTGTAAAAGACACTCGTATCTCACATCACAAGAGCGTGAGCATAGATGAAACTTAACAATAGAGAAACACACACTATCATACAACCATGTACAGAATCCTTATTACTTGGTGAAGCTTCTCTATTTACAGACCACGGCTCTTCCGGCAAGATTCAATTTTAAAGCATGCATTAATAGCCCTATGACAATAATCCCTTTTCAAGAAGTGGGAACTCCGTTTTCTCTTTCTTTTTCCTGTATTATATAGGATCTCTTCTGCCTTTCAGCGAGAAGATATTTTCTGAAAATATCTCTCTCGCGTGAACAAAATTGTTAACAGTCATTGTCAAAACCACAAAATGGCATGATGGGGAAAACAACCCTTCCATCATGCGTAACAGGCCCCGGGCCAAACTTAAAACCAAAACGTAGGCCAATGTCTGATGTAAAAGTAAAAAATGCAAGAGTGGGGGGAAAAACCACCCACTCGGAAATTTAAACAAAACATAACTGAAATGAAAGTAAAAGGCCGTTTCAGGCCATGTCATGAGTAAACATGAGGTGTCATGAGTGCTGCTGGGTCGAGGCTGTAGTAGACGCTGGAGGAGGTACATCGGTGGAGGGACTGGCATGCTGAGTCAGGAACTGTGTCAACCTCCGCTGGCTTTCTGGATTCGGTTCTGACATCTCTAAGAGTCTCTCTACCCTGGTAAATGCCTCGCCGAAGGTGTGGATGTCTGCATGGGTGGGGAGCCGATACCTGATCATATGGAGAAGACTAAACTCCTTCTGGAGGACTTTGATGATGGTAGTAGCCTTAAGCTGAGTTCCTTTGCCCATCTGAAGATCTGACCGATCCCTTTCTGCCTCTAGAAGTGCTGTGTATTGATCGGGGTGCATGAGTACGGCAGGAGCGTTTGGTTCCCAACATGAAGGGAGGCCAGCAGTGATGATTCCGTTCCACACCTTGTTGAACTGCTCCACAATGTCTGCGACCTATTGGAGAGCCTTCGAAGCTGCCAATCGAGCCTCCTCTTTCTCTATAATTTTCCGACATTCATTGATATCCATAAACCGGCTGGGAATGCCATGTTTTACCACGTCATTTGCTCTCAGTGTATAGAGAAAAGATATATAAATTCCGGCATGTCGAGCTCTATTTGGCAGATTATCCCCGGCCTCCTGCAACCTTCTATTAAGATATGGAAGGGTGGACTTGAGTTCACCTATCATTGTCAAAAACTCCCACTGCTCAGTCACTGCCATGATTATATCTGACCAGATCAAGCTCCTGGCCTCACGCAGGGTGAGGTTTCCCTTCGCTTTACTCTTCAATTCGGCAATAATCTGTTGCTGCTCAGTTGAGGTCTTTTTTCCTTCCTCCAGTTCTCTTTGTAGCCCATCAATTACTCTGGCCTTTTCAGCCAGGGCGCCCTCCAACTCTACCACCTTTTGCTTGGCTGTTGTTGTCTGCTTCCCCAACACTTCTATCTCAGCCATAGATGTGGATAGTTGTGCTGTTGCTGAACCTGTCCCACTTGATGTTTCGGCTGCATGACAACTGTGCGTATCCCAGCGGGCCTGCAGCTCAGTAGCTCTGCTCTCCAGTTCTTCAATTCTTTTGACCATTTTTTCTTTCTCCTCTCTCTCTGGAAAGCCTGGCAATCAGCTCGTTTTTCTCCTCCTCCACCTGCACCAGTTCATCGGTCTCAATGATGTAAGCCGGGTATGCTCACTGCTTTCACTTTCGCTCGCGAAATGTCCTTCTCCAACTTACACACGTGCACCAGATTCCTCCCTCCTTCGTCCGAATTTTTAATCTTCTCTTTAAGGACGCGCACCTGATGTGCGTTGGCACGACAAGCACTCTTTTCTGCGGAATAAGAGTTGCTCAAGTTGTCGTATTTCTGCTCTGTCTTCCTTAGGGCAAGGGTGATCTGCGAAAGCTTATCTTTCATCATGTCGCAGATTGTCTGGAACAGGTCATTCAGGTCCTGTACCGGAACCTTCTTCATGTCGACAACCAATTCAAGCACCTTGTAGCTAGAAACGTCTGAGTTCGGGTCTAGGATAGCCTCGGTCATAGAAAGTACCAGGTTTTCGGTGTCTGCATTAACCGAGGCAGAGATTCTGGTGTGATATTTCTCCACGAAACCTCCTAGTTAGGCCCTGTATTTGTCTCGGACGGTTTTATTGGTCAGCTCCCTTTCTTTTGTCTTGGAAGGAGGAGGCTCGATGATGGCCTGAGTGACTTCAGTGTAGTCAGAGGAGGCGACGCTATCTCTTAGAACCACTATCCCTGCCTTGCCTTTGTCAAACTCTCCAAATTTCGTGAAGGGCTCCAGAATTATCCCTTCCCCGATGACCTCAGCTTCACTAGTGGCCACCTTTTGCCTCTTGGGTGGTGGTGCTCCGGAAGTACCAGCTTCCTGCTCATTGCCCCCTTTGTTCACTTCTTCTTCTCCTGTAGCAGATGAGTCTGTCTCCATCTGCGAAAACATAGGCCAGACCTCAAGATTAGCCCTCAACTCCAGAAATGGCCTGGATTCATGAACGTAGGGCGTAGACCTGTTTCTCTTTCTTTTATTTGAGATAATTTCCCGTGGGTCATAAGCCCAACTCTCCCCTAATTTCAGGTCCATGTTCTGCAACATTTTTTCAACAATCGGGAGGGCATATCTAGAATTTACAACAAAGGGGCCAATATTGTCGGGGAGCTTCAGAATGTAACCTTTCTTAGCGGGGACGAAATGAAGCTGGTCAGCCTTGAGGGCTTGCCGGATGTACTCAAGGGCATAGACTCGTCGGACAGGAAAAGCTGGGAGCTGGTAGGGGGCTACCTCGGCTCCATAGACACGGATTTCAGTGGACTCTTCCGATAGGAACCAATTGCCGGTACACTGGTACTTCCCAGCCTGTAACCAGCGCTTCATCTCTGGGAAAACCCTAGGGGAAGGCACGTCGTGAATGATGGTATAAGCAATAGACATGAAGGTATTCACGAAATTGACATAACCTTCTCCCCTAGGCAATTGACGAACAGAGCAATTCCAGTCGAAGACTGGCCTGGGCTGGGAATTTTCAGAATACATCCTGTCCAGCCCCAAATGATTGAACTTGTCTGCATGCTAGAACAGGAAGAGGTAGAACACCAACGAACAAAAATGAAACTTTCGGACCTTGGCGAGCTCCCGAAATTGGGTCCGGATGGTAAAAGAAAGGAAACCTGGAATATCCAGTGTGACTCCGTTCTGTGTCATAAGCCACAAAAATCGAACGCATACTGAAGAAATGTCTTCAGGGCTCCCTACTCCCAGGAGACCGGCAATGAGGGACAGAACTGGTCGGACTTCTTCATTAAACAAACTCAATGGGAACGGCTCCAATGGAGGTAGGGCCGTCGCCTGATCAATGGTTATGGCAGCTATGAAGGCACGGCGGGGTTCCCTCGACAGTTTATTAAATTGTGCGAGCAAGGTTTCATCTTTGAAACTGAAGTAGGCATCGCTGGAAGGGAAACGGAGGGCCTGCCTGATAATATCGGGAGAAAGAAAGAAAATTATGTTACCCTGAGGGGAAATGAAAGCATCCCGATGCGAATCGTAGGAATCTCTAAGCCAGACAATGAAATCGACACAGGAGTGAACTTGGGGGGTGATGTGGTGATAAAAGCCGGATGCGACGACTCGGAAACGATCAGCACTTTTACAGTGGCGGCCAAACAGCAGGGGCTTGACATTTCGTATGTCGAAAGGGTATTTCGGGTCATAGATACCCGCCTGTAAGTCACAAAGGGGTTCAAAACCAGGGGGGTTCCTAGACTCGTGGAGCTGGGGAGTTTCAGGTTCGTTCTTCTTGGGCGTTCCTCTCCCCATGGCAGTTATTCAACAAATCGAAAAAGAGAGAGGAAAAAACAATGAAAAAAAACGGAAAATGGATTACCTGAGCAGAGGGTGACAATGCTTGGGAAAGCGATGAGGGGAACCGTGACAGTGACTTGGACAAATCCGGCGTTCTTCCCTACTTGGTATTCGCCGTAGAAAACTACCTGAAATGATTTACCAGAGAGAAATACGGGAGTTTTTACCATTCGGGAGGACTGTTTAGGTTAAAAGGTGAAAATGTAAGAGAACAGAGGGCAAGTGTCGTAAGGACACTGACACTGAGACACGTGGCACGTGGGGATTGGGTAAATCAGGGTGTAGGTGAGCGCCTCGTGTCGGGTTAAAATCTGGTACGAGCCTTAGTACCAGCTGCCCTAATAGACTTACCTTACCGTTATTCCATATGCGCTATCCAATTTTTAACATGTAGGACTTCCCCTTTGCCGGACCAACACTTATCTTCCTCACCTGCGCGGGCCCACCTTAACTCCGCCACGAGACAGCGTCCCGCGGCCTAGCCTTGTCATTCTATCTCTGCCGTGAAGTCTTACCATGCCACGTGTCGGAAGTCCGCGGGGGTAAGGGCCTCGTCCCTTCCCCACGGCTTGACCCCCTCGGACTTACTACGTATGTTGTCATGTATAATCCGAGGCCTTTTCCAATATATGAGTTGACATGTAACGCCACGTCTCCATTACCTTTGTGTTAGATGTTCACTATTGTTCCGCCTTTCATCACTTAGTGCTATTTATCCATTGGTTTCAATATATGTGCGCTTCACCACCTTTTCTCTTTTCGGCCTGATTTGATTTGACACTTGCCACTTGATATACAACTTTAATGTGACCTGTTCGTCCTTTAGGTACTTCCGTGGCTATTGCTAAGAATTGAACAACATTGGCTCCACCTGGGGACGACACGTTTGTCCTCGAACGTGTCGAGAACTACGCAGACCGCCTGTATATCTTCTTTGAACAACACTTTTCAGTTTCTAGAGCTCTGCCCTGTACAGGTCATCATGACACATGCATAATCTATGATAAGCAAATGAAAAACAGCAACTAGTATACAATATAATACAGTCAGGCTTTTTCAGCCTTCTTCAGAATTGGAAATATGGTTTGAGGAATTGCCCGTTCACAGGGGCTTCCAACAGATCCCCCTGTAAATTCTCCAGCTTAAACGTATTGTTTCCTCCCTGCTCTGCAATCTTGAAGGGACCGAACCAAAGGGGGTCAAATTTACCATGTTTGCCTTTGTCAGCTCTGCGTACATCCCACCTGAGCACTAAATCCCCCACCTGCAGCTTCCTATCTTTTGTGTGCTGGTCAAACAATTCTTTCATCCTCTCCTGATAGTCCACCAGCTTCTGGTTCACCTGAATACGCGTTTCTTCCAGTTCAATCAACTGATTGATTCTTCTGGTCATGCCATCTGCTTCTTCCTGAGTCTCCTGCATGAAACGAGCCACATGTAGAGCCAACTGTATGGGGAATACAGCTGCTCGTCCGTATACTAGTTCATAAGGCGACTTCCCTGTTGCCCTTTTACTGGTTATCCTGTTTGCCCATAGAGCATACTTCAGTTGAGAGTCCCAATTTCTCTGGTTCTCATTTATTGTCTTCTTCAGTGCTCTGACCAGCGTTTTGTTTGATGATTCGGCAAGACCATTTCCCTGGGGGTAGTAAGCTGTGGAGTGACCCAGAGTGATGTTGTATTGTTGACAAAAATTCACCATCTTAGCAGATTTGAAAGCCTGAGCATTGTCTGTGACTATTCTGGCAGGACATCCAAACCTTGAGATGATGTTCTCTTCGAGGAATTTTATGACCACTGTATCTGTGGCATTTCGTGCGGGGATGGCCTCCACCCACTTCGTGAAGTAATCTGTAGCAGTCAAAATCCATTTGTGCTGCCCACTGGAGGGTGGGTGGATCTCACCTATGAAGTCAATACCCCATTGTTTAAAAGGCTCATCAACGTGCACAGGAATCAGGGGTAGAGCTGCTAGCTTCTGTTTTTCAGCAAACTTTTGGCATTTGTCACATGCTCTGACCCAAGTGAATACATCTCCAAATAGTTTAGGCCAGTAGAAACCAGCCTTCAAAATTTTCTGAGCTGTGCTCCTCCAGCTATAATGCCCTCCACAGATCCCCTCATGGAATTCGGTTATGATATTCCCTACCTCCCCTTCGATGAGACATAACAACAGTATGCCTGAAGGATCTCTCCAATATAATTGACCATTAGCTACGGCATACTTCTGAGATTTAAGCCTTAAGGCTCTGTATTTGGACTTATCACAGCTGGGTGGGCAGCTGAGTGTCAGGAGGTATTCAACAATTTCTTTGTACCAGAGGCTAGTGAGGTACTTCATCTGTATTTTTTGAGTAGCCATTTCCACCTCTTGTCTTCCTCTCTGTTCCTCAGATGCTTCACCTGCGATCGTGGATAAGTGGATGCCCAGAGCTTGGTGGTTCGATTCTGATAAAATCTTCGCTAGCCCCTGTCCTTTAATTAACTTGGTGGGTCTTATGTCCAGGTCATATTCTTGTATCTTCGCAATCCACCTGCCCCTTCTGCCTTCACTGTCTCCCTGCACTAGGATGTCTTTAACTGCTGCTGTGGGTACAAAAGCAGTCACATGAGATTGTAAAATGTACATGTGAAATGCCTTTAAGGACTTTACCAGGGCATAAGCTTGCTTCTCCAGGATGTTGTATTTTAGCTCTACATCATGAAGGACTTGACTAAAGAAAGCAATGGGTTGCTCGTACCCATCTCCATTCTGCTGTAGGAGGACCCCTGCCACCGTGTGAGGTGATGCAAAAGAGAAAATCATGAAGGGCTCAGTGAAGTCGGGCTTTGCCAACACGGGAGCCTCAGCAAATGCAGTTTTGATCCTGGAAAAGGCCTGCCTTGAATCCGGTGCCCACTTTACCTCATTATCCTTCTTGAACATATCTGTAATGTGTCTGACTATTTCGGCATAGTTGGGAATGAATCTTCTGAGGAAATTGATCCGTCCTAGGAACACCTGGACTTCTTTCTTATTTCTGGGGAGGGATATACCGTTTATAGCTTCTACCCTTTTAGGATCGATCTTGACCCCATATTTAGTTACTATATGTCCTAGGAGTTTACCCTCCTCTAATGCAAAGAAAGATTTTTGAGGGTTAAGAGAGAGTCCATACCTCCTGCATTTCTCAAAGGTCTTCTGCAAGTGCTGAACATGCTCGACATCATCCTTTGAAAAGATTGTTATATCATCTAGGTACACCACCAAAAACTTATCCTGTTCTCCAACAAAGGTTATGTCCATCGCTCTCTGAAATGTAGCCCCTGCATTGATCAGTCCGAATGGCATCCTGGCATACATAAATGTTCCCCAGGGCGTGGTGAAAGCTGTCTTTTTCTGGTCCTCCGGGAATACAGCCACTTGATTATAGCCCGAGAACCCATCCATCATGGACATTCTAGAGGCCCCTACCACCTTTTGCAGAATATGATCCATCTTTGGTAGTGGATAGCTGTCTTTTAGAGATGCCCTGTTCAGGTTTCTGAAATCCACACACAACCTGATTTCACCATTCTTCTTGCGTACTGGGACTAAATTGGCCACCCATTCAGAATACCTTAGTGGCACTATAATTTTTGCTTTCACTAACTTTTTTATTTCTTGCTCAATCGAGGGTAGCAACAGGGGATTAATCTGCCGGAGCTTTTGCTTGTGGGGTTTTGCATCTGTCTTCAATGGAATTTTATGCTGCATCACACGGACATCAAAGGTTTTCAAATCTTGATATGACCAAGCAAAGACGTCTTTGTAGGTTTGAAACAGCTTTTGGTACGACTGTCTGTATTCATCTGGGACTTTCTTTGACAGCTTCACAATCTTTGGATCTTCTTTCGTGCCCAGATTTAGATCTTCAACCTGGTCCTCAGTCACCATTTTGTTTGGCTGTAACGGGACATCATCCTTATTGAACAGTCTCTCCAAAGGTACCAGCCCTCGGGGAATGACATTCCCCTTTAGCTGCAGGAATCTGTGACCAGCTATCTTCTCTTCTAGCTTGTCCCCTGGAATGTCTCCGAATTCTTCTTCTTCACCATTGTCAATCTCTAAATTTGAAAACTCCCCCACGGTCTCTAAGAACCTCTTTACCTGCTCCTCGTCTTCAAAGACCTGCCAGTGCTTGACATTATCAGGGATTGAAGGCCGGTATCTTACTTCAATTTCGTATCTCAGAAGAGGGTTCTGAGGTGGGCGGAATGTACTAGCAGCCACAGCCAAGGAGTCTGCCATTCTGTTCTGTTCCCTGGGCATAAACTGAATGTTAAATGCCAGAAAAGAATTCTCCACAAGATCCCATACTTCGTTTCTGTAGGCCCTTAGCCTCGGATGCTTCGCTTGACACTGATTTTTCACTTGCCTCACCACCAACTCTGAGTCTCCCATCACCTTTAGACTCTGTATCTTCATGCTTCTTGCTGTTTGCAACCCCAGTATGAGCGCCTCGTACTCAGCCACATTATTCGTGGCCTCATATTCTAATTTAAAGGACAGGGGGACCCATTGACCCATAGGTGAAATAAGCAACACTCCAGCCCCGTTTCCTTCTCTGGAATTTGCTCCATCAAAGTGGAGTGTCCAGATGTCTGATTCATGGTCCTGTACTGATAGATCAGTCTTCAACTGGCAAAACGAGGGTTCGTGGGCATAGTCCTGATCTTCCTCCAACATTAGACAGGAGAAGTCTCCCTCTCTGCTATAAACTGGGGAATTCACTGAATCACCTGCCTTTGTGACTGTTTTGACAAACCTAGTCTCTTGGTACAATCTCCTTTCTTGACCACCAAAGACAGGGATGGTGGCGTACGACAGATCCAGCTTGATTGACCCTCCAATTCTAGTCCCCCAGGACCTAGACAACAGCATGCCGAAGCGGGCTGGGATGTCAGCCACTACGATATCCATTACCACACTCTTAGCCGGGATCTGAGCCAGGGTGACTGCCAGATCCTTGATCATGCCCAAGCACTTCACTCTTTTGGAATCAAAAGAGTAGAGATCTTTATAGGGGCGGGTGATTTGGAGACCCAATTGTTCCATGACAGACAGGGGCATCAAATTGTGGGACGCTCCTGAATCTAACATACAGTTATGCAATAGTAGATCGTGGATTACTAGAGATACATAGAAAGGGGGAGTGGAGGGGTCTAATTCCTCGACATGAGGGCCGAACACTACCATGGGCCTTTCTTCTTGTAAGTTAAGACTGTCCGGAATGTGTGGGACTTCAGGAGTTGAAATGAAAGAGGAGACTTGTGACTGATATGCAGGCTGCCTCAATAATTCAGACAGAGGGACAGGGATTTTAACTTTTTCAAGTTCCTTTTGCAAACTGAAGGCAGACGAGGGATTTTCTATTTGGACTTCCTTTTCTTTGGATTCTTTGTTTGGGACGGTAGACTTAACTTCTTTAACAGGAGTTTTATTTACAGGAGACACAGCTACTTGAGAGGAGGAAGGCATATGACTATCAGCTTGTAAAGATTGGTCAAGGGGCTTCTTACCTTTGTCCGGAGATTCTTGAGTATTGGCCTCTTTCTGTGCAGGTGCTGACCTTTGGGGTGCATCTTCCTCTTCATCTTGGGTGCGGGTCCTTTTCCTGGAGGATCTGAGGTCATATTTCCTGTTAAACTGAGCTTGCATGAAATCAACGAACTGTTTGCAGTAGTCATCGATTTCTGGCTCTTCAGCATCCTCGTTATTCTTCACTTCTGGGTGAGGTTGTAGTCCTCCCTCTTCACTTTCTTGCACAGGACACTCTATGTCATCATTGTCGGAGAAGACCGGACATGTTTCATCTTGTTCATAGGAGGAGTCTTCATGGGAAGCCTCCATTTGTCCTTCCAAGTACAAAGGGTGCGGTACT
This sequence comes from Pinus albicaulis, assembly GCA_034641835.2. Lineage (NCBI taxonomy): Eukaryota > Viridiplantae > Streptophyta > Pinopsida > Pinales > Pinaceae > Pinus > Pinus albicaulis. Next base: position 1,477,000,352 of record CM076581.1, read on the forward strand.
TGGTCTTGTTGCTCCTTCTGCCCCCTCTGCAGTATCTGCAAGGGTGGTTTCCTGTATTGAGGATTGAATCCTCTGTTAGGAGCATTCTGAAAATTCTTCGGTGGGGAATTCTTGGCCTCCATCTCTAGCTTGACTAACTTGTTGGAGAGATTCTTGATCATTTTATTCATCTCTTCGATCTTGTCACTTGCTGAGTCTCTGTCCTGACTTGAAGTGGACACTTCTTCCTTGCTTCTTCTTCTTGTATCATGTTCTTGCTTTACTTTGGTCTTACCAGTCGAGACAAAGTTTGCTTCTATCTCCAATGCATCAGTCTGTGCATCATCAAGAGTGGCTGGCTTTCTCTCTCTTAGTGAGAAGCCAAACTCAGAATCAAATGCTGCTACAAAAACGACCTTGGCAGCGGTCTGATGGGGCTTCATCTCAGCTGGGAGGCTGTAATACAATTTGTTAAATCTTCTGATGAATTCTGATACCCCTTCATTGTGTTTCTTTTTAAGGGTGTTGAACTCGGTTAAGGTATCCCCATGATCTTTCCTATCTCCCCACTTTTTCACGAAAGCTTCTTCCATAGCCTCCCAGGTGTTGATGGAATTAGCTGCGAGAGACTTAAACCACTTTCTAGCCTCTCCATCAAGGGACTGGACGAACAATCTCAGAACCACATCCAAATGTTCCACATTAAAGTTCTTTGCGAAAGAGCAGAAGATTTCAACATGCTTGTGGGCATCAACACCGTTCTCCCCATTGAATCTGGGTAGAATCTTCAAATAGTCTTGTGGCATGTCATTTAGAACTGCCGGCAGCTGTAAAGGGGCATACCTGTTTTGTAAAAAGCCAGGTACATTCGCCATTGGGGGAGGCGGAGGTAGAATGAGAGCTTGAGCAGTGAGAGGTGGAGGGGGTGGTGGGAGTTGAGTATGAATGATGATGGGAATGTAGTGAACAGCAGCTTGAGGACCTGATGAGAAGGTAGGGCTGTCGACAACAGACACTTCAGTGACCTCTTTGACCTCTTCAACTTCAGGGGTAGGGTGAAAAGAATAATGTGGAGTGTAACTAGACTCAGCTTCGTCTTTGATACGGACACCTTCTCGGTAAGGGCTATCTGAGTAATAACCAGTATCTCTTATAATGGGGTTAGAGCTTTGTATTTGGGCGACCTGAGAAGAGGAGGACTGAAGATATGGAAAGTTTTCAAGGGAAAACTCAGGAATATCGGTATGAACTGGTGGTATTTCTCTCCAGCCTCTTCTATGAAGGATTCGCTCTGGGTCAGACACAGAGGGTGTCCTTGACTGAGATGTATCTGACCTTAGGTGTGGCTTACGGGGAGCCAGGACTGCAAATATGTTTATCTGAAATATGAATGTGGAGTCGCCAAGGTGAGGTATGCACAACTCACAACTCTTCGTGCTCACCTGACTGAAGAGTGGACGGGTTTTGTCGAGGCCCAGGGACTTAAATTTCTTCAACTTCGTTCCCCGGTAACGGCGCCAAAAAGATGTTGTAACTCCTAGAGACAGTCTAGAGTTGTTATAGACCAGTGCCTAGGACATCTTATGAGGTGTAAAGAGCAGGATACTTAAAACAACGTTTCATCCTTTAACATGACAGAGCTCTTACACTACTTCCTTTGAAACAGAGAATAGACTAGAATGGAACCAGAACTTCGGACGGTTTGAAGTATTTGGAATAACACTGAACAAATGCAATGCTAATATTTAGATACTACTGCATCAGACAATTTTAAGACAGGTCACCATAATCAGGGCCAGATTCACGATATATGGTAGAGAAGGTATATATAAACGATTGTGGAGATGTATAGCAAGAAGGAGATATCGGCTGTCAAATAGATGATACTAAGAAGAACTTCATGGCATACAATGGGCTTAAATATCTAAGAATCCATACATACCAAGAACTCCCGTCAATAACATTTCAATACAACCAACATAGTAGAAATACGAGTGAAATGCAAGTGGAACAATATATTACTCCTGAGCCATTTAAAGTATCAAGCCGCTACTGATATAAGTATCAACATGATAAATTCATATCAAGAGACGAAAGACACTCGCATTCCAGGATGTAATACAAGAGACATGAGCATAGATGAAACGAACAATAGAGAAACACACACTACCATACAACCATGTCCAGAATCCTTATTACGGTGAAGCTTCTTATTATTGAGACCCGACGGGCTCTTCCGGGCAGTATCTGAATTTTTCACAAAGCATACACACAGGAAATTCTTATACAATCAATTTTTCTGAAGAAGTGGAACCTTGTTTTCTTCTTTTTCCTGTATTATATAGGATCTCTTCTGCCTTTCAGCGAGAAGATATTTTCTGAAAATATCTCTCTCGCGTGAACAAAATTGTTAACAGTCATTGTCAAAACCACAAAATGGCATGATGGGGAAAACAACCCTTCCATCATGCGTAACAGGCCCCGGGCCAAACTTAAAACCAAAACGTAGGCCAATGTCTGATGTAAAAGTAAAAAATGCAAGAGTGGGGGGAAAAACCACCCACTCGGAAATTTAAACAAAACATAACTGAAATGAAAGTAAAAGGCCGTTTCAGGCCATGTCATGAGTAAACATGAGGTGTCATGAAAGTGTCAGCCTAAGTGGTACCGTAGAGTAGACGCCGGAGGAGGCACATCATGGAAGTGACTCAGCATGTGCCGAGTCAGAACCGTGTCAACCTCTCGCGCCGGGCTATCTGATTCTAGTTTCTCGGGCGCACACATCTTCCAGAGTCTCTCTACCCTGGTAAATGTCTCGCCGAAGGTGTGGATGTCTGCATGGGTGGGGAGCCGATACCTGATCATATGGAGGAGACTAAACTCCTTCTGGAGGGCTGTGATGATGGTAGTAGCCTTAAGCCGAGTTCCTTTGCCCATCTGAAGATCTAACCGATCCCTTTCTGCCCCTAGAAGTGCTGTGTATTGATCGGGGTGCATGAGTATGGCAGGAGCGTTTGGTTCCCAACATGAAGGGAGGCCAGCAGTGATGATTTCGTTCCACACCTTGTTGAACTGCTCCACAATGTCTGCGACCTGTTGGAGAGCCTTCGAAGCTGCCAATCGAGCCTCCTCTTTCTCTATAATTTTCTGACATTCATTGATTTCCATAAACCGGCTGGGAATGCCATGTTTTACCACGTCATTTGCTCTCAGTGTATAGAGAAAAGAAATATAAATTCCGGCATGTCGAGCTCTATTTGGCAGATTATCCCCGGCCTCCTGTAACCTTCTATTAAGATATGGAAGGGTGGACTTGAGTTCACCTATCATTGTCAAAAACTCCCACTGCTCAGTCACTGCCATGATTATATCTGACCAGATGAAGCTCCTGGCCTCAAGCAGGGTGAGGTTTCCCTTCGCTTTACTCTTCAATTCGGCAATAATTTGTTGCTGCTCAGTTGAGGTCTTTTTTCCTTCCTCCACTTCTCTTTGTAGCCCATCAATTACTCTGACCTTTTCAGCCAGGGCGCCCTCCAACTCTACCACCTTTTGCTTGGCTGTTGTTGTCTGCTTCCCCAACACTTCTATCTCGGCCATAGATGTGGATAGTTGTGTTGTTGCTGAACCTGTCCCACTTGATGTTTCGGCTGCATGACAACTGTGCGTATCCCAGCGGGTCTGCAGCTCAGTAGCTCTGCTCTCCAGTTCTTCAATTCTTTTGACCATTTTTTCTTTCTCCTCTCTTTCTCTGGAAAGCCTGGCAATCAGCTCGTTTTTCTCCTCCTCCACCTGCACCAGTTCATCGGTCTGTACCGGATGTGAAGCTGGTATGCCAGCCCGTTTCTTAGCCGCTGAAATGTCCTTCTCCAACTTGGCTATTAATGCAGCTTGCATTCCATTCCCTCCTTCGTCCGAATTTTTAATCGCTTCTTGGTTGGACGCTACACTTGATGTGTGCGTTGGTACTCTACAAGCACTCGCTCTGCTTAATAAGAGTCGCTTCGTTGTCGTATTTCTGCTCTGTCTTCCTTAGGGCCAGGGTGATCTGCGAAAGCTTATCTTTCATCATGTCGCAGATTGTCCAGTCATTCAGTCCTCGTGCATCGAACCTTCTTCATGTCATAACCAATTCGGTGTACCTTGTAGCGAACGCCTCAATTCAAGTCCGATAGCCTACTATAGAAAAGTACTAGGTCTTCTAAGTCGCATTAACCGAGGCGTAGATTCTCCGTGATATCTCTACCTAAACCTCCTTAGTTCGCCCTCAGATTTGTCCTCGATCTGCTTTATCGCTCGCCTCCCTTTCTTTGTCTTTGAAGCGGAGGGAGGCTCCGATGATGGCCTCGAGTGACTTCAGAATGAGGAGGCGACGCTATCTCTTAGAACCACTATCCCTGCCTTGCCTTTATCAAACTCTCCGAATTTCGTGAAGGGCTCCAGAATTATCCCTTCCCCGATGACCTCAGCTTCACTAGTGGCCACCTTCTGCCTCTTGGGTGGTGGTGCTCCGGAAGTACCAGCTTCCTGCTCATTGCCCCCTTTGTTCACTTCTTCTTCTCCTGTAGCAGACGAGTCCGTCTCCATCTGCGAAAACATAGGCCAGACCTCAAGATTAGCCCTCCACTCCAGAAATGGCCTGGATTCATGAACGTAGGGCGTAAACCTGTTTCTCTTTCTTTTATTTGAGATAATTTCCCGTGGGTCATAAGCCCAACTCTCCCCTAATTTCAGGTCCATGTTCTGCAACATTTTTTCAACAATCGGGAGGGCATATCTAGAATTTACAACAAAGGGGCCAATATTGTCGGGAAGCTTCAGGATGTAGCCTTTCTTAGCGGGGACGAAATGAAGCTGGTCAGCCTTAAGGGCTTGCCGGATGTACTCAAGGGCGTAGACTCGTCGGACAGGAAAAGCTGGGAGCTGGCAGGGGGCTACCTCGGCTCCATAGACACGGATTTCAGTATACTCTTCTGATAGGAACCAATCGCCGGTACACTAGTACTTCCCAGCCTGTAACCAGCGCTTCATCTCTGGGAAAACCCTAGGGGAAGGCACGTCGTGAATGATGGTATAGGCAATGGACATGAAGGTATTCACGAAATTGACATAACCTTCTCCCCTGGGGAGTTGACGAACAGAGCAATTCCAGTCGAACACTGGCCTGGGCTGGGAATTTTCAGAATACATCTTGTCCAGCCCCAAATGATTAAACTTGTCCGCATGCTGGAACAGGAAGAGGTAGAACACCAACGAACAAAAACGAAACTTTCGGGCCTTGGCTAGCTCCCGAAATTGGGTCCGGATGGTAAAAGACAGGAAACCTAGAATATCCAGTGTAACTCCGTTCTGTATCATAAGCCACAAAAATCGAACGCATACTGAAGAAATGTCTTCAGGGGTCCCTACTCCCAGGAGGCCGGCAATGAGGGACAGAACTGGTCGGACCTCTTCATTAAACAGACTCAATGGGAAAGGCTCCAACGGAGGTAGGGCCATTGTCTGATCAACGGTTATGGCAGCTATGAAGGCACGGCGGGCTTCCCTCGACAGTTTATTAAACTGTGCGAGCAAGGTTTCATCTTTGAAACTGAAGTAGGCATCGCTGGAAGGGAAACGGAGAGCCTGCCTTATAATATCGGGGGAAAGGGAAAAAATTATGTTACCATGAGGAGAAATGAAAGCATCCCGATGTGAATCGTAGGAATCTCTGAGCCAGACAATAAAATCGACACAGGAATGGACTTGGGGGGTAATGTGGTGATAGAAGCCAGACGCGACAACTCGGAAACGGTCAACACTTTTACAGTGGCGGCCAAACAGTAGGGGTTTGATACTCCGTATGTCGAAAGGGTATTTCGAGTCACAGATACCCGCCTGTAAGTCACGAAGGGGTTCAAAACCAGGGGGGTTTCTAGACTCATGGAGCTGGGGAGTTTCAGGTTCGTTCTTCTTGGGCATTCCTCTCCCCATGGCAGTTATTCAACAAATCGGAAAAGAGAGAAAGGGAAAAATAATGAAAAAAAAATGGAAAATGGATTACCTGAGCAGAGGGTGACAATGCTTGGGAAAGAGACGAGGGGAACCGTGACAGTGACTTGGACAAACCCGGCGTTCTTCCCTACTTGGTATTCTCCGTAGAAAACTACCTGAAATGATTTACCAGAGAGAAATACGGGAGTTTTTACCATTCGGGAGGACTGTTTAGGTTAAAAGGTGAAAATGTAAGAGAACAGAGGGCAAGTGTCGTAAGGACACTGACACTGAGACATGTGGCGCGTGGGGATTGGGTAAATCAGGGTGTAGGTGAGCGCCTCGTGTCGGGTTAAAAGCTGGTACGGGCCTTAGTACCAGTTGTCCTAATAGACTTACCTTACCGTTATTCCATATGCGCTAACCAATCTTTATCATGTAGGACTTCCCCTTTGCCGGACCTACACTTATCTTCCTCACCTGCGCGAGCCCACCTTAACTCCGCCACGAGACAACGTCCCGCGGCCTATCCTTGTCATTCTATCTCTGCCGTGAAGTCTTACCATGCCACGTGTTGGAAGTCCGCGGGGGTAAGGGCCTCGTCCCTTCCCCACGGCTTGACCCCCTCGGACTTACTACGTATGCTGTCATGTATAATCCGAGGCCTTTTCCAATATATGAGTTGACATGTAACGCCACGTCTCCATTACCTTTGTGTTAGATGTTCACTATTGTTCCGCCTTTCATCACTTAGTGCTATTTATCCATTGGTTTCAATATATGTGCACTTCACCACCTTTTCTCTTTTCGGCCTGATTTGATTTGACACTTGCCACTTGATATACAACTTTAATGTGACCTGTTCGTCCTTTAGGTACTTCCGTGGCTATTGCTAAGAATTGAACAACAGTAAACATCAGAGAAGGCCTGGCTGAATCATTGAACCTTCGGTGGGGGCAATATATCATTAAGCAGATTCTGGACTTTGAAAATGTGCCTTTCAGATGTCGTCGCTGCCATGCATACGGTCATCCTGCCTCTGAATTTTGCTATTTCTCTCGACAGGATAAAAGACGGTGGGTTCGTCGCTCTGACGTGGAACCAAGCTCAAGAGGGGATGGCTCTGGCCCTTCCAATGCTCAGGCTCTGTCCACTACGACTATTTCTTGCTCCTCGAACTCTGATACCTTTGGATCCAAAATACTGGTTGATTTGGGCTCCCAGGTGTTGGATGTGAAGTCTGTTCTCCCACCTGGGCAGAAGACGCTTTCTCCGTTAACTGATGGAGGTTAGTTAGATGCTGTGAAGGCTCTTAGTTGTCATTTTGATGCGGACTTCCGGCTGAAGGATGATGGTTTGTTGAAAGCAGTGTTATCATCTTTGTCTTCTTCTTACTTGGGATCTTTTCCTTTCTCCCCCAATATAAATATCTCACTTAATTTGGTATCGAATTCAGTCTCGGCTGGTATGGATGACTGTGGGTTGCTACCTATTGATGCTCTTGTTTTATCCCTGCCAGCTCTTCAAGAGAAGGCTACTGTCTTCGATCCAGGTGAAGGTATGTTGACTCCTCTGGAATCCTCTGCCCCTTTGGTCAGGGGGTATAACCTGAGATCTTGTGTAAAAAAAGGTGCAGGGGGGTTTGGGAGGGGGGAACCCCCAGCAGCTCGAGGTAGGGGTAGGATCTCCTTCTTGGCGAGAGCCCAGGATCATGCAATGATGGATGTACATGATGGGAGACAGATTTCTATTGAGAGGGCACTTAGAGAAAGACAGTCCCTTAAGTTTGGTGTGTAATGAAGATCATGTCCTACAATTGCAGGGGATTGGCAGGACCCCAAAAGAAATCTGCTTTCCGGAGGATTATTTTACTGGACTTTCCGGATTTAATACTGCTTCAAGAGACTTTAGGTGTTGGGTCTATGGTCAAAGCTCGTTTGGAAGGCTGGTTGCCTGGATGGTTTTTTGAGACGCTGGATGTTAGAGGGAGGTCGGGTGGGTTGGCCGTAGGCTGGAATGAGAAACTATCAAGCCACTGAATTTCTGGGGTATGGAGTCGGTCCTGGGGTTAAATTTTCAGAGTCTGGAGCTGGGTGAGGCTTTTAATATTTTTAACATCTATGGTCCATATCGAGATCGGATCCCTTTCTGGGACTCACTCTTGGGTAACTCTCTACTCAAGGGGGACTCGGTGATTTTGGGAGGGGATTTGAAATTTTCTTTGGGCCAGGCTGAGGTCTGGGGTCCTCATGCTCATACTGATTCTTTGTCTGGGTACTTCACACAAAAACTGGTGGAGAATCACTTGCTCGATATTGAGCCCTTAAAGATGAAGCCCACCTGGAGGAACAATAGAAGTGCTGATGAAAGAATAGTGAAGAGAATTGATCGTTTCCTGGTGGTTGAGCAGATTGTGGACAGGCCTTTTCAGCTTAGACAGTGGGTTGGTTGTGGGGGTGCTTCTGATCATTTTCCTATCTTCCTTGATTTAAAGATCGGGCCTAGGCAACCTCCCAGCCCATTAAAGTTTAACAAAATCTGGCTAAGGGATGATTCTTTTAAATCCCTTGTTCTTGCTAGGTGGATCCCTTATAGGGCTGATAGTACTCTTACTGCAGCTTTTCATTTTGCTGAGAATTTTAAGCGTATCAAGGAAGCTGTGAAGACTTGGTCGGCTGATAAGAGATTGAGGGAGGATCTGGATTTGAAACAAGTTGAAGAGGATCTTCGAATGACCTATGAGGGGATTGGAGGTGGGTTTCAATCACAAACAGATAAAGATACCCTTGTTGCTCTTGAAAAAAGAAGGAACTCCCTTCTTATGGATAAGGAAGAAGCTTGGAGGTTGAAAAGTAGGGCCACATGGTTGGCGTGTGGGGATGACAATACAAAAATTTTTCATGCTTTTGCTCGTGGTCGGAAAGTGGTTAATACTATTTGGAGCTTAAGAGATGGTCAAGGCAATGAACATTATTCTTTTGAGGCTAAAGCAAAGTTGGGAGTCGATCATTTTAAGGCTCTCTTTAAGGCTCTAGCTCATGCTTCTCTTGCGGAGGTTATTAGACTGGCTCAACTCTTCCCGAGATTTGTGGAGGAGGTTGATAACAGATCTTTGATGGCTGAGATTTCTGAAAAGGAATTAAAGGAGGTTCTTCATAGCTTTCAAAAAGACAAAAGTCCTGGGCCAGATGGCTGGACGATTGAATTTTTCTTGGCTCTTTATGATGTGCTAGGGGCTGATCTGCTGAAATTTGTGGAGGATATTAGAATTTCTGGAAGAATTCCGGCTTGTTTTAATTCCACTTTCATAGCTTTAATCCCGAAAGTGGATAACCCTCTTTCTCTGGCTGATTTTCGTCCAATCTCTCTCTGCAACTGTATTTATAAAGTGGTAGCCAAGGTGATTGCGAGAAGGCTCAAAAGCATTATGTCGACTCATATCTCTGGTGAAAAATTTGGTTTTCTGGATGGCCGTCAAATACATGAAGCTATCGGCTCTGCTCAAGAGGTGCTCCACAACATGAAGACCAAGAATCTCAAAGGGACTGTGCTGAAAATTGACCTATCCAAAGCTTATGACCGGGTAAGATGGTTATATATTCGTATGCTCTTGACTCACCTTGGCTTTGGCATTGGTTTTATTAGATGGATCATGAGCTGTATTACTACTGTCTCTTTCTCTGTGTTGCTTAATGGGGCTGCATCTCCTTTTTTTCATGCTGAAAGGGGCCTTCGTCAGGGATATCCCCTTTCTCCCCTTCTGTTTTTATTGGTTGCGGAGGGTTTGAGCAGAGCTCTAAAGGAGGCCAAGAGACAGGGATCCTTGAAGGGCATTCAGGTTGCTCCAAATTTTTTCATCACTCATCTCCTTTTTGTTGATGATGTTTTAATCTTCTACTCTGGTTCGGTGCGAGATGCAGTTACTCTTGGTGAGATTTTGGATTTGTTTAGCAAGGCCACAGGTATGGAAGTGAATGTTGTGAAGTCTTCCATCACCTCTCATTTTCTGAGGGAGGAGGAGAGGCATGAGTTTGAAAGGATTTTTCCTTATAACTCTATTGGTTTGGATGATGGGTTGACTTATTTGGGGTTCCACTTAAAACCCAATGATTATAGGAAACATGATTGGAGGTGGCTGCTGGAAAAGTTGGATAAGCGCTTAAGAGTGTGGTGTCATAAATGGCTGTCTAGAGCGGGGCGCTTGACCCTTGTTAAGTCTGTTTTGGAGGCTGTCCCGGTTTATTGGCTGTCCCTCTCCTGGATCCCAAAGGGTATTTTGGAGGCAGCCAGGAGGATTTGCTTTAGATTTCTTTGGAGTGGGAAGCAGGAAGCTGTGGTGACCCCTTGGGTTCGGTGGGAGAAAATTGCAGTCCCTAAAGGGTTGGGTGGATGGGGACTGAAAAACATTTTTCTCTTTGCACAGGCTCTTGCTGCAAAGGGTGGGTGGAGGCTCATAAATGTTGACAGCCTTTGGACTCAGGTAATTACTCAGAAATATATTGCTCCTTTCTCTATTGTTGATTGGATAAGGAATCCAAGGAAATCCTCCGCGGGTGGTTCTGTGATTTGGAAGGCTCTTGTAAATTCTTTTCATATTCTGGAAACAAGTCTAGCTTGGGATGTGGGTAGCGGCAGGAAGCTTTAGGTTGGGGAGGATCCTTGGATGGGAAGTGAACTTCAGCATCTTCTTCCCGATAGAACGGTTGAGGCCTTAAGGCAGAGGGGGATTACTTTTCTCGCTCAAATTGCTGATCCGGTTCGGAGAAGGTTGGGCATTCAGTCTTGGATTTTGGCCTCTTCTTTAGGTCTGGAGATTTTTGATGAGAGGGCTTTGGCTGTTTATATCAGTGCATTAAAACAGGCTCATATTTTTCTCCAGGAGAGGGAGGATTTGATTGTTTGGGATTTTGATTCGTCAGGGATCTATTCTCCTCGGGCTGGCTATAGAAAACTTAGTGTTGGGGCTGTCTTGGGTGAAGAGCGGTGGTGGTGGAAGAAACTTTGGAAACTGAATTGTCCTCCTAAGACTCGCATTTTTATGTGGTGTGTCCTTGAAAACAAAGTTCCCACCTGGGATGTCCTTCAACATAGATGTTTTCAGGGCCCTGGCTGGTGCTGTCTGTGTAATTCTGACGAGGAATCCGTAAACCACCTCTTCCTCAACTATCCCTTTATTAAAGGGGTGTGGCTGGAATGCTCCAGGTTATTGGGTCTCCTTTGTAGATGGGAAGGATTAACTGTTTCTCAGGCCTGGGATGCCTGGTGGGTTTCTCATGAAGAGCAGAATCTAAAAGCTCTGCCTCTCCTTGTGCTCTGGGGTTGTTTGTTGGCACGTAACCGCTTACTTTTTGAAGGGAGGGCCAGTACTCCGGTGGTTGTTGGTGGAATGAATATAGGTCTGCACTCTGCTTTCCCTATCCATATACGTGCTGCCAATCAGAGGGAGGTTTTGCAGTTGAACATTGATAGGAGTATTCCTTGGGGCTTTTTTGATGGGGCGATGCAGCAAAATATCTGTGGTGGAGGGGCTCTACTTTTTCTATCTGATGCACATTGGTTTGAGATCTCCGTTGGGCTTAGGGAAGGGACTAATAACAATGCTGAACTGCTGAGCCTTAAGATCCTTCTATTGTTTGCTGTGGAGAAAGGTTGCAGAAATTTAAATTTTTATGGGGACTCCTTGAATGTGATTAACAGGATAAATGGTTTCCAGCAATGCAGAGTGCACCATTTACATCATTTGCTTCGCTCTATTAAGGAGCTCCTCTCTTCACTTGATTCCTTCTCCTGTCATCATATTTATCGCGAAAATAATGACATGGATGATTGTGCGTCTAAGAGGGGGGTTCAGCAGGAAGAGGATTTGTGGAGGGTCAGAGAACATCTGGATGGGGATATCTCTGAATATCTTCAACCATCCCTTTTTGACTGAGTGGCTACTGATTGCCTCTGCTGTCATGTCAATTTTTAGTCTACAAGATGCATACACTTGCTTGCTGGGGGCCGATACTGTTTTTCAGGCATGCTTTTGTTACAGTTTACGGGCTGTTCACTCCTGGTGTTTCACTTTCAAAGTTTTTATGTGTTTGTAGACAGCGAATTCTCTGGTTTTTTATTCGCTTTTCTCAAAGGATGGGCCAACACAGTGGGCTGAACACTCTTATTACTTGGTAAACAGAGTCTCCGTTTCCAGTGGGCGATGCATTTAACAGTTTTCTCGTTGACTGCTTACTGTTTGGTCCGCTTGAATGGCTGCGCTATTTCTGGACTTTTGTTGAGCAGTTGATTTTTTATTCTCAGAAGTGGTTCTTGCTGGACCGTGTTTTTTGTAGAGTAGTGCTATGTTTCTTGATCAGTTTTGTTCTCCAAAGGGACTCATGATCTGTTTTAAGAACAAATTGTATAAGTTAGTTTTCTGGTTATGCTTAGGCATGTTTTACACTCAGTAACTGAAAAATGTAAACAACCTCCTGGGTTTGTCCCTCTGTACACACATCTATGTGTTTCTCAAATGTAATTTTGTACTCACCTGCAGTAATAAAATTACGCTTTTTTCTCGAGGAAAAAAAAATATGGGTATGAAGAGAGTCATCTGCTTCTTCCCATATTATTTCATTGTCGAAGTTTGTCCATTCTTTAAAAAAAAAATAAAAAAATTATTTCTTTACCTTCCAGCATATCTGATATGACATAAAAAAATCTTCCCATCAATTGAAGTGTATGAATTAGTTCATTCTTTTAACCTAAAAAAAATTGAGCCCCTCAGAGTTTTTAACCCTAAAGGGATGTTTTATAAACATCTAGCACTTATGAGATATGGCAACCTATTCATCAAAAATAAAAAAAGAATCAATGATAATGACCTAAATACTCTCTAGAAAAAGAAAAAGTTGATATGTAATGATGACTTGGACACCAAATTTAGTATAAATACTCAACAATGATAGACCAGAACAAGCAAGAGAGGGAATAATGAAACCATTATACATGCCTCTTCTATGCCCAAAACATGTAAGAATTCTTCTGCACAAAAGAAATAAGAATTAATTGTAAGTAGAGGAGAGAATAATGATCAACATGTTGGAGGAGATGATGGTGATGAACCTTCCTTTATTGATCTTAAAAAGGATCTTGTAGTGAAGCAATCTAAAAGTAAGAAAAGTTCAAGTAAAAATGGGGTTAGAAAATTCTGAGGGTCCAAGAGACATTATTGATATGGAAGTTAATGATTTAGAATTTGATGTTTCAAAAGTTGGATCTACAAGACTCCTTAAATTACATATGACTATTGGGGATGCTCTCACTCATTATGTCTTAGAGCAAGAGTTGGAAAGCATGAAATTAAAAGGAAAATAAAGTGAACTAGAGGATGCCTTAAGTTCTAAACTGATATTATACCACATTTGTCTATAGTTGCACCAAATCAAACATTGCTAATTACACCTAGAACATCAAGTAAAATAAAGAAGGCTTCTAAATTACTTAGTGGAGTAAGATCATATGTTGCAAAGAACATTAATAAGTAATGGAATGTTATTTTAGAAGTTTGGGATGTTAGTTTGGATTTGAGGAATCTCTCACAACAAATTTCTCTTTTATAGAATATTTACAAAAGGACTTAGAACATGATTAGCATTTTTGTGAACATGATTTGAACACTTTCATTGCGAATGTCTCAATTTTGAGTAACTTCCAAAGAAATCAACCAGGGCTTCTTTCTAGCTAAAGCATGAAGTAAATTGAAGCTAGGTGGTTGACCAGAATACAAGTGTTGTAAGACTCAATTGTCAGTTACAAAAGTTGATGATAAAAGAAGCAATGATTTCTTTAAAGAAATCAAAGTTGTGGAAGATCTTGAAGGATGATGATTAATAAAAAAATGTTATGCTAATAACCAAAAAGGAAATAGGGATGGAGTTGACTGTACTTAGAGCTCCATGGGTCACTTAATTTGATATTATAACTATTTATGGAATAATAAATTAAATGGTAGTTGGTTACTTCTGTAAATGATAATGAAGACCACATGGTAACAATTGAACAATTATGCTAAAAAATCAAAGAAATAGAGGAAATATTTTCACTTAGGGTAATACAAGATATTGCTATTCACCAATGAAAAAGTATATTCAAGATTGACTTGGAAAAATTAAATGGTAGCTAGTTACTTCTGTAAATGATAATGAAGACCACATGGTAACAATTGAACAATTATGCTAAAAAATTAAAGAAATAGAGAAAATATTTTCACTTAGGGTAATACAAGATATTGCTATTCACCAATGAAAAAGTATATTCAAGATTGACTTGGAAGATCTTTAATAGAAATTGTTAATTCAAAATAACCACTAAATATGACATAGAAAAAAAAAATTGAATCCACCATTGCTTTGCAAATTTTGTGACTATTTGTATTCTTGAAACAATTTCCCCTTTTTCATCTCATTCTTTGATCACCCAACTTATTGTGTTTTTTATTTGTAGATTCGATCCATGATTGCATGTCTCTTTTACTACCACTATTAGTATTTTACTATTTCCCCGATTGCATTTATTCTTTATCATTTCTCCTTTGTTATTATTTTTATTTTATTTGGTCCATGAGAGCTCCATTCTAGTTTGTTTCGATGAATGCATTTCCTTTTATTGTTTAAGCATTAGGAACATTACATTGTTCTATAGGAACAAACTTTATTCAAACATGAATGTCAATTTGTAATCATTTTTACTCTTGCACAAAACTATTCTAGGAGTTCATAATATTTGTGGTTTCAAAACTTCATAGAAGCATGAGATATCATGTATGTTTCTCTGTGTATCTTATGATACTAAATGAATGGAATCATTTCAAAATATCTATAACTCTAGGCCATCAATCTTATTTTTAGCCTATGATTTTTGCTTCAAATTTGTTTCTTCCATTATGTGAATGGATGGATGCGATGGGATGAATTTAGTTATTTTATTTTCATTAGGTTATCCATTGTTAGCTGTAATTTATTTGGTACTCTCTCTTTTCATCCCATAGGTGTAGATAAAATCAAAGCTTCATTTTGTTATTTGTAGAAATATATTGAAAAATTGAGTAAAAAGGAGGAGTACCAACTCTATAAAAATTTACAAGGAATCTTAATAATTCCCATGAGGTTTATTCTTTCCATTGACAAGAAAGAAATCGACAATACTTAACCAAATAGATCCATCCATTACTTTCTCTAATATGATGTCCTAATCTACTTCATCGATATCATATAAAGATTACAAAAGATGAGCTATATTGTGTTTTTTTTTAATGAAGACGTCTTGCTTGATGCTCTTAAATGAGTGTACTAATGAACCATTTTTGTAGAATTCAAGCATATTCCACCATACTCCAATATGTGGGTGTGATTTCCCAAGTATTATTTTTAGTGTTGTATCAACAAAAGAACTGTAGATATATGTAGGGTTGGTTTCAAATGTCTCAAGGCTTCCAATGTACATGGAAGATAATTTTGTTTACAAGTGCAATCTGAAGCAATACCACTCAGGGATACCAATAAAGATTACATGGGTGTCCACCTATATAAAATCACTTGTATTTTCTATGTTTGGTCTTCCTCAACCATGATTTTACCTATCAAATGACATAAATTTGTGTTATTTATGAATGCTAGAACATGTCTCCGACCTTAGAAAAAATTACTAAAATCAAAAGCATGATGGCTCAACAAAGAGCTCTGATATTACTTGTATTGTGTTGATTTTTGTAGCATCTGGAAGTGTTCCAAGTCTCAAACTTTGCAGGGAGGCTTGGACAACAACATTCCAAAGAACCCAGAAACAGTGTCTGAAAATTCCATTCGGTTCAAGACTTATTAAAATAATTAATTATTTTAATGAATACCCTAAGTCTAAATTTAGGGAAATGAAATAATTAAAGGGTATTAATAAGTCAAAGTGTGAATCTTCTAGAAAACATGGATCAAGTCAAGTTTTAATCTTAGCCATTGATTAATCTTTTAATCTGGGCCGTTGGTTCTCCAACATGAAGATTATAAAAGAAGGCTTGAGGGTCACTTGGAAAATAGCTGGGCATACACTCAGTGCTCGAAGGAGATACATTCTAATGTAGAATTCGATCTCAGTGGGAGAGTTGTAGGGCGAGAAGTTGCAGAAGCAGAAGGAGGAGGTCAGGGTGATCGAGATCAGGGTCGGAGGGCAGTAGTGGGTCACTGGAGGCAGCTTGAGGCTGCAGCGCAGAGACCCTATGTAGCCTCCACGCAGACTCGCGTAGTCCAACGTTGGGACTGTGCAAAGAACCACAAAGAGTGAACAGATGGATCGCGATGTATCTGTATTGGCATCCAGACTAGAGGAAGATTTTGCTTGTGTATCGAGCACTATGTCTTCAGATGTCTAGTATATTGACAACAGAGCCTCTGCTGATATGACGAGAGTACGAGACTGTTTTTTCGACTAACAAGAAGAGCGGATGAATTTCAAAATAACCATGGGTAATAAAGCAAAGTGCACTCCAATTGGGAGAGGTACCATAGTTTTTCAGACCAAGGCAGGGAACAAAATCCGAGCCACTAATGTATTGCATGTGCCGAGTTTGGGGATGAATCTACTCTCAGTGTCACGGCTTCAAAACCAAGGATATGACGTCTAATTTATTGGCAATAGAGTCTACGTCAAGCACCACAGTTGGAAGAAGAAGGCAAAAATCAGGGTAAGAAGCAACAAGCTAGACAAGTTGCAGCTTGATTCTCCAATGGCTCTAGTTGGCAGCGCAGATGAAACGAACCTGAATGAGCTATGGCATGGAAGAATAGGGCACTTACATGATGGGGCATTAAGAACTCTCCAGAAGACTGTCACAAGTGTTCCAGAACTAAGCACCAAACGAGATGATGTCTACAAGGGGTTCGTATTGGGGAAATATGCCAAGGCAACATATCAGAGAAACAACGATAGGGCCAAGAGTATGTTGGATCTAATACACTCAGATATCTACGAGCCAATGTCCACTAGAGCTCTTAGCGGTGCCGAATATTTCGTCACCTTCATTGATGATCATTCCAGGAAAACCTGGATCTACTTCTTGAAGATCAAGGATGAAGTCTTCAGTCGATTTAAAGAGTTTAAGGTTCTGATGGAAAATCTGATAGGGAAGCGGATCAAGGTATTGCGATCAGATAATGGAGGTGAATACATAGATAAAGAATTCACCGAATTCTGTGCAAGGGAAGGCATCAAAAGAGAATGGAAAGCTCCATGCAATCCAGAACATAATGGAGTGGCAGAAAGGAAGAACTAGACTATTGTTGAAGCAACCAAAGCTATGATGTATGACCAAGACATGCCAAAATTTCTATGGGCTGAAGCGTGTAATACAATTGTCTACATTCATAACAAAACTCCTCACACTGCACTGGGAAAGATCACGCCAGAAAGTTTCTTCATTGACAGCAAGCCCGAAGTGAGTCACTTTAGGATCTTCGGTAGTACAACTTACTACCATGTACCCAGTGAGAAGAGGAAGAAGTTAGAGATGATTGTTGGAAAGGGGTATTTGGTAGGATACAACGAGAATGCAAAGGCTTATCACATCCACATTCTTGAGAGCAAGAAAGTAGTGGTGCGAAGAGATGTGAATTTCATGGAGGAGAAAGCCTTCAGAAGATCACGAGAACTGCCTTCTGCTACGCAGTCTAAGGAAGAGCCTCTGATCCAGCACCAACAACCAACAACAGAAAATTCAGTTGACTCTCCAAGGTATAGTGATCCACAAGAAGGGTCTCCTGAGGATTTTCAAGAAGGAGAGCCAGCAAATCCACCCACCACAAGCGGAAGAACGAGCAGGGAACTTCACAAATTCTGAAGGATGCAAAGGATTTTTTCGAAATCCCCTGAAATGAGAAGAGACAGCGTAAGCAGCCTAAAAGGTATCAAGCCTTAGTTGCTCAAGTCGGAGAACCTTCACGTTTTCGAGAAGCAGCTCAACACCAGGTGTGGGTTGATGCAACGGTGGAAGAGTACAGTTCCATCATGACAAATGATGTCTGGGAAGTAGTACTCAGACTGCAGGAGAGATCAGTTGTAGGATCTAGGTGGATCTACAAGATCAAGTATGATGTAGACGATAGCATCGAGAAATTTAAAGCCAGGTTTGTGGCTAAGGGGTACGCTCAGAAGGAAGGAATAGACTATGAAGAAACATTCACCCTTGTAGCCAGATACACATCTATCAGGTCCGTGATATCCCTTGCTGCATAGATGGGATGGGAAATTCACCAGATGGATGTCAAGATGACATTCTTGAATGGTGTGATAGAAGAAGAGGTGTATATAGAACAACCGGAGGGCTTTGAGACACATGATCATAAAACTCATGTGTGTAGATTGAAGAAAGCATTATATGGATTGAAGCAAGCTCCTAGAGCCTAGTATGGTCAGATTGACATCTACCTGCAAAAAATGGGATTCGTCAAGAGTGATGCAGATCTCAATCTCTACTATCTGAGAGTAGGGAGTGAGCCTTTGATACTGGTATTGTACGTGGATGATCTGTTCTTGATAGGATCATCAAGGCTCATCATAGATTGCAAGAAGAATTTGACTGAAGAATTTGACATGAAGGATCTAGGATAGATGCACTATTTTCTGGGGTTGGAAGTTTGCTAGCAGAATGTGGAGATCTTCCTTGGTCAAGGAAGATACACTACAGAGTTTCTAAAGAGATTTCAGATGGAGGATTGTAGGCCCATGACCACTCCAATGATTACCAACTGGAGGAAATCGACATGTCCGACGATGATGAAGCTGATCCTACACTGTACAGACAGCTCATAGGTTCATTGATGTATCTGGAAAATACAAGGCCAAACATTTGTTATGTTGTTAATACCCTAAGTCAGTTCATGGTGGAACCGAAGAGGGCACATTGGGCAGCAGCCAAGCATGTTCTCAGGTACCTTCGAGGGACAATCGAGCTTGGATTGAAGTACACCCGTGACAATGATGTCAGGTTGAGTGGCTTCACTAATGCAGATTGGGATGGAAGTTCAGTTGATCGGAAGAGTACTAGAGGGTACTCTGAGATCAGGAATGACTTCCTGGTGCAGTAGGAAACATAAGTCTGTGGCACTGAGTTCAGCAGAGGCAGAGTATATGGCAACCATCACAACTTCGTGCGAAGCCATAGGGCTTAGGAAACTACAAGTAAACCTACTCAAGGAGAAAATGGAAGCGACCAACATTTTATGTGATAATCAGAGTTGCATAAAGCTCTCTGGGAATCCTGTGTTTCATGATAGGTCGAAACATATTGACATCCGATGTCACTTCATCACAGGTTGTGTACAACGTGAAGCTGTTCAGTTGCAGTACACTCCAATAGGAGAACATGTGGCAAACATCCTCACAAAGGCTCTGGGAAAGACAAAGTTTGTCTACTTTAGAGAGAATATGGGGATGGTTAAGAATCCCTTCCAGTAGCAAGAATGGAGAATTCAGTATTCAGAGGGCGCTGTGGTACAGAGGCAGCAAGTGACAGTGGTAGTGTCAAAGGCAACAGTATAGGGGGCAACAACGCAGCAAGTGACAGTGGAAGTGTTAAAGGCAGCAGTATAGGGGGCAGCAGTGCAGCAGATGGGGGGAGCAAAATCCTAAGATCAACAACACAAAGGGTGCTTTAGAATCTGAACAACATGCAACAAGCATATTGTTGGAACACCTTCCTCGCTAAGAGGGAGTGCTGATTTTTGTAGAATCCAAAAGTGTTCCAAGTCTCAAATTTTGCAAAGAGGCTTGGACAATAGCATTCTAATGAACCCAGAAACAGTTTTTGGGAATTCCACTCGGTTCAAGACTTATTAAAATAATTAATTATTTTAATGAAGACCTTAAGTCTAAACTTAGGGAAATGAAATAATTAAAGAGTATTAATAAGTCAGAGTGTGAATCTTCTAGAAAACATGGATCAAGTCAAGTTTTAATCTTAGCCATTGATTAATCTTTTAATCTAGGTTGTTGGTTCTCCAACATGAAGATTATAAAAGAAGGCTTGAGGGTCACTTGGAAAATAGTCAGGCATACACTTAGTACCCGAAGGAAATCAATTCTGATGTAGAATTTGATTTTAGTGGGAGAGTTGCAAGGCGAGAAGTTGCAGAAGCAAAAAGAGGAGGTCAGGGGTGATCGAGATCAGGGTCAGAGGGTAGCAGTGGGTTACTGGAGGCAGCTTGAGGCTACAACACAAAGACCCCATGCAGACTTACGCAATTCAGCGCTGGGATTGCGTAGAGAATCACGCACAGTGACACAACGACATGTAGGGGTTGTTCTGGGTGTTAGAAATTTGTCTGAGTAAGCTGGAAATTCAATCTCAGGTGATTCAGAATTTATGTGCCGTAAATTTTCCCTGTAAAGATATCATTTGTTGAAGAATTTATAAAACCCTCATCTGTTGTACCAGTTTTCCCACATTGGGTTTTTCTGGGGACAATTGTCCAAAAATAATTGTGTACATGTGATTGATTCTTGTGCTTATGTTCTCTACTATTTATTTCTCTGCATATATAATTGTGAATGTTGCAGTATTATTTATTTCGATATTTGCTGGAAGATTTTTGAATAATAACTTATTGAAATAATAGTAGGAGAAATAAATCCATCACTGCAACTGTTTGTAAATTTTCACATATTGTTCCTTAACTCTAAGCATTAAAACACAAACCAAGTACACAAAGAGTATAATTGTAGAAATTATGATAATTAGAAAAAAGCTAACAATGTTCACTTGCCTTTTAAGGTGGGGTGACCCTTCACTAGGGAAAGCGTTAAATGCAACAATACAAGACAAATCATTCATACCCTACTATTCCTTTCAAATATATTCTCAATACTAAAACTGGGACTACTTATTGCCTCATTATTAATTGTATTATCTACCTTTTGAGCCTTATAAAGTGGATCATTTTATATAAAATATGCACATGCTGCTATCTAATGGGCCTTATTAAAATATGGTGACCACATACATTAATTTACCAACTCCTAGGTAATCCAAAATAAGGGGGTTGGAGAAAAACAGAAACAAATAAGGTAGAAATTGTTTCTTATTACAATCATAGGGATACTAATTGCTAGGAACTATGAATTAGAATACAAACAAATAACATTAATTAATAATCGTTCACACTCTATGAGCTAAGATTGCCATGGGAAGGAAAAACAAAGTTAGGATTGTTTTCTGCAACATCAGGAGCCCTCTATCCTAATTCCACCCCTAATCTGAAGCATGAAAATATATATATGGCCTTTATCACAAGGTTGCTTCTCTTTGAAGCTAATGGAACTATCTTCTAGTAGTTGATAGTTCAACCAAATATGTTCATATCATCCATTCAATCGCTAGGTTTCTAATGCTCAAGGTGTTTGATTTATTCTTTGAAAATGTCTACAAGCTCCATGAACTCCCCAACATATTATTCGTAACAAGATCCCAAATATGCAAGTCACTTGTGGCAGGAACTTTTCAAAGTAGCAAATACCACTTTCAATATGAATGCTTCCCATCACCTATAGAATGATGGGTAAATAGAGGTAGTTGATAAGACTTTTTTTTTTGTTTCTTTTTTTTTTTTTATCGTTTTAAATGTATAGGTTGGTACCACAATCATGGCCATCTCTCATAATGTGTTAGCGACACTTGAAATCTTAAAATCAACATCCCTTCACCTAGCAGTCTAAACTATGTAGTGAACTTAAATTATATGATGCAAAAAGAAATGTAATAGATTGAATTACACTTCACAATGTATAATTTCTTATTTATTAATATTTTGCATAACCATATAAAAACTGAGTTTTTCTTACGATTACATTTCTTTTTGCAAAGTACAAAATAAATGTTTACATTTTTGCAACATTTTGGTAATAAAATGCTGAAATGATTGCATAAAAAAATTATACATATAAATGATAGACAATGATAGTGCATGCCATTTTTTTTCTCAAAATAATATAATTATTTTATATATCTTTTACAATCAATGGAATAAATGAAACCCTCAAATTAATATCTAGGAGTTAGTGCAACACTTAAAAGGTTTTAACACAATGAAATCTTTCTTTCAATATATAGTAATGCATCATATATACATATATATAATTTATTGTTGAGTTATTAAAAATGGTAGGTAAAACATTAAACATTCATATTTTCCATTACAAGATATCTCACAAGAATAATATAAAATATAATAACAAAGATCATTATTCACTCTCAAGATTTTATATATATATATATATATAAAAGATTCGCACATATAACACAATTAGACATCTTTTTGAACTATATATATTGAAAGGGAAATATAAATTTTGAATTATATATCATTTATGTGATGGAAACTATTAGGTTCATATCATTACTAAGAATGCATAACCAAGCACCAAAAAGGAGGGCTCTAAGATAGACAAAGGGGAACCATTGGTTATTAAGCACACTAGATGTTGACTTTTACCATGAAATAATATTTCATGCATATGTTTAGTTTGGGGTTTGATGTAATTTCTTGGATAAAAGAAATCAACATATAGTGGCACTCTTCTCTACATAGGTATACAAGGTATAATGAATGCCACATGTAAAGCAATATGACCTTGGTTTTAAAAAATTAGATTACAAGTAGAATAATCTCAAAAAATAACATTCAATATTCCAAGCAATAACAGTATAACTACATTAAAGAACAAACTACGCTAAAATAGATCAAGTTAGAATATTGTCCCATAGTGGAGTAGACAACATACATCCTTACTGGGTCATTATGAAAGGATAAGTTCAAAAGATTAATAACTTTTATAGTGAGAGTAAATTAGGTGACCATTTTAACGCACATTTCTCTTGTTGTGTATATTTCTGAAACAATGGTATCATGCTCATGGTATCAAGCCAAAAATGGTCGTTGTGTTAGGTGTGTTGGTTTACTCTTTTGTCTATATATGTATGTTATGTAATAAATTTTTAATAAATTTTTTATCAATACTATATAAGAATGTGATTATATAACTATACGAGTTCCATTTATGTGTAACTTGTGTCTTCGAATGATTTATTCATTGGATGCTCACATGGTTTAAAAACTATTCTTAAAATGAAACCACGTGTTATTAGCAACAAATATAATTGTAAATTTTTGATTGAACAAACTTTTCTTATACGTATAATTTTAATTTTAGTTTTTTCTTTATTTTCTAATCAGTAATATTTTAGACATTTAAATACTTAATAATTATATATCCACAAATTTTTGAAAGCTTTAATCCTTTCAAGCCATCCAATCTATCTCTACATATAATATAATATTAATATAACCTCAAATACTTTAATTTCCAAGGGAGTACAGACGGGCAACAATTTCACGTGCTAACTTTCAAGGTTCCGATGCAACATTACGAATATAAATCACATTCCATCAAAGAACATATAGTTCCCATCTACAAATAAATCTCAATCTCTAACATCACCCACCAGACATACATGAAATGCGAAGAGATTTTGTTATGTTACACTGTTTGAAATAAAGATTATAGCATACAAGTTGCGTATATGATATGCCCAGCAATTGAACATTATAGTTGAAGAAAAATAGATCCGTAGAAGAGTGTTTAATTTGTCTAATAAAAAAACATTACCTAGTATTTTGACAAAATAGTTTAAAATTGCATAAAATTAAACTTTCAATACAAGTCACCAACTTCAAGAAACTCTAAGCAAAAATTAAGTGACTCTGATCAGCTGTGACAAATGTAATTATTCTCTCCAGGACGTGGACTAACAAGATAAACTAGTTAGAACACTATCAGAAAAATTGTTAAAATTGTAAGTAGCTTGGGGCATATTTATCAAGCCATGATGAAGAGGGCATTGCTCCCGGACAAACCTGGACTTATGTTTGAGTCCTTTGCTAGCTCAAAATTAGAATAAAAATTAAATTAACTCGTCTGAAAACAAAATTCTGCTTACTGTTACCTTTGTGGACTTCTATATCTTAATTTAAAATTAGTCGTAAGCATTGTCCAAAGAGAAGGCCAGTGAAGGATTAGTCGTAAGAATTGTCCAAAGAGAAGGCCAGTGAAGGAGATAGGCACAAAATAGCTCCTCCAAATACAATGACCTCCTTGAAGAAAGAGTCATCTACTCTCATTTACTATGACATGAGGAAAACCCACCTTTCTAAATCCCTCTATATAACACACCAGACTTGAATACTCTTCAAAGACTACTTCTGAAAATGTAATCTGATCAGGCTTATCTTATCCCATAGGATTGCTGAACATAAGTGGTGGCAAGCATGAATCCAAAAAATCATGAGAAATTTTCATACACTTGCAGAAATAAAGTAGCCAAAACACGGCTTTAGAGACCTGAAACAAAATAATGCAAATGAGTAAATATTGGAATGCATGATATAACATCATAGAATATAATCAATCACGCAGTTAATCTAAATATATTATATAAATGAACATTCTATTAAAGAAAACACTCTGGATGAATCACACTGAAGTGGCTGTTGAAGTTTAAACCTCTGATGTTGCATCTGTTCCCCTTTTAGGAAGCTCATTGAAATTTTGAGATATCGGTAAGCTCACAATTTGTGTTCGCACATATTGACTCATGTACTACAGCAATGAATATCAGATTAGAGTGTATTCTAACTGAATAGGGAACAACATAAACTCAGAAAATCAAATGCGTACCTCTACATAAAGGGCTAATTGTGAAGGATGGAACTGCCTCAGGAATGTACCAAACCCTATAACCTGCGATAGAATAACAATTAGAGAAATAACAAAGTTTCTTTCAATAAAATGTTGGGTAACAGCCAAAGCTGCTAAATATGACAAGTAAATGTGTGCATGACAATCAATTCACGGTGCATCTAGTGTGCCTGCCATGGATATAATTTTGAAATTATGAGACCGGTAAAACAGCATATCCAACATTGCTCTTTTCTACTCAATGCATTGGGTTTGCACTACAGGTCCTTATCTGTTAAATGTGGTTCTACATTTTCGTTCTCGAGCTAATTTTCATTTGTGAGCTTGATAGATTACACTCCATAAAACACTTCTTGCTCAACAACCGTGCTCATGACTGCTTGAACCTGTTTTAAGGATGACTTTTTTCATCCACATGTGTCAAAGTTTCCCTTCTCAGTAACAATGGTATGTCCAGGAAAATGAGGTTGAGAGATGAGAAGGCTTTTGGCATAATTTCTTGGCATTGTTACAAAGAAAAATTTCAACTTGCTTCTAATATAGACATGCATATTTACAAAAGATTTTATTGCTAATGTGAAAGAGCACTGAAATAAATTACAACTTAACTTGCTAGCATTTTCCAGATTATAATTGGTAAGACAATTTTAAGCAATTCAAACTACTTGACTTCACGAACTAAAATTTCACAGTTCAATTAAACAGTTAGAATACAATTATCCCATGAGTTAATAGAGAGAAGTTATTCAACTCTACTTGCTCTTGCAATGGCTTACGTATATATGTTCTTGGAGAAATCAACAGGTTAGCTAGCCAGATTTAGACAATACAATGCAACAGCTAATAGAGAGGCTCAATAGCAGTTGCCTATAGATAACAATTTCTCGCTAGTATCTGGAGAATCTTAGTAGTCAAATCAAGGACCCGGTTTTGTTTACAGAAAAAATAATAAAATTCGCTACTTTACCTTCAAAGATTTTACAGAAACAGTAATGATATTTTGCTTCCAAAATTCTTACCAGAGGGGAGAAATCTAGCACTGCTTTCTTCGTCCGGCTCGTCAGTGTGCCTAGATGTGTGTCCAATACATATCGGGACAACTGCAGACAGTCAAATGGCCATTCAACCATGTCAATGTTCCCATACAATGTAATAGAAAATCGAAATACCTTGCACGAATTCTCTTCATTGTATTATAGATTGGACATATGTGGTTGAAACATATCACGATGAGTAGACAACTAACATCAATGCGAGCAAAGCTCATTCAAAAGTTATAATAAGGCATAATTCAAAGTCTTACTGACTGAGCAGATTACTTATTCAAAGGTTATGGTGGTTTTTGGAAATGTGGTGTCCAAGCAACTTTCAATCGAAAGATTTCAAAAGTTACAGATTTCAAAAGTTACAAAAAGGCATAATTCAACGTCTTACTGACTAGTAAGATTACACATTCAAAGGTTATAGTGGTTTTTAGAAATTTGGTGTCCAAGCAGACTTTGAAATATTTCAAAAGTTACAAAAAGGCATAATTCAACGTCTTATTGATTGGGCACATTACTTATCCATGATTGGGCACATTACTTATCCAAAGCTTATAGCGGGTTTTGGAAATGTGGTGTCCGAGTAGCTTTAGATCGAAGATTTAAAGGTCCATTGTATTTACAAGATTGACTTTCTCTCATACAAGCTTCCTTCAAACATTATATTACATAAGGCTGACCTTTCTTGTAGACAAACTTCCGTTAAAAGAAAACAAGATTCTCTCTTTCTTCTTCACTTTTTTGA
Organism: Pinus albicaulis; assembly: GCA_034641835.2. Lineage (NCBI taxonomy): Eukaryota > Viridiplantae > Streptophyta > Pinopsida > Pinales > Pinaceae > Pinus > Pinus albicaulis. The sequence goes on from CM076581.1 coordinate 1,477,026,866, forward strand.
ACAGTCTCAACTCTAACCTCACGAGGACATTGGACAAAAATTCATTGGTGCTAATTTTATTTTATTTTCCTTTTGATCAAATGACTTTTATAGAAAATTCAGCTTCGCTCTTGCAATGCTACAATAATAGAACAATGCTACTAAGAAAAGATGCACCATGAACAAGAAGACACATTATCAACTAGCAGGCAGATCTACGTTGATGGTGAATCTCAGGGTATCTATTAATCTATGCATAAGCTGACGATAAACCAATTAATTACCCAAAGTAAAAAACAGCAGTTTCTATGTCAAATATAGAAAATAAAAATATAATCTAGTAAACGAAGCTAGCTGATTGGATCAAATACATATATGCCATCCAAATGGTTAATTATACCCACATTATACCTCTATTTGGGAAATGCTCGGGGCATTGGATATGTTGAAATATGTAACTAGGTTTGGTCTTCATAATGACATGTAATTATGATCTTATGTATTTAATGTAAAGAGAATTTATTATTATTATTATTGGTTTCATGCTCAAGGGAAATTTATTTATAGGTCAAGCTCTCATTGAGAGCTTCTAGGGCTTGTCATTGAGTCTACAAGTCAAGAAAGTCATTGTCATGTATGAAAGACCCTTCTTGGGCATGTTACATATTGTAAAGAAAATTAATCGAGTCAAAATTGTGAAAATTTCTGAATCTAAAGAAGAAATCCTATTGCAGTAAATTTGATTTGCATTGCCTACTTGCCTTATTTAAATTACAAGTTATTTTTCTGAATATTCAGTAAAAATACTAATGCAAATGCACTATAGCCTACAAAATTATACAGATCAAGTACTGAAAAATAAGTAAAGCATTCGGACTTAGGGTCCTTAATTAAAAAGATTAATTTAATTAAATTTCTCTTAAACATGATGGAATTTCTCAAATCCCTTTATGGGTCTTGGAGATCTCATGTACTCTAGTCCCTCCACAAAGTTTGGGAGCTAGAGCACATCCAATGCTACCCCAACACTCAAAAATCTCAACAAGATTTACTACTGCATAATATACAAACCCTCAGCTGTTGAAACGATTTTCTAGAGTTGGGTTTTTCCGGAGACTTATTCCAAAAAAAACAGTGTTATTTGTGTGTATGTGCATCTATCTTTCCAACATTATTTCCTTCTGCAATATTTTTTATTTGTGAAGATTGCGGTGTATTAGTTTCGATTATTACCGTAGAACACAGTAAATAATTTGTTCAGTTATTTAACAAATAGAAGAAACTTAATCAATTGTTGCAGTAGGATTCCAATTTGTGGAATTTTCACACTAGATACGACAGTAATATAATGTGACAATAAGATTGGGATTCGACTTGCAGAAAATCCCGTGTTCCATGACAAGTCCAAGAACATTGAGATGAAATATCACTATATTTAGAATATAGTGTAGAGAGGAGCAATGAGGCTCCATCATATTGCAATTGATGATTAGATAGTTGACATACTTACCAAGTCTTTTCCGAAAGAAAAGTTCTTGGTATTCAAAGAAAAACTTGGATTGACAAATGTGACCCTTCCTATTAGGGGCAGTCATGGATTCCCTCTTGTTTGAGATGACAAGTTGGGAATGGAGCCAAGAGAGCTCCTAGGTTGATGAAACTCTTAACTATAGGTTGTGTGTGATCCTTGTCTTGTGTTGACAAGTGGTAATCCCCCCTACCATCAAGTCAGAGACTTTCCAAGAGTATACCCCAGTGTGCATCTTATCCACAAGCTGGGCTTGTTAGGATTGTTACCCATCTGGCCAATAGGTGTAGCTTGGTTGTGCGTGATCCTTGTCATGTATAGACAAATGCTAATCCCCCCAAGTAGAGATGAGACTTGGTTGTGCGCGATCCTTGTCATGTGTTGACAAGTGGTAATCCCCCCAAGTCTGTGTCAAGGTGGGAAGATCTATGGATATAGGGTGATAGGTGAATCTCCCCTATGATGATTCTTCTTCATTAGATTGTGACATCATTGTTCCAGAGTAGAGATGATCAAAGATGAGCAGAGAAAGCAGAGATCTTTGTAATAGAAAGAAATTCCTCCATAGCTGAGAGGGAGTGTTGAAAATTCGTAGCTCGAGGATGAATTTCCTTAATAAAATTTCATTTCTAACAATTATGGAGTGACTTTATAAATTAGAAAGTCATGTCTAGCATCTCAAGTATGACTTTCCAAAAATAGTAAATTACCTTGTATCAATTGGTAATCAAGTATGGTTGACGGAAAATAACTTAACCTATAATTAATCATCTTAATAGTTCAATTTTGATTTAATCATCAATATTATCATACCTTTATTATTATCCTTATGATACTATGATATTATTATTAAAAGGAATTTCAAGGCACCTTTTCCTCTCAATCATTTCGTTCTACTCCTTCCATGATGAATCACAAGGTTCTACGTTGGTCTCTCTCTCTCTTCATTATTTTTTGCAGTCCTCTTACAATCTCTTACACTCATTAAAGTCATGTCATAAAATATTCTTGTTATGCACTCTTTAATGCTCTCTCCGTAAATGCATAAGTTACAAAGGCATGTGTACCTCTCTTTAAATGACATTCGTTACCCTCTCTCCTTAATGGCATGAGCTACTCTCCCTAAAAGGGCATGAGTTACAATCCTCAAAGCATTCTAGATTCCTCCATTGAAGGCATGCGTTGCCTCTCTCCATAATGGCTTAAGTTACTCTTCCCTATTTATAATAGGAGTTACTCTAAGGCATGCTCCTCTTTTATGGCATGAATTCGTTGCTCCTCCTATATATATGTGCCTCATATCTTCTCCCCTCACTACTTGTGCATTGTGAAAGAAGGATTCGAACTGGAGAGAGAGAATTGGAGAGACTTGAAGAAGATTGTGAAAGAGAAAGACTTGGAGAGTAAGAGCAAAACTTGAAGGTTGATTCAGTGTTTGCATCAATTGCTGCTACCGGTGATCTTCATGCTACAAGTTGTCCAGATTTGGGTGAACTTACTCATTCTCTTGATCTCCCATTGTACTTTGTATCTCTGTTGAACAATTGATATCTAATAGAAGAAGAATTTGGTTGGATTTCCCCTTTGTGGGTTTTCCCCTGGTCATTGGACCTAAATTCTCTATGTCTCATTATGTTCTTGGCTATCTTCTATTGTGCATTTGGTTTATGTTCTATCTACAATTGCTTAACTAATATTGCAGCATAAAGAAGTTTTGTAATAAGTGATTGTTACAGCATAGGACATTGATTTTCAACAGATAAGTGTATGGAAAATTGTTGTCATTATCGAAGTTTAATTAATGATGTCATTGATATAATATGTTATGATTAGTTATGTAAATTCGTACATAAAGAGATGTGCCATTCGAGGGAAAAGAGATTTTCATAGCATTTGAATAGGAAAGAAATCCATATAGGCGCATATTTCTACTATTTGAAAATGAGACCTTGTATGCAATAATATTTATTGCTTACTGGTGAAAAACTCATGTACTATATGTTCTTTAATCCATAAGGTGCACCTAATGATGTTTAGATGATGCTTACTATATAGTGTATACAAGGTTAGTGCAGTCTTGGTACTGATTTATGCCAGCTGATCAAGTCTTAACCCTGGGCCTATTAACTGATGATTAGAATAAAGAGCAAGGAAATACAGTTTAAAAAAAATAATCTAAGGGTTGGAAAATTCATTGACATCTCCTTTTATTTGTGTAGCCGTAATCCCTATAACCGATCATGATAAGTTGCAAACATGGACCTATTTAGAATTGACATACAAGAAAGTATATTCAATGTTCATAGAATATATCTAAAAGAGAGAGAAGCACAAACTATTCAATGGTTAACCCCAAGATAGGTTCTTCAATATACAGTCATTTTAATGTTTACAGTTTTGAAACTTTGGCCATAAAAGTAGGACTCTATTATGTTCTGTGTAGAGGGGAAAGTACCAGAAACCATAAGAATAATGTCATCCCGCTAACACAAACCTTAAGTTATTGCAATGACATTTCTTCTCACAGTTGCTATAACTCAAAGGCTAATGAATATTAATTATATCTAATGAAAAAATGCTTTCCTTACCTTAAAAAATACTACACAATTTATCTAGGTTGGATTATGTACAAAATCCTTAAACCTAAAAGAAAATAAGTTAATATGACTAATATAATAGTGCAGTATGCTCCATTGATTGTGTTTGGGGCTATGTATTGTACACGTGAAAATAAGTGTGACTTCAAAGAGAATATGATTCATGACTGAGACACTAAGGGAATACTTTCAATCATAAAAATAATTTCATAATGCTGAAGTGCAAAATAAGATAAAAATGCATTTGATCTTTCATGAATAGACATACATTAAACTTACCTGTGAGATTGTGACAAGGAAAAGGAAAAGAGCAATGTAATCTGGTGGTTCAGCAGTAATATATATAGTTTGCAGGGGCGAATAAAAGCCACATAACTGCACTTGTTTGCTCAGTTCTCTAAGAAATCTTCTAACTTTGTTTTGCTTCTCTTCCAGTGCTACTTCTGAGCTTCCTTTCTAGAGAAAAATCAATACATCAGAATCTACTTTTGAATGCCTAAAAAGAAAAGTTTTAATTAAGAGTACAATTGATTGCTCCATCAACTTACCTGGTTAAAACCCTTACTTTCATGGACTGCTGCATTATTGATCCCCTCTACTGAAAAGGAAATGGTGCTTGCTTCTACCTGCAGTTATAACAAAAATGATAGTGTTCTTTTTCCTCTCAAACAAAAGGTATCATTAAAGAAATTTTGATGTCTAAAGTGGGCTTACTAAGGAAAATAATAAAATTATTAGTTAGAATAACAACATAAGAGTTATAAATTTTCAAAGAGGAAAAAACCTATTTTTTAATCGTATTTTCGACTTATCTCCTTGCAGGTTTACTCAATTTCAAGAACAAGAACTTGTTGAATGGATAGTTAAATTCCACATCCAATAAGTACCCACTCTACATACTTTTGATAGGCCCATAGTGAAATAAACTGGAAATACATGAAAGAAATATGTTTCTATCAAGAAGTATGTATTTTCATGTATACAAGCACATTTCTTCCTGTATTTCCACTTTATCTCACTTTGGTCCTGACTTCTATTAAAAGTATGTAAACGCTATTCATTGGATGCATAATTTAATTCCACATCGAATAAGTTAATTCTGCATACAACAAGTTCCTGCACTTGCAATTTGAATAAACCTGCAAGAAGATAAGTAAAAAATACGATTAAAAAATTAGTTTCCTTTTCTTTCTTTTGAAACTATTTACCCATATGGTTGACATCATGATCTTGAATCTTATTGGGGTTTTTAAAGTTGATGTTGATAGCACATTTTTTGTTTTCAAGCCCATATTTCACTTCTAACTTTCTCTAATGCAACCCAATTAAATAACAAATCATCTTTACAATAACACATTAACAAGTATTAGGATGAAAGGAAAACCCATAAACACAAGGTATTCAGTTGACAAGTCATAAGCTAATGAAATTTTAGAGCATTAAGTAGTTTATTCCATAACCTGTCCTAATATTCGCACAAGAAAGAAAAAATTTAAATTTCCTCAGCTTGAGGAACTTTTACATTATTCTAGATCTCACCAAAAAAAGGAAACTAAAATACATGCATGATCTGTCAATTTTCTAACCATTAAGTTCTTCTGATAAATATGAAAGTACTGGGTATTAATTGGCAATCCCAAGAAGGAAAGTCACAGCAGATGAAAAATATGTTAAATCATTTGACAGATTTCCCTGTTTTTTATATGGGAAGAAAGTAAAGAAGGGTGTGAGGATACCTTAGATGCTGATCTTAACTGTGATGCAAGCAAGCATCGCAATAACTGTAGCTGCCCAATATGAGCCAGACATTCAACCAATGGTTCCCATGCTGAATTTATGAATTCAACCTATGAAGGAAAGAACTGGTCAGTCATTTGAACTATTACAGTAATTGAAGTCAAATATTTTCATAATATTAGTAAACAAACAATAATCAAATTGATTCAAAAGCATAATGCACCTGTCCGCAAGTTAGATAACATAATTGTGGCTTAAAAATAAAACTCAGAGCCCACAGTAAGTACAATATAGAACACATTAAATAATTGGAATATAAATAATACAGGAAAAGCATACATGAGTTCATATATCTGTGTAAGGAAGCATCTATCTGTCGTATTGCCTGGTGACCAATTAGAAACATAGAGATCAAAACCTGCCCTAATGTACCTAAGGGAGCTAGAGAAAAACACGCCAAGGAAGAGTTAGAGGCACAAAGTAAGACAAAAAAAGCAAAAGGATCAATCTAAGGTCGCATCTAGAGGGTTCAGCCAAGCCCTGTTCCTTGCTGTTAGTGGATCCACGAACATGCATACAAGGCATAGAAGAATAGCAGATTTCCTTCACTAGAATGGTGAGTTTGACATGGATGCAAACCTATGTTGCATAGAGGTCCGTTTCAGCCAGGAAACAAAAAGGAAAGGTGTTTCACCATACCGTACGGCCTGGAAACACGTTTCCATCCGTACTGGGCCATTTCACGTTGGAGAAACGTGCCCAGTACAGACGGAAATGGGTTTCCAAGCCGTACGGGCGTGTTTCCGATGTTTAAACTTCTTTTTTTAGCTTTTTTTCAGTTTGTGTGTTTTGTAATTTTTTTTAATTGTTTTTATTTTTTTTGTTTTAGGGCAGCCTAATGTTCAAGCCTATGGCCCTAGTGTTGATATGCAGTTCATGGTAATGTTAAATTCTTAAAGTAAAAGGACATCCTTTTACTTAAATTTTTAACATTACCATGAACTGACTCAGGATGTTTGAGAGTAGTTTCATCCTCATTGGATTTCATATGGAGGAAGTAGAATTTTATATCTCACTCAAAATCCAGTAGACTTATCATTTTTTCAAGATTTCAGGATTAGGGGGATTGCAATGTTTCCATTGGATTTTGTCATGTACTAGTGTATGGAACTTGTATTTAATCAAGAGAACCAATCCCTCTATGCAGGGGAGACTCGCAACAATCAAGAGCACCTAGGGTACTAGGGTATGGAACTCGTATTTAATCAAGAGCACTAAGGCTGTTCGACTATGCAAGAGGAGACTCCCAATCAAGCATGAGACAAGAAATTAGAAATTTCTCGTGGCTGATTTTGGATATTGCTATTTTCATTATGTGATCATTCATGAGTAAATGTGATGTAAATATAAAGACTTGTAGTTTATCCATTGACATTGGACAATTTAATCATAATGTATCATGTATACTTTATGATTGCACATATTTCTTAAATGTACTAATATATATATATATATATATATCGTTTCCCCGTCTCCAAAGTTTGGGTGGGTCACGTTTCGTATCCATACCCGTTTCGGAAACTCGTACCCGTTTCCCCGTTTTGTGCAACTTAGATGCAAATAACTGCAGCTCTCCATGCAAGTGTGATACAACCACTCAATATTCTTAGATCCCCCTATTGGGATGATATTGTTACTACTATCAACAATGCCCCTAAATGATTCTAAAGCCTTGTTACCCACCACTTTGTGGGTGACATCCCTGGAGAAAAAATTTCTCCAAGATGGTCCTCAGCCGGCAGCTCCTTGCAACCACCGACTAGCTCATTGTGCGATGTTAATTTTGGGCAACTAGGTCCAAACTCCATGTTGCATTGCTCATATGACAATGATGATAATTTTGTTGGATTCCTCTCTTGGAAAGGTGCAAAATTGATTTAAAGATCATCTTGTTTTGAATTTATTTTCCACATGTGCAATTTGTCAAGGTCGGCCATATTTGTAATTTAGGCTCACAAGCCCAATAGATGTGTCACACACTCTCATCGATGGATATAAATTGGAGAGAGATGATGCTCATTTCATCATTATTTCATCACACACATTCCTCATCATTTGATTGGTTCGTATAGCCTTCAAGAGGCTTCTCTCTCTCCCACGTGTGAATTTGAAGCTTTGACTGCAGAAATTCCGATTTTTGGAGGCCACATTGGAAGGCACAAAAATCGAGGAAGGACGTTGACTTTGACTGTGCATTGACTGGTTTTGTTGACTTCCGTTGATTGTTTTGGGAGCTGTCTTTTTGAGGTGTGTGTGACACTTAAGGAAGGTTGATTTTGTATGTGTTTGACTGAACCTCTTGGAGGTTGGAAGAGTTGGTTTGACCAACCAAAGTCTTTGCTAGCTAGGGCATCCTGTTGACTGCTATAACAAACATTTCTCTCTATATATGCTGGACAAGAAGAATTACAAGTTTTGATATATTATTTTGGCTTGTCTTCTATTGATCTATTATTATGTTCTATCAACATTTACTTTCATGTTTATGTGAGCTAATTTGAATTGGGCCTACAAGAAAGATTGAAGTAAACTGCATTAAGCATAGAACATACCATGGTTATCTAAATTTAACATGGTATCAGAGCTAAGGTGAAGACAAAGCCCAAGCTAGTGTGAAAAGCAATCACCGAAGAAGTTGTCTTATCAAGGACCAATGACCTCCTCAACCTACAAGGGCTTCAAGACTGATGATAAGATGATTGATAAGTCTGATTCTCATGCTTGGAAGATGTCTTTGGATTTGGCATTGGAAGATCAAGAAGTCATGGATTATGTGTAGGGGAAGATAAATGAGCCTCCATCAAATGCACTGGCAGCCACAAAGACAAAGTATAGAAAAGGAGAAGTCAAGGCGAAGATGATTATCAGGGATTCTATACTATGAAAATTTCTTAATATAGAAACCCTACTGTAGTATCTTGATTTACTTATCCTATTTGTTTTATTTAATTAAAAAGTTATTTTCTAAATATTCAGTAAAATATCAAAGAAAATACAACTACAACCTACACATATATATAAATCATTTATTGAAGCATAGCACACACATGACAAAGGACAATATTTTTTTCCACAATGTCCCCGGAAAAACCCAATACGGGAAAACTAGTGTAGCAACTCTTAGAGGGTTTGTTTATTAAGTAGAATATCTGAATACAATCAAGGGCACCAGTAATGGTTTGCCCAACAGAGAATTTCACGGCAGACGTACCTATCACTCGGAGACAGAAAATATGGTTGATTCAGCCGAGGAAGCACTCCTCTGAAATACGTTGAATACGAGCCCTTTCTGGCCCACTGGAACCCCAACATTGTTCCTCCAGCCTTTGTGTTAGCTTCTCCTACCCAGCGTAGCCACTACATAGTACAGGCTACCACTGCGTCACCCTTCTAGGCTCAGCGCTGCCTTTGCGTCACCTTGAAGGCCCTGTGTCAGCCTCTGCACTGCCTCTGCGTGAGCTTGGCTGGGTTGCATCCCTCTTGCTGGCCTTTGTGCTACCTGGTACGGATCTGTGCCTTTGTATTCTTGGCCTCGGATCAGAATAATCCCTCACCAATCTGCCCCTCACAAGCACTGCAAGCTCACTCGAAAATTCTCAGCAAACCGCACCCCAGAATTTTGACTTAGCTCAAGTGCTACCACTCTGTGTGTCTTCTCCAACTGACCCCAAGCCTTCCTTTAATACTTTTCTCGTTGATAAATCAACGATCATGATCTAATCTCTAATCGATGGCTGAGATTAGAAAAAGCTTGATCCACGTCACTTGGAACATTCTCACCCACGTGTAAATTTATTCACTTTAATTTTTTTAATTTCCCTACGTTAGACTTAGGGTCCCCATTAAAAAATTTAATTATTTGAATAAATTTTACACTGGGTGAAATTTCTCCAAACGATTTCTGGGACTTGGAGATCTCATGTGTCCTAGCCGTTCCACAAAGTTTCGGAGATAGAGCACATTTGATGCTACCAAAAATCAACATATGCATAAGCACTTCGTTTCTTATATCTCCGAGTTGGGCACATCTAAAGAGATGTATGATAAGTCGGTTAGCATGTTCAGGGCTAGCAATGCTAATCAAGTTCTCTTTTTCAAGAACAAGTTTAAGAATATCAAGAAGGGCAAAGAAGAATCCATTCAATCCTGTTTTATGAGGCTCACAAAAATCAGAAATGATCTCTTAGCTACTGGAGAAGAAGTAGCTGACCGAGAGCTCGTTCTCATTGCTCTTGGGCTCCCCCATGACTGGTATGTATTTAATACTACTATTCTTAATAATAATGTGATTCCTGATTTTGATGAATTGTTGACGAGATGCACTCAAGGGGAGACAAGAATGATGGAGAGAGACCATCCCTCTAATGGGAATGGAGGTGACCCTACTGCTTTCACCACTCATGGAAAGAAGAGGAACAATGGTGGTCCAAGAAATCAAAACCATGGAAGAGCGGGTCCCAAAGGAAGAAAAGGAAGATGTTACACTTGTAACACATTTGGTCACTATGCAAGAGAGTGCCCCAATAGAAGGGACTCTCCTAGAGATGATGATAAAAGCAACAACTACAAGGGGAATGGAAATCAAAGGAACGACAGGTTCAAAGGAAAGAGGAAGGCTCCTTCTGATCGAAGTGGATATGGTCAACCTTTCAAGAGGTCAAGGAATTCCAGGTATGATGAATCCAATGTTGTTGATAATAAGAAAAATGAATATATTCTTATATCTGCCCTCTCTAATTTGATTGAGAAGGATACTAATTTGGAGATTATCCTTGGAGATAATGCCACCTATCCTGTGAAAGGGACAGGGACTGTGACCCTTGATCTATCTCAAGGTCAAGTCCTCCGCTTACAAGATGTGTTGTACGTACCTGATTTGAAGAAGAATCTTGTGTCCATTTCGACAATGGAAGACAAAGGATTCAAGGTGGCATTCATCGATGGAAAGGTACGCATTTGGAAGAAGAACTTTGGGGGCCATGACATGTGACACAACTCTTCAAAGTTCAAACCGAGCTATGGCACCGGAGGTTTGCACACGTTCATTACAAGGCCCTTCCCGAAGCAAGGAAGGTGGTGATAGGGATGCCTGAGTTCAAAGATGATCATGAAGGTGTTTGTCAGGGTTGTGCCAAAGCAAATGTGAAAATTTATGAATCCTTATTACAGAAACCCTACTGCTAACTATTGATTTACTTCTCCTATTTGATTTATTACACAAGTTATTTAACTGAATATTAAGAAAAACTTCGAAGTAAACACAAATAGCAACCTACACAAATACAAATCATTTACTGAACATCACGCACATATGACAAATGACACACAAATTTTTCGGACAAATGCCCGTAGAAAAACTCAATGCGGGAAAACCGGTGCAACAACTCTAGAGGGTTTTATTATTATGCAAAACCTGAATACAACATTCTGGGCACCAGAGATGGTTTGCCCTACAGAGAAAATACACGACAGTTGTACCCTATCACTCGGAGACAGAAAATATGGCTGAATAACACCCTCAATCGAGATTTACAGATAACGAGCCCTTTCTGGCCCACTAGAACCCCAGTGTAGCTCTTCCTGCAACTGCGTCAGCCCCTCTAGCCCAGTGTAGCCTCTACGAAATACAGGCTGCCCCTGCGTCACTTTGAAGGCCTCTTCGTTGTCTTCGCGTCACCCAGAAGCATCTGCGTCACCCTCTATGTGGCCTCTGCGTCCCTCCTGCTGGCCTCTGTGCTGCTCTGGTACGATCCTGCCTCTTTGCTGTTGTATTCTCAGCCTTGGATCAGATCATCCCTTGCCGATCGCTACCCCTCACTGCACTGCAAACTCACTTCAAAATCCTCAGCAAACCCCACCCCAACATTTCAACTTAGCTTCAGTGCACCAGCTGTGTGTGTGCGTTCTCCAATTGACCCCAAGCCTTTCTTTTATACTTTTCTCGTTGGCAGACCAACGACCGTGATCTAATCTCCAATCGAAGGCTAAGAGTAAAAGAAATCTTGATCCAAGCCACTTAAAACATTCTCATCACATGTGTAAATTAATTCACTTTAATTGCATCCTGTAATGACCCAACTCGAGTTATAGGAAACATAGAAATATTAGCATGCATATGATAGCTACTTATGCATGCATGATGTGTACTGCACTAGTATATGCACTAATCAATTATGAAAACTCAATGTAGGGTAACGAGTGAATTATTGAAGTATTGAGTAAATACCTAACTCACCAGAATATAATGAATGTATTGTGAGGTAAAAGTTATACCTACCACTATCATAATATAACTAATATATTGTTCAAAGAAAAGTAAAAGCATTGACTTATGTAAATAAAAGATGATATTTTAATAAAATCCGAGATATTTACTAAATGATGATATTTAATAATAAATCCAAGATATTTTAGGAATCCAAGATATTTATTAAGTAATAATATTTTAATATAAATCTAAGATATTTATTAAAAGAGGATATTTTAATAAATATCTTGAAAGGGGATTTGTGTATAAAAGGAGAAGAGGGGGAAAATTCTAAAAGAGGGGGGGAAACTTAGAGGAGGAATCGGTCAGTGAAGTGGAAAAACTGACCCAGATGCTGTCAAAGTATTTCTAACTGTGGGAGACATGAGCAGTGAGTTCTAACAGAGTCATAGAGTGATCTTGATTGTTATTGGAGTTTTGGACACAAGGGTCTTTTGGATCTGGGGACTGGAGAGGTAGACACCAGATAGGCTGGGAGGAAAATGGCGGTTTGATTACAGGAGCGGAAGCCATGGCAGGTCAGTAACGTCTTCAAACAAGGTTCTAGGTAAGTATTCAATAGTGAATTGATATATTCTGCTTCAAAAATTCCACTCTAGATTGTGTAGTTTCAATTTTGTTAATGATTGTTAATTTTGAAACTTAGGGGCATTACATATGGTATTAGAGCCAAGTTACAAACATTGCTGGACCTTTTGTATTCACAGGTGACTTTTAATTCTACTAACAATTTGTAGCCACTTCAAATATGAAAATAAGTGTTACAATTTGCACTTTCCACGGTTTAAATAAGTAAATAAATGTTGCGGTAGGAAACGATTCATGACTATCTTGCTGCAAATTACCAATTTAGGGACTATGTTGTTCTGAAAATTATCATTTAAAATTAAGTTATTCCATGCCGCTCCAATTCGAGATTATTCTCAAGAGCCTGTTCAAACCCTTTGGGACCTTACAGTCTCACATTTACTATCTCAACCATCATAAAATCCCTTCTCTGTTACCAAAATCTTCGCCTCCCAAGTGAGTATCTCTGGCAATGGCCTCCACTTCGAAGATTCCCTCTTCAATCGTCAGAATTGAGACATCGAACGTTCCTCCTCCCAAATCAAATATGAGCACATTCCTTTCTCTAGTAGAACTGGCCTTCTTGTCGAGGCCATAAGCAATGGCAACAACTGTGGGCCCATTGATGATCCTTAACACATTTAAGCCAACAATGAGACTAGCATACTTGGTCGCCTGCCTCTGCGAGTCTTTGAAATAAGCAGGAACAATAACCACAACATTCTTTACAGATTCGAGTTCCAGCAGAGTTGCCCTTAGGCTCTCTTCAGAGGTTTCAGAAGATGAAGTCGACAATACCACGTGTGCAACCTCCAAGTCCCCATCCTCAAAATCACTAAGAGTTGTATCCTCTTCTCCTTTGTCACTGCGTCCTCTTCTCCAGTACTTCCCATGCCTTCTGCCATTCTCTAACTATCCATGAACTGTCAAACTCTAAGCAATGACAGCATTTGAATGAACATAACCGGTGCTTTCTGAAAATAAAAATATTCTGCACAACCTCTCTTATTCTCGCAGATTAAAACCCTAATATTTCCACTGATTATCCATGCAAAATGCTAAATTTTAATTTATCATATCATTATATAGCAAACGCTTTCTTAAAAGAATCACCGTCTTGCACAGATCCTTGAAGGCTCACAGGTTCAAACCCTAATAATTCCAAACACTAATGTAGTCTGTCCAGCAGCTAGTAATCTTCACCAGAACAAATGTCTATCACAGGTTTCCAAGATAATTAATAACGTAATTTTAGGTGTCGTCCATCAGTGAATACGACACAATGATGAGGGAGAGGTCACAGGGTCAAAACCCCAGCCTCTGCCCTCCGTGCATATTAGCATGAATCTTGCATAATTGAATCAGATCTTGATTTGCAACGGACCCATTTATAAGCGGATGAACCTTTGCATATGGATTACATGGACTATGCAAATGTTATATGATATTTGATATACCATACCATATTATAATTCAGCGGACCTTAATAATGAATTCCATACCATTAATCATAGTATTAAAAACCGGTCGGCTTGAACTGGAAACCGGTCAAACCGGCCGGTTCATTAGCTGACCGGGTCAAACCGGTAGAAAAACCGGGTACAACCCTCCTCTTCGCCAAAAAAACCGGTCCAACCAGTGCTAACCGGCCGGTTTAGGATGGAACTGGCCGGTTTATGGTCAAACCGGTCGATTCCATCCTAAACCAGCCGGTTCATTGCCAGGCCAACTATGGACCCCACATAATGCAATTTTTTGAGTTTTGGAGCTTTTTTGAGGCAAATTTAGGGTTGTTTTCCTCCAAAACTATCCCCTCTAAGAAAAGCATGCCTACCCTCTCATTTTCTTGACAAATTCTGTTGGCAATTAATGGTAATGTTTAATTCTTAAAGTAAAAGGATTCCTTTATTTTTCATTTTCATCCTTTTACTTATATTTTTAACATTACCATGAAATGACTCAGGATGTTTAAGTGTGGTTTCGACCTCATTGGATTTCATATGGAGAAACTAGAATTTTAGATTTCACTTAAAATTCAACAGATTTAATGGTTTTTAGGGTTTCATGGTTTGGGGGTTTGCAATGTTTCCATTTTATTCTATCATGTGTACGGGTATGAGATTGGCATTTGATCAAGAGCATGAAGTCCTTTAAGAACCTTGATGTTGGTGGCATTGATTGTTGAACTTTGTTGATGTTGGTGGTATTGATTGTTGAACTCCCCTACCGTGGCCTTAACAAGAATGTACCCTTCACTCAAAGGAAAACAACTGGTTAGGCATGCTAATCTTTTTCTACCGCATTTTAAGGTTGAGGAGATGACCCCTTCACTCAAACCAAAATCATTGGTTAGTCATGTTAAACTATTTCAATTTCTATCATGTTATAAGGTTGAGCAATCCAAGTTTGAAGACTTTGAGCTAGATGATGTTTATATATGTCTTGTTGATGATCCCATTTTTGGTAGCGATGAATCAATGATGAGTTTCATGAGAGACCATGTTGCTCAGTGATTTGTAGTTTTGATGTCTATTTTTGCTACTACTACTACTACTACTAAAGTTGTAGAGGAGTTTTAGGAGTCCTCAAACTCCGAGCCATATTATTTATGTAGCTCATGTTGATGATCCCTTGTCTAGTAGTGGTGATGATTTTGATCATGATGAGGAGTGATCATGTTGCTGATCACTAATATGTAGTCTTGTATTAGGACAATGGCCTCATAGCTTGTAGCATTGTTTTTGGACTTTATGGGCCATTTGGAGCCTCATTGCTTATGTATTTTTCGATGATATGTATTGCACTCGGTGTCATTTTGATATATTCACCTTCACATGGTATATAAATGAGAAAACTTTGCATATTTTGTCTCTACTGGCTTGGAATCACGGTTGCAAATCTTAAAAAAAGTTTTTTTTATTAAAAAATAATTATTTGATGTATTTTTTTAAAAACCGGTTCGTTTAGACCTGACCAGTACCGGTTAGACTGGTTCCAGTCCGGTCACCTGTTCCGGTTTTTAATACTATGCCATTAATACGAACTATGACATGTCTATGACAACTGCCCAAACTCCTTCCCCTCTGTGATAAACAAACAAATAACAAAGAAGGGAGAGAGCGTTTTGAACGGCCATAGCTACAGTTACAACAACAATAACAACACGTTGTGGGCTGTCGGATTTTACCGTGGGCGGCGTTGAATTGGTCACGAGGTTTTCACAAAGAACTTCCAGCCACCACGTCGTAGAATAAATTGAAGTCTCTATCCACAAGCAGCGAAATGAAATCCGAGGTATTACACAATAATTTAACAATACAATTTCATTTATATTAATATATTATCTTAACATTAATAATATCTTCAATAATATCTTCATGACGTTGCTTATTTTCATATAGCATGGTTAATATATAAGTATTTTGTGCAAGTATAGATATTTAAAATCTTAGATCTTATGTCGACTAATATCATGGTTAAAATTGGAAGTGGAGGAAGAAAATACCTTGATGGAAGGATGTATTTTGTATCAAATTATAAATTAAAATTTAATTTAATTTAATTTTATATATATTAATTAATAATAATAATAATAATAATGAAAGGTCAATAACTCCTCCACAACTTCATTTAGGATTATGAAATGTTAGGCCAATATTACGAAGTAATACTATAGTCTATGAAGACCCATGCACTGAGCAAGAACACGCCTTAATTAATTCTTATAAATATATATATATATATATATAGTTGCGTTAATATTATATATTTCCATCATTCGTGCAATACAAATGAATCTTATATAATTTTGGTGTATGCATAACATAATGCTAACACAGCTTAGAAAATCAAAATGTAGAAGTAACCCTAGCCATGTGGAATTACAACAATTAAATACGTGGTAGATGGTCAGTTTAATT
This sequence comes from Pinus albicaulis, assembly GCA_034641835.2. Taxonomy (NCBI): domain Eukaryota; kingdom Viridiplantae; phylum Streptophyta; class Pinopsida; order Pinales; family Pinaceae; genus Pinus; species Pinus albicaulis. Next base: position 1,477,043,522 of record CM076581.1, read on the forward strand.
GACCAAGTGTCTACTTAAATAAAGCTAGAAGGCTTCTCTTAGAAATTCAAAGTCATTTTACTCTTAATTATAGGTAAGGCAATTATTAATTTTTTTTTTGGAGCTATCATAGATTAGATTTATTTTACTTTAAAATATGGTATTACGCACAATTTAAATATTTGGAAATATAAATTAAATACATGATGTTATAAACCTTGTGACACATACAAGAAGTATATCTATTTGATTAAGTATATTATATCCTCTTCACGTTGGGTAGTTATAAGTATAAAGACCTAGTGACAACCATTATGATGTTACATCTCTAATTTGCACGAAGTGCCAAAATGTTTGAGAGTTTCGGGTACATAGTTACAACTGTGACAATTTGAAAATCCAATTCATATGTTAGATTAAATAATAATAATAATAACAAATAGAATGAAACCTCAACCTTATATGAAATAATGAGAAAAGATAAAACAAATCCAAAAGTGTCAATAATCCATTCCATAACCACCTTTAGGACTAGAAAATTCTAAGCTAGTAGGACGAAGTGATACTATAGTCTATCTAGATTCTAGACCCATGCAGTTTGCTAAGAATTATTATGCATCGGGATAGAACACCATGCATTAGGACAAGGAGGTAGTGATACCACTCTCCTTGACCTCAATACCAGTAAGACCTGCTTGCAGGTAAATGTGAGCTTGAATTTATGAAATTATATTTATTAAATCTAACAGTTGAGACCCATTTCGATTTATAAACAAAAGAGTATTAACATGTATACGACGTATGCATATGATAACTACATATGCATACATCGCACTAGTATACATACCTGCTAGTATTGAAAATAACTAAGTAGGTTAATAAGTCAATTATGAAAATAGATCCTTAACTACCTTGATATAATAAATATGTCGAGTGAGACCTTTAATAATAATCAGGGTAATATCTGAGCTAGGGTAACGAATTGAATATCATAATGCATTTCTATTTCGCCGAGATATAATGAAATATCAAGCTAGGTACTTAACATGTATACCGCCCTTATATACATATGCATGGTAAAGCATTGATCAAGAAAAGTAAAAAAAAAAATTATACTAATCTATACTAATTGGACATTTTGATATTCAACCATTATGTCATTGTTGAGATGGATAATTAGCCTATTTTGCAACGGTAAGGATATATTGATGTCCAAAACAAATTAATATGGAAACATACCGTTGTTCATGGAATTTAAGTGACCCTTAAGGATAACAATGCGAATTAGGAAAGGGAAATTTATCATTGATATGAACGGTTGAAGCTATATAAAATAATTCATGGTGATTATTTAGGCATATATAAAGATTATTTGACTGACTTTGCTCCAAAGAAGTCAACTCTTGAAGGGAGGAAGAATGGTAATGAAAGCATGACTATGGATATTATGACAAGACCGTTAGATGTAAAGTAAGATACAACCACATAAAATGCAAACCTAGTTTGAGGTAAAATGATGGATGAAAGAAGCCACTAACTACTCAAGAAAAGTTTGGAGAAATTACAAGTGATCAAATTGAGAGTACATGTTTAGTTCACTAAGGTACACATCGAACGAAGACAAAATGGATGAAACATATGTTAAACCACCTTGTAAGTTAGTAAACACACTATTAAAACAAGAAGATTGAAAGAGACATGGAATTTTTTTTAAATTTGATCTCCAATGTTACCATAATATAATCGATATAGTTACCTAGGGAGAACAGGAAAAGAAAGGAATTACAAACTTCTAATGATGATAATGAATGTTAGTTATCATATCCTTGATCAACTTAGAATAATGAGATCAATAAAAATAGCAACAGAGGAGTGAGTGGAAGTTTCATAGAGCAATATAAGAAGTCAATGACATTAGATTAAAGAGTGAATCTATAATAAAATTGATCAACTATAGGATAATTTAAGTGCATGGCCACATCTATAATAGTTTCCCCCTCTAATGGGAGAGTCACATTATAAAATTTTCCTTAAGTGACTAACTATATCCGTGGATTATGGACATCATGGAGTAGAAATTCTATCCCGTGATGCCTTAGAACCTGAAATGATAAGTAGATTACATTCGATATCCACGTTATTAAATTTATTTTTAGGGTCTTACCCAAGTTGGGGGATAGTAACGACATTTCCAAGGGTAATAATTTTATGCATTAAGAGAGAAGGAAAGAAAACCATGATGACTAGAGGCGAGAAAACAAAGTCAATTTGATAATATGTTCTTTTTCAAGTTGAAGTAGACATGAAATATTAGGAATATCTGGTATAAGGAAGTGAAGGGATGTTTTCTATTAAGAAGAGTTTTCTTAAGGATATGAGCAACATGATTGGTAAGGGTCAAAGCAATGACCTATAAGGAGTTGTGAACACTAATTTGTTAAGAATAACAAGTGATAAACTGAGAAAATGTTTAAAGGTAAATATTAAAGATAATAATTGTACACTGTTAGAAAAGAAGATACATTTGGTGATAAGATGAGTCCTAAGGACTAATGAGAAAACGATTAATGTAAAGAATAATAAGTTGGTATGCCATTGATGAGTTATGTGTTGAATTAAATGAGTCAATGTAATGAAAATGAAAAGACTATGATCATTACAAAATCTGAAAAGGCTATAGTCTTAAAATTGGACAACTAGGTCCAAACTCCATGTTGTGATGCTCATATTAAGATACTGATATTTTGGTTGGATTCCTCTTTCGGAGAGATGTAAAATCCATATAAAATATATCTTAATCCGATGAGCAGAACATTTATTTTGAATTTATTATTTATAATAAATTATATGTGCAGGTCGGCCTTAAGGTTTTACACCCCCAGCAGATGTGTCACACACCTCAATGATGTATATAAATACAGTCAAACTTGGAGAGCATTTCACACCAACTCATCACACATCTTCTTCTCTTCTCTGATTTAGTACGATCTCCTTGGAGGACGATTTCAGCTCACACGTGGGAGGAAGGACGAATCCGTACAGCCAAGAGGAAGGACGAAATTGCTGCAGCTAGGGTTTCCAAGGAAGTTTGACCAGCGTTGACTTTGGTCAACGCATGGTCCAAAAGGGCTGAAATTTGTTGGAGACTTCGATTTTAGGAGGCCGTACACATTGGCACAAAAATCGAGGTCAAAAGGTTGACCGAACTTGGAGCTGCGTTGACTTTTATGTTGCTGCCCTGCGTTGACTTTTCTGGACAGCGTTGACTTTTCTGGAGTTGACTTGTGTTGACTCGGTGACTGATTTGAGGATTGTTGTGACACATTCTGGGTTGGCTGATCAAGGAGACTTTGTTGGTTGAAGCATCCTGTTGACCGCCGTAACGCACCATCACATTCTTCTGTTTCTGGTTTGTCTTCTATAGATCCACTGATATGTTCTATCAGCATTTTACTTAACTGTTTCGGTGATTGCTGTAATAAAAGTAAAGTTGCATCAAGCATAGAACATCTACAAAAATTTACACGGTATCGGAGCTGAGGTGAAGACAAGCCCTACCTTTAGCAATCATCATCAGAGAAAATGGGTTCCACAAGTTATGAATTCAAGGAGAATGACAAGCTGACTGGAAGGGATGACTTCCATGCCTGGAAGATGATATTAGATCTCAAATTGGAAGACCATGATCTCATGGACCATGTACTGGGTAAGATACAAGAACCTCCATCCAATGCTACTACTACTGCTAAAAACAAGTATAAGAAGGGGGAGATCAAAGCAAAGCTGATGATCAGGGAATCCATTCATAAAAGCCTGGTGGCCTACATCTCTGAGCTGGGCACATCCAAAGAGATGTATGATAAATTGATTCTTATGTTCAAGGTAAACAATGTAAACCAAGTGCTATTCCTCAAGAATAAATTGAAGAATCTGAAGAAGGGCCGAGATGAGTCTGTTCAAACATACTTTCTGAAATTGACCGAGATCAGGAATAATCTGCTGGCTATTGGGGAGACAATAGCCGATCGTGAGATGGTACTCACCGCACTTGGAGGACTCCCATATGAATGGCATGTATTCAACACTACCATTCTCAATAATAGTACAATTCCCAACTTTGACGAGCTAATGTCCAGATGCATGCAAGAGGAGACAAGAATGAAGGAATACGAAAATGACAAGAATGCTGCCTATGCTGCTCATTCCAGAAAGAAGAACTCTGGTGGTCCTAAGAACAAAGGAAGAACAAGGGCTCAAGGAAAGAAGGGCAAGTGTTTCACTTGTCATAGGCCTGGTCACTATGCTAGAGAATGTCCTTTCAAGAAGGATTCTCCCGATAGTGATGACAACAACAACAACTGGAGGAATGGAAATCAAAGAAAAGGAAAGAGGGAGGCTCCCTCTGATGAAAACAATCAACCTTTCAAAAGGTTTAGAAACTCCAGGTATGTGGAATCTAATGCTGTTGACAAAAGAGATGAATACATTCTTGTATCTGCTCTCTCTGCTGCATCCCCGCCCGACACTATGGATGTCTGGCTGATAGATAGTGGTGCCTCAAGACACATCACTAGGTTCAAGGAAGCACTCTCTGACATGGTTGAAAAGGATACCAATCTGGAAATTATTCTTGGAGATAATGCCACATATCCCGTGAGAGGGACTGGGACTGTGACTCTCCACTTGTCTCAAGGACAAGTCCTACATTTGCAGGATGTACTCTATGTACCAAAATTGAAGAAGAACCTTGTGTCTATATCAACAATTGAAGACAAAGGCTTCAATGTGGCATTCATTGAAGGAAAGGTACGCATGTGGAAGAAGAATCTCAAGGAAGCTATCGTGATTGGTTTTAGAGTTGGAACACTCTACCAGGTCAAAGGAAGTCCTCTAGGAGCTATGACATGTGATACTATCCGACAAACTGAACTATGGCACCGAAAGGTTTTGACACCTTCATTACAAGGCCCTTCCCGAAGCAAGGAAGGTGGTGATAGGGATGCCCTATTTTGAAAATAATCATGAAGGTGTATGTAAGGGTTGTGCCGAAGAAAAACACAAAGGGGACCTCTCCCCTACTAGCATTTGATGTCTTGCATTGATACATTCTGATATGTCTGGTATGACTGCTCGTGACATCCTTGACAAGATGTTCTTTTTATGAGACAAACATGTTCAGGAACGTTTGCAGAAGAGCTAGCATCAAGAGGGAGACCACAATGTGTGTGGACTACTGTGAAATCTCTCAGGCTTATAGAGTTTATGTGCTTGATCAAAGGAAAGTTGTAGATCTTCCGAGATCTGAGGAAAATCATGAAGCAAGACCTGGAAATCAAGATGCTAAGGGACATGCTGCCTTGAGGGGGACATTCCGAGAAAGCTAGAAGCCGTACAGATACCAAAGGGCATCTAGCTGCCATGAGTACTATTGTACAATCTGAACCTGGATCTTTTAAGGAAGTCGTAAAGCATCAAGTATGGAAGGATGCTATGCACGAAGAATATGAGTCCATAATGAAGAATGATGTATGGGATGTGGTTCCAAGACCGAAGGACAAATCAGTTGTCACCGGGAAATGGCTCTACAAGATCAAGCATGGATCTGATGGAAGTGCTGAAAAGTTCAAGGCAAGATTTGTTGCCCGAGGCTTCTCTCAAAAGGAAGAGGTGTATGTAGAACAACCTCTGGGGCTTGAAGTCCAGGATCAGGACACCCATGTCTGCAGTTTGAAGAAAGCCCTCTATGGGCTGAAGCAAGCACCCAGAGCTTGGTACGAGAGGATAGATAGCTACTTGATGAAGCTGGACTTCACTCGAAGTAATGCTGATCCGAACCTTTACTTCAAGGTTGTCCAAGGGAAGCCCCTCATTCTGGTGCTGTATGTGGACGATCTCTCTCTGACAGGTGCTGACCCTCTCAGTGTAAGAGGGAGCTCGATAGCGTGCGAGTTCGGGACGGACCTAGAGGCCCGATGCACTGCCTAGGCCTGGGGTCAGAGAGACACAGGGACACTGCTGGGAAAATACGTTGTGGAAAAACTCCCAATGTGGTGGTTTGTGGGGTAAAAATGCCCCGATGGAACTCAACTTTAAGAAGTTCGAAGTGGCGGCGTTCTTTGAACGAAGTGTTAGAAAATCTTCAAAAGGTATCGTCAACTCATAGGGACCCTGATGTTCTTAGTGAACACCCGTTCAGATGTATGTTGTGCAGTGAACACTTTGAGTCAACACATGGTTGATCATAACATTCACTGGGTTGGCGCCTAGAAACTCTTGAGATATCTTTGAGGCACGATAGACCATGGGCTGAGATACACTGCTGGGAGTATGACACTCCATGGATATACTGATGCCGATTGGGCTGGCAGTGTGGTGGATCGCAAGAGTACATATGGATGCTATTTCACATGTAGATCTGCTTCGGGCAGGAAACTGAAGTCGGTAGCCTTGAGCACCGCTAAGGCCGAATACATTGTATTATGTGTGCTTTCGCCAGCAGAGTCATGATTACTGAAAAACTCTTTGGTAGGTTATTCAAAGCATGTGTACCAGATACTTGGTGTCCTTTGTGATAACTAGAGGAGATAGTTCATAGAAATCCGTGTTCACTAACGATCCAAGCATGTTGATGGCTGATACCACTTTATTTGGGATATGGTACAGCGAGGCGCCGTAAGGCTCGATCATATAGGAACTGATGAGCAGGTCGCAGATATTCTCACAATGCCCTTGGGGAGGGTCATGTTCCTAACCTTCCGTGAGAATCTTGGTATGGGTAGAACGGCCTATGATGTGGGTCTGTGGACGTGGGTAGGCTGCAGGGGCTACGGGGGCACCAGGAGAGCTTCCACCAAGGGCCATGGACAACCACTGATACTAGGCTTATAGCTTGTGGTGTGCTTGGACCCCACCGTTGTGATTTTGAGGTTGGTTCACCTCTCATTATCTATGCCACACGTGTGTCTACCCATTGAGTTCGGGGCTCGTGGCAAGTACCTCTCATTTGGCCAATGAGGTGGGAAAAGCTAGAGACTGGTAGCAAATACTGATGGACGCATCAGAGATTGCCGTACTCTCTATCTAGGATGGCATAGTCCAACCACTTGATCTGGGATCAAGTTTAGTGAGGTCTGGGACCTCTGCCTGACTTCGGGTCAGATGAACCAACTTCGGGTTGGTTGGAGACTCTTTGTGAGTCTGATAGAGGTTTCAAACCTCTGGGCTGAATATGTCAGTCGGGGGATGATGTCTTTGTGATTGACCCACTTCTGTTCTGAAATAAAGAGGCCAGCAAAGCAAGTTACGGCGGGATGACGCACGATGTTTGATTGCACTAATGGATGGAGTTCTCCCTAGTTGAGAGGGAGTGTTAAAATTGGACAACTAGGTCCAAACTCCATGTTGTGATGCTCAGATTAAGAGGCTAATATTTTTGTTGGATTCCTCTTTCGGAGAGATGTAAAATCCATATAAAATATATCTTAATCCGATGAGCAGAACATTTATTTTGAATTTATTATTTATAATAAATTATATGTGCAGGTCGGCCTTAAGGTTTTACACCCCCAGCAGATGTGTCACACACCTCAATGATGGATATAAATACAATCAAAGTTGGAGAGCATTTCACTCACTCATCACATCTTCTTCTCTTCTAATCTAGTACGAGCTCCTTGGAGGACATTTTCGGCTCACACGTGGGAAGAAGTACGAGTTACTACAGCCAAGAAGAAGGACGCATTGCTGCAGCTAGGGTTTCCAAGAAAGTTTGACCAGCGTTGACTTTGGTCAACGCATGGTCCAAAGAGGCTGAAATTTGTTGGAGACTTCGATTTTGGGAGGCCGTACACATTGGCACAAGAACCGAGGTCAAAAGGTTGACCGAAGTTGGGCCCAACGTTGACTTTTATCATAGCTGCTTACTGAATTGACTTTTAAGACAAAATTGACTTCTGGAGAGGTTGTTTATGTTGACTCGGTAGGCGGTTGAGGATTGTTGTGACACTTTGGGTTGGTGATCATGAACTGTTGGTTAAACATCCTGTTGGCCATGTGCTGTCCACATTCTTCTGTTTCTGGTTTTGTCTTCCTATAGATCCATGATATGTTCTATATTTTATGCTTGTTTGGAGTGATTCTTGTAATAAAAGTAAAGTTGCATCAAGCATAGAACATCTACAAAAATTAACATATAGTCAGTCATATGCTTGTTTGAAACTTAGGTTACTAATTGATATTGAAACCTTGAAATTAACACTTCAAGTGACCAAAACAAATGCCTCCACATATGTGAGTCACGCCTTGGATAATATGAAAGGCACCCTCAATTGAGAAGCATGCATGAACATTTGTAAATTCCAACATTGATTTTCTAACACCTTGGTCTATTTGGGAAATTTGAAGAGAACCCTGCTTGAACAAAGTAGACCAAGTATAATGCAAAGTGAATAATGCATTTTCAAGCAGTAACAAATCCCTTCAATGAAAATAAACCTCCCACTAAGGGATCTTTAGAGTAGTCAATTAACTATTCCTCCATCTCCAGCATAACCCTAATGATTAGCCCTACAAAACCTACTCCATGGCTTCTAGATTTTTAGGCTGAAGATGAGCTGGAATAACATGATAAAGAAGTTAATGTTATTATTATCTCTTTGGATCCAGATTACATATAAAAAATAATTAGACTTAAAAGACAAATAAATAACAAGAATTAAAAGGTTGGTTGGATCCATATGTAGTTTTTTGTTTTAGAGTTCTTAATCAACCCGTATCAAGAAATTAGATCATGCTTCAGCTATGCAGTAAGTGTTTTGTGCTCTTGTTTCAATTCATTTCGTTTTTTATATATGCAATCATAAATATTGGAGCATCCCTCCATTTAGCTTTAGAGTCTCAACCTGTGACTTTTATAAGGTTAATCGGTTAATATAGTATAGAAAATAGTAGCTACACCCTTATTTGTATATCCGTGTTCAATTATTCTAGGTGACATTTATAATTGTGGGTTATATTTATAAGCATTTAAAAACTTAGTTTGTATAACCTTACCTTATTTTGATGGATACTTAAGACTGTCATTTTGTACTATTACATGTAAGAATACATTATTTTCTTAAACATTGTTGGTACAAGGATACTAATATGAAGAAAGTTTTGCATAAACATTGTTGGTACATGGATATTGATATAAATTATGAATTTTTTTATGGATATGGTATCTATAATTTTACATATCAACATAAATGATGAGATAGAAATAAAAGAATGATTACACTTGACTATTTAAAGGTGAAAATGAATTTACAGACCTATTGGATAAACATAACCAGGTAAGTTATATGAACTCAAAGATCAATATCATAGATAGCAACATATTTGGAATGTGTAGAAATTGTTATTTGAATAACAATTTGCTTTGAATATATTGATACATATGTTATAATTTGTGGACAAGTGTTTACATCACAGATGACATCATTACCAAACCGACTGCGTGATGACAAAACTCCAAGAACAATTGAGATTCACTGAGGTTCCATGATAGGGTATTAACCTTGGTCCTACTAGGAGGGGTGGAGGTGTTTCCCACTATTTATCCTCCAAAACCTGGAGTCATGGGAGGACTGTGCGAGTCATGCTCCCCTAGACGTGTGATGATGATTGTCGGATGCCTACTAGGGAATCAAGTCGATATAGTCGACGCTGTAACCCTTGAGGTCTATGAATGGTTAGGTCAGTATAGATGACGCCATGTCATATTTGAGTAGAGGACGGATAGGATGGGAGCTGAAGATATTAAGAAGGATAGGATGATTCTAGAATAGCTTGGGAACTCTGTTAGGGAAAGATGTGACTATTAAATTTGTAAACCAATAAATGATCAAAACATAAATGTTAAAGTGTTCTCACCCATTAAATGAAAATTCAATTATGGTACACCACCCTTAGATGATTATACTAATCACTTAAATAATTAATGATATACGACCTAAAACTTAACTTCGGGACAAAGTTTTCTGAATGAGGGGTGTATGTAATGACCCAACTCGAGTTATAGGGAACATAGAAATATTAGCATGCATATGAGAAATGCATATGATAGCTACATATGCATGTATCACGTGTACTGCACTAGTATATGCACTAATCAATTATGAAAAGTCCCAGTGTAGGGTAATGAGTGAATTATTGAAGTATTGAGTAAATACCTAACTCACCAGAATATAATGAATGTATTGTGAGGTAGAAGTTATACCTATCACTATCATAATATAACTAATATATTGTTCAAAGGAAAGTAAAATCATTGACTTATGTAAATAAAAGATGATATTTTAATAAAATCCAAGATATTTACTAAATGATGATATTTAATAATAAATCCAAGATATTTTAGGAATCCAAGATATTTATTAAATAATAATATTTTAATATAAATCTAAGATATTTATTAAAAGAGGATATTTTAATAAATATCTTGAAAGGGGATTTGTGTATAAAAGGAGAAGGGCTAAAGAGGAGGGGGGTGGGAGAGAACTTGGAGGAGGAATTGGTCAGTGAAATAGAAAAACTGACCCGGATGCTCTCAGAGGATTTCTAACTGTGGGAGACATGAGCAGTGAGTTCTAACAGAGTCATAGAGTGATCTTGATTGTTATTGGAGTTTTGGGCATGGGGGCCAGAAGACTTGTCTTCTGGATCTGGGGACCGACGAGGTAGACCCCAGATAGGCTGGGAGGAAAATGGCGGTTTGGTAATGGGAGCGGAAGCCATGGCGGGTCAGGAACATCTTCAAACAAGGTTCCAGGTAAGTATTCAATAGTGAATTAATATATTCTTCTTCAAAAATTCCACTTTGGATTGTGCAGCATCAATTTTGTTAAAGATTGTTAATTTTGAAACTTAGGGGCATTACACATCCTGGCCTTCTAGATGCCAAAGTTTGAGGCTCTGTCAAGTTTGTCTTGATCTATGAGTCTTGCTACAACCATCTCTGGGAAACTCAAATAAAATGGAGAATTATATGTTGGAAATCTCCTCTTCCTTCCGACACTTTACCTTAGCCTTCCTCTTGTACTCACATTCCATGTTGGCTATGTTGCACGAGACTTCAAGGAACCCGACATTTTGAGTTGTACCTGACAGGGATAATTTTAAGGATGGAAAATTATCTTGAAGTTTAAAAAATTGGCGAATCTCACTAGTCCCTAAAATGCAAACTATAAAATTTTTATTGATGAATCTGTAAAAATATTCAAATTTATAATAATATTAGATATATATTCTATATAATTTTGGCGATTTTTAACGTAAAATAATTTTATATTGTAAAATTTGGGCGAATCATTTTTATAAAAAAATGGAAATTGGCGAATCTTTTTTTTGGAAAAAACATGGAAAATTAGCCCACCTGCGAATATTAGCCCCTAAAATTTTCCATGGTACCTGTACCTGAAACTCTAAAACTCGACCAAAACTCGAGTATCATGTAATCATCTATGAGAGTTAATATAGACTTGGTTTTCCTTCAAAATTGTCATCTATGGCACTTATTCCCTTTTTTGGGAGGTGACATTTCTAAATGTACCCGTTCGAAGACTCTGAAGCATTTTGACCCTTCGTGCAACTTAGCCCGCTGAAAATGTGCAAATCTGTTTATGCACTTACCTTCGGTGTCCTTCCTGGAATTTGCACTGCCTGTTGCTTCAACTATGTAACTCACTATCCTTCCCGGAAGTCCTTCTCTGGAAAATAGCACACCCGCTGTTGATCCTAAAACTCGCACTTGCTACACTAGCAAGTCTACTATGGCCTATGACTGCTAGAAATCACAACCTCCTTTCCTACAACTGGAAAACTAGAAACCCTTTGATAATTTTACTAGAAATTCCCCCTGTGCGCTTTTCTATTCCTTTCCTGCACTAATATGAAACAACAAAACCCTTGTTGCAAATCTCCTGCGCTGGATCTTCTCTACAAGTAGACTAATCTGCTCACCGGAAACCTTGTCTGGAAAATCCATTGTTTGTTGCTACAGATCTGAGGCAAATCGAGCTTTTCCTTCACCCTGAACTGGAAATTGATTTTTGACTCTCTGCTACTCACATTTCCTGGCTGGCCTGCACAGATCTGGAGACTAGTACCTCATATCTCCCTTTGAAACTACATGATCTCTCTTCCTTTGGCCTCTAAGCCTCTAATCTGATCAACAATGTTCTGATACCATGTGAAAATTCCTTCAACTACAACAACTGAGTATTATTCTCCTAACTTAATAGTTTATTTGTCTTCTCTAATTATTATTACGACAAATAGCGAATAAACCCCACTGCAATTCTTCACAATAAAAATACACTGTGAAATAAAATAGGAACTGATAAATAGATGCACACACAATAAAATGACATTGTTTTTTTTGGACAATAGTCCCCGAAAAAACCCCAAATGGAAAACCAGTGCAACAGATGAGAGTTTATTTTATTATGCAGCGAATATAGAGAATTAAAACCAGATGCCCAAATGGTTATCCTCTGACAATTTATCCCGACTGGAAAATATTGGGAAAAGTCTGTTTTCCCTCACAGCTCTTGGATTTGGCCTCTGGCAAACTTGCACATTGTTGAGAATTTGGAGGGCTGGAGATTAATACAAATTCTCTTCTTGAAAATTACTTGTGAGCTTACTTGATTTACTTATGTCTTCTCTTTGTTATCTTATTTAGTCTTTCATCAAGTCAATTATCAAAACACACAAGACACGAGAATTAGGCTCCTAGAGCTAGGGCAAAACCTCTCCCTCTTGGAGAGGAAAATCCACGAGAAAATTCTTCTTAGAGATCTTCAAATGACAAGTACCATGACCAAGACTTAGACCCTTGACCTATGGCTGCTTCCAAGATCTTGTCATTGCTTCTTAGGCTGCCTTTAATGCTAATCCTTCTTTTCTGCGCTAACTTGCATTGAGTTTATCTTCAAACGTTACTTCTCACTGATTCAGATATTAGATCATTCGAGATCGTATTCTTCACTTGATATCTTCTTAAATCTTCTTTGAGTAGTACTTTTATTGTAGGAAGGTAAATCACAGATTTACCTTCCTCACTTTGCAATCCAGAATTCTTTGTAACCCTTACTCATCTATATCAGACTTATTGACTTCACATTCTACCACATAAAGTACTGCTTCCACAATTTAGAATAGTTACTATTTGACCGCAATCTTCCCAGGCTTGACCGCAACTTCTTCTCATCACTCCACACAGAAGTCTGCATTTGAGTTCGTACAGGAGTCCGCATATACTTGTATTCATATTTATTTCAGTATTATATTTGTACAAGAGTCTGCATCTGTCACTGTATACATAACCACAATTCTTCTTGATTTCAGGCCTGCTTACAAACATTGTGATACATCAGAAAGATTTGCATTGCTACCCATTACTGATCCACATCTTTTCATTAACTCGCATATTAGCAGACTTTTATTAATGCTATCATTATCTCTTTATAATCCACACTAAACCCTTTCTGAATTCTGCACTTGAATCTCTTCTGGTATCTGCACTAATTCAAAGTGATCCGCACTTCGTTTCGTTGCAAATGATCCATAGGACAGTCATATATATATATATATATATATATATATATATATATATATATATATATATATATGAGTTGTCTCACTGTCCTTGGGCCGACCTTCCAGCAAGATAGTAGGCCGATCTCATAGCTGATTATAGGCCAACATGAAGGTCAGTTAATTAATTCAACGTTTATAATGGTATTTTCTTGCATCTTTTAGGAGCCATTTCTTCACGGTATATTGCCAAGATCTTGGAGCATATTTTGTTGACTGGACTCTTCATGAACATGACTCTTAAATACATTTATATGTAGAAGACAAATCCTAATAGACATTAAGAAGAAGTCTATAAACCTATAATAAAATCTTGCTCATGAAACCCATGAAGCAAGTAAAACAAAAATACATTTTATTATCTTTGTCTTCTACTTTACATAAATTCATAATTACATAGTCAATATGAACTCTCACCTCGTTACACTTTTCAACACTCCCTCTTAACTAGGGAGGTATTCATACAGGTACATGGACACTTTCAAACTGAAGAATCTCATAAGAAGAATCGGATTGGTAATCGCATCTGTAAAGCATCATATCAACCAGCATTTTCCTAGTGCAAGGCCTTGACCATGGTTACTTGGGAGCGGAAGCGAAAGCAGGGAGCGGGAGCGCCATTTTCAAAAGCTCCCGGTCCGGAGCGTTTCGGGGTGCGTTTTTTTAAAAATATATATATATTTTATATTTTGATGCATATATGTCAACAAAAGCATGTAGAATAATGAATTAGACATAAAAAACATAAAAACATAGATTGAATCATATAACATCAATCATCTAGAAGTTATAATCTTCATCAACCACACCCACAAGTTGGAAACATACAACATATTGACTCTTGAGTCTCGGGAATCATCAATCTGAAGGTTTCAAGCTTTCAAAATACAATATATAACATTTATCATCATTGATATATAACATTTATAATCATTGATTCATTGATTTCAAATTTCAATATATAACATTTATCATCATTGATATATATCATTTATCATCATTGATTCATTGATTTCAAAATTCAATATATAACATTTATCATCATTGATTCACTGATTTCAAATTTCAATATATAACATTTATCATCATTGATATATATCATTTATCATCATTAATTCATTGATTTCAAAATTCAATATATAACATTTATCATCATTGATTCATTGATCACCATATAACTTTCATGAAGCATCATATTCATAATTCATAATGACTTATAAACTTATAAATGCCAACTTCAAAGTTTCACCTTTCAAATTCAAACTTCAAACTTAAATTGTCATTAAATATGAAAGAGTCAAGTTTCAACTGTTCTATAGTTATAGAAGTTAGAAACTACTAGAAAATAGAAAAGACTAGTAAACAACAAATCTATTTTATCTATTGGCTGGCCCCTTGCCATGCCCATGAGAAATGTCTAATTTGTGAGAGCCAGGAGGAAATGGTGGTCTTCTACTACTCTTAGGAGTACCACGACCATGACTAGAAGGCGGAGGGCAACGTGAGGATGTAGGTGGATGCTGAATCTGCAAAGGAAAAATAGTTGGATATCGAGCATTGGCACTGGCACCCACACTGCTACTGGATGGTGGGACTGGCCCTATGTGTGGCGGTGGCATGGCTGTTGATGCTTCATCATCATCCCTCAAAAGTTCTGCTTCCAATTCTTCCACATGTACAGTGTTGTCCTCCAAATTATCATCCTCTGGGTTGCTGTCCCAGACTTTATATGATTGATTCTCATATGCCCAATCACAATAATGACTCAACAACCTCAAGTTGTAATGAACATAAACCAAGCTTTCAGCTCAGTTTTCATTCAGCCTATTTCTTCTCACATTATATATGAAGCTGTAGGTGCTCCAACACCTCTCTATAGAAGAAGTATTCACAACTTGTGAGAGAAATTTTTTTGCCAACTTTGGCAAAAGTCCCATGCCACCATATGCTTCCCACCATGTGAGAGCATCAAATCTGTCTCTGTCTTCCATTGCATGGAAAGAACCAAAGTTACCAGTGCAACTGAAGTATCTGCCTAATCCAAGGTGCCATCTAGCACACTCCTCTGTGTCGGGGACCAACTTGTCTAATGCCTTCATGTACCCCTCTTGTACCTCTGGATCTGTGTGAGGTTTGATCCTAACCCCACCTCTAGGTGCAGGTTGGCCCAACCAAGATGGAGAGTAGTATTTTGGAATAAGGATATATGCCAAGGCATGTAGTGGAACATTGAGTTTATTCCATCGTGCACACACAGAGTTGTAAATCATTGCATACAAGTTGTGATCATTATCCTTAACAACATCTTTTATTTGCCCCAACATGATATCCATCTGCTCATAAACCTCCCCAATCATTGGTTTATCTGTATTTGAAAAATGAATCATGTGATAAATGGGCTTGGTGAAATTCAAAATTTCCCTCACACGTGTCCAAAACAAAGGATCAAGGGCGATCTCCTCCACATGTTCAAAACCTTGCCTGTCAACAATTGTCGCTGCCCTGTCCTTTAATACCTACCAGTGTGGACTTGATACCATTGCTGCCAATGACTCTCTTACCTTCAAAAGGCACCTGAAGGTGAGGTAATAGCTAGCAAATCTAGTCTTTTCTATCTTCAACAACTCCAATTTGGAGTGACTACGGAAAAGCCCACGGATATTTCTATGATTTGTAATAAATCTTGTCATTTTTTTACCTCTCTTGTACAAATCACCAAGCCATTTGAATTGAGGTTGTTTGTTTTTAATGATATCATGCATCAAAAGGTTCATTGTGTGAACCAAACACCCAGACCAAAATATGTTGGGGTATTTATCCTCAATAATTTCTTTGTTGCCTTATAGTTAGCAGCATTATCAGTGATGACTTGGATGATAGTGTATGGCCCAATACTTTCAATTGTTTCAAGTAATGGTTCTGCAATGTTAATGCCGGTCTTGAATTTGTCTGAATAATCATATGCTGAAAGGAATATTGCACCACTAACGGACACAGCTAGAACACTTATCAATGGCTTTCCTTTTATGTTGGTCCATCCATCAGATACAATGGACATCCCATGCTCATTCCAAGAATTTGTCATTCTAGCCAAAGAATTATTTATTTTAGCTTTTTCATGACAAAGTCCCAGGGTTCTGGCCTTGTCATACCCAGGGCTCTTGTATCCTTTGGGGGCATCATTAACGGCAGAAACCATTTCATGCCAATAAGGTGAGCGAAGAACATTGAATGGAACCCCACATGCATATAGAAACCGGAAAATTTTTGAATCCACATCATTCCTACACCCTTCGTCAAGGAAATCGGATATGGTTCTACGCCTTAAGGAGATGTTTGGTCCAGGTATGCCTCCATATCCACTGCCATGGGTGGAATTTGATGGACTTCCTTGTCCATGATGTGATGGACCTGATGGTGCATAAGAATCAATGAAACCCCTAGATCTTTTAGATCTCTGTAGGGCAACCTCCTCTTCCTTTTTATATTTCTCTCTCTCTGTTGCTGGCACACTTACACAAATTTTGATTCCTAGATTTTTCTCTCCATCCCCTGGCATTTTCCCACAAAGGTGCCTTCTGGCACGGGTGTATGAACCTGTGTATTCTTTATTGCAATGGGGGCAAAGAAATTTAGTGGTTCCACCACCTTTCCCTCCTTCCTGCCTCTGAACATATTTCCACAATGGTGTTTGACTTTGGTCTTGTCTAGTTGGGGTCTCTATGGCCCCATGTTCTTCACTCTTCCCTTCCTCCTCAACATACTCCTCCTCTTCAGGATTTTCATCAAATCCACTATAACTCACTTCTTCATCCTCCTCTTCTCTAATGGGCCTCTTTCTTCTACTCTCCAACACCATTATTACAAAGAAAGGAACCAACATGAAGAAAATTCCTAGCCATATAACCATAATGTTTCAAGTTTCTAGCCTACAAAAAAAATGGAGGAATACCAAATGGGAATAGGAAATGCAACATAGGAAAAAAAACAATTCAATTTTTCACTTTTCAACACACTAAAATGCAATATTGAGAAAAAAAATCAAGTTTTCATCTCTGAACAACTTAAAAATGATTCCTAGAAAATAAAAAACTAGATTAGAAGTCCTACCTCTTTGTCCTGACTCCTGACTCCTTCAATCTTCTTCTTGCTCTCTTGCAGCTTGCTCCTTGCTCTTTCCTTGGCACTTCCGCTTTCCAAACTCTCAAGCTCTCTTGCTTTCCAACTTTCTCTCCAACTCTCAAGCTCTTGCTCTCACTCTCAAACTAAAACAATGAAAAACAAATGAGGGTGGGTTTTTATTTACCCAACCCCCCCTCGCTCCCTCCCTCCCAAAAAATTCGGAAATTTGCCCTCCTAAGTCACCTAATATGGGGATACGGGATATGGGGATACGGGGATTCGAGGAATCGGATTCGGGTACGGTGACCCCCGGAACAGGATACTTCTGGGATACGATACGTTATATATTATTTTATTAAAAATATATATATATGTATATTTTAAAAAAATATATATATTAATATATTAAAAATTAGATATTTTTTACACAAATTCATACAAAATTCATTGATTCAAACATAGATACTTATGAGTCATACATGATCATTGATCATTGATACATTGATATACCATACATGATACAATTGTCAAATTTACTCAGAAAGACAAGATTGAAGATAGTAAGATACTGTAGTTTTCTCATTAAGTCATTAGAATCAAAATGTGTTACATAAGTACACTACCAATGGAAAATAGAAATAGAAAATACAAAAAAACTACAGTCTACAAGACTACAAGCCTGAAGCCTCAATGAGTCAGAGTCATCAATCCTCATCATCATAATCAGCATCACTGTCCTCATCCCGATCATCATGCTCACCACTGCTCTCCTCTGGCTCTGATGCATCCTCCTCCTCTGTCATCTCTGCATCTGCTAGTGTGGAGGATGACGCCTCTACTCCATCATCAAATGTGACGGGCTCTAGCACTGGCGCATTGAGATCCAAGTTGGCCAATGCCAACTCAACACTGTTGTCCAGACCCATATCATCAGGAAAGACATCCCACATCTTTGTCTTTCCCTTCAACCAATCCTCCCTCTGCCTATAGATGAGACGAAGGTTGGTGTGCACATACACCATTGTCTCTACCCTGGACTGCTCAAGCCTGCTCTTCTTCACACTATACAAATTCCCATATGTGCTCCAATTCCTCTCGCAACAAGAGGATGAAGTCACCTGAGAGAGGAGCCTCATGGCTAACTGCTGTAGAGGAGGGCTTGTTGCCCACCAAGAATAGGGCTTCTTAGCCCCCCTGTCTCGAATCACATCATAGCGTGCAAATCGCCCAGTGCCAGGGGAAAAATCTGCAAAGGCATCCTCCACCTCATCAAGGGATGCCCTATCTTGAAAAATCCTCCTGAATGCATCTTTCCTCCCCTGTGAGATTTCACCATCCATGTGAGGAGGAAATCTGCGAGAAGGTCCACCATTCAGCCACTCATGGCTGTAGTATTTTGGGTTCAAGGAGTGAGCCAAACAATGTAAAGGTGTGCAATTCTTGTCCCATCTTCTGACAAGAATATCCTGTATGACGGTGAAGAAGGCCTCAGGTGATATCTCATACTCTGGGCACTGACTCTGTAAAACAATGGTCCTCATAGACTCAATCATGGAATCCCATCCCTCATAAACCTCTCCTAGGATGGGTTGGTCTGTATCTGCAAATCGGAGCAAGGAAATGATAGGCTCCATGATCTGAATAACTAGATCTACCTTCTCCCACCATATATCATCCAACATTGTGTCCTTCACCTTCTTTGAGGCTGTTTGATCCGTCTTTCTCCAAAAAGACCAAAACTCTGAAATAACCATGGACCCAAGAGCAGTCTTGACCTCCCTCAACCTCTTCAACGTGATGAATGAAGAGGCAAACCGTGTATCTGCAATCTTCAACAATGATAGATTGTTGTACTCCTTGTAGATAGTGAGGGCATTTGTATGGTTTTGTACAAAGTTGCGAATATGTCATGCATCCTCAATAATGGCTCCAATCCAAAGCACATCAGAAGCAATAGATTTCAGTGCCAAGTTCAATGAATGGACAATGCAAGGTGTCCAAAATACTTGTGAATATTTTGCTTCCACAATCATGCCAGCGGCCTTGCAAACAGGTGCATTATCTGTAATGATTTGCACACAACAATCCACACCTACATCTTCAATAACTTTAAGAAATAACTCACCCATATATTGTGCATCCTTGTACTGTCCAAGTGCATCCACTGATTTCAAGAAAACTGGACCATTCAAGGATGACACCATGAAGTTGATGAGTGGGTGGCGTGCTGGATCTGTCCATCCATCAGAAACGATGCTAACCCCAGATGGTTGCCATGCTGATTTAATAGGCTCAAGCATTTTGTCCACCTCTTTCTTTGCCTTTGTCAACAATGTGGTTCTGAGCTTCTCTGACCCAGGAGGCACATACCTTGATGGAGCCCCATGACTAAGAGCTCGACACATCTCAATAAAAAGAGGTGACCGTGCAACATTAAAGGATATGAAGTTCTGATAGAAAAAAAATGCAATGGTGAGATCAAGCTCTTCCCTCTTCTCCTTTTGGAAAATCTTGTCCATTGGACCAACTGCAGTTGCCTTTCTCTTTGCTGATTCTCCCCTACTAAAAGTCTCAAAAAGGAACTTGTTGTTGCTTTTCCTTAAGAATGGAAGGGGGTCATCATTCTTGTTTTTTTTATTATTATTTTGCTGCCACATTTGCCTAACCAATACCCTGCTCTTTCTCCAATTCCTTTATCTGTGCCGTTTTAATTACTATACAACATTTAATGCCACAACCTGGAATACTCAACAAATGAGCTTTCACACAGAAATATGTGCAAGTGAACTTGTCGTGGCAAAAATTGCATTTCCATGAACAATTTCCTCCTCCTCCCTTTTCTCCTGCCCCTCCATCTCTTGTCACATATTTCCACAATGGGTATTTGGGGTCAACAATTTGTTTTCCCTGCACATCTGAAGCTGCTGTTGCAGCCCCACTTCCAATGGATGGAATACTTGCAGACCCTGATGAAACAGGGACAGGAGGGGCATCCCCAATGGGGACATTCTTCCCCTTTCTTTGCCCGTCTCGCTGCCTTTGAAAGAGCCATGAATACTGTAAAAAATAAACAAAAATAACCAAATATATAAAACATATGCACATGCAAACATTAACAGCAAACTAAATGCAAAATATAGAGGGGCAGTGCACTTACCGGATGCTCAAATCTCTTCGAAAGAACTCCCTTTCTCCTTGCTCACACTTGCTCCTTGCTCACCCTAGCTCCTTGCTCACTTGAGAAAATAAAATCAGTGAGAAAAACCAACAAGAAACACACTTTTATAAAAAAAATATCACACTTTTTTGGGCGGCCGTATTCGGCGGTACCTGATTCACCGGGTATGGCCGTATCCGTACAGGGCCGTACCCTGTACGGATACGGCCGTACCCGGTGAATTGGGGGCGAATCGGGTACGAATCGTATCCGATACGGGGATTCAGTGACCCTTTTGGACGAATCCGGTAACTTAGTTGCCATCCAATTTTTTTTTACGCGTCGGGGAGCGTTCGGGAGCGAACGCTCCCCGACCGCTCCCTTCATTAAAAAAACGCTCCCGAATCGTTTTTTTAATGGGGGAAGCGCTCAGGGAGTGTTCGCCCCCGAGCGCTCCCTGAAACACTCCCGAAAAAACAGGGAGCATTTTTTCAGGTTCGGAAGCGCGCTCCCAAAGAGCCCCCGAATGGAGCACGTTTTGGGAGCGGGATCGTGGGGGGAGAAGCTTCCCCGCAACCTTGGCCTTAACAAACATCCCCATCTCTAAACGAGACAATGGGCTACAATGCTGGCGAGACACATGACTAATAGACACCATAATCATTGTCTCTCCAAGGTACATACTCCACCCAGGTGTTCCCAAAGTATGACCTTCTTGGACTATTCTTCTCTTGGGTAGCCAACCCTCAAAGAATATCGGTCCTCGACTAATCTTATCTTGAATGTTCTATTTCATTCTCAAAGAGTATCGAATGCCAGATGATTACCCAATCCTCCATTCTGTCTTCTAGGTGAAGACCAGAATGATGTGTCTATCCATTCTCTCCACATGGCCTTCACTAAGACTTACAACTATTAGTCCTGGTCTAGTGCATGACACATGTATTAGAGAATCACATATGTCACTCCCTCTCAACTCAGGAAGGACATACTTCAAGTTTCTTCCAAGTAAGAAACTTACCACCAGGCTCCCTTTTCAACTAGGGTCCTGCAACAACAATCCGGCTACTCATGAAGAATTCCTCCCCTCGATGTCATGGATTTTGATATTGAGGAATCTTCAACTTTTGGCTTCATAGAGCATAGACCATCCATCACTTTCAGTCACGAGTCATGTCCACTATCAGAAAGTGATTCATCAGTCTTTTTCATCTGGTCCGCCGCTATGCCATGCTTCTTTCCTTCGAATCATCTCCAAGGATCATACATCCTTTCTCATGATTAGCAACCCTACACAAATTCATCCAAATAAACATATACATATGAACTTTTAAAACAAAAGTTACCTCAGTGATGATCTTTCACCATGACATCTTCCTGTAGGCATCAACATCCTTTATTCAGATTGACACATCTCCTAATGATATGTTTTGTCAAGGGTCTTCTTCTTTACTAGAATTCTGTCAAAGTCTACATATCCTCCAGGAGATCTCCTAGTCACATCTTCTTGGTTTCCGAATGATAACTGCCTCTTGACATGGTTGCATTTCATGATCTCTTTCTTTCTGCACATTCTTCATTCCCAGGAACTTACACATTTTCCAATTCCTCGTTCATATACAGCCACCTCATATTCCATGAAGATATATATAATGTTGATTTCATTTGTTAGTGCACCGAGAGATCCTCCTTCATAGATCATACTTCTAAATATAGAAGTCTATTACTTGCAACCATATGACATGACTTCATAGCATCTAGTGTCAGCATATAAATATATACATACCTCATCCCTTTTTCATTTAAGTCATCCTTCAACAGTTTTACTAGAATGAAAAGCTTCATTCCCTTGGCCTGCTCCATCAATATGTCATCACATCCCAGAATTCTGTTTTTCATGATGATCCTTGATCTTGATGACTGCCTTCCATCAGTATAGTTATCAGAGATGTTTTCCAGGAGTTGTTTTACCAAGAACTCTTACCAAGCTTTGATCAAGATGCTAGATTGCTTCCTATCATACAACCACCAGAAATCACCTAAAGGAGAAGATGATCTCAATCGTAGTGGATATTCGTCGCTTCTTCTTTCTTAGATTTCTTTGCATTAGGTTCTTCCCTCATTTCAGAGACATGGGCTTCTTCCCTATTTCTCTTGTCCTTTTCAGATTAAGGACAAACCTTATTATAATGCCAAAGTTCATCATATCCAAGGCATCGTGCTTCGTTCATATTTCTTCTTTTACTCTGAGGACCAAAACTTCCCGAATCTTCCTTTCTTCCTGGACATGGCTGCAAACGCTTGATTCCCTTGACTTGATCCTGTAATAGCTTTGGCTTTCAAAATCCTCTATTTTACATAGACACCCTAAATCGTGGAATGGTGTGGCTTGTTTCTTCCCGTAAATTCCTGAAGTGAAGTTTTCCCCATTCTTCTGGCAGAGCATTCAACACCATTGTAGTCATCTCAGAGTCAGACATTACTTCTCCTAGTTCCTGCAGTTGACCAGAGAGATTGCTTCTCCTGCAGTACTCACAAAGAATAGCTCCACCAATTTCTCATATATTCCTTTTGATGATTCTAGATTTGATATATCAAAGATGAGAGTCTTTTATGGATTCTGTAAGAATCCGTTGGGCTCTTATATCTCCCTTCATTGATTTGGTATGACTTCATTGTCCTTGTCTTCCATGCAGGAAATTTTTAAACCATAACCAATTTGTTGCTTTCTTTGCAAAGAAGACATTTTTGATAGATTTAGATAAAGTCATAGATACTTACTTGAGAGAGTGACTTTCTCCTTCAACAACTTCCTTGATGATGTTTGAAGATGAAGTCAAGAGTTTCTTCTAAGATAGAAATCTTCACTATAGATGTTCTTGAATCCTTGATGATAAAGGATATCTTCAGAAATTGAAGTCTTCCTTCTAACAATGTTTTGAATGTGAATCTTTGATGGCAAAAGACTACTTTCTTGATTGAGTTGATCCTTTAAATGAGATACGAGATCTTTCTTGAAGTAGCTAGAGAGTCTTCCTTGCAAACTGATTTGAATTTTCAACCCAAACTTTGATCTTCGCTTCCTAGAGTATCTCCTTTGTCAAACAGCCCTTGAGTTTAGCACCTTAGCTCTGATACCATGTTGAGAATTTGGAGTGCTAGAGATTAATACAAATTCTCTTCTTGATAATTACTTGTGAGCTTACTTGATTTACTTATGTCTTCTCTTCGTTATCTTATTTAGTCTTTCATCAAATCAATTATCAAAACACACAAGACACAAGAATTAGGCTCCTAGAGCCAGGGAAAAACCTCTCCCTCTTGGAGAGGAAAACCCACGATAAAATTCTTCTTAGAGGTCTTCAAATGACAAGTACCATGACCAAGACTTAGACCCTTGACCTATGACTGCTTCCAAGATCTTTGTCAAGCCACCTTGATCAAGGACTTAAAAGCTTGAACAATCTTGAAGCAAAGAAAAGGGAAGAAACTTTGTCAAGCCACCTTGAACAAAGACTTAAAAGCTTGAACAATCTTGAAGTAGAGATTGGTCAATACAAGGAAGAGGTCCCCTCTCTTAAATCTCAACTAGAAGAAAAGGATGAAGAAATCTTCAAACTAAAATCAGACATCAATCTTCTCAAGGCCGAAACATGTGAAGCTACAAGAATAAAAGAAGAAATGGAGAGCAGTCTAGGAAAGGAGAATGAAGCAATCTTCATAATGAAATGAAATATCATCTCCCTTAAATCGAAGCACACGAAGTAACAAGGATGATGGAAGAAATAAAGAAGCAACTAGTCATGAAAGATGAAGATTGTGAAAAATTGAAAGGAGAAATTGTCTCTCTTAAAAAGGAAGTTGACTTGTTGAATAAGAACTTGAAGGGTTCTCAAACCCTAGATGACATCCTTAGTCATCAAAGATCCCCCCTTGATAAATCAGGACTTGGCTATGCAGGTGAACCCTCAAGCAAGAATGATAATGCTTCAAACAACAAGGATGTGAGGAAGCCAGGAAGAAATGATACTCCCAGTTCCAGCAAAGGTAAGAGTCCAGATGACATTAGAAGAACCCCTACTCCAAGGAGATTTATAGATGATGTCAAGAATACAAAAAGAAATGAATATCATCAAAGAATTCCAAGGCAAAAAGACTTTAGAAGTACTGCAAGGAACTCTTCATCTCCCAGGTACCAAAGCATATTTCTTGGTTATTGCTATTCTTGTACAAACTTTGGGCACATGGCAGAAGATTGTAGGGCATACCACAAGGACATATATAATGGTCCTTGTCAGTCTCCTAGAAGTAACTTTGCAAGAAGAACTAATGCTTCCTCATTCATGAATAAGATGGAATGTTTCGATTGCCATAAAACTGGACATATGGCTCATGATTGTAACTTGACTTGGGTCCCTAAACAAGCTAAAACCATGACAACCAAGCTAGATAAGAAAGTTACACAAGAATGGAGAAGGAAGCAAATTGGGTCTGAAAATCTCTTGAACACTCTAGCCAACAACACATGTTGTTGACTTGATGAAGTCATCTTTGATATTCCAAGTATTTGATTGTGAGACTCTACCAAAAAGTGACCATACAGTTAGGGGGAGATTTGTGACTCTTGAGCTTATGATTCTTAAGAATTCTTGCAGAAACTATCTGTGAATGGGCCCTATGAAATCCTTGATGAGTCACACATGGACAATCATCCTTTGATAGATCATCTCTCGAGAGAAAATCTATTGAAGAAATGTAGCCACATCTATCATGGACCACATTTCCGGAAGGAAGAGCACCATGACAGGGGGAGTAACATACCTATGAAGAATTACTATTGTTGAAGAAAAAAAAGGTAGCTCGACAGGGGGAGTACTTG
Source organism: Pinus albicaulis (assembly GCA_034641835.2). NCBI lineage: Eukaryota > Viridiplantae > Streptophyta > Pinopsida > Pinales > Pinaceae > Pinus > Pinus albicaulis. The sequence goes on from CM076581.1 coordinate 1,477,069,297, forward strand.
AGCACCCCATTTGCCATTGATGTCAAAGGGGGAGAGAATATTGGAAGGGCAAGAATATTGCCATCAATGACAAAGGGGGAGATCGTTAATCAAGATTGTCATTGATGTCAATATAGCATTATTGGGATGGCAAATATTCTTGTGATGTCATAACCTCATGTATCCTTGCTCTTGATGAAGAAGCCTATAACCCGGATAATGTCCTTACCCTTGATGGATACTACACTATTGAAGGACTATACATGAATGACCACACTTGATGAAGTTATACGTGATGGCACTTGATGAAGGTCTTGATGACATGGTTGGAGACTACATAATGACATGGAGGACGATTTGATGACATGAACAACGTTTGGAGACATGACATGAAGGACTTGGAGATCACTTGATGTCATATGATGGCATATGATGACATTGCTGGAAGATTTCATTTAATGATATGGATGGTGGTTGGAAGACTACCTTGACGCTCTCTTGATAACAAATTAATAAATGTTGCACTATGGTTGATGACATATCACTGCACTATTACATGATGTCATGATGACATGGATAATTTACATGATGACACTAATAACCTCTTGCTGTCCTAATCATCAACACCTAATTTCCTCTTGCTGTCCTAATCATCTTCTGCACTAAAGATTTCATAAGTAGTCACAAAGAAAAATACATTTGGACACCTTGGAGACATCCTTTCAAAATTAATCCTACACCATCTTAAAGAGGATTTTTTCCTCTTTCCAACGAGCCTTTACTTGCCCCAAAAATCCCAGCGGTTTGTGAGAAAATGAATTTTTAAGTTTTAAAATAATATTTTTTAAGGCTAGCCGACCTACACTCAGACATTCATGTCAGCCTCCCTCCAAGATACGTGTCTCTTTATTAAAGGTTGAAATCTTATATAAATATGACGTCCAGCACCTCATTTCAGTCGAGGATTTCGGTGAAGATTTCAGAGTAGAGGTAAAAACGCAGCAAGGAGGCAGAGGAGGACGAAAATCACTGTATGGGCAACCTTTTGTTAAGATATCCATTACAAAACAGCAAACAGCAAACAGCGACCTGCGGGTAGATTGCCTGTGGAAGCCCGAAGTGTGGTCAATACCTTACCTCGGACATACTATTTAAATCGAGGAGGAAAAAGGATAATTCTGTTTGGGCTGATTTTTGTTGAGTTATCAGTCAAGCCAAAAAAAGAGGCTCGGACCTCAAGATCAGAATTCCATTATAGCTCGGTTGAAAAGCTTTATGGAGAGCTCAGGACAGTCAAATCTGGAGCTCGGACCAGTGATACATAGGAGGAACTGTCACCTACAAAAACTCACATTTGTGTTGACAGTCATGCTTCAGACCTGAATTGTTGTGTCTCGGTTTTGTCCTTAAAAAGCACGGATTTGTGACAGGCAGTAAGCACAATTTTGAAGCTTGAAACAGTGTGAAGACCTCACCTCAGACGTCAGTTTTGGACCAGCAGTCTCGGTCCTGTAGCAGCTAGTGGAGAAATATCAATTTCAGTTAGCTTGCCTCATCATTTAAGGCTGTTAGAAGCCAGTTTTTGACCAGCTTTAAAACAGCCTTGTAGCAGCATTTGAAGGTCTTTTTAAAACAGTCCTGAGATACCCTTTTGTAGCACATTGAAGAGCTTTTTGAAGGTGTATTTATAGCAGGTTTGAAGACTTAGTTTGGACAGTTATTTAAAGCATTTGAAGACCTAGAGCAACTCCTTGGAGAAACTATTGAAGGATCTTCAAAGAAATCTTGGATTGACATTGAGAGCAGTATATTGGGCATAGTTTGGAGCGGTCTTTAAGAAGACTCTTGGTGAATACATCTTAAAGTGAATTTGAAAATGTCTTGGGGATCTTCTTGATTAGTATACCTCGGAAAGCCATCTTGAAATTTGTAGAGGAGTATCTTGAAGACATCTTGTTGGGAAAGAATTGTTGAAGACACCTTTTAGAAGTTGACTTGGAGACCATGATGCATTCATGTCATCTTGAGGTGACCTTGGAGATTTTGTTTGGGTACGATGAAGAGCAATGGTGACACCTTCTAAGAATAAAGGGTTGTCATTGATGATGTGACGTGGAGACCAAGTGTGACAGAGCTCGTTGAAGAAGACGTTGGGAGTCGTGAAGAATAACCAAACATATTTTGACGAAGTGAAGTTGAGGGTTCGAGCCCAAGAGGTTGGAGCCTCGTAGAGACAAGGTCGGTGCCTTGGAAGATAGGGTTGGAGCCCTAGAGGATTGGAGTCCTCAAGAAATCAGGTCGGAGCCTGTACCAGAGATAGGGTTGGAGCCCTAGAGTTTGGTGCTTCAAATTGACAAGGTTGGAGCCTTGGAAAGACCAAGTCGGTGCTTGGCACAATACAGGTTGGAGCTAGAAGATTGGAGTCTTCATCTAGGGTTGGAGCCCTATATCATTATTGTACTTTAATTATTGTAAAGAAGAAATTAATAAAAGTATCTATTCCATCATTGTTCATTTTGTGTTCTAAATATAAGTGATCTAACTGGTAAAATTAACAATTGAAAAGAAATACTAATTCACCCCCCTCTCAGTATTTCCAACAGAAGAAGTCTATAAACCTATAATAAAATCTTGCTCATGAAACCTATGAAGCAAGTAAAACAAAAATACATTTTATTATCTGTCTTCTACTTTATATAAATTCATAATTACATAGTCAATATGAAAACCGACCTAGTTACACTTTTCAACACACATCCCAGCTAATTCACATTGTTGAATTGGAAACACGCATTACCTGCTCAAATAAATTTGTTTTGCCTCCGCATCACTTCCAGATGAGTTTTCCTACCTTTCTATACCTCTAGAAAAAATTCTCTAGGCCTCTCAGGACTAGATCCGAGCTCTAGTTGTTGAATTGATCCCTCTCTCGGCAACTTGCACTGCAAAATATGGCCTCCTTGTTGGATAATTTTGCCTTCCCTTTCTGACTTTGGAAACCGGAAAACCACCTGTGAATTTCTTCGAAAATTCTCCTTGTTGTAAAACCCCTACTACTCTCCTTCCCTTGGCTTGAACTGCACCCTCACTAAAAACTGTGAACTAAGGAATTCGATCTGTCTTGCTCTCTTGTTGTAAATTGTGTCTTTCTCCAACCCCATTGACTTGCTCTTATAATATCACATTGGAGCATCAACAACCAAGATCTAATCATGATCGATGGCTTTGATCATCTTAGACTCCGTCAGGTGACTTTTCTGGAAGTCTCTGGAGAAAAATCAATTTCCTGAATTAATACCCATTAATTAATCAATTTTCCTAAGTTAGACTTACGCATTTTTTAATTATTGATCGATTAATTTTATTGAGGGGTTTCTAAGAGTTCTCTCTCGAAACCTTTTCTGGATTTTGGAGATCTCGTGTTCCTTAGCCTCCGACATCTTAGAGACTAGAACACCTACCCAATGCTACCATATCCATCAAAAACTAACATTCCCCCTTATGGGGTTTTGCCCTAGTCTTTGACCAAAATTCTCTTTGTCTCATTCTACATGGATGTCTTCTATTGTTCATTGTTTATTATTGTTCTCTCTATAATTGCTTAACTATTTTGGGGTGAATTTAATTGAATGAAGTATTGCTTTAAGTAATTATTACAACATCGAACTTGTGGAAATTTAATGCAAAGATGTTCGATTGGATTCAAACTTTTGGTCATACTTCAAAAAATGAGGCTCCATAGTTCGAACTAGTACTCAAACTTTGGACTTCTTTCATAGATCGTAGTTATATGCTAAAGGTCTCACAGATTAGGCTTGAAGAAGTGCCTAGAACTTTGGATTAAACTTGGACCACGTCTTAGAGGTAATTCTAACCTCAAATTGCTCTGCAAATGTAATAGGATTGTTATTGAATATCATTGTGAGGGTACCCTCCTTTGGAGACTCTTGTGACTTGAATTGATTTCCAGCTTAACCTTGTCACTCTTCCACATAAATGTCAAACTCAGATGCCATTTGGATCCTATACCACAGAGATAAGCCTTGGTATAGCTTGTATTTCCATAGACTTCAAACAAATTTTGGATTTCAATAGTTTTTGATACTTTATAATTCAAATCACAATTCTTTTTTCACAGTTTCTTCACAATTAGCATCATTATTTGGTCTTAGATTTTTTGTTATTCTATAGTGATAGAGTAATTTAGATCAGCATCCTCATATTTGTAAATTTTCGAGGAAAACATATGTCATAAGTAGCTTAAGAGTGCCACAAAATAGAGATTCAATCTAAGATATGTTGACCTCTATCATATTTCTGAAATCTTTGGTAAAAGGCAATTGATGAACCTTTCGTGGATGAAATTTATTTGACTCTACAAGGAATTTTGACCTTATTCCATGACTGAGCCTTTTGAGATTTTTTTGACTTGTGGTTTTTGGGGCTTTAGCCTTGAGGATTTTGGACACGGGATATTTTGGTTAGGGCTTTATAGATGTCATAATAGGGAAGATTTAGATTAATGATTTAGGCTACTCTTTCACCCATAGATTTTGGAACTACTATAGACATTGGAAAGGCCTGGACTACTACTTTCATAATTTGAACTTAAACACCATTCTCGGACTTTTGATCATCTTAGGAGCTCAGAGATGGACCTCAACACAAAGATGGATCTTGATGACCCTCGCATTTTTAGCACAAAATTTCGGATTATTTTCCATATTTCTACCACAAATTTCCTCCACAAACTTTGGATCTCACAGGATAGATTTCAAACTGCTCTTTAATTCCTAGCTTTGAAACTACTGAAATTTGAATGCAAGAGAGAATTTCTTAACATGATAACTACTTGTCACTGTTTATATATGTTTTCCATTTAGTATTTACTTTATTCATTAGGTCATCAATCAATTATACAAATACAATGCACAAAAAAGACAAGGGGCACTAGAAATTAGGCCATAGGCTAGGGTAAAACCCAACAATTCTTTCCTTGTAGAATCTTTTAGTCAACAGGAGAAATCCAAGTCATAGATAAACTGACCAATAACCCAAGTGCCAAGTCAACCCTCCATCCATAACTCAAACTTTGCCACAATTATACTCACAAGATCTTCAATAAGTCTTCCACATGCCTGTCCTTAGGTGTTGTTGACCACTGGAGTGGCACCTGATGATAATGTGAAGACTCCATGCCCAAGGATGAACCAAAAGACACTTGTACCATCAGATATCATCTACTTCTTCATCTCATTTTCTTCTTTAGTCCTCAGATTTCGCAGCCCTACGGGGATATTGTATAAATGTCACTAGCATGATGAATACAACCATGTAACAAGCCTAGGGTGTTGGGACTTGATCAACAAGCGAGTACACCTTGGAGTGTTATTTTCACTTGGTTAATTATTCTTGCTTTTTAGTGGCGAATAATTTTCTAGGTTTTTTCACTCATTTCATTACCCCAAAGCTAGGGTGATGGCTTGAAGGTTGAGCCCCTAATGCATCTTTGTGTCTAGAGTCAATGTATATTACCATGCTAGGTCATCTCTGAAATATCGTGGAATTTGACAAGGTCTAAGTAGGATTTTTTAATAATTAAAAATTTCCTGCAAAACGGGATTTTTTAATTAATTTTTATGTAATGATGTAAATAAGTGGTCTTCGGAAATGTTTGGGCGTGTGACTACTCGTAAATCATCCTCAGAGGCCCAACATTATCCTAGGACCCACTTTGAGGGTCAAAAAGTGACTTATTGTCCCTCAAAATCCGATTTTCCTAATGTCAGCGGCAAAAATGAGAAAAAATTCAAAAAAATTAATAATTGGAAAAATTTAGAAAATTTTGCATAGTCAAAATAAGTCAGATTTTGACATGGCAATTATGTGGAGAAGTAAAGGATGATGCGGCAGCCATATGGGCCCACCAAATGAAGCAAAAGTCAAAGTCAAAGTTCCAAGTGAGCAAGTCAAAGGCAATCAAATGGTCCAACGAGGAATTCATGAGGCAAAGAAAAAAGTTTGAAGTTACTATTTCATTTAATTTAAATCAAATATATTAAAGTCTAAAGTTAGGATAAAGTGAATGGGAAGGGACCCCACCTTACTCCATGGTCTACGTATGAGGCAATCTAAACAACAAATTATGCACATGCCAATTAAAAGAACTCTACACACATGACTAATTGTGGGTCCACGTAGGCCCATCAATGGTCAACGAAACTGCCAGCAGACAATTGAAGATAGACGTGGGTGTGAACACTCTAGTTTGAGGGGGTTTTTCCACGTGAATGGCTGCCAAATTACACTTGTCCACTCAACATATTATATCAGCCTCTACGCATAGCAAACTGCACAGTCACTCAAAGCTCCACACAGCAAGAAAAAATCAGCGTACATGTGGTACATGGTATATGAATCCTTTGATCTTAAATCTTCATGTTAAGGAAGTAGCTAGGGTTTTTAAGAGAGGATTCATAGTCCTCCACCCTCTTCATACAAGTCCCTCTATCTTTGACCTCGCCATTATTAACTCCATTGACCAGTTGAGAGAAAGCACTAGACTAGTTGGTGGAGATCATCTTAATTTCTCATTTTTCTCTTAATTCATGGTAATTAGGCATGGGGTTAGCCTAAATCTACATTTTGTGGAAATTTTATGTCTATCCGTTGTTTCCCTATTGATAGTGATTGCATTTAATAAATATGAGTATGCAAAATCTAGCATTAATTGCAAGTTTTCACCCCAAAATTAGGGCTAACGTCTAGAATCTAGATAATCATTGTTGTCATATGCATTTTCATCCATAAAAACCTCATTGTATACCTAACCCTTTCTTGCCTCTTTGACAGCCATTGCTTCTTTGTTGATGTTACCATCTATCTGCTATTTCTCAAGCTGTTATATGCCATTGCATGCCTTAGATTTGCATATCACAAGAATCCTAACTTATAACAGCTTTATTCTAAATCATAAAGGTCTTAGGGAAGTGTACTTGGAACTTTAGTAACTCTTATCTTAGCCTTTTCAAGGTTTGGCCAGTACCTTTCTCTTCAATCATTAGTCCTTATATCACCCTTGAACCCTTGTTTGTTGAATATCTTGCTGGTGATTTCATTAGGAAAGCCTCCTTTGTGGGGATAAAATGCACCACTAAACAGTTGAAGAGAGGCCATTGAGGTGACAGTGGTGGCTGATCCCTTTTTGACATAAGACCTAGGTTTCCTACTGACGGTTTGCACTAGGTTTGCTAAATTTTGCAGTAACAAGGCCCACCAGGAGAAGTGCATATAAAATGGAAGAGAGAAATGCCCTTGTAGCTGGCTTATATAGTGGAGCACTCTTTGCAACCAATCATAAAATATTAAATTTTCAAATATATTCGAAGCAAGAAAAATTATAATTTTTCTACAAGCTATCACAAAATAAGACCTTGTGAATTGTTGCCTGTGAGAGATAATAACCTTTTTATATACAGAAACACCCAGGTAAGGGATTGAAGCAGGTGGAGCTAATGCAGCATCCAGACTTCCAAGTTGCTCCACATAGCTTTTACCCAACTGCAGCACAAACACTAATAAAATTACAAGCTGAATCAATTTGTTAAGGCTTCTGAAAAACACCTAATTTTCAAGTTAGACTGTTGCCAAGTTTTGAATGCTTAATAATACATATGATATTTGGCCAGGCTTGAAGATCAATTTGTTCCAGTCTTTTCTTAATTCAACAAAAGTTATTTATATATAGAAAAATATGAGCAATATTTACCATTCCTCTGTTTTAACAGATGAGTTCATAAAACATTCCAAGCATTTCAGATGCAAGCAGAGAACAAAATACCGAACTGAAAAAAAAGAGAGAGTACTTAAATAGATTATTTACTAGGCATAAATGTATATGAGAGAGGCAAACCTGGTTTTGTAGATCAATTAGCGCACGCTGAAGGCTTCTTGTGATGACAAAACTTAAGAGGCGATCAATACCAGTCATCCCTGGAGGTCCTAAGCTGTGCCAAACCGATTGATATTCAGAAAATTATCTTTTTTCTTATAAATCTTTATTACACAAAGCGGATAGTCCATTAGAATATTCCAAATGAAATGTGAATCACCGATGCCAACCCACAATTCAGCACACGGAAATATCCAAAATATTTCAATTCCTTAAGTAGCAAGACATTTGATCCATTCTATACAGGGATGTACAGAATGGACATCAAGGATCTGTCACAGCAGCATCGTCTAGTTCTATAATGACAATCTGATCATCATCATAAGAAAATCACCATAAAGCTATATTTGCAGTCTAAATCCAGAGGTTACAATGCCAATGCTTTTCTGGGTCAGAAAGCAATCTTTGATCGCTATCAACATTCATTATGTCATTTAAAGTTTTTCATTGTTTTATTCCTTCGTTTCCATAACAGATTAGGTGTATTTTAGGATTCTGACTCTTGTTATTTTTGTTTACTTTCATTTTGGTACTGATGATGCCTGTTCCCACATGTAAAAAGTTTCTTATAAATTATAAAGTGATTATAAATTATAAATAAAGTATAGATTATAAATTATAAATATAAACAGTTAATTCTTCCTAAGAGTTGTTTTTTTAAAAGAAAAGGATGGGGGTTTAATATTAAATCCAAATCTGGTTTCTGGGCTAGAACACACACAAATTCTTGACAGTTCAAGTGCTTTACATGCCAAGAAAGACCAGCATTCAAAATTTGTATCCCTCATTAAACTATTTGCTGCTATTCTGAAAAGACTAATGCTATAAACCCAGAATAGCAGACTAATGCTATAAAGCTTGAAAAAAACTCCTAACAGCAATACAAATCTACAATCCATGACAATATGAAAAGAAACTGCAATTTCACGGAGCTGGTGCTCCATCCTCCAATGCCTTCCTCCACGCCTCAGCCTCGTTCTCATTTGCTCGCAGTTAAGGCTCAAGAGTGTGCTGCGCCATATTCTTCAGCTGACCCCAGGATCTGCCCAGATCAACTTGGCCGCTCGTGCTTCCCATGGCCTTGATTCATGGCAATGGAAAAGTGGATCACATCACCATTCCCCATATCCATTAGACCTTGGTCTAAAATGGCTCCATGATTTGCCTCCAAGTCAACCAGCTGATTCATATGCTGGTACAAGTGGAAAAAATTTCTCTCTTCAAATTGATGAATCTGAAGGATAATGCGTTTGAGGGGAGGCAAAATTTTCTTAAGAGTTCTAGAAATAAAAATAAATTAAAATCATATATAACTTTAGAATTATTATTATTAAAACCAAAAATTAAAATACATTTAAATTATGAGGCAACTCTAAAACTATAATTAAAATTGAATGTTACAATTGAGTTGTAGAATTAGAGCTGAACTTCATATATATATATATATATATATAAGAAAAGTACAATTAAATTATAATTATATATAACTTTAAAATTATTTGAATACGTTTGTATTTTTAAGAATTTGGGTGGAAAGAATTGGCAGCCATGGCAAACAGCTCCAGCTCTGTGACAATCCACATTGGTTGCAGGAAGTATGTTAGCGTCTCCAATGCATCGTCATCAATTCGATCTGGTTTTGCTGGATGGTGACGCTGTGATTCCGTTTTTGATAAGGATATCAGGTATTGCAGACATATTTACATTTTTGTATCCCTGGACACCGTATTGAGCCTAAAGTCTCTGGGGGCTGCTCGAGAGCCCTCGAACGCATCAGAAAATGATTCAATTTTGCACAAATTCGAACGAGGCAGGGTTCATGATGCCGACTGGGGAATCCACATTATTCAAGAGATAAATGTGAAAATTCTGTAAATCTCTGGAATCCTATTGCAGCAACTTGAAGATATTCTCCTCATTGTTAATTTTTAACTTAACAATCTATTTGCAGTTTACTGCGGCAAACACTGAATACATCACACTGCAACCTACAAAAAAAACTGCGGAAGAAATACAAGTGTGGAAACAAAACTGAACAAGAATAGATCACACACACATTTGAGTCAGTTATTTTTGGACCAATGTCCTCGGAAAAACCCAATGCGGGAAAACCGGTGCAGCAGCTGAGGGTTTATATATTATGCAGTAAATATTTCTGAGTACAAGTATATGATTGACACATCCGTCAAATCATGCAAAGAATCTGACAAAAAAGATCTTGTGAGACAAACCTCACTCCTCCATGGGAACTCGACACTGATTAGCACCCAAATTGGACTGCCTTGCGCTGTCTCTGTGCAGTGACTGCGTCACATTGCACAATGTCTGCGTCACAGCTACGACTACCCTCTCTGCTGGCTAGAAATTGAGGCTTTATGGCCTCCGGAAAATCTCTCCAGGATCTGGCACTGGCCCAATGTTGTCTCCTCAGCAAAATTACGACTTCCCTTAAGGCTCTGCGCAGTCACTGCTTAAGCACTACACCACTGGCTCTGCACTACCTCTATGGCTCTCTCTATCTTTGTTTCTATGCACTCTCTGGCTCAGAAATCCTTCCAACTGGAATTACTGCCCCTCTCTCCAAAAGATCTCTTGATCAATATTTCCTCTGAGCACTGCTCACATCAGAAATTCGAACTCTTGATCCTTACTATGCCAAATGTGTTTTCCAAATGACCCTTCAAGCCATTCTTATAGTCTTCTCGTTGAAACTTCAACGGACCAGATTAGATCTCTAATCGATGGCTAAGATTAACTTTTGACTTGATCTGCCTTTTTCTATAACATTCACACCCATATTCCATTAATTCACTTTAATTATTTTATTTTCCTAAGTTTAGACTTAGGGTCCCTTTAAAAAAATTAATTATTTTAATAGAACACAATCCGGGTGGAAATTCACCAAACGATTTATGTGTTATCCGAAATACATGCGTCTAAGCCTCTCTGCAAATTTTGAGACTTAGAGCACATCCGATGCTACCCCAAAATCAACAGTAAAGCTACTGGCTGGGAAGGCAGATCGACAGGCTTTCGATGCCTCAATTAAAGAAATCACGCAAGCAGGAGGCAGTAATATGATGGGGATCAGTTATTGGTCCAAGTTTTTGGATAACGAACGCTGTTGCGACAACCCTTTGCAGATGTTTCCTCTATATACGATGATTTCTTACTGGATTCCTACATGCATCAAGGATCCAAATCATCTTGCATGGCGAGAGCCCCCTCTTTTCAAAAAGAAACCAAGATCCCCTGCTTAGGTTCAGATCCAAATGAGAGACAAGTAGAAAGGAGATCACAGGGCGCAGATTCAGAGGAGTTGGTTCAGTTTTTTATCAAAACCATTACTGGAAAATCGAGTGTGCTAAGGGTTTGGGGAACGAATCTTGTGACAAATCTGAATCAAAGTGTCCAATATACTACAGGCATTCCTACTTCTTTACAAAGTATGATTTTTTCAAGAAAAGTGTTGTAGGATGTGGTCCATTTGAAAGACTACGGTATTCAAAGAAACACCATAATTATCCTGAATTTAGGACTGAAAGGTGGAGCCCCAGGAGCAAGCTTTCCACATGGATCATCTTCGGTTGGCAAGGGTTCGGCCTCGTTCAAGGATGCACTAAGAGGGAATGCTACCACACGGGATAAACAAAACCCAAATCTGACAATCACAAGTGCGTATATTGTAGAGAAGATGGAGAAAGCCCCAGATCTGTCCATAGAATTACCAGAACTTAGAAGTAAGTGGTCTTTTCACTATTTTGCAAGCAAGAGCTATCATATGTCAATTTAATGGGTTCTGGCCCAAATCTGAAGATCTAAATGAGTGGATTTACCTCAATTGGACAAGGGATTGTGACATTTATCTATGTGCAAAAGGTTTTTTTGTAGTTTAGTTTGACAATCAGAAAGACTTTGATCACCTCATAAATAAAGGACCATGGTTTTGGGGAAGGGTAGGTCTATTTGTAACCCCATGGTTTCCTAGTTTTGATGCCAGCTTAATCATGGTTACAAAAATGTCGAACTGGGTAAGGTTACATAATCTTCTTCTCCCCTTTTGGCACCACTAGGTCCTAGAAGGCATAGGGAACTCTTTGGGATGGTTCCTAAAGATGGATTGAGAAAGAATGCACAAAGGTATCTTCGCTTTTGCACGCATATGTGTGGAGAGGGATTTAAGCAAAGGACTTCCTGATCGTATTCACTTGACACATCAAGACTTCAAGTGGACACAATGGTTAGATTTTGAAAATACTGCTTTTAGATGTCGGATCTGCCATCAAACAGGGCACCTGCAGAATACAAGCAAACAAGCAAAAAAAAGGACAAAGAAAAGAATGCAAAAGCAAAAAGGATGGCAATTCCCAAATCCTCCTTCAGATGATGAGGATGAAGAAATGGATGAAACCCAGGAACATTCAGAGACACAAAATCAACAAGTTTCCCAAAATGAGGGAGAATAGAATCAGAAGGATTAGAACAAACAGGCTGAGATTCCCAATAACTCAGCAGTGGTTTCAATCCTTGAGAATCAACATGAGGAAAAGAGAAACAATCAAGGCTCAGGTGGAACTAAGAGAACTCATGTTTATGAGAGCTCAGTTTCAAATAAAGATGTCCCAAACATTTCAAGAAATAATGAGTTGGCAATTATTACAGCTACACCATCAATTGGGGTTTGGAAAAAAGGAAAAAAAGTAAAACCCAGTTTATTTGGCCAAATGTAATTTTAATTTTTAATTTTTAATTTTTTTTGGTAGCCTAGAATCTAGATACTATGGGTGCTTAATGCACATACACAGGTCCCCACGGACAATACTTGAATGCACTTTGTGCATCTACTCTATGTAACTTTTTATTTTTATTAATAGAAGGTAGCAATTTTTCCTCAGAAAAAAGAAAAAAAAAAGAAAAAAGAAATTTAAATTATTATCATTAAAACTAAAATGAATTGAAGTTATGAAGTAACTCTAAAGCTATGATTAAAAATAAAATTTATTATTAAGTTAAAAAATTAGAGCTGCCCTTCCTTACATATAAAAGAATCTAAACCATATTATCATAATTTTTTCTCACAAATTTATTCCTTCCTGATGATGGACCACAATGGTTTGGTCCAAAATGCCGATTCAAAAAATGATTGCAATAATTCTGGAAAAACCCTCAAATAAAAAAGTTTGTGTGTGTGTGTGTGTGTATATAATATATATATATATATATATCATTTTACTTACAATTTAGACATTGCTATTTAAGGATATGAATGATTCCAGATTGCATAACAGCACTTTTGAAACCTTTCATAGAGTTTAGAATTTATGTGCATATTATGCCATACATTTGTTCAAAAAGGTTTGTTTCTAGTTTATTCTAGCTTCCAATCTAGTACCTTTTAAAATGCCTTAATATTTACCATATGTTTTACAGGTTACCCTAAAGATAGTGACTTAAAATGGACTGTTCATATCCACTAAATAAATGAATGACATACCAGGATTCAAGCAATCTGAAAGACCGCAAACCAAACATCTCTTTGCCTCCCGCATCAAACCTGAACAAGAGAACAAATGTCAGATTGAGTGACACTATACAAATTGTCTCTGATAGTTCCAAGATCCTACAAAAGAGGCTCTTTATTGTGCATTTAAAGCATGGCTTGACTGGTGTACTCTACTTTCACTCGAAATCCTGAAACAGTTCTCAATATGCAAAAACAAATAGACAAATTCTTTCTAGTTGGCTGCATTTGTATTTTTTTTTAATCACATGAAGAAACTCAACATTGTAAACAACAGCATAGATCTTGTATCTCGAATTTTCTCATTTGTTCTTATCCTTTCCCAATCTGGTGTTTTAGGTAAAACAATGATCATACTAGATTTAGCAATGATTTGCTGATTTTTTATTCAATATAAACATGACTTCGGTATTGTTATAGATTAACATTTGTATCTGGTAAAGACATTTATATAGGTTGATATATCTTGCAGTCACTTATAACTCTATGATAACGGCTAAATGAGTTACGAGTCACAATTAAGATTTCGCTCATGATAATCTATGACACATTGAAAAATACACTGGAAACACCCACGTCTATAGTTCGGCACAACTGATATATTGCTAAATAAAGCAGAAATAGCTACACATTGATTCGTAACCACACCAAATTCATATTATATAGAATGGCCATTAAGACCATCATGGGAAGTGATGAATTGTTACCACCCACTCATAGGAGCGAGATACATAGACTGGGATGGATCAGTCAAACGGAGAATTTGTTGCAGCAATCGCCCTGCAGAAAGTGAAGAAGATTGTATAATCGTTATAAAACATTTGAGATGAATTGACATGTTCAAGGAAAAGGTTTCATCTTCTTTGACAAGATTGTCACAAGCTACAGCAAGATTTTTTCATATTACAGGAAAGTTGACCAATAAGTCATTAAATTGCTGAATTTAAACACGAGGACAAAGAAATCCGATATGCCATTTAGCACTTGATATAACAAAAAAACACATATATAACTTGACACACAACAACCATAAGTTACAAATTATGTTTCAGAATCTCAAATAGAAAACCACAAATAAATTTTATCAATGGTACCACGTTCATATTATTCAATGTGAAAATTGTTAGTTTTTGTAGCATCGAAGGTGTTCTAGTCTCGAAACTTTGTGGAGAAGCTAAAACACAGGAGTTCTCCATAACCCAGAAATCGTTTTTGAAAATTCCACCTATAAGTGTTTCAATTAAATTATTAGCTTATCTAAAATATTTCTCAAGTCTAAACCTAGGAAAATGGGTTATTTAATCAAAATTAATTGAGAAATGTGTGAATCATCTAGAAACTCACACATATCGACTAGGAAATAATCTTAGCCCTTGATTAAAATTTAATCTTGGTCATTGGAGTCCCAACAGATAATTATAAGAGGTTTTCGATGGGTAGATGGGGTGGAATATCCATCAAATGGATGTCAAAACAACATTTCTAAATGGAACTGTTAACACTTGTCGCCTGTCACACACACCTAAGTTAGTGAGAAAAGCCCTTAACCCAACAAGGTGTGGCTGGTGGCAATAACTAAGAGAAGGTGATGTCACCTATCCCCAACTCTCTCTGTTTAAGCTATCTCCTAGGTTAGCTAAGGGAGGTGGTCCCTAATGAAAAATTATATGATTCGAGTCTACAGGAGAAAGGTTAATTTAGATTACTTGTCCAAAAATAAATTGTTTCCAAGAATTAAGCAAGCATATGAATAAATGAGCCAATTTCAATGACATATTCAAAGTATAGACCAGTGTCTTCAAGTAAATAACAATAGTTTTCTTAAAACTGAAATCAAGATACAATGATAAACAATCCTGCAAAATCAAATGTTAGACCAAGATGAGCATATAAACATCAATTGCAACTATAAAGGGGAAAAGTACTTGGAAGTAAATGCCCAAATGATAAGATAATGACATCAATTACTCATGAGCTTAGATGATCATCAAAGAAACAAATATATGAAATAACTTTGAAATAGAATTCCACTAATGAAAAAAATTCCAAGTACGAGAAAGCTAAATGTGGCAAAAGTAAAAAAATTCAAAATACTTGCATAATAAATGCCTCTTGAAATAAAGTAATATAAACAAGACTCAAATAAATCCAAGATTTCATAAATAAGAAAATTGTATTTGCAAGTTAAGAAAATATGTGATGTAGATGTGCTCTTAGTTTATTTTATTAATTGCATCCAGTTGCACTCAAATTGCCAAAGTTCCAAGGAAGCGAAAGTACCAAAAAATTTCAACAGGATCAGATCACATATCAACAATCCATGTGTCATGGTCGACCCATTCTGCAAGTTGTATGATGTAAATTATCCTACTAAGACCTTGAGTATATGTAACAACCTAGGTAAGCCTATGATTTTGGTGACGAATTTCATCCTGAGAAGTTTTTTAACCTCGCTGATTATCTGTGTTTCTAAACATGGCTAATCAGAAGAGTTTTTTCTCCTCCAACTTAAACACCCTAAGCTAGGGTGAAATTTATTGTCAAAATCTTAGGTGAGTCCTAGTGTTTTTAGTCGAGTCAAATGAAAAAGTTATTCGGAATAATTTAAGCTAGTCAGCTTAATTACTTTATTATAAATCAATTGTGGTCTACTAGATCATATATTGTTGTAGATGGGTTATGTGTACTGAGGGCCTATCCAAATGTGTATTCCCTCTTTGAGGGATGAAAATGTAAAATCTTATGATTAGAGGGTGGAAAAATAATTAAATCCCCTCGTGTAAAATTCATTAATTTTTCTGGCAAAATAAAATTAAATCCTAAGCCGGAAAATTAATTAATTAGAGCCAACTTAGGTTGTCTTCGGAAAATTAATTCTCCAAGTGGAAATATTCGTGGGTCTTAAAGGAATCATTTTTTTAAAGGTCCTCCACCAAGCGAATATTGTATTTTGCAAGAAAATTTAGACTCTTGGACCTTGGTGGTTAAGTCAAAGTAAAATTTTTGAGGAAATTAACTCAAAATAGTTAATTTTGAGCTAATTAAAATGGAATTAAATGTTAAATTCGAAAATTCCTCAAAAATAAAAAATCAAGGGTGAAGATTAAAAGATGTTAAGTGTTTATCAACGGCCAAGGTTATTTTGACAAGGATCAAAGAAACTAACCATTATTTTTCCACTTGAGGATTTATCTATAAATTACAGAGTCAGTTGAGTCTCTAGTTATCTTGATCTCGGACTAGAATTGTTGTTGAAGCATTTTTTAAACTATTGTCCCACTGGGAACTATTTTTTCTACTATAATAAAATACTTTGGGGTGCAACTCGAGGTGTTCTTATTCGTTGATCTGTGGTATGTATTGACTACAGGCTTCCTATGTTGTGATTTACATGATTATTTTGAGGTAATACATTGTGTTTGCAAGTACTCAATCCTTTGTCTCCAAGTTCACAAACTGTGGGAAAGGATCACTTTGCTTGGATCCTTAGTTTCTATATCGTGGATTAAATTTTCGCTTGGGCCATAGTGAGCTTAAATTTTCTGAACAATTTTAGTCATTCTTCAAAGAAAAAAATACTGTCAAAAAATTATTTTATAAAAAATCATTTAAAAAATCCTTGTATAATTTGTAAAATAATTTTGTAATTTTAAATTACAAATTATTCTTTCTAACTAGGGTTGGGGTTTTTAGATTTTTTTTTTTTGTATATATTTGGGGTTTGGGTGTTGTATTTCTGTTTTTGTAGGTTGGATAAAGGGATCAAGTGAAGGAATAGCTAGATCTAGGCCCTTAAGGGGAAGAGATAGCATCTTCAAAAATTTTGCAGGGCTTTTCACTGATGACTTTTTCGTAAAATTCAGATCCACAGAAGAAAAAAGTTTGGAGACAAAGGTTTTCAGTTTCACGCCTCCCGGGACCAAATCTGGCCTCTCCAAGGCCAGCATTATCCTCCTAGACCTCATCGTCAGGCTTTTAGCCCCTACGTCAGCCCTTTTCAGGGCAGGATGTGAGGCCTTGAGGCCTTGGCCTTGAGGCCTTGGCCTCCATCCCTAGCCACTGTGATGTCCCTTTTAGGCCTTCTTGGGCCCAGTCTTGGCCTTTTTTGGCCTCATCCTCCCTCTGGAAGGCTACACGGCTGCCCTTCAGGGTTTGTCGTGGCCTTTTGAGCCCCAAAAATCCCAACGTCCTCCTTGTAGCCTCCTCCTTTGTCAGTGTCCAACCTTTGAGCCTCAACATTGATTTTTGTTGCCTTTTCCAACCATGTTAACCCCCAATCTATTATCCTAGTCTCCTTATCTCCAAACATTGACCTAGCTTTGATCCCCCTTAGCCATTTTTGCCCTAACTTGACCTAAAACCCTAATCTCAATTTTTAAGGCTAAATACTTGGTAGTTTTGTAGGTTTTGGAACTCAAAATTTATGATTTACAAGCGGCATCTTCATCCAAATTTTTTGGGTCACTTGAGCAACTGCTCCATCAAAGTTTAAAGCCTAGGGTTTGATTTCTAAACCCTATTTTTTTTTTTTTTTATTACAACAATCAAATCACTAAAAATTGAGCCCTAAAATCAAATAATAAATGGTCAAAGTTTTTAAATCTTGATTTTCATGTGTTTTGGCCACTTGGGCTTCTTGGATTTGGCCTAGACCTAACATTTTTTGCTTGCCGGAATTTTCTGCATAAATTGTTGAATCAAGCCTGCAAATTTTCTGAATCAAAAACTTAAAGAGAGCTAAAAAAATTTTCAATTTTCAATTTCCGGCAAAATTTTACTATTTTTGGATATATTAGGGATTGCCCTGACCATTGTTGGGTTGTTGATGCATCATATGTTTACTACTGTAATAAACCAATCAGATATGAAATTTCTGAATCACATCCTCTAAATAGCACTAAAAATTGTTTTCTTTCAAGTGTGGTGAAATTTTACTATTTTTTGAAATATTGGGCACTTTCTTGGGTCTCATTAGCTTGCCGATCTATGATTTATTTATTGTTGTTATAAATATCTCAGATCTAAAAAAATTGCTGAAAACATATCTTAAAGGCCCTAATATATTTGATTTTTCAGTTAACTAATAATTGAGCATATTTTTGTAATATAGGGCAAGCATAAGCGTTATTGACTTAGCACTTCCTTACTGTTGTCATAACATTAATAAATGCTGAATTTTCTGAAGTGATATTGCTAAATTGACTACTGGGATCTAACACTAGGGTGGCTTGCTCTAAATTGTACAATATTTTCTAAATTTTGCACTAAAGAGCACTCCAATTAAGTTCTGAAATCTTTAACCTTGTGGAATCTAATTAGCGAAAATCATTGGATAATTGTTATAATTTTAAGTAGCTTAACATCTTGATTGTTTATCTTAATCATTTGGCATCTTGAGTTCATTAGTTATTTGGTATCTTGTGGAATATCGGTAAAGTTTACACTTGTCTCTCTAAGTATTTATCTTGTCTAGGATTGTATTTCACTATTGTTAAGTACTCTTTCTATAAAATATTTCACCTACATACTTAAGCATCTTAAACAATCTTAACTCGAAGATAAATTTCTCTCATCATCTCTTGCACAATCATAATAGATCTAGATTGCATTAAGAATTTACCTCCTAGCATAAGTAGGTTGATAGAGATTTAGGACAACCCTTTTCAAGCTAACTTGAGAGATTCAACTCTTCCTAGTAGTTAACACAATGACCTTGCAGTCATCAAAGCCACAGTCTCTGCAACGCCAGAGGCACTGGGTGAGTGGAACACAAGGGAAGATATCGTTAATCAGGCCCTTGCCTGCTTCCCATTGCCTTCTATTTCACAACTTACTTAGAGGATTTTTTCTCAAAACAGTAAGGGGAAATGTTACACTTAGAGTATGCATATAATTAAAACTAACCAAGGTCATTGCATCTCACATAAGTTCTAAGACTTGCACATCATATAAGTTAGTCAATCATTCAAGCAACGGGTGTCCATCTGGTCACTTGGTTCCAATTTCATATAAGAAATAATTTGTGACTCCATTAAGGCACTGGTCTCATAATAATGAATCTAATTTAATCAATACTTTTACTCAAATTTAACCAATCGGCTAGGCCACTTATCTGTATCTCCCAAACAAGTTGGTTCCCAACTTGTTTTCATTCACATCATTCCATAGGGACTACCCCCATAGCCCGTTGTTGGGAAACAGCTAGAATGGAGTGGGTGGGGATCAAAGTGACAGCCCCCGTCTTGAGTATACAATCTGCACGACAACATTTTTTGGCGTCGTTGTCGGAGACCAATTTTTAGACCTTGGCATTACGACAATCTCCATAATCTTGTAATCTTTCATCCTTCATTCATTATCTCATCAACACCGCAACATTTCTCATTCCATCATCCTTCATCTTCTCATCACCTTTTCTTTTTTCCTCTCACTAATCTTCTCATCTTGGTTACCCTCACATTTAGCACCTAGAGATTTAGGTTGGTTTCCTGTTTGGGTGGCAACTCCACTTATTCATCCATTCACTAAAACACACTCTAGAAGGAATCTTGGTAGCCTGGTTAACCTTGTTCCTGATCTTGAAAAGGTTCTAACAACCCAGTTAAACAAGTGACATTCTAGAGAGCGTTAAAATTTTCTCAGAGAGGAAGCTCTCCTTGATCTCCATTTTCTTTTCATCAATCCTCTGAATCAAGACATCATGGGTGACTTCTACAGGCCTTGCAACTTCACAAATATCCAGGGATATAAGGATGATTTACTAAATGACTCAACAATGAACAGATTGTGAATCTTTGGGGGGAATAATGCTATCAACGCTGAAGAACATATAAAGAAGTTTACATTGTTCTTCCAAAGATATTCTCATTCTATGGACTATAATTATGAAGATGTCAAGATGAAACTATTTGTCTTATCATTGGAAAGTGGTGCACTTGACTAGTTCCACGACAAGGGCGATATTCCTCTGACTCTCTAAGAACCCTCCTCAACGCATTCAAAGACAAATATGGGGATAGGAGAGAAGGAAAAGACTTGGTGAAGGAATTTGATACCATCAAGAAGAAAGAAAATGAAACAGTGGTGGAATTTATCCAAAGGTTCAACAAGTTACAAAAGATATGACTTAGGATTACAAGCCTCCTAACAAAACAGTCTTGGAAACATACCTTGAGGCTTATCATGTAGAAGTACAGTATGAGATAAGAGGTGCTCACTCTGTTACCTTTGCTACTACGCGAAATGCAACTAGAGAGTTAGAAAAAGATAAAAATGCTTTAGGAAAATCAGAAATACCTGGTTATGAAAGAGGTCCAGTCAAAGTTAAAGAAGAGTTAGCAACAGTAAAGGAATTAACCCGATTGGTTAGAGAAATGGAAATTAAGTATGCCAAGCAAATAAGTGGCATGCATAATCAACTAATGTAGATGGAAAGGAATACCAGGATGCAAATGCAGAGCATGCCTCCCAGGAACAATAATAATAACAGTGGTAACAACAACAATCAATGGCCAAGAAGGAATTCCTCAAACAATCAAAGGCCCTCTACACCAATGTGGAAAAAGTCGAAGTTGGGATTAAATCGGCAAGGGTCAAAAAGTTGAAAAACTTGGCAAAGTCGGGCTTTTTTTAAAAAGTTGGCAAAAAGTCGGCAAAATTAAAAAAATACAAAATTATTAATTTTTTTAAAATTTTTTTAGCATCTAAAGTATCCACAACATCAAATAAATGCATTTCAACATAAACATGTAAAGAAAACTAATATATAATATGTATATGAAGTCTAGTGCTACATCACATATCAAAATAGTGAATCAAGTCCTGAATCTTCAGTCCTAACTCCTGTCTCAGTCTCAAGAGTCAAAATATCAACAAAAAATATAATAAATGTATATCATGAGTCATCTCCATGTCATAAAGTAATCAGTCACTGAGATCCCCTGCCCCTTTTACGGGAATAGGGAATGGCTTTGCCTTTTCCTCTAGAGGAAAAAGGCCCTGCCCCTGGGGTTACAAATGGACCCAGTCATCCTCTAGAAGCAAATAAAATAGGTGGCCTCTATCCTCTGTCGTTGTTGCTGCCCATCCTAGATGGTGTCACCTCCTCCTCCACATCCTCCTCCTGCTCTGCCTCCTGACCTTGCTCCTCCTCCTCTACCTCTGGCTCCTCCTCCCCTATAACTGCTACCTCCTCAAGTGCTAGTGCCTCTGGATCCACATCTAACCAATCATAGATCGATTCCATGGCCGGCCTCTCAGTCTCGACCCTCCATGCAACAATGGTATCAATATTGTTCAATGAGATGGCATCCATATCAGGAGTTTTCTGGATTTGTCTCATCCACAATCGAAGATTGTAGTAGACATACACCATGTCATTGAGGCGTTGGGATTCCAATCTGTAAAAGGGTCATAGATTATAAATTAGTACTTAGAAAATTTAAATAGTAAAAATAATCAAATTATTTCAAAATTTTAATTTGAAATTTTCTAACTTGTTGTGCTTTTTGCTATGTATTTTGTCAAATACACTCCAATTGCGTTCAAACCCAGACGAATTGCATGTTTCGCTGAGCACTCGAATGGCAAGCTTTTGGAGATGGGGTACTCTACCACCATAGCTTGTCCACCAAGCATCTACAAGTTAAAATAAAAATGAGAAACATAAATTATGAAGAGACAATGATTTATGAAATTTGAAAGTTTAAACAAACTGAAGCTTACCTGGCATTTTGGTCGTCCCATTCTTAATAGCCATGGTAAAACCAAATGTGCCACCTACCATCCTATATATTTCCATTTCTTTAAAAATATCTTCACGTTCTTGCTCAAATGCCACTATCCTCTCAACACATGTGAAGAATCCATCCATCACCTCGACATCAAATCTGAAACCACAGGAGTAAGCAAATGCGGGGTAGAGGTAGATACCTACAGCATGATGGAGGGTATTGTTCCATGATCCAAATTTATGCAGGAACGCAACAGAATACAGAAATAACCACAAACATAGAGATGCAGCGGAAATAATGCTTCATTTCATTAATATCAAATAACAGAAATATGCTTACAGACATAATTGAAATAAAATAGCTAGGGTGCTGGTTAGCGAATCTCTAAGAAGAGATGTGGTGGCTACAGACCTCTGAACTGTGTTACAATGAGGCTCGAGGGCCTATTTATTATGGAGAAACAATGGAGAACTCTAAACGTCCAAAAACCTAACCCTAGGAGATGAAGTGCCAAAACTATGGGCCCCGTTTGGGTAAATTGGTGTTTCAACTTCTCGGGGACATAACTTCGACATACTATCTCCATTTGACGCACATGATACATCGTTAGAAAGATCTATCCGAGGACTACAACTGTCACCATGAATATCGATTCCAAAACGGAATCATATTTGCTGTACAAACGATGCCCAAAAAACATCGTTTAGGGCCAAAAAACATCGTTTAGGGCCTCAAAATGGCTCCGGAAGTTCAGGACCCGAAAAACTGCTAAAAATAGTAAGTTGTGCTGCCACTTAAAAACTGAACGAACTGATGGTGGGGGTTCAAATGGAATAGGTGGGTGGCCACCAATATCCACCTGGATCATTAAGGCCCCAAAACGGCTCCGGAAGTGTAGGACCCAAAAACCTACTAAAAATAGTAAGTTGTGTTGAATGTGAAAAGATGCAAGAATTGATGGTGCCGGTCCAAATGGAATAGGTGGGCGGCCCCTGATATCCACCTGGATCATTCCTCCCTCCTTAAGAAGCAATGGTCCCCATTGCGTTGAGATCCTCCCTGAGATGAAGCAAATTCTGTTGAACTGGGTATTAGATTTGTTGAAGATGTCATGGACCTGTGGGTAGACATGCTGGATGCATTTAGTAAATTTCGTTTCTTTATCAGCCTTAGACAGTACATGTGTAGATTCTGTATGTGTATTTGCAGGAGGTATGGCAACCTCAGGCGGCGGTGCGTTGGGGGTCAGATCAATGGAGTGCTTGTCTTGACAGTGTAGAAGAACCTCTGTCAGTGAGGAGAAAGTGTCCTCGTATTCCTCCATGAATTTGTCCATTTGCAGCCGTGCAGGGGAGCCCTGTTTCGAGGTTGTGGCCACAATATTCTTCTTTCCCTGTGAGCAAGTTGTAAGGAAAATGAATTTCCTGGTTTGGAAAATAATCTTACTGCGTTGTTTTGCAGTAGTCAAAGAGATGACAGGAGGCGGTACTACCTCCGATATCTTATACAAGTTATTTCCCAAAGTAATAATAACAGCACGAGGCCTAGACTCATACACAGCATGTCGCCTCCACAAGTATGGTTGGCCCAATAATACATCAGCTACATCAAGAGGAGCAACATCACATAATACCTCATCCGTAAATGGCTTGATGCTGTACGAAAGGCGGCACTGTTGGCGGATGCGGATATCTCTCCCTGGGTGAAGCCACCCGATGGTATATGGTTGTGGGTGTGCTATGGTCGGTAGGCCGAGCCACTTCACGACCTCTGTTGAAATGAGGTTCTTTTGGCTTCCGCTATCGACAAGAAATTGCAGCAGAGAACCCTTCACCCACATTTGTGAATGGAAGAGGCGCTCCCCCTCCTCTGGATCCTCTGGGTCCTACCTTTGGATCTTGGTGGTGGCAACAATGGCACTGGGATTCGCATCAATGATCTGCTTCCCTTTGTCATTTCCTTTGTTTGGTTCTGACTCAGGATCAGAAAATGCATCTGATTCGGGTGCCTTTAGTTCGGCCACCAATGACTGTTTGGCCCGACACTCGTTTGTGCTGTGAGTGGCGCTGTTATGAAATTCACACCACTTCCTAGTGTCCTTCTTTTGATTTGTGGTGTTGTTCTGAGTCGCACCGCTTTGGCCTTGCCCCTTGTTCTTCGGTTCGGGGGCACCTTTCGGATTCGCAGATCCAAAGTCTCGCTTCTTCTGCTTAAATTTATGCTCGATCTTGGCGGCATAATATGCCGTGCCAAGCGATGTAATGTTGAGGAACTCCATTTCCTCCTAAATGTGTTTGTGTAGATAGCCGCGGTACTTGAGCACCAAATGTCTCTCTGAATCTTTAATACCCAACTTTGTGCGTAGGGTATGGAACAGATTCGTCAGTTCGTGCACATCTTGATCCCTTTGTTGCCGCAGCGTGGTCCATTGGATGTATTTGTCCTCATAGCTCCCCACAGGGTAATATTGTTCCTTGATGCCATCTCGGAACGAATTCCAAGTGGGTGTGGCCGAGAACAGAGAGGGTTCCCCTTCGTCCTCTTGCTCACGGTAGGTTTCCCACCAGTCTTTGACATGGGGTGTGGCTTTGAGGAGCGCAAAAATAATCTTTTCTTGGTCAGAGAAATCATGGACCGAGAAATACCCTTCCAACAAATTCAACCATCTATCTACGACATTTGCATCTATTTGGCCTTCAAATACAGAAATATCAAAGTTTCCCTGTACCTTGAAGGGAGTGGCGCCTCCAGGGTGGCTGTTGGATGTCGATGCGTCGTAGGTGGGCAGTCGTTGAAGGATCTGAGCAAAGTTATCCATCATCGCGTTCCTTTGTTTCTCGAGGGTCTCCTCAAGCAATATTTTGATAGGATCTCCTGCTCCCTCGTCTTTATTTTCTTCCGCCATGGGAGGTTGTCAGGGTTTGCAAGGCTGATCTTGCAAGGGTTCAACCAGATCGAGCCCTAACTCCTTATACCCTGACCGCGTTGGGGACATGCAAAGAAAAACAAAGAAAGAGCAGGCCGCTCTGATACCACTGATCCGAATTTATGCAGGAACGCAATAGAATACAGAAATAACCATAAACATAGGGATGCAGTGGAAATAATGCTTCATTTCATTAATATCAAATGACAGAAATATGCTTACAGACATAATTGAAATAAAATATCTAGGGTGCTAGTAGCAAATCTCTGAGAAGAGATGTGGTGGCTACAGACCTCTGAACTGTGTTACAATGAGGCTCGAGGGCCTATTTATTATGGAGAAACAATGGAGAACTCTAAACGTCCAAAAACCTAACCCTAGGAGTTGAAGCGCCAAAACTATGGGCCTCGTTTGGGTAAATTGGTGTTTCAACTTCCCGGGGACATAATTTCAGCATACTATCTCCGTTTGACGCACATGATACATCGTTAGAAAGATCTATCTGAGGACTACAACTGTCACCACAAATATAAATTCATATTTGCTAGACAAACAATGCCCAAAAAACATCGTTTAGGGCCTCAAAACGGCTCCGGAAGTTCAGGACCCGAAAAACTGTTAAAAATAGTAAGTTGTGCTGCCACTTAAAAACTGAACGAACTGATGGTGGGGGTTCAAATGGAATAGGTGGGTGGCCACCAATATCCACCTGGATCATTAAGGCCCCAAAACGGCTCCGGGAGTGCAGGACCCGAAAACCTGCTAAAAATAGTAAGTTGTGCTGAATGTGAAAAGATGCAAGAATTGATGGTGCCGGTCCAAATGGAATAGGTGGGTGGCCCCCGATATCCACCTAGATCATTCCATCGGTCATCAATCACTCTCCATATGACCTGTTGTTTCCCTAACCCCTCGTCTCCCTTATCTTCATAATAAGCACAAATGGCTTCTTTGTCCCTATCCATGGCCTCAAATAAGTAGCCCATTGTAGGCTTCTCTCCATCAACCAACCAAAGAACCCTTATCAAAGGTTCTGAAATGGCACACACCTCCTCTACTCCTGCCCAAAAGTTTTGATCATATGAAACTAGTTTGCATATGCCCTCTCCCTCTAGTTTGCGGCTAATAGATAAATCACGCCAATCCTGTGAAAGAAACATGCTCTTTGTTAGTGTCAGTGTTTGCATCCTGCCATCAGTGATCAAAATCCTTTTTTCATATCATTTTAGGAGTTCCACTTAGAAATTTTTATTCATTCCACTAGGTCATGCAAAAAATTAGTCACTGATGGTAGCCCTAATCCAAAAACATCACTCTTCCTCAAATTTGATTACTTGTTGGCATAATTTCATACCTTGCTGACTGTACACCATTCATAAAGTCAATATCAGTCATGTCATCTTGAAATTCAATCCTTCAAGGTCTCATTAGGTCTTTTAGGGTTTTCCAAGGTTTCATTAAGTCATTAGGGTTTCCAAGGTCCAATAAAATTTCATCTCCTCTACATAAGAGCAACAAGTAAAGGGTGATCCAATAAACATCTCTTCACCATATGAAGATGATTTGAAAGAAAAATTCTTGTTTCAGCATGTAATTTTAGTTTTAAGATGTAATATTTTTTATTTTTCATTATGTAATTTTATGTGTTTCAAAATGTAATAATTTCACCATCCCAAGCTGCTAACCCGGTGTTCCAAAGATGCCAAAGCACTAAAAAGTCAAATTCGAAGAAGTCACAAAGGTCATCAGAAGATCAAATTGTCAAAGGTAAGAGTCAAGTAAAAGGTGAAGTTTCAAAAGGCTAAGTGAATAACAAAGGAGGAAAGTGGGTCCCAAGGCCCAAATAATCAATTCCATGAAGTATAAGACCACCATGATATCCCATTCAAACTCATTTGCACATCCAAAGGTCGAGTTTGCACTCCCTCAGCCCGAAAAAGTCGAATTGCAGTGTCAAAGGTGCAATTTTTTTGGCGCTGTGCGTAGGCAAGTGCCGCTGCGCAGAGGAGAGGCGCTGCGCGTAGGGCATTTGGCGTTGCCTCTTTTACCTTAGGCGTTGCACTCCTGGGCAAGGCGCTTTTGCCCAGTGCACTACGCTTATGCCCAACAAGCTCTAGAAGCCACAAAACACCCTCAAACTCTTCCAAATTTTCAGCATAAGCTTGTTTCCTCCTTTATCAAGTAAGTAATACAAAATCATTACCTCCTTGCTTTCCTAAATGTCATTTTTATGGTGTTTTTCTTCATGAGAACAATTGCGTAAGTGTCTAGTGGAAAACCCTAATATCACTAACTTACTATGAATTTGCTGCCCATAAACCCCACAACGCCTTCCTACATCACTATTAAACCAATCCCTACCCCTACACTACTCTTTCCTAATCCCTAAACCCCTTCCCCATAAAACCCTAAGTCCTAGGCCACTAAATTCCTAGGTAGCCACTACCCCAAACCTGTAATCCAATTATCATTTTCAACTCCCTAAGTATCTTGACCTCCTATCACGCCCTAAAATTCCCTAACCCCTTCCCTCATCTCCCTAAATTTTCCTACCCTAATCCCTACTCCCTATACCTATCTCCATTCCCATTTCCTCCCCTAGGGTTTCTAGGTCAAGACACCATGGAAAGAGATAGAGACTAATATGGAAGAGGAGGAAGATAGATTGGAGGAGGAGCACAGACAACAGAGAAGGCCACACAAAGGAGGGAGAATCATAAGGCTGGAGCCCACCAACACTAGAGAACTGATAGCCTCACCAATGATAGTTTCATGCTTTCAGTACGTTGGTTTCCTTGAGTTTTGTAACATGATTGAAAGGGTACAACATCACCCTGTTTTGAGCAGACTCTTCAGTGTAAACCTCAAAGACAATCAAGTAACCCTAATAGGTGTGACTTTCACATTGTCTACATCCATCATTGTTGCTGCCACAGGGATTCCAAATATGGGTGAGAGGTGGTTCAAATCTAAAGATTTGGAGGATCAGTACTATGAGCCATTCATCAAACCAATGTACAGAAATGAGAGGAAGAGGGTCTTTCCTTTCAGCGATCTTCTTAATAGATATGCTCCCATGATGAAGATCATCATGAAATATTTCTCTTGTGAAGGGAGGTTTTCTAGACTTTACACTTATCACATTAGACTGCTCATGCACTTCACAAGAGTTAAATTGTTCAATATCCCATACTTTTTATTCAGGAGCATAGACAAAATGGCATAAATTGTGCAAAAGAGAGAGTTTGACCAGAAGATGAATAGTCTTTTCCACCACTCCTTGATCAAAATCATTGTCCTCCATCGGCTTAACCAATTGAACATTTCATGGGACACATTCATAGCAAATGACATCTTCACTGCTCCACAAGTTCCACATGCTGAAGATGTGCCTTCCTCATCTCAACCTACTACATCTATGCCTCCATCTCAGCCCACAGTGCCTACCATTTCATCACCTCAGTCTACTTCACATACTCCACCACCATCACCACCATTTAATGAGCAGCATGAGGCACCTAGCAAAGTTGAGGTCAGCAAGCCCAAAGAGGCTGAAATGAGCATAATGGCAAAGACATATCAGAGAGGGCATAGGGAGGTGTTTGCCCCACAGATTGTGGGAGGGGCCCTGTCTTCTTCACCAACAAAGCAGGTACATAAGGGTAAAGCAAAGATGGCAGAGGAAGATGTACATGAGATAGCCATTCATGATGACGACCCCATGAAACAGAGACTGATTTTGACCTTGTTGATTTAGATGATGAGCATGATAATGAGGCCTCCAAAATGATTATCAAGCAGAAAGATGCTCAACTCAGGGAACTTTAGCTCAACTTAGAGAGATCTAAGTTTGTCATTGCATACTATGAGCAAGAAAATGAACAACTCAAGACCAAGCAGGCCATCATGGAGATTCAGCTTCTCAAGGCAAAGAGAGAAGAAAACAAGGCAAATGCCTTGCTTGATGAGGCCTATGAAAGATATGATGAAACCAATGAGGCAGAAGAACAAGTGCCAAGAAGAAGACCTAGGACTAGAGGGCTGAAAAGAGCTCTAGAACTAGAGAAGCAAAAGGAGGTTGAGCTTGCTAATGAGCCTACATTGAATGAACAGTTTGCCATGATTGTCAAAAAGAATCGGGAGCAATGGCTTGATAGGGCCAACAAGCATCTTGAGAAGATCCTGGAGAAGGCAAACAAGGACAACGATATATTGAGAAAGAGGGCCAAGCATTACTTCAAGAAAAACCAAATTGCAAGCTCAAAGATCAAGAAGGCTAATTCCAGACTTGAAAACCTAATTAAGCAAAATGAAGGGGACATGCTTGATATTCTTGTTGAGGAATCTCTCATAACCTAGTACACC
Source organism: Pinus albicaulis (assembly GCA_034641835.2). Taxonomy (NCBI): domain Eukaryota; kingdom Viridiplantae; phylum Streptophyta; class Pinopsida; order Pinales; family Pinaceae; genus Pinus; species Pinus albicaulis. The sequence continues at coordinate 1,477,098,771 of CM076581.1, forward strand.
TCATCAGCATCCCACAGCAAAAAAATTGAAGAAATTTAGGCAAATTTTGAAAATTTTGGAAAATTTTGAGCTTTTGGCAATTTGACACAATCAAACTGGCAAAAGTGCAATGCCCTAGGCGTTGCGCTTTTCCTAGTGACCTTCAATGGAGAAAATGAAACCACCATTGGATTCAGAAGGCCAAGTACAGTCATAAAAACCACTTTAAAAACATTTTTGGGTCAAAGAGGTAGTCAAAAGGTCAAAAACACTCAAAAAATGACCTTTTTTCCCTGTTTTGAAGGTTGGCACTGTGCTTTTGACCAGTCTTGGGAGAATGAAGTTTTGGAGGGTCAAACCTTGACCATTTTTGAAACTGGGCATAGATCTGGAAACTAGACAGGACAAACTTTCCAATGAGCTATCCTGAGCTCAATTTGGACACCTAGAAGCGCCTCAAAAGTGAAGTTGAAGATGGCACTGCGCGTAGGACAATGGCACTACGTTTTTGACACATTTTCTTAGATTGCTGATATTTTTCAATTTTCTCAATTTTTTCCAGTTTGACCATGGTCAACGAGATTTTTACCAATGTAAATCATGAATGTAAAAGTAAATATGAATGGTTGACTTACCTAGAGGTAAATACATTAGGTGAAATGTTTTGATGACATGTAATGAATCAGAAGTGAGGGATGAGTCAATTTGACCACCCTACACTCTAGCTATTCTGCTCAGTTTTTGGTGGAAATGCTCCTCCACTCATGGATTCGAACCCTGAGGATGGGAGGAGCTGTTTGAGGTCTATATCATGTACTTTTTGACTCATTTCAGAGGTTGGATGACGTTGCTTTGATCAAAGACTCTAGTGTAATCTATTTGGAAAGAAATTAATGAAAAGGTTGCAGCTATTTCTTTGGGATACCAGGATACCTGTGGTATGGAAATTTAGCATAGTTCTTCTTATGTCTCATTATGTATGAATGTTTTGTTTCATGATCCATTTCATTTATACGATATATTGGTTTTCAAGTTGATAAACAAAATACATCTCTCATGCTCTGTTTTGGCAAAATCTTCATAGTTTGTTCATATTCTTCAGATTAGAAACAATACATGCTTTGCCTTGTTCTTTCTAGCACCTCACCTGTCTCATCCATCTCACCCTCAAACCATAAGTGCTAGCTTTCCTACCTACCTTGCCCCCATTGAATCTCTGCAACCCTAATCTTATTTGCCCTGACCTAGCTTCTTTGCCCTAATTCACCCATCTAGCAAACCAATTCAAACAAAAAACCCCTATACTCAGACCTAGCCTAAAACCCTAATTCACCCAGGCCTCTTGGCTGTGACATTGTGGAGAGAGCCCTCTCCGATTTGGTAGGGTTAGCTACCAAGCTAAAAGATTGGTCTGTGGTTACCTCTGTTTGGACTCTTTTTCAACCTTAGAGATTCGACGGAGTGATAACACTTTTCACGTCCCACATAGAATTCAACAGAGACTAAAGAGATATGAAAGTAGTGGCAAAGCGTGTTATCACAGGACGCACCAACTCTTTGTTGTTGGTGAATCTTCTCATCAAGCTAAGCAAAAATGCATGATTATATATAAATTTTGTTATGCTCTTGGATGATTCAACAATATGCCTCACAATAGGAATCTTACCTATATCCTCCAACATCAAGTCAATACAATGAGTAGCACAAGGTGTCCAAAACAGAGTAGCATACCTCTCCATAAGCAACCTGTCAGCTGCAACATAATTTGCAGCGTTGTTCGTTATGACTTGGACAACATTTTGTGGGCCTATTTCCTGAATGAAGATGTCCAACAACTCACATAATAAACGCGCATATTTAATGTGTGCAGATGCATCAATAAATTTCATAAACATTGTCCCTTTAGGGCAACTAACCAAGAAGTTAACAAAGGTCCTACCATTCTGGTCAGTCCAACCATCTGACATGACTGTGCATCTAGTGTGTTCCCATGATGCCCTAAACTCCTTCAATCTAGCAGTGCAATCATTCTTTTCATCTTGAAGAAGAGGCCCTCTCAACTCTGCAAAGGTAGGGGCTTTGTACCCTAGGCCAACGAAAACAATAACATCAAACATAGGTTGGTAGAATGGGTTTGTATTGGCAATGTTGAAAGGAACATCACTCCATAGAAGACATTTACTCACCAACCTATTAGCTTCTGCCTTTTCCTTTTTTTTAATTGTTGATTTGATGCCAGGTTGTGTACCAGGTGTGGTTCTAGGGACAAAAAAAGATGAGAAAGCTGAGGGGTTGGGAGTGGAAGGTGATGCTGAAGCAAAAGAACCACTCTCACTTACCCCCACTCTTGAGGTCCCTACTAGTTGGCTTTTTATTGTTACCCTAGTGTCTTTGCCATCCTCATTATCCATCAACGATTTAATGGCCTGTCGAATGATTTATGGAGATGGATTTGGGCAAAGTTCTATATTTTGCCCCGAAATTTGCCCCAAATGGAATTTTAATCTGTTGACACCCCCTGACATATGCTTGCCGCACAACTTGCAAGTCAAATACATTCTATTGACACCTCCAATTTCAGGTACCGGATCAGGTTGACCATATTCCCACATAGGGTCCAAAATCCATGGCATTTTGTTTGAAACTTTTTGAAGTTTGAACTTGGGCACAAAAAAAAAAATTGAACAAAAATTAAAAAATGCCCATCACATAAGAAGCATACACAAATGTAATTGTTGATTTTAAATTTTAAATGCCTCTTCTAGTTCTAACTTCTAGTTCTCACTCACTTGAACACACGCAAAATCACTAAACAAGGGTTTGATTTTTTTTTATTTGATTCTTGAAAGTTGGAAGTTTTAAAATTTAATTTAATCTAGACTCTAGACTCTAGATTCTAAGCACAAAGAAGTTAGAATTTAGAAAACAAGGGGATTGAATGATTTAAGAAGGCATTTATCATTTATGTAACAAATTGACAAAGAATAAGAAAGAAAATACATACCTGGCAGGAACAGCAAACCAGCGGTCCGGCACCTTCAATCTCCAAGTTTGAGCGGTGGAAAAATCTGCAAATCCCAACACAAATGGCAAAGCAAACCTCCTCCTCGAGTCTCCACAACCACAAACGCAGCAAACCGATGAAACAATGACTGATAAAAGTCGCATTTTCGGCGTCTTAACAACACTTTCGGATGAACAACTGACTTTTTCAGTTGACTCGGCAAAAAGTCGGGACTTCAACGATAAAGTCACGATTTTTTTGGGGATGAAAAAGTCTTGAAAATGTCGGCCGATATAATCGGCTCCGACAAAAATTCGAGACTTTTTGAAAAAATCGCGACTTTTTCACGACTTTTTCCACACTGTTCTACACCACTCGAGTCTGGCAACATGTTTGATGAATCTATTCCCTTCTGCAGACCTTGTGACAATTTTCATGAGGAAATCACATGTGCCTTTGCTAGAACGATCTTAGAAGAAGGTAGAAATCAACACAATAATAATGCAAGTCAAGACAAATTAGACGAAATTCGATGCACCAATATGATTTCTTCAGCCTTCGCAATAAATAATTTCAATGAAGAAAAAGACCCCATTACCCAAGCATATGATGAGAAGCCAACTCAAGAACAAGTTCTAGGACTTGCAAGGAATAAGGGCTATACAAATCAAAGGAAGGGTAAAGGTCAAAGTCAGAATAAGCAAGTTCCCGCCGAAAGATACAAATCTGGTTTAAACATGGATTGGGCTTCATGGATAAATAACATTAAGCTGTTTGTCCAGTACTTGAACTTTTAAAGATTCCATCTCAGCGAGCATCTTTCTTCAAGGCTTTGGGTATGGCTCAGCAGGGCATTGTCGAAAACTCCAAAGACGAAGAGATTAAGTTAAAATATATTAACTGTTATATGAATAAAGAGGATCATTAGTCGTTCATTCTTACTTTGGACATAAATGACAGATTACTCCACAACTGCATGCTTGATTCTGGTGCATCTACAAATGTTGTGACTAAGAAAGTTATGGAATAATTGAACTTAAGAATTTCTAGGCCTTACCATAACATTTTCACTATGGATTCTAGAAAAGTTGAAGTCCTTGGTGTTGTTAAAGATCTACAGGTCTCATTGTCTAATTACCCATATAGAATCATCACCATGGATATCGCAATCATTGATGTGCTAGATGTATCGAGAATGCTTCTCTCAAGGAAGTTTGCAATCGATTGAGGTGGGTCCATTCAAATGGATTTATCGTATGCCACTATCCCCACAACAATAGGTGGAATGGTAAGGTTATATAGAGAAGTAGAAAGAAGATACCATGTGGATGTTCCAAAGAAGTTGAAAAATGATGAATAGGTTGTGCCACAAGAGCATCCGCCTCATTTCGAGTCATAGATATGTCATTTTTTCCACCGCCCATCCCCTCCGCCAAGTAGAAAAAGCAAAGGATTTCAAATTAACAGAGATATGCAACACAGTGATGAGCAGTTACACCAGCCCAAAAGAATGAAACTTCAGCATCACACATCTGAAAAGTAGCCAAATGATCTACCAGTCAGCGGACAGATGCCCGAGATTGTTCCTCAATGATGACATCTGATGCAATGGGGCATCGTTTTCTATAGTATCTCTTACCCTACTCCATTTATTTCATGTCAGTAGAAAGTTTTACTTTTAACATTTATATTATGTCATTTACATTTCAATTTATTAGAATAGATTTTTCTATTCCAGCGGTATTTCTATATATGCAAAATGATTTCGATGTTGAATGGATATCTATGTGATGGACTTGTTTTTTCCTTGATGCGGGATTTTGGGGTTCTCAAGTTATTTCATGGAAGCAATGTGTCCCTATATGGAGTCAGATGTTGCACTCAAATTGCCCATGTTCCAAGGAAGCAGAAGTACCAAAATTTTCCAACAAGATCGGATCACATATCAGCAGTCCATGTGCCATGGTCAACCCATTCCGCAAGTTATATGATGTAAATGATCCTATTAAGACCTTGAGATATGTAACAACCTAGGTAATCCTATGATTTGGTGACGAATTTCATCCTAGGAGGTTTTCCCCTCTAGCTTAAACCCCCAAAGCTAGGGTGAAATTTGTTGTCGAAATCTTAGGTGAGTCCTAGTGTTTTTAGTCTAGTCAAATGTAAAAGTGATTCGGGAATAACTTAAGCTAGTTGGCTTAATTATTTTATTACAAATCACTTGGTCTACTAAATCATATATTGTCGCTAATGGGTCATGTGTATTGAGGGTCAATCCAAATATGTATTCACCCTTTGAGGATTGAAAATGTAAAATCTTATGTATTAGAGGGTGGAAAAATAATTAAATCTCCTCATGTGTAAAATTAATTAATTTTTCAGAAAAATAAAATTAAACCCTGAACCAGGAAATTAATTAATTAGAGTCAAGTTAGGTTGTCTTAGGAAAATTAATCCTCCAAGTGGAAAACATCATGGGTCTTAAAGGAATCATTTTTTAAAGGTCCTCCAGTCAACCTTCTGAGGAAATTAGCTCAAATTAATTAATTTTAGGCTAATGAAAATGGAATTAAATGTTAAATTCAAAAATTCCTCAAAGATAAAAAAAAAATCAAGGGTCAAGATTAAAAGATCTTGAAGTGTTTATCAACGACCAAGATTATTTTGACAAGGATCAAAGAAACTAGCCATTATTTTTCCACTTGGAGGATTTATCTAAAAATTAGAGAGTCAATTGAGTCTCTAGTCATCTTGATCTCGGGCTAGGATTGTGGGCAAGGATCACTTTGCTTGGATCCTTAGTTTTTATATGGTGGATTAAATCTTTGCTAGGGCTATAGTGAGCATAAATTTTTTGAAGCATTTTAGTCATTCTTCAAAGGAAAAAATACTATAAAAAAATTATTTTCTAAAAATTCATTTAAAAAATCCTTGTATAATTTGTAAAATAATTTTGTAATTTTAAATTGCAAATTATTCTTTCTAACTTGGGTTGGGGTTTTTAGATTTTTTTTTGTATATATTTGGGGTTTGGGTGTAGTATTTCTAGTTTTGCAGGTTTGATAAAGGGGTCAAGTAAAAGAAGAGTTAGATCTAGGCACTTAGGGTAAGATCTAGCCTCTTCAAAAAACTTGCAGGGCTTTTCACTGAAGACTTTTTAACAAAATTCAGATAAACGGAAGAAATTTTTTTGGAGACAAGGGTGTTCAGTTTCAAGCCTCCCGAGACCAGATCTGGCCTCTCCAAGGCCAGCGTTAGCCTCCTAAGCCTCAACGTCATCCTTTTAGCCCATGTGACAGTGCTTTTTTGCCTTTTCAGGGCAGGTCGTGAGGGCTAGAGGCCTCTGCCTCCATCCCTAGCCCCTGCGTTGTCCCTTTTAGGCCTTCTTGGGCCCAGCCGTGGCCTTTTGAGCCCCCAAAACCCCAGCGTCCTTGCAGCCTCCTCCTCTGCCAGCATCTAGCCTTTAAGCCTCAACGTTGACTTTTTGTGGCCTTTTCAACCCTTGTTGACCCCCGATATATCATTCTAGCCTCCTTATCTCCAAACGTTGACCTTCTTTGGCCTAGCTTTGGTCCTCAGCCATTTTTTGCTCCTACTTGACGTAAAACCCTAATTTGAATTTTTAAGGCTAAATACTTGGTGGTTTTGTAGGTTTTGGAGCTCAAAATTTCTGATTTACAAGTGGCATCTTCATCCAAAATTTTTGGGTCACCTAAGCAAGTGCTCCATCAAGTCTTAAAGCCTAGGGTTTAATCTTTAAACCCTAATTTTATCCATGTTTTATTACAACAGTCAAATCACTAAAAATTGAGCCCTAAAATCACATAATAAATGGTCAACATTAGTCAAAGTTGTTAAATCTTGATTTTCATAAGTTTTGGCCCCTCGAGCATCTTGGATTTGGCCCAGATCTAACAATTTTTTCTTGCAGGAATTTTCTGCGTAAATTGTTGAATCAATCATGCAAAATTTTTGAAGAAAACACTTAAGGGCTAACAAAATTTTCAATTTTCGGCAAGATTTTACTGTTTTTGGATATATTAGGGATTGTCTTGAGCATTTGTTGGTTGTTGATTTGTTATCTGTTTACTACTGTAATAAATAGATCATATAAATTTTTGAATCACATCCTCTAAATAGCCCTAAAAATTGATTTTTTCAAGTTTGGCGAAATTTTACTATTTTTGGACATCTTGGACACTGTCTTGGGCCTCATTAGCTTGTTGATCTATTATTTACTGTTGTTATAAATATATCAGATTTGAAAAATTTGCTGAAAACATACCTTAAAGGCCCTAATATATCTTATTTTTAAGTTAACTAATAATTGGGCATATTTTTGTGATATTGAGCAAGCATAAGCATTATTGACTTAACAGTTCCTTATTGTTGTCGTAACATTAATAAATGCTGAATTTTCTGAAGTGATACTGCTAAATTGACTATTGGGATCTAACACTTGTGTGGCTTACTCTAAACTTTACAATATTTTCTAAATTTTACACTAAAGAGCACTCCAATTAAGTTCTGAAATCTTTAACCTTGTGGAATCTAATTGGTCAGAATCATTGGATAATTGTTATAATCTTAAGTAGCTTAACCTTACTTGGTGGTTTTGTAGGTTTTAGAGCTCAAAATTTCTGATTTACAAGTGGTATCTTCATCCGAATTTTTTGGGTCATCTAAGCAAGTGCTCCATCAAGTCCTAAAGCCTAGGGTTTAATCTTTAAACCCTAATTTTATCCATGTTTTATTACAACAGTCAAATCGCTAAAAACTGAGCCCTAAAATCACATAATAAATGGTCAACATTAGTCAAAGTTGTTAAATCTTGATTTTCATGAGTTTTGGCCACTCGAGCATCTTGGATTTGGCCCAGATCTAACAATTTTTGCTTGCAGGAATTTTCTGCATAAATTGTTGAATCAATCGTGCAAAATTTCTCAAGAAAACACTTGAGGGCTAACAAAATTTTCAATTTCCGGCAAAATTTTACTATTTTTGGATATATTAGGGATTGTCTTGAGCATTTGTTGGTTGTTGATTTGTCATCTGTTTACTACTGTAATAAATAGATCATATATGAAATTTTTGAATCACATCCTCTAAATAGCCCTAAAAATTGATTTTTTTAAGTTTGGCAAAATTTTACTATTTTTGGACATTTTGGACACTATCTTGGGCCTCATTAGCTTGTTGATATGTTATTTACTGTTGTTATAAATTTATCAAATTTGAAAAAATTGTTGAAAACATACCTTAAAGGCCCTAATATATCTGATTTTTAAGTTAACTAATAATTGGGCATATTTTTGTGATATTGAGCAAGCATAAGAATTATTGACTTAACAGTTCCTTACTGTTGTCATAACATTAATAAATGCTGAATTTTCTGAAGTGATATTGCTAAATTGACTATTGGGATCTAACACTTGTGTGGCTTGCTCTAAACTTTACAATATTTTCTAAATTTTACACTAAGGAGCACTCCAATTAAGTTCTGAAATCTTTAACCATGTGGAATCTAATTGGTCAAAATCATTGGATAATTGTTATAATCTTAAGTAGCTTAACATCTTGATTGTTTATCTTTAGCATTTGGCAACTTGAGTTCATTAGTTATTTGGTATCTTGTGGAATATTGCTAAAGTTTACACTTGTATCTCTAAGCATTTATCTTGTCTAGGATTGTATTTCACTATTGTTAAGTACTCTTGCTATAACATTTTTCACCAAAGTACTTAAGCATCTTAAACAATCTTAACTCAAGATAAATATCACTCATCATCTCTTGCACAATCATAATAAATCTAGATTGCATTAAGAATTGACCTCCTACCATAAGCTAGGTTGATAGAGATTTAGGACAACCCTTTTCAAACTAACTTGAGAGATTCAACTCTTCCTAGTAGTTAACATAGTAACCTTGCAGTCGTCAAAGCCATAGTCTCTGCACCACTAGAGGCACTGAGTGAGTGGAACACAGGGGGAGGTATCGTTAATCAAGCCCCTGCTTGCTTCCTGTTGGATTCCATTTCACAACTTACTTTGAGGATTGTTTCTCAAAATAGTTAGGGGAAAGGTTACACTTAGAGTAGGCATATAATTAAAACTAACCAAGATCATTGCATCTCACATAGGTCCTAAGATTTGCACATCATATAAGTTAGTCAATCATTCAAGCAGCGGGTGTCCATCTGGTCACTTGGTTCCAATTTCATATAAGCAAGAATTTGTGACTCCATTAAACCACTGGTCTCATGATAAAGAATTTAATTTAATCAATCGTCTTGCTCAAATTTAACCAATTAGCTAGGCCACTCATTCGTGTTTCCCAGACAAGTTGGTTCCCAACTTGTTTTCCTTCACCTCATTCCATAGGGACTGCCCTCCATAGCCTATTGTTGAGAGACAACTAGAATGGAGTGGGCGGGGATTAGAGTGGCAACCCTCGTACTGAGCATTGTCGTGGTGCCTATATAATCTGGGCAACAACATACCCTAAAGTAAAATTTCAATTGAACTCCAATCCTCAGACCTCACCCTCGCCCGAAAATTCGGATCTCACAGTGAAAAGTCAATAAAGGTGAAGGGTCCTTAAAGTTTATACAACCAACTTAAGTTGGAGGTTAATTTTAGTGATGCTTGAAAATGGGCTTAAATAAGATGCATGTGAGATTTCCCAAAGTAGATTGCAATGCTTGAAAGTGAATTGAAATAAAATTGACACCCATAATAGCTTTGCAAAAGAAACTTTAGCTTGAGAAAATGAAAACAATTTTCTTGACATGAAAGTAAGTGGTTGTTTTGAAAGATAACTTGTCCAATACACAACGTTTCAATATACTCAAAATGGAAATGTGGCACAACAATAAAGCATGAATTATTTAGACAAGTTCCAACCTAAATGTATCAAGTTAAAGACATGCTTGCATAAAAATAAATTACTATGAAATGGAATGTAACTTGTGATTTGTAGCAATCAATGTAAATGTTGCAAGCAAATTGTAGTGAACTTTGGGAAAGGGAATGTGGTGTAGTTATGTTAATTTCCAACTTAAAGCATGCATAAGATGTGAGTAAAAATGGAAATGACAAAACTAACAATCAACCTACCTACAAGCTCTCTCACTAAATGGAAAGATTGGATGCAAATGAATAGAACCCACGCTCCCACAAAAAAAAAAATTGTATTATTATGTTTTACAATGAGGTTAATGGTACTTTGAGAGCTACCCAAGGAATTGATGGAAATACAATATGAGGTTTTGAAACCACAAGGAAATTCATTCAAGTATGGAGCCTCAAGAGAAATGAAGATGGTGCTACAATTAGTAAATACAAGCTCCCAAAGTGATACACAGTCTAGCCTCTTTTGCAAGCCCTCCTAATGCCCACGGCGTTCTTGAAAAATGCAACTTGAAGCTTGAGAGAACCGAAGACAAAAGTGTTAAGGCTGAAAAACTAAAACCAAAGTTAGTGTGAAAAAAGAGCATGCAAAATGAGTGATAATGCTACAATATAATATACAAAAACTAAATCAAGTGATGGGAAAAGACCCCATCACTTGTCTAGTTTATAAGAAGCTCTTGATTAGCTAGATATGAAATGAAAGCACAAGAGTGTATGAGATAAATTTGATTGAAATATTGACCTATGTACAAACTATGTCAAAAGGGGCCCTACAAAACAAAGCACTTTCAAAAGATAAACTTATGAAATTCAAATAATGAAAGGAGCTCCTTGAGAGCTATGCCAAGAGTGAGTTGGTCTCTTGAATATTTCCCCTCACGCTTGCTAATCAATCCAAATATGTTCCCTACAAAACTTCACATGCGCATTAGCTCATATGGAAAAGACCCCATCATTTGTCTAGCTTATAAGGAGCTCTTGATTAGCTAGATAAGAAATGAAAGCACAAGAGTGTAAGAGATAAATTTGATTGAAATATTGACCTATGCACAAACTATGCCAAAAGGGACCCTACAAAACAAAGCATTTTCAAAAGATAAACTTATGAAATTCAAATAACGATAGGAGCTCCTTGAGAGCTATGCCAAGAGTGGGTTGGTCTCTTGAAGATTTCCCCTCACACTTGCTAATCAATCCAAATATGTTCCCTACAAAACTTCAGATGCGCATTAGCTCATATGGATTTAAACAATACACAAGGGCAAGAAAACTATAGAATTTGTATGAAAATAGATAGAGTTGTCCACCCTAGAGCATATCAAATGAAGAATTGTAAATGTAAGATAGCTATACATTCACAACTCTATAAAGCATATCAGAAAATGCAACAAAATAAAGCATAAGTAGAGAAGTATACCATCATTGAACCAAGCACAACCTCCAAGAGAGAAACACCCATGAATGAACCCTATTACCACTCAAACTAGTAGGGGACCTAAAAGGGACTCCTAAAGGGACAACTGTTATGTCAGCGGCAACAATGGGGACTTAGCCCACAATCACCTCAGCTAAGGCTCCCAACTCTTTACGGACTTTGACGGATGGGAGGACACCCGGTATATAGAAAGTCACTTATGAAGGATTAGGTCAACAAATGGATATGAAGTGACCTCAATTATCCTTTCCCAAAAGAAAGTCAAGAATGGAGTTTGCTTGCTCTTTAAGCAAGATACAAGGTTTTCTAGGAGAAGGAGGTGAAGATTTAAGGGATAGGTTAAGGGAATGTGACTTGTAAAGGAGCTTCCCGATCCCTAAAGCCCTTGTAAAACTTGGATTTCTGAATTTTCTTTGAAGAATTGTCTGTGATGAGAAATGGGACACATGAGGCCAAGTGGACCTAGCCTACGTTAAGGGAAGGGAATTTAGCAACCAATGATAATCTTAACCTAAACAAGGAAGGGAAGAGGATCAATGAAAGAATTTCCACTTAAACGTGCCAAAATGATCCTATGAGATACTATCCTAGGGAACATCGAGGCAAAGTTCGATCTCAGGGCTAGGGCTTGGGATATCTCACAATCCCATCGTCGGAATTTATTCAAATTTGGAGGAGACTTTGAGGACACACCAGCGCAGGGGAGGCCAGGAGATCAAACTTTTTATATGGCTATTTTGTCAGGCAAATGATGCCCTAGGTGGCCCAACGTGGCTAGACCTACAAAGAAGGAAAAAAGTTGAAGAAAGAAGGGTTTTAAGGTGATCAACTCATGGTGGATCAACGCCTAATTCCTTTGGGGATATGGAGATAAGAAGAATGATGAGAATAGATTTCGTTTCTAGCTCAAGGAGGCTCTAAGGACAACTTTGTTTGACATTAGGCAAAAAGAGAGTGACCTTAAAGCATTTATCCTTCGTTTGCAAATCAAGATGGCTTATCAAGATAACTTTGATCTCTAGGACAATCTGTTCAACAAACATGGCTCATACATAGAGATTTGTTATATAGAAACATAATTCCACAATTAGGCAGTAAATGCATGCAGCGGTTATCCCTAAAATAGCAAAAATCTCATGATCAATGTATGTGATAGAGTAAAAGAAAATAGCATCAAATTTGTATTTACATGTAAGAGAATATATCCAAATATCAATACACTTTCCAATTAAGAAGATCCAAGATAAGAAAATGCAATCCAAACATCAAAATTCATCCATCCTCCAACTTCGTCCACCAAGAAGGAAATACGAAAATATCAAGAGAGAATGATCCAATCCAAGTGATGATACAAAATGAATTCATGTCACTCCTATTTATACACTTCTTAGGAGTTTGAATTACCTAATTGGGCCTACATTAGCCCCTAAAATAAAATAATGTGAAAAATAACTAACTTTTGGTGACAAACCCAACAAACTAGGTCATAAATAAAATAATAAGCCTGTCAAGAGGGCAAATGATGAACAATACATGTCATTGGGGCCTCCAAGAGGCATGACGAGGTCCATAAGTGCCATAATGATGAATAGCACTCTCAAAAGTGATGGACAAGGGGGTGGCCCCTTGCTCTCCAAACAATAAACCTGTGGTGCTCCCAGTGGCTGTGGGGGCACACAAACAACCTCATGTGTCCCCAAGTAAGTCGAAGATGCCTATAGACCATCTATAAGGGCTCAGATGATGGACTAAATGATGCCATATCAGTGTACAAGTCCTGGGTCACCTTCCAAGTGTATGGTGCAACTGTGGGGCCGGTTGGGCATGGTGTACTAGGTGCATCTTTTTTGTCCAATAGGTGGATTTTTATCAATCCCTGAACATATCTAAGGATCCATGGAGTGTTTTCTACTATTGTGGAGGCCCATGCCTCTCTACACACACCCTACATGTGCCAATGTAGCCCTCTGGAGAATTAGGACCCCATATAGAGAGACCAAACTCAGAATGGACAGCAACTGCAATCTTGCATAAGATCCAATGCGTCCCCTATCCTTACAGTACAACAAGCCATTAAAGTAATCAAGTAAAAGATCTTACAAACCGTAGACAACAAGTGGACACTTCATAAGGGCATGCCCTTCCATAGTGGGCTTTGGCATGTGCTCATTTCTCCAAGCTCCAATGGGGGTTAACCAAATGCCTTATTAGGTGTTTTCTGCCTTTAAAGGGGCTAGTATGTCCAAGGTACACCATTCAAATGGTAGTGGTGTGTGATAAAGAGGTGGATGGAATAGGGAATGAAGGGGCAATCCTGGGCCACGTATTGTTGAGATTTTGTGTATTGGGGTAGCATCAGTTGTGCTCTAGGTTCCAAATTTTGAGGAAGGACTAGAGTTCACCTGATCTACAAGACCTAGAAATGGATTTGGGAAATTTCATTTGGTTTAGGAGATATTAAATTAATTAATTATTTTAATGTATTTCTTAAGTTAAAACTTAGAAAAATAAAATAATTAAAGTGAATTTAATTAAACATGTGATGAAATTGTCTTAAGTCACACGGATCAAGATTTTTTTTAATCTTAGCCATTGATTAAAGATTTAATCTTGGTCGTTGATTTGTCAACGAGAAAAGTATAAAGGAAAGGCTTGGGGTCATTTGTAAGACACACAGAGGTAGAGCACTGAAGCTAAGCTGAGATTCTAGGGTGGGGTTGCTAAGAATTCTCAAGTGTTTCAGTTGCAGAGAGGGGAATTTAGACCAAAGGGATGATCTGATCCCGGGGACTAGAATACACAAGAAGTAGAGAAGAGATCAAGAAAGATAGCAGAAAGGAAGGTAGCAGCAACAACAGAAGACGGCAGCAGCAGCAGATAGCAGACAACACTAGCAATAGCAGCAGACAGCAGCACCAGCAGCAGCAAGGACAGCGTGATTTTCAGGAAACCCTTCAGGGGTTACACAGAGACTCTTAGGGGCAGCGTAGTGACTGTGTCACCCAGTCTGGGGTAACGCAGTCCCTTCTAGTGACAGCACTGAGCATTTGGAGGCCTTCAGAGGCTGACACAGTATCTTTCAGGGGCAGATATGGGGTTTCTAGGCCTAGATCTGGCTGAGTTCTGTAAATCCCGTTTGAGGGTGTGGATCAGTCATTATTGTTGGTCTCAGATCAGCCAGGTGCTGTAAATCTAGAGTTTTCTTTGTAGGGTTTTCCAAATCTGGAACCCAGAGTTGTGTATTCATAAATATTCTTAATAATAGAGCCCTCCAGAAGCCAGAGACCGGTTTTCCCACATTGGGTTTTTCCGGGGACAGTTTCTCCAAAAATAACTGTGTCAGTTTGTCTATGTGTGCATGTGCTTATTCTAGATCTGAATTGGTAGAGATCTGTTATGTGTTTTGCTTTTATGTTAACTTGAATTTATTCAGTTGATAACTCGTATAAGTAGGAGAAGCTTAATCAAATTAACAAAAATAATTTATGCATAAGAATTAAGATTCATAAATTTCTACACATATCGGAGTACAAGGGTAGCTAGAAGAAGGAACGCCCACACCTGTGTATATAATGTATAGGAGGAAGCAATCGTGGTACCTGAGGTGCCATAGCCTTGATTTTTCAACCCTTCTTTATATGCCTTTTGTCTTTTATGATTTTTCTTTGATTAACTGCTTGTGGCTCAAAGGATAAGAGCATGACGCGTAAGATATAGGAGTGGATACCCCCTTCTAGGTAGGGTGGTTCATTGCCCACTAGGGGTTGGGACAATCATGGGTTCCTAAATGATAAAGGAGGCTCATCTAAGGCCTATGGAACGAGGGGTGATGGTCATGGGTATGGGGTAGTGCTCATGCATTTGGCTTTTGTCCACGTGCTAAATATGTTTATCCCGACCATATTTTGCATCTATTGGTACATTTTTCTCTTGAATGTGGTCATTTATGCTTTTACTTTTTCTTTTCAGCTGCTTCAACATCTGGTGCATCACTCCAAGTTGGAGCCACGATGGTGGCAAGGGAAAGGGGAAGCTAACCTATGTGAACCCAGTGAGGAAATGTGGACCCAGTTGGGAAAGATGATGAACAAGGTTATAATAAATTGAAGGGGAGTGATATATGTGGATGAGGGAGTGGGACCATGCAACCAAAATCAAGGTTTCCCATGTAATACCACCCTAAAACCAGATGGTCAATAAAGGAGATCCCACAGGACTAAGATCCAAGGGTAACATCCAAAAGTGTTCAAGGGGGCAAAATCACAACCTAAGCCACACTTTCCACTGAATCCCCCCATTAATCCATGCCCAAAAGTGTCCATGATAAGCAAACTCAATACTTAATTACCAAATGTTGAGTTTTCTTGAGTGTTGTGGTAGCATCGGATGTGCTCTAGCTCCCAAAATTTGTGGAGGGACTAGAGTACATGAGATCTCCAAGACCCGGAAATGGATTTGGGAATTTTCATCCAGTTTGGGAGATAATTAATTAATTAATATTTTTAATAAAGAACCCTAAGTCTAACTTAGGAAAATTAAAATATTAAAGGTAATTAATTAAAACATGTGATGGAAATGACTCAAGCCACACGGATCAAGCTTTCTTTTAATCTTAGCCATCGATTCAAGATTAGATCATGGTCATTGGTTTCCCAACGAAAAAAGTATAAAGGAAAGGCTTGGGGTCAGTTGGAAAATACACATGGGGGCAGAGAACTTCAACTAAGCTGAAATTCTAGGGCGGGTTTGCTAAGAATTTTTAGAAGTGTTTCAGCTGCAGAGAGGGGTAGTATTGGCAAAGGGGATGGTCTGAACCCAGTGCCAAGAATTAGCAAGAGGCAAAGAGCAGCAACCAGAGGCAACAACAGCAGTTACGCAGAAGCTGTGCAACACAGAAAGCAACTTCAGCTATGCAGGTGTTATGCAAGCCCTTCTAAGGAAGCGCTAGGCTGCAGGGGACCCTCCAGGGTTACAAAGAGACCCTTCGAGGGCAGCATAGGGTTTGCGTCACCCATTATGGGGTTACGCAACCCTCTCCAAACCAGCGTAGAGGCTGACAAGGCTGACGCAGGGGCTTCAGGGGCAGCGCTGGGGTTTCCAGGACCAGAAATTGGCTGAGTCTTGTAAATCCCATTTGAGGGTGTGGATCAGTCAGTCTTTTGGTCTCAGAACAACAGGTTAGCTGCAAATCTATCTTTTCTCTGTCGGGTTAGCCAGTAAGGTGCTCAGATTTGTTGTATTCAGAAACTACTTTATAACATAAACCCTCCAACAGCCAGAAGACTGGTTTTCCCACATTGGGTTTTTTCGGGGATAGTTGTCCAAAAAATCTTGTGTGTCACTTTGTCTATGTGTGCATATATTTATGTCTTAGATCTGAATCAGTGAAAGTCTGTTATGTGTTTACTTCGAAGTTAATCTGAATATTTCAGTATTAATCAGTGATGACAATATCGCCGATATTCGGAAATATTGAGATATTTTTGGGGAAATGAAATATCGCTGAGAAAATATATTTTCTCTCCTCGAAAATATCGCGATATTTCCGAAATATCGGCGATATTTCGGCAAATTTCGCGTGATGATTGAAACTATCATCAGGTTCTCCTAGCCGCGGCTACAAAAGGGAAAAACGATTTTTTTTTCATTTCTGTTTGTGAATGGCTGAGAAGGAAGGCTAAAGCATTGTGGAGGTTGTCAAAGAGGAATTGGTGATCGAACAACCATTATCACCAGCACCTAAGAAGTTTTTCATCATCAAAGATTGAAGAACAGTGAGACAAAATCCATCTCTTCCATTAACAGGTATGTTCTTCCAAACCCATATTTTAATGAATTTTTTTAAAGAGTTAGTGATATGCATGCTTGCCTCTTTGCCTACCAACATTGTGCTACTTTGTTTTTTTCTATTTACTATGATTTTCATGCCCATGAGCCAATGCAAGGGTTTTTTCCATATTTGGATAGCAAGCTTAATTTGTTTTAAACACTTTTATGCACCCTTTTATTGCCAATTTTTTATTCACGTTGCAAATGCCAAATAAAGTATCTGTATTTTTGTAGTAATTTTTTTTTAAAATGACATGCTTATTACTTATTATTTTTAAATTTTTATGCATGGGTGTTTAATGCCAATTTTTTGTTTTTTTGTGCCCTAGGTTTGAATTAGTTCACTACAAAAGTCAAATATGCCAAAAGCCTTGGACCCATTTTGGGAATATGGGGAGCCTGATGGTGAGACAAATCAGGCATATTTATCATGCAAATTGTGTGGGACAAAAATGACAGGAGGGGTCACGAGATTGAAATACCATTTAGCTAGACTCTCTGGACATGATGTTGCCCTTTGTACAGTTTCTAGTCTGGAGCTTATACAAAAAGCTCTTGAAGCTATTGATTATAAAGACAGAAAGAAGAAAGAGGCAGAAAGAAACAAGGCTGAACGTGCAGGTAGATCTTTCGGCATATCTTCTTCTGATTTTGAGGTTGAGGGTAGTGGGAGGGGCTCCACGACATCACCTGCAACAGCTAATGCTAATGTTGTTGGGAGTGGGAGGTCATCATTTTTTGTTCCACAAACACGACATCGAACACAACCTTCCATAACATCAGTTGTTAAAAAAAAGGAGAAGCTACAAGCAGATAGAGTTATGGGGAAGTGTTTTTTTTGGAGTGACTTGCCTCTCAGCATCACCAAAACCAATCCATTTTGGCAGCCAATGTGTGATGCTATTGTTGTTGTGGGCCCAGGTTACAAAAGTGCTACATATGAGGAGTTGCGGGGGCCAATCCTTAAACAGAAAACTAGGACATCAACTCTAGTTGACAGAGTTGAAAAAGACATGGAAAGTGTCTGGATGCAAAGTGATGTCTAATGGTTGGACAGATAGGAAGGGTAGGACCCTTCTAAATTGGTACATTGTCCTAAAGGTACCATGTTTATTAAATCAGTGGATGCATCAGCACACATAAAAGATGCAACAATGATATGTGAGTTATCAGATGGCTTCATTCGGGAGATTGGCATGCAGAATGTGGTGCAAGTCATAACAGATAATGCAGTTAATTATGTGGCTGTCGGCAAGATGCTTATGGAGAGGCACCGCACATTGTTTCGAACTCCATGTACAACACATTGTATCAATTTGCTGCTTGAGGATATGGGAAAACTCTCCTTCATGAAGGAGGTGTTTGATACAGCTAGGGTGTCCCAAAGTTTATATATAACCATGCTTTTGTTCTTAGCCTCATGAAGAGATTCACCAGAAACAAGGACTTGCGGCATCCTGCAATCACACGTTTTGCCACTAACATTATTACTCTTCAGTCTTTGCTTCGATGCCAGTTTGAGTTGAAGCAAATGTTTGTTTCTGATGAGTGGCGTGATTGTAGCTACAACAGGAGACAAGATGGGAGAGCCATTGCAAAAATGGTGTACACTAAGACATTTTGGCAGGGAGTACAAGAAGTGTGCTCGGTTAGTGAACCTATAGTAAAGGTTCTAAAATTAGTAGATGGGGAGAAGCCTGCAATGGCTTATGTGTATGAGGCCATGGATAGAGCCAAGGAGGCCATTAGTTCTTATTATGCAGACAAGGGTTCTGCTGGGCATAATAAACATATGATGTTATGGGATGTGATTGATAATCGGTGGACAGGGATGCTTCATCGACCCATTCATGCAGCATCACTCTTCCTCAACCCTGCATTTTCATACAAATGCGCCTTTGATTTTGATGGTGAGGTGATGGAAGGGCTCCATTCTTGTATTCAGAGGATGGCACCCGATCCTGAGCTTCGTAGCAAAATCAACCGCGAGATACAGTTTCATTAGGATTGTGTTGGCCTATTTGGCTTTGATGATGCTATTAGGGAAAGGAGCCTCTTCATGCCACGTAAGTGACAAGCCATCACTCATTAGAATTTTCAATTTAGAATTTACTTATTTATAATTCTAGACTTTTAAAATTAAATTATGTAACTTGCATTTGAAAGTTTAATTATGTTTTATGTTTTTGAATTTTTATTTCTTTATTTTGTTGTAGATATTTGGTGGCGAACCTATGGTGCAAGGGCACCAAATTTGCAGAAATTGGCCATAAGAATCCTGAGTATTTGCAGAAATTGGCCATAAGAATCCTGAGTCAAACATGTGGTTCTTCGAGGTGTGAGCGCAATTGGAGTGTATTTGAGAAAATACACTCAAAAAAACGCAACAGGTATAACTTTGACCTTCATCTTTCAGTTGAGCAATTACATTTATTGTAATTTTAATTTATGACCCTCAAGTGTCAAGAGGGAAGACTCATTAGTTTTTTTGACACTCTTACAGGTTGGCGTTCACATGTCTCAATGATTTAGTGTATGTGCATTACAATATCCGACCTCGAGTGAAGCAAATACAAGCACCAATGGATCCAGATGCCATTTCCTTAGACAATATTGATGTATTGTCTCAGTGGAAGGTGGAGACTGAGCATCCTATGTTGGAGGAGTCACCTGCATGGTTAGAGCCAGAGGAACCATTAGAACAGAGGCAGCAAGAGGAGGAGGACTCGGAGGAGGAGCAGCACTCGGAGCAGGAGGAGGACGAGGAGGAGGACACTGTGAGAGCATTAGCGTCTACACCATTTGCTATAGATATAGGAGAGTAGAGCTCCACACCCAGTAGTCAGTATTTGACATTAGGTGCAGGGTCAAGGCCTTCTACTGCTAGAAGGCCTGACAAAAAGCCCCTCCTGTTTTCCCGTAAAAGGGGGAGAGGGTACTAATTTCAGATAGACAACTGCTATTTTTATTTGTTTTGCTACATATAGCTCATGATGATGAGATACTTTTATATGTGTGATGTTATTTTGTATTGGTTCTCCACATTTGAGTCCTTGATTGGACAATTATCAGGAATCAACAAGATTTGGTATCGCCTTTGATGTATCATTTTTATTTTACATCCACTACATCATATATATAAGTGCTTTCTTCATATTTATGTGCCAATGTGTTTATTTCATGTTGTTATTTCTTTATATGTTTAAAAATATGAAAAAAATGAATACATTATGCATTTTTTATGCTTGCTGATATTTGTCGATATTTTCGCCGATATTGCCGATAAGATCTTTTCTGGACCCTCGCCAATATTTTGCCAATACCAATATTATCAACACTGGTATTAATAACTTGTTGAAGTAGGAGAAGTATAACTGGAGCTAACAGTAGAATTTCTGCATAAAGTTGCATTCAAAAATTTTCACATGGTATCAGAGCGATTGCAGATCTATCAGGGTCACCAGCAGAAGACTAACAAATCTTGAGGCAGAAAGCAGCAGAAAGAGCAACAGCAGCCACAGAAAGCCAGATCTAAAGGGGTAGCGCAGCAACATAGGGAGCAGAGCCATGCAGAGGCCAGAGTGACGTAGAATCTGTTGAAGAAACAGAAAAAGATGAAGCTGATGTGGATGAAGATTATGAAGATCATGATGATTTAGATAAAGATAATGTGGAAGAAGACTATCTTGAGAAACAAGAACATCCAGATGAAGATGAAGATGATCTCAACAACCATAATGATGATGAGGTTATTCCACCAATAATAGTGCCAGACACTTGGGCCACAAGAAAACTTGATAGTAGGAAGTTTGTCCAATCAGAGTTAAAACATGGAAAAACTCCTTCACCCATACAAACCATATGGCAAGAAGAGAAGCATATGTTAGGGACTAATTTTGGAATAAATATGCAGAAAATTAAATTTAAGATGTTTTTACATGGCAATAGGAAAATTATAGCTAAATTTGAATATCAACCCCAATTAGTAGCAACTTTCTTTGGTATTCCAAAAATGGGGGAGATAGAAAATATCAGCCAACATGTCCAATTCATCAGAGAAAACGTTGAAGAAGTAAAAGAAAAAGACATTTTTGAAAATAACTATGAGAATCACACATTGGTAAAGCAGGTGGAGGGAACTTTAAATGCTAAATCGGTCGAGTTTCGTTGTAAAGAGTACATGGAGGTTTATAGAACTATGTACAAACTGTCCCCTCACCACTACCCTCAGCAAGTTTTAGTTGAGATGGAAATGACACTGGCAATGAATATGCAGTTTTCTCATTTACTGCTTTGCATTTTAATTCTGATCCACTTCTCTCTAGCAAACTCTGAGAATGTGACTGTGCAGGAACTATACAAGTGTTTTCAACAATTGAACAACACGGTGAATTTATGCCACAGTCGGGGCCCAGATGATGACACTTTGGAGATCTGTAGAGTTTGCCACTGTACAGAACCTGACAAAAAAGGGGATGTTGCTCTTGAGTTTTTGGGAATTTCCACCCCTTCAAGGGACAGGTCACAGAGATTTAGTGTGACGCCCTCGATTACTAAAAATGATGCAAAGGGTGTACATAATGATGTACGTAGCACTGAAAAAAAGAGAGAAGAAATTGACTATGTTGAATATAAAAGTCCTGATGGAGAGCTGTTTGTTTGTGGCAATGATTTAGAAGCAGGTTCAGGCTTCTGTCATCAGAATACTCTCATTGAGTTAGGTTGTTTATGCAAGAATGATCTTTCTCTAGGCCATTACATCTGTGCTTTACAGTGGTTTATTAGCCATGGATCAGTTATATGTGAAATATGTGGGAGTGTAGTAGAAAATATCAAGCTTGCAGACATGAGCAGAGTTATGGCATCTCTAAATGAGTGTGAAACATTGAGGGCAAGGACAGCTACTGGAGAGATGACTCCAGCATCTACCCAGTGGCATGCTGCTGTGGATCCAGATGCAGTAGCTGCAGTAAGGAGACAACGACTTACTGAAATTGCATCATGGTTTAATCCACGCATTCATGCAGCAGTTTCACAATTGGCCAGTGATGAGGCATCTATTGCTCCTAGTGATGAGATGCATCCTAATATACATTCAGCTACAAAATGGGTAGTAGAGGGCACTGGAATATTGGTGGCTACTGGGCATTTGACTGTTACTCTTGCGTGGTTGATTGCCCCTCGAGTTGGAAAGATTTCAGACTTTCGATTAGCAAAGTGGCTATCGGAGCCATGGACACACCTGATATTAACAGCTGCTATTGAAGGCACGTTTGGCTATCTTGACCCAAAGTATGTCATGCATGGAATTGTTGATGAGAAAACAGATGTTTTCGCATTTGGTGTACTTCTGCTGGAGCTCATTACTGGTCGCCTTCCAATTGACTCTTCTCAGCAAAGCTTAGTGATGTGGGCAAAACCTCTACTTGAATGTAGAAGCATCTAGATGCTGGTTGACCGTCGCCTGGGCGATGCATACAATGCCCATCAGTTGCATGTGATGGCCGCCATCGCTGCATTATGTGTCCAACAGACTGCCATCCTCGGGCCTTCCATGAAACAGGTTTTTCAGCTTCTAAATGGTGAAGGACAGAACATAGAAAACTCAGAATCCTCGACAATGCCGCTTCTGCACACACCATATCTACAGGAATCGTTGGACACAGGAGAATACATCTCCTCGACACACTACGTGACAGACCTCAACCGTCGCAAGGAGGTTGCTCTGCAATTCTGAAACTCACACCGCTACTTTTGCAATTCAGTTCAGGCTATCATATCACAATTTTTTATATCTCCTTCCATCGGAATCGGAGAGACCACATCTGACATGACATCTGTATAAGTAGGAGGAGGTCACTTCGAGCAGAGTTATTGTACCGCAATATCTGTACAGGTTCATTTTCAATCATGTTGTTCTTCGTTACCCGAATTTGTTGCTCCACACCGACAGCCTTCCACAGACATCGAGCTAGCCCGTCTATCGTGACAGCCCTGCTACCTGTCGCTACCCACTACTGACCGATGGCTCCGTTGACGCTTCAGTAAAAGGATTTGCAGACGGGTGCATGGTAGGGTCACACCCTTTGTGACAGGGTCTCACACTTGTTCGACTATGACTACATTATACCTACCATAAGATTCTAAATATAATCGTAAATTAATTATTAATATAATTTTTAATTATATAAATTATAAATAATTTATATAATTATTAAAAAAAATAATAATAATAATAATTAATTTAATTAATTAATTAAATATTAATTAATTAATTAATTAAAAAAAATAAAAATAAAAACCAACCTAGTTTCAAAGACAATATTACGAGAGAATTCTACAAAATAAGGTACTCTACATGATCAGGTACCAGTGCTCAATGACATGCCAAGCAGATAATCCCAGGGGACGAAAATTGTCGAAAAATTAAGCTTTGAGGACAAAGCTTTTCGAGAGGAAGGCAATGTTATGAATATAATTCATAACAGATATAATTAATATAGTTATTAATAGTTAAATAGGGATTATGTAAGTAGTCATTAAGTTAGTCAAAGGGCATGTCTAAGAGACATGCCCATTAATGAAAGGTCACCTGTGTAGGTATATAAGCAGGGCCTCATTGTAACATTTATCATCATCTCTTATACATTTTATATATAATATATTATTATTACAATACCTCGTGTATTTTATTACTTAAGTCAACAAGCCTACAGCTCTATTGCTCCAGTCTCCACACAAGCCCACGTACTTACTGTGCAGAGGCAGCAAAGAGATAGCGTTGGGACTATCTGCTCATGTAGAGGCCAGCTAGGGTGACGCAGATCTGAAGTTGTGCTGATTTAGAAGTGCCAGAAAAGTGTTGCAGAACTTCAGAAGTTGCTGGTGGGGTTAAATTTCTGAAGATTCAGAATTTTGCCTAAGAACTACGTGGAAAAGAGCGGGAGGAGATCAACTTCTCAGAGTGTTTCTAGCCAAACAAATCTGCATATTGATCAGAGGATCGAAGAGAGTTGTTTCGTTGTTGATTTGGCGGATTTCCAAGAGAGGAAATCAATTGCCAGAGGGAGCAGAGGGTGTCAAGGACCCTAGATCCGAGCTTCAGTAGAGAAGCAGGGAGAGGAAGATCTGTTCCGACAGAGTAGATCTAAGCAGATGGCACCCCACGAACTACGTGATCAAGATAGGTTGGACGGTGTGTCCAACTTTGCAATCTAGAATGCCAGAATCCTGGTAGTCATGGAGGCATACGGTCTAAGAGACCATGCAAAGAAAGTCCTGGCCACGCCGACCGTTGTGGATCTCTTGAAGAAGCATAAGGAAGCTGCAGCACATGTCAAACGTTTCATAATGGATGGCATTAAGGATCATATAGTTCCACACATAGCTGAAAAGAAAACAACTCCTGAGATGTGGAAAGAGTTAACAACCCTATATGAAGGGAAGTCCGTCCAAAGGAGAACGCTTCTGGAGAATCAGTTGCGGTCATTCATGTTGACCAAGGGAGAAGAAATAGAGCCCTTCCTTTTCAGATTACAGGTGATCAGAGATCAATTGTCTACCATGGGAGCAAAGGTGGATAATGATGTGATGGTAAGGACTGCACTCAATGCGGTCACAGAAGAGTGGGAAACCTTTGTCCAAAGTGTCCTGGGCAGAGCAGACCTTCCCGACTGGGACAATATGTGGGCAATCCTTTGTCAAGAAGAACTCCGCCAATTCACCAAGAGGCAATACAGCACGGGATCTAGAAAGGTGAAGAAGGAAGAGGAAGAAGATGCACCCTTGGCATCAAAGAGGTAGCAAGGGTAGAAGAAGAGTGATCTATCCAAGATCAAGTGTTTCCAGTGCAGCAAACTAGGACATTTCGCCAGCAATTGTCCACAGAAGAAGAAGGACAAGGAAGCTTCTACTTCCAAGGCTGTTGTGGCAGACAATGGGTCTGAAGATGACGTAGCCATGAGCACTCATGAACCACGAAAGTGGGGCGACATGGATCTGTAGAGGAGCTACAAAGTGGTGGCGGGATCCTTGAGCAGCTCATCTCTTGGATCACATCCGAGCTACGGGAGCCTTAAGACAATAGCAGGACAAGTGGAGCAGTTGGTGCAGAGAATCATGGATGACGCAGAGGCGGAACTAAAGGCTAAAGGATGCAGCGTAGTGCAGATGCACCAGCAGCAGCGCAAGGGCTGATGTGACTTCAGCAGTGCAGAGCATAACTACTTACGCAGAGCAGAGCATAACTACTTACGCAGAGCAGAGTTGCAGCAGTGTAGAGACTTCAGGAGGACAGAGTAGCACAGCAGCATCGTGGGAGATTTTAGTGCAGGGGCTAATGTGACTTCAGCAGCACAGTGGAGGCTTGCTTACGCAATGCAGAGTTGTAGCTATGTAGCTGTCTTCAGATGTCGACAGAGATCAGCAACCGATGGAGCTTCAGTGATAATGATGCAGCCCAACTGACTTGTCTGTCAAAGATTGGGCAAGAGCTACAATTGTTTCTCTCAGCAACTAAAGTTGCAATGTAGCAGATGGCAGGACGGTGCAGCAGATTGAGAGGGAGCTGCAGTATAGATGTGGCAGTGGCAGTGGCAGTGGCAGCCTCATGGGTAGCAGTACAGAATGGCAGCAACATCACAGTGATGAAGCGCAACAGGTCCAACATCAGTGCAAAGACCCACACCAGAGATCAGTGCAGAACTTCAGGGTGAAGCAGAGTTGTACTAGAGCACATTCCTCGCTAAGAGGGAGTGTTGAGTTTTCTTGAGTGTTGGGGTAGCATCGGATGTGCTCTAGCTCCCAAAATTTGTGGAGGGACTAGAGTACATGAGATCTCCAAGACCCAGAAAGGGATTTGGGAAATTCCATCCGTTTGGGAGATAATTAATTAATTAATATTTTTAATTAAGGACCCTAAGTCTAACTTAGGAAAATTAAAATATTAAAGGTAATTAATTAAAACATGTGATGGAAATGACTCAAGTCGCACGGATCAAGCTTTCTTTTAATCTTAGCCATCAATTCAAGATTAGATCATGGCCGTTGGTTTCCCAACGAGAAAAGTATAAAGGAAAGGCTTGGGGTCAGTTGGAGAATACACACAGAGGCAGAGCACCGAAACTAAACTGAAATTCTAGGGCAGGTTTGCTAAGAATTTTCAGAAGTGTTTCAGCTACAGAGAGGGGTAGTATTGGCAAAGGGGATGGTCTGATTCCAGTGCCAAGAATCAGCAAGAGGAAGAGAGCAGCAACCGGAAGCAGCGCAGAGAAGCAGAGGCAGTAGCAGCAGCTGCACAGTGCAGAGAGCAGCTTCAGCTATGAAGGTGCAACGCAAGCCCTTTTAGGGCAGCGTTGGGCAGCAAGGGACCCTCTAGGGTTACGCAAAGACGCTTCTAGGGCAGTGTACGATCTGCGCCATCTATTCTGGGGTTACGCAGCCCTCTCCAGACCAACGCAGAGTCTGACGGGGCTGACGTAGGGGCTTCAGGGGCAGCGCTAGGGTTTTTAGGGCCATAAATTGGCCGAGTCTTGTAAATCTCGTTTGAGGGTGGGGATCAGTCAATCTTTTGGTCACAGAACAACAGGTTAGCTGCAAATTTATCTTTTCTCTGTCGCGTTAACTAGTAAGGTGCCCAGATTTGTTGTATTTAGAAACTACTTAATAATATAAACCCTCCAACAGCCAGAAGACCAGTTTTCTCGCATTGGTTTTTTTCGGGGACAGTTGTCCAGAAAATCTTGTGTGTCACTTTGTCTATGTGTGCATGTATTTTTGTTTTAGATCTAAAACGGTGAAAGTCTGTTATGTGTTTACTTCGATGTTAATCTGCATATTTCAGTATTAATAACTTGTTCAAGTAGGAGAAGTATAATCAGATCTAACATTAGAATTTCTGCATAAAGTTACAATAAAAAAATTTCACACCAAATCACAAGACAAGCCTTCAAGTTCGGGAGGCCCATCTTCAAACATACATTATAGGAAGGTGGTTGACGGGCCAAATGGTTGGTTCAGGTGGTGGAGAAATGGCACAACGAGCTAGTTCGTGGTTGCAAGGGGTTGCTGGCTGTCAAATGAGGACCATCTTGGAGAAAATTTTCTCCTAGGGATATCACCCACAAAGTGTTGGGTGACATCTAGCTCCAACAGGGACGTGATCTCTCGAAGAAGTGGGCGAAGCTACTCGAATGGGAGGTCACAAGATCTCCAACAATCTCTTGGTCACCGCAGACCTATTACCTGCACATATCAACGATTAAACCCATGGGACAACATGTTTTTATGGTGTCTTATGATCACCCAAGCTTAATGTCAAGCCAAAAAATGAACATAAAATAAAATATGCAAGTTTAATCTAAATGCAGCTCTACCATGGAAAATATCATGACATTAATTCCAATGCAAAAATCAGCACGCAATGCTTCCTACTCTAACATGCATATGGTGCAAAACTAATACTAAGTGTAATCATAAAGTCAGTGCAACCAACAGATCATCATATCAATATAAATCTTCCTGCCAGTATGATTACTCATGTAGCAAATCCCAAAGCGAATGCAAATCTGATTATATGGAGGATGAAGCGAGTGGGAGGTGGGAAAATATGATGCCCGCACATGGATGATCACGTGAGAAGAGGTAAGAAAACGATATAATCTAGTCCATGAAATCCTCTTCTAAGTTCTAACCAAAATATAGAGATGTCAATGATTAGGCTCATAAATTTTTTATGGATGGCAACCTCGAGCATATTATTTCCATTATCATTGATGTCATTTTATTGCCTCAACAGGGTTATGATTAGTAGGATAGGAAGACTGATGAGATCGAGAAACACAAGCAGGTCACCCATGATGATCACACCGAAAAGGGGAGATTACAGATTGATCATGATCCTGAGGCGGTGCCCAAGAAGATGAAATATATTCAATGAGGGGTTCTTCCTTGACGCCATACTCAAAAGGGGGAAAGGGCTCATGGTCACTCGAGATCATTTGAAAAGCGGCGAGGGAATCACTTGTGGAAGACTTGAGGTGATGAACAAGAGGATGAGACAAAGGGGAGGGTGAAGTATTAGATTCAATGGGTTTTTCCTCCTCAAAATCATCCTTTTCATGCAAGGGAAAATAATGATCCTTCTTCTCAAGGGTATCGATGGATTTGTCATCATAAATAATGCCTGAGAGAAAGGGGAAACACTCTCAACCTCATCTACCTTGTCGGTGTCATAAATGGGAGCACAATCAAATTAAGGACCAACAATTTCCCATTTACCCTTTCCAATGTGCAAGAAATCTTCAATGTCATCTTCCAAGGGGCTAATGGGATCACCTTCCTCAAGGTTCTCAAAAGGAGATTCATCGAGAGTAACATCCTTGAGAAAGGTAAGGTTAGTCTCAACTTCACTTTCCATGGACTCATCCTTCATAGCACGTGTTCTCAAAATCATCCTTTTCATCATGTGGACCCAAGGAGGATTCATCTTCCCATTCATCACTTAGGTTCTCAAGGTCTTGATGATGCTCGCTGAAAGCTTCCTCTTCAATGCTCAATGTGGGGCATACTTGAAAATGTCTAAGAAAGCCATCAACGAACTCCTTAATAGATGAGATGCTCCGAGTTTCGTGATTTTGCAACAATGAGATATGACCATAGAGGGAGCGAAAGAATAACAACATAAGGCCATCCTGGTGGACCACTTTCTCCTTTGAAGTATGTGCATTAAATCTCTCCACATGGTTGATTGCAGACCTTGGGTCACCATCAAACATGGGTACCCCTTGTACCATCCTTCTTGTGACATGATTGGGGTGCCTAGGGATGCTAACAATGTCCAAAGCCCGAAATTTATCAATGACAGAAAACCTATTTGAGATATACATGAAAAATATGTAGGAGTTGCCAGGGTAAATTTGAAAATGCCTATAAAAATACTTGCTTCACCCTACAAACATTGACCTTAAAGTTCAATGAAGAACTAGGGATTCGTTCTTCCAATGGAGTCACCAATAATGATATGTCAATGTGTCGTATGGGGAACAAAACACGCGTCTCGTGTCCCCGGCAACGGCGCCAGAAATGTTACCACTCAAACTAGTAGGGGATCTAAAAGGGACAACTGTTAGGTCAAGGGCAACGATGTAGACTTAGCTCATTGTCACCTCAGCTAAGGCTCCCTACTCTGTACGGACTTTCACCAATGGGAGGAGACGCAGTATATAAGAAGTCACTTATGAAGGATTAGGTCAGCAAATGGATATGAAGGGACCTCAATGATCATTTCCCATAAGAAAGTCAAGAATGGAGCTAGCTTGCTCTTTAAGCAAGGTATAAGGCTTTCTAGAAGAAGGAAGTGAAGATTTAAGGGCTAGCTTAAGGGAATCTGATTGTAAAGGAGTTTCCCAATCCCTAAAATCCTTGCAAAACTTGGATTTCCAAGTTTTCTTTGAAGAATTGTCTTTGATAAGAAATGGGACCGCACAGGGCCAAGTAGACTCAGCCTAGGTTAAAGGGAGGGAATTTAGCAACCAATGATGATATTAACCTTAACAAGGAAGGGAAAAGGATCAAAGAAATAATTTCCACTTAAAGGTGCCAAAATGATCCTATGACGTACTAGCCTAGGGAACATCGAGGCAAAGTTCGGTCTCAGGGCTAGGGCTTGGGATATTTTGTTGATTTTGGGTAGCATCGGAAATGCTCCAAGTCTCAAAAATTGTGGAAAGGCTTAGACACATGTATTCCAAAGAACCCAAAAATCGTTTGTCAAAATTCCACTCATAATGTGTTCTATTAAAATAACTGATTATTTTAATGTGACCCTAAATTTAAACTTAGCAAAATTAAATAATTAAAGGGTATTAATAAAATAGAGTGTGAATCTTCTAGTGAACATGGATCAAGTCAAATTATAATCTTAGCTGTTGATTGGAGAAGGTTATAAAGGAAGGCATGAGGGTCATTTGGAAGAACACATCGAGGGAATATAAATATCAAAATTTCTGAAGTGAGTAGTGCTCAAGACGAGAAATCAATCTAAGTGATTCGAGCACAGAGGGGATAGATAGCTTCCGAAGAGAGACTGATTTTCTCAATTGGAGAATCATCAGTAGAGAGACACAGAGAGAGATCCAACAGAACCAGCAAAGAGCCACGTAGGGCCACATAGAGGCCAAGAGGGTTTCCAAAATTTTGTTGTCGAATCAGTTTCAAAAGCCGGGAGCCGGGTTGTGAGACCTAGAGGCTGAGATCTAAGATTCTGGGAGGCAGATCGATCTATTGCTTGGGTGACGCAGTGCCAAGAGGAGGTGATGCGGGGCCTATGCAGTGACTGAGCAGAAGCAGCGCAGGGCCCTCCAAGGCACCTCATCCAGCATCCAGATCAGCCGGATTTTCCAACGATTGAGTGAGGTAAAACTCATAATCTTTCTGCCAGTATTTATCTCTCTGTAACTGAATAACCCTTGTGGTATTCAGAGATGTATTTGGAAATTGCGACTGCTTAATAAAATAAAACCCTTAGATCTGTTGCACCGGTTTTCCTGCATTGGGTTATTCTGGGGATTTTCGTCCAAAAATAATGGTGTCCTATGTGTATATTGTTCTTTGCTCAATTTCCTTGTTTCAAAATCATAATTAATTAAGTGTAGGTTGCTTCAGTAATTTGCTTCAATATTTCATGAAGAAATTTGAAATTATTCTGTAATGTAATTTACAAATAGAAAAAGTAAATTCAGTTGGTTGCAATACAATTCTGGAGATCATTGGGATCTAGGAATTTTCACATATTTCACAATCCCACCGTCGGAATTTCTTCAAATTTGGAAGAGACACTGAGGACAGACCAACACAGGCGATGCCAAGAGATCGCACTTTTTCTATGGCTATTTTTTTCGGGAAAATGATGCCCTATGTGGCCCAGCGTGGCTAGACCTACAGAGAAGGAGAAAGGGTGAAGAAAGAAAGGTTTTAAGGTGATCACCTCATGGTTGATCAATGCCTAATTCCTTTTGGGGATATGGAGTCAAGAAGAATCATGAGAATGGATTTCATTTCTAGTTCAAGGAGGCTCTAAGGACAACTTCGTTTGGCATTAGGGAAAAAGAGAGTGACCTTAAAGCATTTATACTTCATTTGCAAATCAAGATGGCTTATCAAAATAACTTCGATCTCTAGGACAACTAGTTCAACAAACATGGCCCATAAATAAAGATATGTTATATAGAAACATAATTCCACAATTAGGCAATAAATGCATGCAGCAATTAGCCCTAAAATAGCGAAAATTGTTAATTTTGGGCAGCTAGGTCCAAACTCCATGTTGCATTGCTCATATGATGGAGATGATATTTTTTGGATTCCTCTTTCGGAGAGGTGCAAGATTGATCTAAAGATCATCCTGTTTGGATGAGCAGAACTTATATTTTGAATTTATTTTCCACACGTGCAAATTGCCAAGGTCAGCCAAAATTGTAATGTAGGCTCACAAGCCCCAAAAGATGTGTCACTCACCCCCAATCATGGATATAAATTGGAGAGACATGATGCTCATTTCATCATCAACTCATCTCACACATCTCTCTCATTTGATTAGTTCGTATAGCC
The DNA here is from genome assembly GCA_034641835.2 of Pinus albicaulis. NCBI lineage: Eukaryota > Viridiplantae > Streptophyta > Pinopsida > Pinales > Pinaceae > Pinus > Pinus albicaulis. Next base: position 1,477,130,537 of record CM076581.1, read on the forward strand.
TAAAGAGGCTTCTCTCTCCTCCACACGTGTGAAATCAAGACGCTGCAATTTGGGACTATTTTAGGGCTTTTTATGGAGCAATGACCATCGTTGACCGTGTGTCAAACCTTGTTGTTTGACTATGTTTTTGAGGCAGGAAGTCTTGGAAGGTCACATTTGAGGGCACAAAAATCGAGGTCAAATGTTGACCTTTGACCACAAAATTTATTGGAGCGTTGACTGATTTGACCATAAATTTTGACTGCTTTATTTGATAGTTTTGTGGATTGGTTTTTGGGGTGGGTTTGACTTTGAAGGAAGGCCGAGTTTGACCATGTTTGACTAAACTTGACTGGAGGTTCAAAGGGTTGGTTTGACCAGCAAAGTCTTTGCTGACTAGGGCATCATGTTGACTGATGTAAAATACATTCCTCTTTATCTTTGTTGAATAAGAAGAATTACAAATTCTTGTATCTTGTGTTGGCTTGTCTTCTGTCGATTTAATTTTATGTTCTATCAACATTTACTTTCAATGGTTATGTGATTGCAAATCTAAATTGGGCTAATAAGAAAGATTGAAGTAAACTGCACTAAGCATAGAGCATACCATGGTTGTCTAAAATTAACAAAAATCCCATGATCAATGTATGTGACAGAGTAAAAGAAAATAGCATCAAATTTGTACTTACATGTAAGAGAATATATCCAACCATCAATACATTTTCCAATTAAGAAGCTCCAAGATAAGAAAATGCAATCCAAACATCAAAATTCATCCATACTCCAACTTCGTCCACCAAGAAGGAAATGTGAAAATCTCAAGAGAGAAAATGATCCAATCCAAGTGATGATACAAAATGAATTCATGTCACTCCTATTTATACACTTCTTAGGAGTTTGAATTACCAAATTGGGCCTACATTAGCCCCTAAAATAAAATAATGTGCAAAATAACTAACTTTTGGTGACAAGCCCACCAAACTAGCTCATAAATAAAATAATAAGCCTCTCAAGAGGTCAAATGATGAACAATACATGTTATTGGACCCTCGAAAAGGCCTGATGAGGTCCATAAGTGCCATAATGATGAATAGGACTCTCAAAAGTGATGCAAAAGGGCATGGCCCCTTGTTCTCGAAACAATAAACCTGTGGTGCTCCCAATAGGTGTCGGGGCAGACAAATAACCTCATGAGCCTCCAAGTAAGTCGAAGATGGTTGTAGATCATCTGTAAGGGCTCAGATGATGGAGTAAATGATGCCACATCAATGTACAAGTCTTGGGTCACCTGCCAAGTGTATGGTGCAACTGTAGGGCCAGCTAGGCATGGTGTAACAGGTGCATCTTCTTTGTCCAATAGGTGGATCTCGAGCTATCTCTGAACATCTTTAAGGATCCATGTAGTGTTTTCTACTGCTGTGGAGGCCCATGGCTCTCTACACACGCCCTACATGTGCCAATGTAGCTCTCTAGAGAGTTAGGACCCTGCATAGGGAGACCAAACTCAGAATGGACACCATCTGCAATCTTGCATAAGATCCAATGTGTCCCCTAGCCTTCCAGTACAACAAGTCATTAAATTAATCGGGTAAAAGAGCTTACAAACCATGGACAACAAGTGGGCACATCATAATTGCATGCCCTTCCATAGTGGGCTTTGGCATGTGCTAATGTCTCAAAGCTCCAAAGGGGGTTAAGCAAGTACCTTATTAAGTGGTTTATGCCTTTAGAGAGAATAGTATGTCCAAGGTACACCTTTCAAATGGTGGTGGCATGTGATAAAGAGGTGGATGGAATAGGGAATGAAGGGGGCAATCATGGGCCACATATCGGGGTACAAGGGTAGCTAGAAGAAGGGAAGCCCACACCTGGGTATATAATGTATAAGAGGGAACAATCGTGGTACATGAGGTGCCCCGACCTTGATTTTTCCACCCTTCTTTATATTTCTTTTTTCTTTTATGATTTGTCTTTGATTAACTGCTCAGAGCTCAAAGGATAAGAGCATGATGCGTAAGATATAGTAGTGGATACCCCCGTTTAGGTAGGGTAGTTCATTGCCCACCAGGGAATGGGACAATCATGGGTTCCTAAATGATAAATGAGGCTCATCTAGGGCCTATGGAACCACAGTGATGGCCATGGGTATGGGGTAGTGTTCATGCATTGGCTTTTTCCCACGTGTTAAATATGTTTGTCTTGGCCATCTTTTTGCATCTTGTGGTACATTTTCTTGTTGAATGTGGCCATTTATGCTTTTATTTTTTTCTTTTCAACTGCTTCAACCTCCGAGGCATCGTTCCAAGCCTAACCCAAGGAGGGGGCAAGGGAAAGGGGAGGCTAACCCTATGTGGACCTAGTGAGGAAATGTGGACCAATGTGGGAAAATTGATGAACGGGGTTATAATAAATGGAAGGGGAGTGATATATGTGGATGAGGGAGCGGGACCACACAACCAAAATCAGGGTTTCCCATGTAGTAACACACTAAAACCAGATTGTCAGTAAAAGAGATCCCACAGGACTAAGATCCGAGGGTAACATCCAAAAGAGGTCAAGGGGACAGAAGCACAAACTAAGCCCACTCTTTCCACTGAAACCCCCCATTAATCCTATTGGAAAGTGTAACTAGGATCGGTCTTCATATTGACTATGTAATTATGTATTTATGCAGAGAAGAAGACAAAGATAATAAAATGTATTTTTGGTATGCTTGCCTCATGGGTTTCATGAGCAAGGTTTTTATATTAGGTCAATAGACTTCTTCTTGATGTCTATTAGGATTTGTCTTCGAGTTATAAATGTAATTAAGAGTCTATATATGAAGAGTCTAGTCAACATATTATGCTCCAAGACCTTGTCATGATATCGTGAAAAAATGGCTCCTAAATGATGCTCAAAGCTACACTCACAACGCTGGAATACAAGTCCTCCATGTAGGCCTATGGACAGAAGTAAAAGTCGGCCTTCTAGCAGTTTGAAGGGTCGGCCTAAAACAGGGTCATGAAGACTATATATACATGAAGCTTTGCAGTCATTTGATCAAGTAATTCAAAAATGAATCTGAGGTGTTCGGAATATAGAAAGGAGTACAAATAAGTCTTGAATGGAATGCAGATTGACCTAAAGTAGAATGAAAGGATCAGTTCGGATAAATTTGTGTTTGAATGCGGACTACAGGTATGGAACCAGTGCAGGCTTAAAGAAGTGCGGATATATCACAGCATATCATAGCATATCACAGCATGATGTAACCTGAAATGAATGCGAAGTCAAGGCAGTAGTTGATTGTGTTAAAGTATTGTATAAATATGCGGATCTGTCTTAAGGAATATATGAACCAGTCTGAAGTAGAAAGCAACGTAGGTGAGCTCTTTGGACTATACTACAAAGGGATTAAGTTGAGAAACAGTAATGGGATGCGAGAAAGGAAGGAAGGTACCTTCCTGATCTACAATACATAAAAAGAGGCAGTATATCTAAGTGAAGAAGTTTCAAAGACATGTGAAGGAAAAGGGTCTCGAGTGACGTTAACTACTACATAGAAACAAGTGTGTGGAAAGGAAGTGGTTGAGTAACGAGAAAGATAGATCTAGAGACTGAGCTCTCTAGTGTTGGTGCAGGACAGTGCTTATTGGTACAGAAAAGAAGGATTGGTGTTGGAGGTCAACAAAGAAGCAGTGACAAGGTCTTGGAAGCATACATAGGTCAAGGGTCTAAATCTTGGTCATGGTACTTGTCATCTGAAAGTCCATAAAAAGAATTTCTCGTGTGTTTTCCTCTCTAGGAATGAGAGGTTTTGCCCTGGCTCAAAGAGCCTAATTTTGTGTCTCTTGTATTTTGGTAATTGACTTGATGAAAGACTAAATAAACTAAAAAGAGAAGACATACATAAATCACGTAAGCTCACAAGTATTTATCAAGAAGAGAATTTGAATTAATCATCGGCCCTCCAAATTCTCAACAAATCCATGCCCAAAAGTGCCCATGATAAGCAAACTTAATACACAATAACCAAATGACAAGACATAACTTCAAGTTTGAGAGGCCCGCCTTCATACATACATTCATGACAGATGACTGAGGGACCACATGGTTGGCTCAGGTGGTAGAGAAATGGCACAACGAGCTAGTTGGTGGCTGCAAGGGTCTGTTGGCTGCTGGATGAGGACCATCTTAGAGAAAATTTTCTCCTAGGGATATCACCCACAAAGTGGTGGGTAACAAACCACAAAGACTTTTTTATTCATATGAAGCACAAGTGTACATAGGAGCAGAGTCTCCCCAAGCACAATAGCTAGTACAAAAGATATCTAAGTGAAAGCACAAATTTCTTATTATATAGAAGCTTGGGAGCCAATCCAAAGGAAAATGGTGACAATCCCAAAGAAAATGGGTGGCAATCCCAGAGCACCTTCATGCAAACTCGAATTTCCCAAGTGGCATCAAGAATCCCTCAAGCAAAATCAAATTTGATGATGAAATGACAAGTGTATATAGGTGGGAACCAATGTGGGGAGAATTTCCCACAAAAATATCCACCAAATATTCTCCCAAATCCTCCCAAATGTGCATTAACTTCACAAATTCCAATTTTCCAAGTAAGCAACTTCCTCATTTATTGCCATAAATTCAATTTCCTTGAGCACATGTCCTTTCCTTGATTTTAGGAGTCCACGTCACCTTGGGACTTCACTTTAAATCCTCTATGATTTTCCACCTCATTTCCACATCATTTAGCATGTGTTGATATTTATTTTTCTCTATTTATTGAATTGTTGGCTTAATGTATTGCCACCTTTTCCACTAAACTTAGGAAAAGCGAGTTTTCTGGGTCTAGAACACACTTTTAACCCCTCAAAGTGTGTCTTAGTAGAAAGTTGAGAGTGAGAGGCGCAATTTTTATCACTCATACCCTATACAACTTCTCTAGACATCACTTATTACATTTCATATACAATTTTTATTCTAATTTCCATCTTGCGGGAAATTTAAAAAATTAAAAAATGACCCCCTAGGCCTAATCAAATTCCACGAAATTTTTGTGTGATCTAGTATGATAATATACATTGACCCTAGACACTAGGACTCACCCAAGGCCTCACGATCAAGCCATACTCTAGTTTTGGGGTATATTTGGTGGAAAAAACTCAATTAATTATGAAGTCCTCGTAAGGAGATGATAATTAACCCAGTGAAAAAAACCTCTCAAAGAAATACTCACTTAATGATAAGGTCCCAGGCTACCTAGACCTGTCAGATGACTCAACTCCTCATACTAGTATCACTTTTACATTGTCCCCGCAAGGACTATGGAATTTCAGTACAACAGAAAATGATAAGAAGAAGAACTAGAATTGAAAAACTCTGGTAGTATGATAATATCTGATGGTACAAACAACCTTTGGTACATCCTTAGGCATGGAGTCTTCAGATAATCCTTAGGTGCCACTCCAGTGGTCAACAGAAACCATTGATGAAGAAGTATACATTGAAGAACTGGAAGGTTTCGAAATAGATAGCAGAGATACACATGTTTTCAGACTCATGAAGGCCCTATATGGCTTGAAGCAAACTCCTAGGGCATGGTATGCAAGGATGGATGCATATATCTTAAGAATTGGGTTTGTCAAAAGTTATGTCGATGCAAATCTCTACATTAAGGTAGTAAAGAATGAAACAGTCATTATACTACTATATGTGGATGATTTGTTTATTACAAGTGTGGAGCACAGAATACTAGAATGCAAGAAAATGTTAGCAGTTGAATTCAAGATGAATGATCTAGGGCTCATGCATTATTACATGGGCTTGGAAGTCTGGCAGAAACCCGGTGAGATATATCTGGGTCAAGGTAAATACATAATCGAGATATTGCAAAAATTTGGTATGATGGATTCCAAGCTTATGACTACTCCCATGATCACTAATCTCAAGAAGTTGAGAAGCTTCGACTCTAGTCTCATTGATTCTACTATCTATTATAAGTTGGTGGATTCACTAATGTACTTGGTAAATATGAGACCTGATATATGTTTTGCTGTAAATGTTCTTAGTCAATTTCTGTTCAAACCTCGTCATGACCATTGGATAGCTACCAAGCATATTTTGAGATAGTTACGTGGCACAATACATCATTGCCTAAAGTATCATGGAAAGGAATTCAAGTTAATAGGTTTTATCGATTCTGATTGGGGTAGCAGTGATACTGATGGAAGGAGCACTATCGTTGGATGTTTCAGCTTGGGATCTGCAATGATTTCATGGATGAGTTGAAAACAAGATCATGTTGCGTTAAGTAGTACTGAAGTGGAATATGTTGTTGCATGTGAAGTAGGAAAGAAAGTTGCTTGATTAAATAAGCTTTTGTCAGATTTATTTGGAAAGCCTCTGGATCCTACAGTTGATAAATTGTGATAATCAAAGCAGCATCAAAATATCTGAAGACCCTGTATTCCATGCAAGGAAAAAACATATCAACAACAAGTATCACTAATTCAGGAGTTTGGTTCAAGATGGTGTCATGAAGCTACAATATATTCTGACAGATGAACAAGTAGCTGATGTGCTAATGAAATCTCTTCTAAATAAGAAGTTTCAATATTTTAGAAGCATGCTTGTGTTGGTTGATATTATAGATATAGTTTATAGGGAGAGATGAAGCATCTAATGGCAAGATGTTTGGGAGGACATCTCCCCGGCCTTTGTGCTGATGTCTAGATCCCGAAGAGGGAGCGTGGCATTGGTCATGGAGCTCTGACCTTGGATACGCAGCTAGATCCTTGGGTTGGTGGTAGAGCTTAAAAGCCCAATGGTACCTAAACTGGATAGATCTTGAGTCCCCTTAGTCCCACCCAGATAGAATACCCTAGTCAGGTATCTAGTCCGCAACACTAAGTGTGCTAGACCTCTTTGTATTTCACATCATTTTGAGATCTTTCGTGTACTTGGATATGTATGTAATTATGAAAACCTCCCTAGTTAAGAGGGAGTGTTGAAGAATGTAACTAGTATCGGTATTCCTAATTGTACTTATAAAAAAAAAATGACTTATTAAAGCATCGGTTTCATGCTTCGGTCTACATTTTCTAGGTCAAAGCCTCCATTGAAGGCTTCTAGGTTTTCTCTTAAGTCATTGGAGTCATTATCATTTTTATTAGACCCTTCTTGGGCTTTTGTATCATGTAAAAATAATTATTTTGAGTCAAAAAAGTTATTTGTCACCTCCACACCAAGTTAGCCTTGTCCCCATGAAGTCAGCCTACATTAGGGCAATTCGACCCAACAGAAAGGCTATATAAAGAGACGCAATTCGACCTATTTGTAGCATTCACTCAACAAGTTCGATCTTCAAGGAAGAGAGTCAGAAAAGAGAGCGAAGTAGCTGGAGAAGGACGAAATTTGCTGGGAAGAACTAAATCAAGTTTCCAGGCTATCTGTCTCTCACACGTGTGAAATTTCGAGGCAGTTGTTGGGGCAAGAATTGTGTCTACTGCGGCGCCGAAATTTTGTGCCACTGCAAGTCTGAAATTCTATTTTTTGGGGTCGTGGTTCTGCTACTGGGGGCTGAAATTCTGCACTGAAGCTGCTGCTAGGGACCTGTCACTTGGACATTTTGTCAAGGATCATCTATTGAAGGGAAGGGTTGACTTGGTCGTTGGAGGAGGTTTTTGTCTAGGTCTAAGAAGTCTCGAAGTGTTATCTTGATTTGAATCTACTGAAAGAAGAGTTTTGACTGGGTTTTCCCCTTATAGGGCGTTTTCACTGGCCCAACACCTACATCTTGTGTCTCTTTTTCTTGTGGTCCTCATATACATATAATATGGTAATTGCTTGATGAAAGATAATCTAATTAAGATGTAAAAGTAGACAACATAATTCACAAGCAATTATCAAGAAAGTGGAATCAAACCCTAATTCCTATAAGCATTGATTTTTCAGCAGATCACACTTACAAACATAAGGCTCCCCTAGTAAGCCCATCAAAGGTACTCTAATTCTCTCCAAGACGAAGGAAGCCAAAGATGAACCCAAAGAGATCGACCACGGTCCAACCAAACACAAGGTCTAGGACACCCAATACAAAGTCTCGCATGGTTGTTACAAGGCTTTTGACTTGTGACTTTGGGCTTACAATGGAGGTGAAATATGTTGAAAATATCTATATGTACTCTTGTGGACATGAGGACTAACATGACCTATGATAGTTAAGCCAAGGAACTTTTTACAATAAAAGAACTTTATTTTCCAACTATTAACAAAACTAAATATACATGATATTTTTAAGCTATCCATTCATTCTCTCAAATAAATATTCATCTTTTGAGAATCTTTCTTACCATTATCATAAGAATCATGATTTCTCATATCTTTTTAGGTAGAATATTTTAAATGGGTCATGTATAGTGATTCTACATGCCATAAGAATGTTGAATTATTATAAAGGATTTTGCATCAAGAAAAGTGTGGTGCATTTTTATAGCATAATAAGGGGGAGCTTTCAATGTCCATGCATATTGTTGATGCGGCTCGTGACGTAAGTCCATCTTGTTAGCACAAAATCTAACAAGCCTTGGGAGAGGAAAATCCTACAAGACAAAGGTTAGAAAAAGTGCTAACAATGGGGTAGAGGCTCGATGTTACTTCAACCAAAACCCCCTTCTCTTTAGATATTTTCATCGATGAGAGGAGTCCCGGTAGGATATGGTCACTTAGAATAGACAGGCTAGGTACAGGGAACGAAGTGATCGAGCCAGAGCTTATTCAAAAGAGAGGCTCAGGTACAAGGTTTCAAAGAAGCAAATCACTCTCTAAGAAAAGCCCTAGAAAAGAAGGCACAAGACCTAGGGTTTTGAGGTTTATCGATGGTGATAGGTATTCGCAAGGTCAAATCCTACGAGAAAAGGGTTCTTATGATCTACTTTAACAAGTATTAAGATCATATAACCTTCAAGGAAGTCCTCAAGTTGAAGAGAAAAGAACTACGGTTTCCCACTTGAAGCAACACCTAGGGCAAGATATTTTATGGATGAAATTTGAGTGGAATCCCACCAAACTTGGAGAATGGTTAGCCTAGACCTTAAGCTTGATGTTTAGAATCTCCAATCATCAAAAAGGATCTTCCCTAAAATTTCGCTGCCAACCCTTGATTTTCGCCCTAGCCTTACAAGGATCGATTTTAGGGGAAAAAAACATGGAGAAAATTTAGGTTGATCACCAATGACTCAGACTAGTGCCTTGCCCTTTAGGCATATAGAACCAAGGATGGGATAAATAAGTTAGATCCTTTCTAAGGAGGATAAAAAATCATGCCCTAGGTATCAACTTTTAGCATTTACCCACTTCAAAAGGAATATTCATTACATGTTGTACAATGAATAACATGCAATATTTAACTAAATAGCCTTTCAAAATTAATTTTCAAAAATTACGGCACAATATAACATAACCTAGAAGCAACAATTCCATATATCCATCCATTATCCAAGGAAGTAGCTACAAAGACAATAAAAAATAGCTCCCAAATATCAAAATGCATCCAAAAGATCTCCAATAGCCAAAAGAAACAAGTGTGAGTTCTTCTCAAGAAGTCCAATTCCAAGTGTGATGATGATGAGAGACTCAAATGAGGTCTCTTCCATTTATACATGTTCTATCGAGTCTAATTTTAGCTTAGAAGCCCCTCTTAGTTGTCAAATGGAGGAATAATTGATTGTGGTTATAAGACAACGACATACCCAATGTAAAATCACAAAGATAAATCCACAAGAGGGCCGAAATGTTGACGTCATCACTGTGTGGTCCTCTTCAAGGCATGTGTTGAGCTCTCTTTGTGCCAAAGTGAGTCAAGAGGGCTCCACAAATCATCTACTAAAGAGTGGCACCTAGACATCCATGCAAATCATCAAGTGGACCCCAGTTTTGTGTTTGGAGCACAAAATGGGTCTCATGGGTCTCCTGGTGACAGAAAAACTTCGTTTTGCTCCATCGTTGAGGGCTCAAAAAATGGCGCTAGCCCTCCCATGTCTCAAAGGGTGAGACACACCTCATCTTGCCCTCAGATCAGCTGCCACACCATGTTAACACTACTAAGCGAGTTGGGGGCATACTAATCTAGCTACATCATCTTAAGTACAATTTGGGGCAAAGCGCAGACTGGTATGGTACTATAGGTACCCATGGAGGGGAATGATGATGCTCTGCAAGTAACAGGAGTCCCATGGCTCACAACGCTTCACCTCTAGAGAGTCATATGCTCCTCTAGTAGACTTATGACCTAGTTAAGTTGCCCAGCCCATGATGAAACCGTTGGATGGTGTTGTCATTGATGTCAATCCCTAGAGTTGACTGGGTTTGAATTTGACTAAAATCGCCAGTCATTGATACCAAATGGTTAAATAACAATTCTTAGTAATTGTCGAATTACATTAAGGTGGCAACTACACAGTTGGATGGTTGAAAACCCCAAGTCCTAGGGTTTGGGTTCCATGGACTGAGGATGTAACCTGACTTTGTCGAGGTCTTTTTGAAGGGCCAAAACATTGAGTTTGACTTGGAGATCCATGTCATTGGATTCTCCTCAACAAGATCATTCCAGTGGTATGTAGTACGCCACACAAGTCCTCCTGGTTTGAGAGAAAAATGCATTTGAAGTCGGTGACCCCAATTTATGGGCTAAAACCACAATGGGTGATGACTTGGCATATTTTCTTTGATGTGGGCATCCAAACTTAGGTATAAGGGTTCCTTGTTATCCTTGGCAAAAGAATTATTTTAATCAAGGTTACCACACGCCCATAAGGTCTACTTCTTCATTATAAAGGGTAAGAGGGCTCTCCTTAGAAATAAAGGAAACTAATCAAAGAATTTTATTAAGAGAACTTTAATAAAACAAAAGAAAAGTGTTCTTAAGCTCCTATTCCTCTCCAAAGATCATTTAATGAAGCCCTTTTCCAAAAACTATAAGAACTGCCCTAATGCCTTTCAAAACATGGTTAACATCTATCTTTCACTTTAAGGGTTTGCTTTAGGCTTAAATTAATTTATTAATTAGTCAAGGAATAATTTTAAAAATACTATTAAAACTCCAATGTCTATCTTCATGGAGCCCTTAATTAGCCCAACCCATCCCTATAAAAAGAATACCCAAAATATTCCTAACACACATCAAATAAACCCAACGAATTTGTGTTTAAATCTGAGATAGCCTCTGAAATTTTCAGCCTAGAGGTAGAAAAGAAGTCCAGACTCCTGAGGTAGAGGCTCTTGAAGAAAAATTGTGTTTTGGGTTTTAGATGTCATTAATAGACGAGCGAAAAATTGTGAGGTGAGTTTTGTAATTCTTTATGTTTTGATTGGCATTTCTTGTGTTTATCTCCCAAAATTCTGCCTAGGGCATCTCTGTTACAGGACCTGCAGCTAGGGGATCTTCCTTTAGAAATTTTCGGCCCTCTAATTGCACAAACCTATGGTGATTAGGGATTAAAAGAATTATAGTTTGACCTCAGCACTTTCTTTGAACAATTTTCTCAACCTCAGCCTGTTGTGTTTGTTAGGGTACAGGGTTCTGAATGTTGAAGAATTTAACAATGTTCGGTCTTCATGATTGTATTTGACTCATAATGAAATGTATTTCTCAAAAGAAAGAAAAAGAAATTTTTATTATTTTTATTATGACTTCTTAAAGCATGGGTTTCATGCTTGGGTACTTCTAGGTTTTATACTAAGTTATTAGATTCATTGTGCATTTTATCAGACCCTTCTTGGGCTTTTGTATCTTGTAAAAAGAATTATTATTGAGTAAAATACGTCATCTGTCACCTCCACACCAAGTCGGCCCTTACCTGATCAAGTCAGCCTACATTAGAGTAATTCGACCCACAGAAGAGACTATAAATAAAGTGTAGTTTGATTCATTTGAAGATCATCACACACAAGTTCGATATACAAGAAGAAGAAGAAGTAGAATTGCTGGAGAAGAGAAATCGAAGTTTCTGGGTCATCTTTCTCTCACACGTGTGATGTTAGTAGCCTACTACTGAGAGGTCAAGTTTTTTGTTGCTGCATGAAGGTTGAAATTTATACTGTTGCATCAAGGTCGAAGTTTTTGTTGTTGCTTCAATGTCGAAGTCTTGTTGCTTCTAGGTCAAAGATCTGTTGGTGCTACCATGGTCGAAGTTATGTTGCTGCAAGGTCGAAGTTGTTGCTGGAAGGTCATCATCTACATAAGTAGGGAAGGGCTGACTCGGTGATTGGAGGAATTTTATGTCTAGGTCAAAGATTCTTGGATTATCTCGTAAAACTATTGGAGGAAGGGTTGTTGACTGGGTTTTCCCCTAGATAGGGATTTTCCCCTAGATAGGGGTTTTCCCCTGGTTGTCCACCTACATTTGGTGTCCTTGATCTTTGTGTTATTGTTTTGGTAATTGTTTGAACTAAAATAAAAGAAGCACACAAGAAAGTTAATAATAAAATAAGAATATCACAAGTAATTATCAACATAAGGAAAATATTTCTGCCTTTCTAATTTTCCAACACTGACCGCCTCCAAGTACAAGTCTTGCTTGCGTAGTTTTGTTTGTTAGTACCAGACCTTGGCCTTCTCTTCCAAGCACATGTCATGACTGTTTGATGGCACTTTTTATTTTGGTCTTTAGGACAGTGAAACTCTAAAACTTTTTTCCAGGACCTTTGAATAAGTTTCTAAGCAGACCTTTCGAGATTGTCTCTACTTGATTTATAGGGCAGCAAAGACCTTTAATTATTTCTACTTAGGATTAGGGCTTGACCACAACATTCCTTATCTTGTCTTCATCAAACTATAACCTACAGTATTTCAGCCTTCTCTAGGGAATTAGTTGCAGATCCATTTTACTCATTGTGTTTTCTCTTAGGAGTCGATCTCGTCATAGTTGAATAACAACCCTGTGCATTGACTCAACAGTGGAATGTTGTTGACCTTGTATGACGGAACCGCCAAGAAATTCCGTGGGAGCCTTGCAACTAATCTTGATTAGATGCGCCATGGAATACTTCATTTACTCGCTTCTTCCTCTTCCAGATCTGGAAATCCTCCTCCGGATCACTGTGTCTGCCCCTATGACACTTTCCTACTCGATATTTGACTTGATCACTCCTGCTGAATCACATACACTAGAGAATCAATCTATCTAGATCATTGAGTATTTGCAACTAGTCTCACACTCTCAAGTGCTTCTCACCTTCAAGTGTTCTCCAAAAAGTGTATTCTCCATCTACCCATCGACTTCCTCTTATAATCTCCAATTGAGACTTCAACGAGCATGATTAAGACTTTATCAATGGTTGAGATTATCTTCTAAGTTGATCTGTGTCAGTTTCTAGATAATTCACACCCTTATCAATTAGTTTCTATTAATTAACCCCTTTACCTAAGTTAGACTTGAGAAAAATTAAATGATGGCTAATTAATTTATTTAGCCATTTCTATATTGAATTTCAAGAAAGGATTTATGGGTTTTGGAGAACTCATGTGTTTTAGCCTCTCCACAAAGTCTCAGGACTAGAACACCATCTGATGCTACAAAAACTACCGCTCCCTCTTAGTGAGGAAGGTGTTCTAGTGTTGAACTTTTCAAACACCCTGTCTCAGCATCATCCTCTATACACATTGTTGATGTCTGGCCACTGTGACTGCCTTGCCACTGCCCACCAACCACTGCGCAACTCTGATGTTGCTAATACTGCTATACTACCGCCAACTCTGCATTTGCACTGCAACTCCCTCTCATCTATTGTTGTTGCTACTACAACTAAGAAGCATCCAAAAATACTGAATCATGTTATGAATAAAATATTCATAAATAATGTTAATTAAATAAAATTATTAAAATAATAATATAAATAATTAAATTAATTAAATGGCCTATTAATTATGAAAGAGAAAAAGGGTAAAAGGTGTGACCACTCACCGTCGTGACCAGTCAATGCCTATATAGGCACACTGCCATGAAGGCTTGTAATCACCATTCAGATTCTATTCAATAATACAATTACTATTAAACTTACAGAATTCTATACACAATTACTTTACATATTGACGTTTTGTCTCTTACAGTAGTATCAGAGCCACTGGATTGTTGTGGACCGTTGTGGTTTAACCACTCACCCCTGCGGAATGTTGTTACAATTAACCGGCCGCTATAAACCACCCGTCTCTTTCCCTGTCGTCTTCGCTCATCATCAACCACAACTCTATTTTTCCATTGCAGTCAAATTTCCTTTGTCACCACCTGCGATCATCGTTGTAGTCTGACCGAACTCAACATCACTAGCCTGACGCCATCGTGTAGTTCCCTTGTGTGTCGTGTCACCAACGTTGTGCTACTACCACTGTGCATCATCACAACTGCTCCCCCGTGTCGTTCCATGTTACACCCCTTCGAGTGATCAAACCACTGCGTCAGATCAATTCGCCGAGCTGCCATCTAATCCAACGTTTCAAGCCTCCCACTGTGCCATAGGTGAAGGGACCCATCCGTGTTTTCTATCGTAACTCGTGGTGGTTAACATGGCATTTCATTTTAAAAAAATCTAATTGAAATATATCATATAAGTTATATATATATATATATATATATATATATATATATATATATATATATAGTGATATAATAATTATAACTATATTGTAATTATAAGATATAAATTAAATACAAATTATTATAATTCCAAAAATTAATAAATTAAAAAAAAAAAAGTAGGTCTACCAAAAGGAAAGAAGAACAAAATGGGGAGTAGTAATAAGGACAATAACAAAAGAACTTGACAAAATGCGTCAGCATCTCGATAATGTCGAAAGGAAGCAGGAAGAGTTAGGAGAAGGTCAGAGTAAAACACTAGTAACCCAAGAAGGAATAGCAAGTGATGTCAAAAAACTAAATAACATTGAGAAAATGTTGCTAGGCATATAGGCCCAATTAATGGGAGGGTATAGCCCAGTTTTTAATACTCTAATCATGCAAGAACCATCGCAAAGTCCCAAGACTCCAAAAGGCGAAGTTTTTCCAAATCATGGAATTCCGCAAATGCATGAAATCCTACAAATGTCACATATACAATTCCAAGTAAGTCAGTCTTACACCAAATTTCCAGAAAAAGACTATCAACGAGTTAAAAGAGAATTATCTAAGTCTGATGGTAAGGATCATTGAAGCGCCATCGTTTGGGTCAACAAAATGGAGGCAATTTTTGAGTCAAACCCACCAATCGGTGAACAAGAAAAAAATATGACAGCATCTAACAACCTAGAATCTAAAGCATACAACTAGATTTTATGGTAATCAAACAAATGCGAAGCACATTCATTTATTTGGAAGAATTTTGTAGATGCCTTAATACAAAGATTTCATGACGAGGAAGAAGATGATATCCATGAAAAGTTTGTTCATCTCAAACAACAAGGAATTGTAAGCGAATACACCCATGAATGGGAAGTATTAGGTCTAAGATAAAGAGGTTTTACAAATGAAGAACTAC
Source organism: Pinus albicaulis (assembly GCA_034641835.2). Lineage (NCBI taxonomy): Eukaryota > Viridiplantae > Streptophyta > Pinopsida > Pinales > Pinaceae > Pinus > Pinus albicaulis. The sequence continues at coordinate 1,477,146,032 of CM076581.1, forward strand.
TAAAAATGTATCGATGTTGACTTAAGGAGTATATCCGAGCATAATTGAAGTTGTACAAGCCCAAAACTATTGAAGAAGCCAGACATGCCCCAATAATTATTGAGAAAAAACATAAGTTCAGATTTTCATCATTCAAGGACGATGAAGGCCAACAAGAATGCTTAGGAAAAAAATAAACAAACAAATGTAGGTATTGTGGAGACAAATGGACTTCAGGAAACAGATGCCTTAATAAGAAGTTATATACTTATGAAGTCGAGAAGGAATCAGACACTTCAAGTAATGAGTTAGAAAAAAGATGAAAAAAAATTGTCGCAAATGTGGAGAAAATTGGACGCCAAGACATAAATGTGAAAACGCATCCTTGCCCTACTATAAAATAGTAGATGGGAAGCAAGTTGAAGTACAAGAACATGATGAAGAAATCATTGTCACACAGTCAAGATTCAGATTTTGAGGAGCCATCATTAGCTGCAATTTCATGTGACTGGAAAAACCATGATGAAAATAGCCACTCTCCAAAAGATCAGGAACAACAAGCAACTACAAAATACGTTCCACCACATCTTAGAAAGAAGAGAAACGAGTCTCCAAGAAGGAGCATTAAGCTTACTACACCACCAACAAACATGATGAAGGGATTATGCCCTAAAACCCTAAAGCTTAAAGGACTCATAAGAGGCAGAAATGTTAATATACTTGTAGATTCTGGCAGTACTCACAGTGGTATAAAATTGATCTTGCTAAACAACTTGATCTTTGTATATGCCCAATCAAGGACCTAACCATGTCTGTCACTATTGGGCAAAAGTTCAAAGAAATAGGAGAATGCCATAAGGTTTCAATCCAGTTACAAGAACTAGAGCTACAAACAGATCCATTTTCCCTACTGCTCAAAGAAATGGATGTAGTTCGAGGTGCAGAATGGTTAATACAACTAGGAAGCTATACTACAAACCTTGAAGAACAACTAATGGAGTTTAACTGGCAAGGACGACATTATAAATTATATGGTGTTAACACTCCCAGCTTCAAGGAAGGTACAAATACTCATGAGCACTGCACCAATCAACGTAAAGATGCCACTCCATAGCAAAATACTCAACTAAGAGGAAGCCCTTTTGGTTATGCTTTAAGGACAAAGCATCTCTATAGGGGGTGGCAATGTTATGAATAAAATATTCATAAATAACGTTAATTAAATAATAATTTAATTAATTAAATGGTCTATTAATTATGAAAGGTCAAAAGGTGTGACCACTCACCTTCGTGGCTAGTCAATGCATATATATGCACACTGCCATGACGGATTGTAATCACCATTCAAATTCTATTCAATAATACACTTACTGTTACACTTACTTACAGAATTCTACACACAATTACTTCACATATTGGCGCTTTGTCTCTTACAAATCAATTGTCCATGTGCTGCATTTCTCTCCTAAGCATTTGTCTACTACTATCCTCTGCACTGTCCTCTGGTTGTGCTACACTCGTGTCTTTTCTGTACTCATGTGGTTGATCATTCTAAACTCGTGCAATCCCTGCGGTTGTACAGAAAATATCCCGCGCAACTCTTGCGGTTGTTCTGATCTTAACCCGCGCATTCGTCCAAAAAATTAGTTTTGCAACTCCCCGTGAGCTGCGAATTTTTCTTTTCCGCTTCCAAGCCTCCTGTATGTCAAATACACTCAAAAACCATGTGAAAATTCCCTTGAAAAGCAACAAAAGAATTAATTCTCCTAACCAATTAATAGTTTATTAATTTTCTAATTAATACCGAAATAATCACGCTGCAATTTCTTCACCAACAAAAATATTGCGAAAGCAAAAAGAGGAACTGGGAAATACTAACACACACACAAAATTAACATGGTTGTTTTTTGAACAAAAGTCCCCAGAAAAACCCAATGTGGGAAAAATGGTGCAGCAACTGCGAGTAAGATCTGACAGAAAATATTTGGAGAGAAGGTTCTCTCCCTCCACAAACAAACCTCGGCCTCTAAAAACTAGTTGTCCAACCTCTACGCAAGCCCTCACAGCCTCTAATCGATCTGCGTGGTTGTGTTGGGAAAACTCGCACAATCCTCGCAGTTGTACTATGAAAACCCGCGCGACCGTAAATGCAACTCATCTAGAAATTATGCATGATCCTTGTAGCTAATCTGGATTAGCTACGTCGTGGAATACTGCAGTCACTCACTTTTGCCTCTTCCGGATCTGGAAATCCTCCTCCGTAACACTGAGTTGATCACTCCTGCTGAATCACCTTGTTATGAATATAATTCATAACAAATAGAATAAATAAAAATAAATGTAAATAATAAATAATCAAATGATGATTATCTTATGTAGCCATTAGTTAAGTGAAAAGGCATGCCCCAATCATGAAAAGGCACCTACCTAGGTATATAAGCAAGGCCTCATTGTAACATTCATTATCTCTTGTACATTTATATATATAATAAATATACTGACAAATACATTTATGTATTTTACATTTAAGTCAACAAGCTATAAGTTTTGATGCTTCAGTGGTATCAGAGCCATGTCGCACAATATAACCATGCGAGTCCTTCAATGTTGTTTGTCGCATAATATGTCGTTAAGTTTTCGCCCTGAATTGATTGAGCAGTTTAGTAAAATTCAAGAAAAACATCAGCAATGGGAAAAATCATATGCGAAAGTTACAACACGTCTAAAGGAAATTGATAATAAGAGAGATGATAGCGATAATGAAGAAACGAAACATGGTGAAGCAGGAGAAGAAGATTTTAATCAGAATGATGATAATGAAAATGAAGATATAATAGACAATGATGAATATGAAAATGATATAGATCAAGATGATGATCTAGATAAAGATGATATGGATGAGGACTATCTTGTGAAACAAGAAGGTGAACAATATCATAACAATGAGGGAGACGTTGAAGAAGACATTCATCATAAAGAAGAAGAAAACCACTCAAAATCTGAATCCAGTTGGGAATATGAAGAAAAAAATGTTTTTGATGAAGAAATTGATATGAATATGGAAAATATAATAAATGGTCCAACCACACTAAATTATTTGCAACCACAGTTCCTAGATATTAAGGGATTTTAGTGTGAAAATTCCAATCTGGAAATCTACAATTGCAGTGATAGACTTATTTCTCCTACTTATTATTCTGATAAGTTATTCACAGAAATCTATCAGTAAACTTCGAAATAAATACTACAGCAACATTCACAATTACATATGCAGAGAAAGAAACAGCAAAAAACATAAGCATAAGAACCAATCACATGTACACACTTAACTTATTTTTAGGCAATTGTCCTCGAAAAAACCCAATGTGGGAAAACTAGTGCAACGGATGAGAATTTTATTATTATTCTTCAGCAAATGATTATTTACAAGGAATACACTGGCAGATATAATCAGAAAACACCTAAGACAAAATTCTCGGCCCCTCCCGAAAATTTCCTGACATCGGGAAGAGCCTCCCACTCCCTCTGCGTCTGTCTGGGTGTCTCTCTACGCAGTCCCTGTGCTGGATTGCGTCACTCTGTATGGGCTCTATGTGGGTTCACTATGTTGTAGCTCTGCGTTGCCTTCTGTGGCCCTCTGCGTCCCTCTGTCCTTGTGCTCAGTCACTACTGACTCCCTCTTCTCCTTCTGCTTCTGCAACTTCGTGTGAAAATTTTTGAAAGTTACTTTATGCAGAAATCTATTGTTAGATCTGGTTATACTTCTCCTACTTAACAAGTTATTAATGCTGAAATCTTCATATTAATATCGAAGTAAACACATAACAGACTTTCACTGATTCAAATCTAAAACAGAAAAGTACATGCACAATAGACAAAGTGACACACAACATTTTCTGGACAATAGTCCTCGGAAAAACCCAAAGCAGGAAAATCGGTCTTTTGGCTACTAGAGAGTTTATATTATTAAGTAGTTTTCTAAATACAGCAAATCTGGGCACCATACTGGTTAACCCGACAGAAAAACAAATAGATCTGCAACTAACCTATTGTTCTGAAGCCAAAACCTTGATTGATCCACACCCTCAAACGGGATTTACAAGACCCAGCCAAATTCTGGCCCTAAAAACCCCAACACTGCCCCTGAAGCCCCTACGTCAGCCTAGATAACCTCTGTGTGCCTCTACGCTGGCCTAGAGAGGATTGCGTAACCCCAGAATGGGTGACGCAGACCCTACGCTGCCCCTGAGGGTTCTGCGTAACCCAGATGGGTCCCATGCTGCCTAGCGTTGCCCCAAAAGGGACTGCATAGCACCTGCGTAACTGAAGTTGCCTCTGCGTTGCGCAACTGCTGCCCTCCCTACAGTTGTTGCCTCTGCTTCTCTGCGCTGTCTCTGGAAGCTGCGCTCTACCTCTTGCTGATTCTAGGCACTGGGATCAGAACATCCCCTTTGCCTAAACTATCCCTCTCTGCAGCTAAAACACTTTTGAAAATTTTTAGCAAACCCTGCCCTAGAATTTCAACTTAGTCTCAGTGCTCTGTCTCCGTGTGTGTGTTCTCCAAATGACCCCAAGCCTTTCCTTTATACTTTCTCGTTGGGAAACCAACGACCATGATCTAATCTTGAATCGATGGCTAAGATTAAAAGAAAGCTTGATCCGTGTGACTTCAGACAATTCCATCACATGTTTTAATTAATTACCTTTAATAATTGAATTTTCCTAAGTTAGACTTAGGGTCCTTAATTAAAATTATTAATTAATTAATTATCTCCCAAACTGGATGGAATTTCCCAAATCCCTTTCTGGGTCTTGGAGATCTCATGTACTCTAGTCCTTCCACAAATTTTGGGAGCTAGAACACATCTGATGCTACCCCAACACTCAAGAAAACTCAACACTCCGCCCTGCAAGTCTCCCTCTGAAATCGAATTCTATTCCTTCAAAATCGATCTCCTTCGGATACTAAGTGTATGCTCAACTTACTTTCCAAATGACCCTCAAGCCTTCTTTTATAATCTTCTCATTGATGAAACAACGACCCAAATTAGAAGTCTAATCAATGGCTAAAATTAAAACTTGACTTGATCTTCGTTCTCTAGAAGATTCGCACTCTGTCTTATTAATACCCCTTAATTATTTAATTTCCCTAAGTTTAGACTTAGGGTCTCCATTAAAATAATTAATTATTTTAATAAAACATAAACCGAGTGGAATTTCCACAAACGGTTTCTGGGTTCTTTGGAATAATGAAAGCCTCCTTACAAAGTTTGAGACTTAGAACACTTTCCGATGCTACAAAAAAAACACTCCCTCTTAGCGAGGAAGGTGTTCTAGCAATATGCCTGCTACATGTTGCTCTGCTTTTGAAGCATCCTCTGCACTGCTGATCTCTGGCTGTTGCCCCTCATCTGTTGTGTTGCTGCCTTCTGCACTGCTGCCCATGACACTGCCATTGTCACTGCTACATTTGTACTACAGCTCCCTCTGAATCCTGATCCTATCCATTCCTGCTACTGAAATGGATTTTTGATCATCCCCATATTCTCTCTGAAGTAGACAAACATTGTCTTCCCTTGGAAAATTCTATAATATAGAATCCTACTGCAACTACTGATTATATTTCTTCTATTGCATTCATTCACAATTATTTAACATTTCACTGTGTTAAATATCAAAATAAAATACGCTTCAGACCTCACAATGCATAATCAATATGAAAGAAATAGCACAAGTATTAACACATAGACACCGTTATTTTTGGACAATTGTCCCCGAAAAAACCTAATGTGGGAAAACCAGTGCAGCAGATCTGAGGGTTTCTTTATTATGCAGAAATTCCGAGTACAAATGTGTGATTGTAATCATCAATCAATCACCTAAAAAAATCTGATAAGAATAGACTAGTGAGACAATTCTCACTTTACCACGAAGTTCTGGCACTAACCTGCACCTACACTAAGTAGCTCTGCGTGATCTCTGCGCAGTGACTGCATCCCCCACGTTGTCAATGCGGCACTGCTACTGCTGCTTGTCGTGACTGCTTCAGTGCTCACTGCTGGGTGAGACTAGAGTTTTCTCCCTTTCCAGAAATGTCCTCCAGATACTGGATGAACCCTCAGCTGCCTCTCCAACTGAAATCGAAACTCCCTTTGCTGCTCTGCGCTGGCCCAGTGTGAATGTTGCGTGGCTATCTCTACCCTACTGCTTGTGGCTCCCTCTTCTCTTCTCTCCCTATACTCTCTATGCTTCAGAAACTCTTCCTCGTGAAGATTTCACCTTCCCTCTCTGCAATCGAGAATCACTTCGATTCTTCCTTCGACTGAAGAAATCGATCTCTAGATTCTTTCTCCGTCTGATGTGTTTTCCAAATGCCCATCGAGCTCTCCTTTATAATCTTTCACTGACTCATCAATGGCCAAGATCAAATCATAATCAAGAGCTAATATTAACTGAGAGTTGATCTGTGCCTTTATCTAGAAGATTCTCACTTGATTCAATTAATACACTTTAATTAATCAGTTTCCCTAAGTTTAGACTTAGGAAACCATTAAAAAACGGTTAATTAATTTAATTAAATCATTTCTAAGAGGAATCTCTCAAAACACTTTCTGGGTATTGTGGAATACAAGAGTTGTAGCTTATATGTAAAATCTCAAGGCTAGAACACACTTGATGCTACCATAAATCAACATTCCCCAGAGCCTTCGTGAGAATGTTTGCTACTTGTTCTCCTGTTGGACTGTATTGCAACTGTACAGCTCCTCATTGGACACGGTCTTTGATGAAGTGACACCTGATGTCAATGTGCTTCGACCAATCATGAAACACAGGATTTTCAGAGAGCTTAATGCAACTCTAATTATCACATAGAATATTGGTCGCTTCCATTTTCTCCTTTAGTAGGTTCACAAGCAGTTTCCGAAGCCATATGGCCTCACATGAAGTTGTGCTAGCTGCCATATATTCAGCCTCTGCTGAGCTCAGCGCCACGGATTTATGTTTCCTTCTGCACCAGGAAGTCATCCCTGATCCAAAATTGAAACAATACCCACTAGTACTCTTCCGATCGACTGGAATCCCTGCCCAATCTGTGTCGGTGAACCCACTTAACTTGATGTCATTTCCACAGGTGTACTTCAATCCAAGCTCAACTATTCCTTGAAGATACCTGAGAACATGCTTGGTTGTTGCCAAATGAGCCCTCTTAAGTTCCACTATGAACTGGTTGAGGGTATTTACAGCGTAACAGATGCCTGGCCTAGTGTTACCAGATACATCAAAGATCCTATGTGATGCCTATACAAAGTAGGGTCAGCCTCATCATCTTCGGGCATGTCGATTTTCTTCCAATTGGTGATCATTGGATTCGTCATGGGTCTACAGCTCTCCATCTGAAATCTCTTTAGAATTTTTTTAGTATATCTTACTTGACCAAGAAAGATCTCCCCCTTCTGCTGCCAAACTTCCAACCCCAGAAAATAGTGCATCAGCCCTAGATCCTTCATGTCGAATTTTGTAGCCAAATTCTCCCTGTAGTCCTTGATGAGCCTCGATGATTCTTTCTGAAATAGATAATCTACATATAGAACCAGTATCAAGGGCTCACTCCCTACCCTTAGATAGTAGATATTGGGACCTGCATCACTCTTGAAAAATCCAATCTTCTGCAAGTAGCTGTCAATTAGACCATACCAAGCTCTAGGGGCTTGCTTTAGTCCATACAAGGCTTTCTTAAGCCTACACACTGTTGATTTTTATAGCATCGAGAAGTGTTCTAAGTCTCATTTTTGGTGGAGAGGCTTGGACAACAGTTATCCAGAGAACCCAGAAATCGTTTGTGCAAATTCCACTCGAATATGGCTTTATTAAAATAATTAATTATTTTAATGCAGACCCTAAGTCTAAACTTAGGGAAATTAAATAATTAAAGGGTATTACTAAAGTAGAGTATGAATCTTCTAGAAAACGAAGATCAAGTCATCTTATAATCTGAGCCATTGATTAACGATATATCTTGATCGTTGATTCATCAGTGAGAAGACTATAAGAAGGGGCTTGAGGGTCATTTGGAAATTAAGCCAGGGACATTCTCAGTACCCGAAGGAAATCGATTCTGAAGCAAGAGAATTTGATTTTAGTGGGTGAGTTTGTAGAGGCGGGTTTCCAAAAGCAGAAGAAGGGAGGATTCAGTTATCGGAGAAGCAAAAGTTTGGAGGATGAAGGGAAGGGTGAGCTGATCGGCAGCAAGAACCCCTCCACGTAGAGTTATGCAGTCCAGGCAGAGACTACGCAGAGCTCTCACGCTGGATGACACAGAGGGTGAGGGAGGTCACCCCGAGGGTCTGAAATTCTTTTGAAGGTTCCAGAAAATTCAACAAGGTGAATGTTAATTTTTCTCTGCTCATCAGGACCCTTGTAAATGTGCTTTCCATTTCTGAAGATAAATACAAAACCCTCATTTGTTGCACCGGTTTTCCCACACTGGGCTTTTCCAAGGACAATTGTCCAAAAATAACTGTGTTCATATGGTTGTTTCAATTGTGCTACTTGTGTAATTTTTTGTTCTTATGCTTTTGATTAGAGTGAAGATCTGCAAATGTGTTTATTTCAGAATTTACTGAAGCATCTGTAAACAACTTATCTCATAAGTAGGAGAAATAAACCAATCATTGCAGTAATAATTTTCAGTCTTGAAAATTTCACATGGTACCAGAGCAAAAGGCTGAAGACAGAAAGGGAGGATCTTCCATGGACCAGAGATCCGTCATTCGGAAGGGTTCACGTAGTCAAAGGGATTCACGCAGTCCTCCAGAGCACGCAGAAATGTAGAGGGAACACGACATGAAAGTGTTGGCATCCATACTAGAGGAGGACCTTGCTTGTATGTCAAGCACAGCTCCTCGAAGTGTTTGGTATATTGACAGTGGAGCATTTGCTCACATGACAGGGGTTCGAGAATGTTTTTTGAGCTACCAAGAAGAATAGATGAATTTCCAAATAACTACGGGAAATAAGGCAAAATGTGCCCCCATTGGGAGAGGTACCATAACATTTCAGACAGAAGATGGCAACAAAATTCGAGCCACAAATGTTCTACATGTACTAAGGTTGGGGATGGATTTACTCTCAGTGTCTCAACTGCAGAACAAGGGCTATGACGTATACTTTATTAGAGATAAGGTGTATGTCAAACACCCTAGTTGGAGCCAAAAGACACAAATTGGAGTAAGGAGTCACAAGCTATATAAACTCCAACTTGAATCCTCGGTGGCCCTGATTGGCAGTACAAATGGTAGAGATCTGAACGAGTTATGGCACAGAAGGATGGGGCATCTACATCATGGAACCCTGAGGATTCTCAAGAATACTGTCATATGGGCTCTTGAACTCAGCACGAAGAAAAATGAAGTTTGCAGGGGGTGCGTACTAGGGAAATACGCTAAGGCAGCGTTTCCAAGAAGCAGCAAGAGAGCCAAGGGTGTGTTGGAGTTAATAAACTCGGATATTTGCAGTCCAGTGTTCACAACCGCTCTCAGTGGTGCAAAGTATTTTGCTACATACATTGATGATCATTCCAGAAAAACTTGGATCTATTTTCTGAAAACCAAAGATGAAGTCTTTGGTCGATTCAAAGAATTCAAAGCCTTGGTAGAAAACTCTACGGGAAAAAAGATCAAGAAGTTGCGATCTGATAACGATGGAGAATATATCGATAAGGACTTCACCAATTTCTGTGCAGGGAAAGGCATCAAGAGAGAATGGACAGCTCCATACAATCCAGAGCAAAATGAAGTTGCAGAACAGAAGAATCGGACCATAATAGAAAATGCAAGGGCAATGTTGTACGACCAAGATATGCCCAAATTTTTATGGGCAAAGCCTTGCAATACAATAGTATATGTACAGAACAGAGTTCCCCATAGAGCCTTGGCGAAGGTTACTCCCGAGAGTGTGTTCACAGGCAGCAAGCCAGAGGTGAGCCACATCAAGATATTCGACAGCATGGTGTTCTGCCACGTTCCAGATGAAAAGAGGAAGAAGTTGGATCAGACTACACAAAAGGGTTTTCTTATGGGCTATAGTGAGAATGTGAAAGCATATCGCATCTATATTCAAGAGAACAGTTAAATCGTGGTAAGAAGGGATGTGAAATTCATGGAGAAGAGAACCTTCAGGAAATCTCGAGAAATGGTCACAGATACGCAGAATGAGGAGGATCCACTAATACAGCCTCAATGGCCTACAGAGGATGGGTCAAGTGCCTCTCCAAGGCACAAGGATTCTGAGGAGAGTTCCTCAGAAGAAGAACAGAAAGGAGAGCAGGTGAGACCGCCCACCACTGATGGGAGGCCGAGCAGAGAACTTCAACAAATTCTAAAGGATGCAGAAGAATACGTTGGAGCCCCTAGGGAAGGGAAGAGGATATGGAAGCAACCAGACAGACATCAGACACTGGTAGCTCAAGTTGGAGAACGTTGCAGCTTTCGGGAAGCAGCTCAACATCAAGTATGGGTGGATGCCATGGTGGAGGAGTATAGCTCCATCATGACAAATGATGTCTAGAAAGTAGTCCCTAGACCACAAGACAGCTCAGTTGTAGGATCCAGGTGGATCCACAAGATCAAATATGCTGCAGATGGCAACATAGAGAAGTTCAAGGCAAGATTTGTAGCTAAGGGGTACGTACAGAAGGAAGGCATTGATTATGAGGAAACCTTCACCCCTGTAGCTCGCTACACTTCTATCAGATCCATCATCTCTCTGACAGCGCAGATGGGATGGGAGATTCACCAAATGGATGTCAAGACATCGTTCTTGAACGAGGTGATAGAGGAGGAAGTGTACATAGAACAGTCGGAGAGCTTCGAGACACATGAGCAGAAGACTCATGTTTGCAAGATTAAGAAAGACTTATATGGTTTAAAACAAGCCCCCAGAGCATGGTATGGGCGAATTGATAGCTACTTGCAGAAGATGGGGTTCATCAAGAGTGATGTAGACCCCAATCTCTGCTACTTAAGAGTAGGGGATGAGCTGTTAATTCTGGCACTATATGTGTATGATCTGTTTTTGACTGGATCATACAAGCTCATCAAAGACTGCAAGGAGAATCTGGGTATAGAATTCGACATGAAGGACCTGGGGCAGATGCATTATTTTCTTGGATTAGAAGTCTGGCAGCAGAAAGGGGAAATCATCCTGGGGCAAGGAAGATACACGACAGAAATCCTGAAAATATTTCAGATGGAAGACTGTCGACCCATGCCCACGCCAATGATTATTAACTGGAAGAAGATAGACACAACAAAAGATGATGAGGTTGATCCCACCTTGTATAGGCAGCTCATCGAATCATTGATGTAACTGGTCAATACTAGACTAGACATATGTTATGCAGTGAATACCCTCAATCAGTTCATGGTGGAACCAAGGAGGGCTCACTGGGCAGCAGCCAAGCATGTTCTCAGATATCTAAGGGGACAATCGAGTATGGGCTGAAGTATCCCAAGGGAAATGAGGTCCAGTTGAGTGGGTTCATAGATGCAGATTGGGTTGGAAGCACACTGGATCAGAGAAGTACCAGTGGGTACTGTTTCAGTCTCGGATCAGGAATGACCTCCTGGTGCAGCAAGAAACAAAAGTTCGTAGCACTAAGTTCAGCTGACGCAAAGTACATGGCAGCAAACACAGCTTCGTGCGAGGCCATATGGCTCCACAAGTTACTCTTGAACCTGCTCAAGAAGCGGATGGAACCGACCGGGATTATGTGTGATAATTAGAGTTGCATTAAGCTCTCTGAAAATCCTGTGTTTCATGACTGGTTGAAACACATTGACATTCGGTGCCACTTCATTAGGGACTATGTCCAAAGGGGAGAAGTACAGTTGTGATACACTCCTATAGGAGAATAGGTAGCAGATATCCTCACAAAGGCTTTGAGTAAGATTAAGTTCACTTACTTCAGAGAAAAGATGGGGATGGTCGAGAACCCTTTCCATTAGAGAGAAGGGTGGTCTTTAGAAACAGAGGGAGCTGTAGTACAGATGAGGCAGTGGCAGAGACAGTGTCACAGGCAGTAGTACAGAGGGCAGCAGCACAAAGATGAGGGGTAGCAGCCAGGACAACATCAACGCAACAGATGTTATAGAGTCAGAGCAGTACAGTGGTATCTTGCTTAAACACTTTCTTCGCTAAGAAGGAGTGTTGATTTTTATAGCATCGGGAAGCATTCTAAGTCTCATTTTTGGTGGAGAGGCTTGGACAACAGTTATCCAGAGAACCTAGAAATCGTTTGTGGAAATTCCACTCAGATATGGCTTTATTAAAATAATTAATTATCTTAATGCAAACCCTAAGTCTAAACTTAGGGAAATTAAATAATTAAAGGGTATTAATAAAGCATAGTGTGAATCTTCTAGAAAACGAAGATCATGTCATCTTTTAATCGGAGCCATTAATTAACGATATAATCTTGGTCGTTGATTCATCACGAGAAGACTATAAGAAGGGGCTTGAGGGTCATTTGGAAATTAAGCTGGGGCCATTCTCAGTCTTCAGTCTCAAAAAAAGTATAGCTCAATTCCTCGTTGTTCTGCTACCTACAACCCACAACTCCTTGCTCTCTACTACCATCGAAATGCCATCCATGTCATCCATCGTTCTGTATTCCCAATTCCGACCAACTTGTGCGCTGTGAGTTCTCTGTTTTTTTTCATCTTACTTGTCCACATCTCGATCAAACCTTCCACAAACATCATCTACCGCCATTCCCTATCGTTTGTTCCCTTCTGCTGCATCCCTCCACACACAATGTGACCTGTCGTGTATTCCTGGCTCTTCTAATCCCTTCTGCCATTAATTACGTGACCACCGGCACCATTGTCCCGACCACAACAGACCGTCAACCACTTTACCGCTTAGCCGATACACTGCACACCCACTCTTTGCCCTATCTCCTTGCAAACACCTCCATTTCTTCTAACACTACTATCATTGTGGTTATTCGTTACCAACGACCTTGACCAAATGTCGTATTGTTTCAAATACATAGGATTTTTCATAAGTTGAAACATAACATTTTTAAATAATTCTAAAGTTATAATTATATTACATAGTTCACAACTATATAATTAATTAATTAATTAATTATTAAAAAAATTAATAATAATAGTAATATTATTATTATCATTAATTAAAAATAATAATAATAATATAAACCCTTGTTTCAAGACAACATTACCAGAGAATTCTACAAGCCAAGGTACCAGTGACGAATTACATATGCCAAATGATAAATGCAAGGTGAAGTAAATTGTCAAAAATTAAGCTTTGAGGACAAAACTTTTCGAAGAGGAAGGCAATGTTATGAATATAATTCATAACAAATAGATTGAATAAAAATAAAGGTAAATAATAAATAATCAAATGATGATTATCTTAAGTAGACATTAGTTAAGTGAAAAGGCATGTCTAAAAGACATGCCCCAATCATGAAAAGGCACCTACATAGGTATATAATCAGGGCCTCATTGTAACATTCATTATATATATATATATATATATATATATATATATATATATATATATATATATATTACTTACATCTACATTTCTGTATTTTACAATTTAAATCGACAAGCTATAAGTTTTGTTGCTTCACACCTGCACTAGAGAAACAATCTGTCTAGATCACTGAGTATCTGCAATTGGTCTCACACTCTCAAGTGCTTCTCACATTCAAGTGTTCTCGAAAAAGTGTAGTCTCCATCTACCTATCGACTTCTTCTTATAATCTCTAGTTGAGACTTCAACGACCATTATTAAAACTTAATCAATCATTGAGATTATCTTCTAAGTCGATCCGTGTGAGTTCCTAGATAATTCACACCCTTCTCAACTAATGTCTACTAATTATTCCCTTTTCCTAAGTTAGACTTGGGAAAAATTAAATGATGGCTAATTAATTTAATTGAGCCATTTCTAGGTTGAATTTCCAGAATTGACTTATTGGAGAACTCTTGTGTTTTAGCCTCTCCACAAAGTTTCGAGACTAGAACACCACCAAATGCTACAAAAACTAACATAAGTAGTAAGTGACTTAAACATAAGTAGTAAGTGACTTAAATGTGACCTTACAGGGCAGCAGGTCTTTGAGGACATATCACTTTGTTGAACAAGTTATTGACATGAAAATGGACAACAGAGTATGATCATTGATCAACAGTGAAACAACATATGTTGGTAGCTCTCTGTGGGCAGAGCTTAAAAGCTTTGGAAGCATGTCATAGGGATCACCCGAGGCATCCTGGATTGTGCGATTATCAGACACTTGTGTTTGGCACTTGCAGCAATTAAGGCAATTTGGTACAGTTTTGTATGGTAACCAACTTTCTGAGCTCATGAACACTCATCTATTCATGTCCAGTGCAATGATTCAGCAATAATGTGCAGTGGTCTATCTGAGCAGTGACATGCAGAGATGTGCAGTGGTCAGTGGTAGCATTTAGTACAGTGATGAGCAATGATCAGATTGTGCATTTATCTGTTGATTTGGCAACGTGGACAGTCACGGTTTCATATGCAGTGAGCAACATTATGTAGTGATTAGTTTGGACAGTGTTTTGCAGTGTGGTCAGTGGCTACTGAGATTTGACACAATATATAGTACAACACTATCTTCTATTTAACTTTCTTATATTGATTCAGAGCATAGGGAGATCTAGTCTAAAAATTGTGAAATGTGGTATTTCGGCTCTTCAGGGCGATTGGAGTCACCTTCAAGTTGTGACTTGAGAAGTAGAACACTTCAGGATGGAATGGTGGTGCTAGGACAAGTCGTGGCTTGAATAGGGCATTGTCGTGTCCTTTCAATTGGGGTTGATAAGTTACAAGGCGACAAAGCTTCCTTCTAACAATAGCTGGCAAATAGAGTGTTGGGGCACTCGTCAAGTTGTAGCCTAACATACAATGCATCGGGGCGTCCTTCCAGTTGCAGCAAGTTATTAGGGTGTAGTAGCGTCCTATAAGTTGTAGCCTATAAATCGGGGGGTTGGAGCCTCCTTCAGTTGTAGCTGAAAAACTTGATGCAATTATTTTCTTTTAAGAGGGAGAAGACAATTACTAAGAAGCGTTCGATGTTTTTTTACCCAGAGAGGATTTTCCACCTAAAAATATTGTCTACAATCTCTATCTTTCTACATTATTGTATGGTGTTGTTTACTAGTTTTGCTATCTGGTGCTAAATAATAATAATATTGTTGAAGATCAGCTAAAGCTCTGAAAAAAATTAATAAAGTGTTAATTGCTAAGAAATATTGATTCACCCCCCTCTCAGAATTTCCAACAGAAACCATCTGCCAATCACACATTATGTCTAGTGTTGCACGTTGAAATTTTGTATAAGTTGGTGTGGCATCGAGTGTGCTCTAGCCCTGAAATTTTGTGGAGGGGCTAGGACACACTTGATCTCCAAAACCCAGAAAGGGATTTGAGAAATTTCAGTTGGTGTTCAAGTTATTCAAATAATTAATTATTTTAATGGAATTCCTAAGTCTAAACTTAGGAAAATAAAATAATTAAAGTGAATTAATTAACACATGTGCTGCAATTGTCTTAAGTCACATGGATCAAGCAGTCTTTTAATCTCAGCCGTTGATGAATGATTTAATCTCGGTCGTTGAAAGGTTCAACGAAAAGTATAAGAGAAAGGCTTGAGGGTCAGTTGGAAGAGACACACAATTGCAGAGCTGAGGAATAGATCTGGAATTCTAGGGCGGGTTTGCCAAGAATTTCCTGCAGCCAGGGGTAGTATTGGCCAAGGGAATGATCTAATTCCAGGGCCAAGAGTCAGTAAGAGGCAGAGGAGCAGCAACAAGGACGGCGCAAAGAAGCAGAGCAGCGGTTGCGCAGGTGTTGCACAATCACTACACAAGACAGCGCAGAGGCTTCAGGGGGCTTCAGAAATTACGCAGAGGGCTTCTAGGCCAGCGTAATGCCTGCGTCACCCTTCCAGGGGTTACGCAGTCCCCCTCTGGGCAGCGCAGTGGCATTCTGAGGCTAGCAGGGTTGACGATGGGACTTCAGGGGCAGCGTTGAGGGTTTCTAGGGCCAGATCCGGGTTGAGTTCTGTAAATCCCATTTGAGGGTGTGGATCAGTCAGATATTTGGCACTAGAACTTCAGGTTAGCTGCAGATTTGATTTCCTTTATTCTCTGTCGGGTTTTCCAGATCTGGAACCCAGATATACTGTACTCAGAACTACTTAATAATAAACACTCATATCTGCTGCACCGGTTTTCCCGCTTTGTGTTTTTCCGGGGACTTATGTCCAAAATTCCATGTGTCACTTTGTTGCATGAGCGTATTATTCAGTAAATGATCTGCATGTGCAAGCTGTAGTTGTGTTTATTTTCGGTATTTTCTTAATCTAATTTCTGGAAATAACTTGTATTAATTAAATCAAGTAAAAGAAAATAAACCAATACACTGCAGTAGAATTTTCACATTGCATCGTCACCATTAGGTACAATAATTCATTAGTGCATCTAGGTGAACCAAGCTTGTTGACCTAGGGCATATTGAGACTTTCATATGTGGTTTCTCTTCCAAATTTGGGGCTTTGATCTCGAAGTAGTGTTACCTCCCTAAGGAGGAGTGGTTAATAGACGATCCTACTAGGTGTTCCTAGCCTCTAAGGAGAAAAATAGGTCCCAAGCACATCCTTCAATTAATAGGTGGCATGTCAGTGACGATGAAATGGATGGGAAAGAGGGGTCTCAAGGCTATATGCCATGGGTACAAGGATAACAATGATGAGGGATTCCCACATGTTGGGTATATAGATGTAGAAGGGCGCAATTGTGGATACATGAGTTAACTCGACCTTTGTTTTTCCACCCCTCTTTATTTTCCTTTTTCCTTTTATTGATCTTTCTTTGTATTATTGCTCGGAGCTCCAGGAAATGAGAGCATGTTGTGAGCAGGTGGGGCAGTTCATCGCCCACCAGGGTTTCGGACGTGCATGGGTTCCTTAACGATGCTAGGGCACTCATGGGCCCTAGGAACCAAGGTGATGGCCATAATGATAAGGGGTAGAGCTCATGTTTGGCTTTTGCCAACATGCTATATAAGATGTCCTAGCCATATTTTTCATTTTATGATCTTCTTTTTCTTTTACTTCTTGCTCGTGGCCATGATATGCTTTCAACTTTCTTTTAGCTGCATCAACCTTCGGGGCAACATTTCCAGGCCTAACCCAGATATGTGGAAAAGGGGAGCGGGTTATGCCAATGCCTTGTGGACCCAGAGAAGGAAAATGGTGAAATAGGGCTTGTAATGTGCAGAGGGGAGTGAAAAAATGTGGAATGAGAAAACGGGACCACGCTACCAAAATTAGGGTTTCTCAAGTAGTGCCTGTTGAAATTTGGTACTGGAGGACAGGTGGTTCCCTAAGGCTTTGATCTTTGGCCTAGGGAAAAGTGTCCAAAAGAATTTAATTTTTCTCCTAAAGTAACTTTATAATTTTTTATAAAGTTAAATCTAATTTAAAAGTGACTTAAGTGATAAAGTTACTTAAGTGACTTTATAAAGTTATAAAGTCAAATCTAATTTTAAAGTGACTTTAAGTGATAAAGTTACTAAAGTTAAAGTGACTTTAAATAAAGTCAATGTAAAATTAGAAAGGACAAAGTGACTTTGGAAATAAAAGACTAAGTGGGTCTTTATTAAAGTGGGGTGAATTAAAAAATAGAAAGTGAGATTTAAATGAGCATTTAATCTCAGCCCTAGATCTCAATCTATCTCAGCCATTGGATTTAGGGATTCTCCAAAAGTCACTTAGGGTTAGGTTAAAGGAGGAAAAGGAGGAAAAGGTCATTCATTCTTTCATGAGCAGATTGGGAGAAGGAGAGCAAGAGAGCAAGGGAGATTTCGAGGAGAAGGAGACAGCAGCTTGGCACACATTCCAAGGCAGCAGTTCAGCAAGTCCGTACAGCAGAGTTTGGCACACATTCCAAGGCAGATTTTGGCACGATTTTCTAGAAGGCCGTACAGCAGCTTTTTGGCACGATTTCCAAGAGGCCGTACGAGGCGGTTCAGCCTGATTTAAGTGACAAAGGGAGCTACATTTATTTAACACGAATTTCTAGAGCGGCCGTCTGGCCAGTGTTGTCCACCGTTGCCTGAAAATCGAGCGGTTCGTGCGACAAGTTCTGCTTGTCTTTTGGCACAAATTTCGAGTCCGTCTGACGGCATTTATTCTTGTTTTGGCCACAATTGAGTGGGTGTCACCGTACTGCATTGTGCAGATTTTGAGCCACCAACTTGAGGAAATCCGTACGGCATTTATTGTTTGTTCTGTTTCTTTGTTGCACATTTTCCGGCGGTGGTTAAGCACGGAAAACGAGATAAGTTGTATAAGTTTACTTGCTGATTTTTTTGCTGAATATTTCTCTCACTGTAAAAAGCATTTTTCCAGAAATAAGAAGGAGCTTTCGAACTGGTTTTCCCCAAGAGTTGTAGGGGGTTTTTTCAGGGTCACCTTGACCAAAAATTTCTGAGTTATGATGTGTTGAATGACTGTTTGTTACTGCTGTTATTTTATTTCTGCATTTACAGCATTCTGAAAAATTTCCATAATTTGTGTTTTCAGCAAAATTTATTTTTCCAGTTGTTGAATGTATGGTTATGGGAAAGGGCATTTAACTATTTTTGGAGTAATAAGGTGAAAACTGAAAACCGGGGTGGGAAACTGAATTTTCTACATGGTATCGGAGCTTGAGTGCTGAAGGGCAGTTTGGGACAGCAAGGAGGAAAATTACAGCCTGCTGATTTTTCACTCAGAAAATTCCAGCAAGCTGATTTTTCACAAACAGCAGTTTTACCTTTACTACAGCAGTGCTATTTTTCAATTTTAGGACAGCAGGATGTCTTTGGGACTGAGGGTGGAGGATAGGTTGGATGGGCATTCCAATTACAGCATTTGGAAGGAGAGAATGCAGAGTATCTTTGAGGAGGCAGAAGTCTAGGACATTATGGTGCATACCACACAGAACCCTGTGAATGTGCCTACTGATGCTACTCAGTTGGCAGCATATAATAAAAAGAACAACAAGGGTAAGAGGCTGATTCTAGATGGAATCAAAGACCATTGCATTCCTCATGTGAGAGGGAAGAGAAATGTTCATGAGATGTGGACAACATTGTCCAATCTCTACCAGAGTACCAATGAGAACCGGAAAATGGTCCTGAAGGAGAAGATGAAGACCATTAAGATGGGCAATGATAGTGCAGCTGGATATCTCACAAAGATTACTAATGTGAAAGATGAGTTGGCAGCGATTGGAGAGGCCATTCCACCCACTGAGTTGGTGCGGATTGCAGTGAATGGCCTCCCCGTTCATGGATGAACTTTGCTGATGGGGTTTGTGCACGTGAGACCCTTCCCACATGGGAGAGGTTTTGGGATGATTGCATTCAGACAGAGATCAGGAAAGGTCAGCTTGGGGCAGCCAAGCCAGTTGAGCAGGATGAGGATGTAGCACTGTTGGCAGGACGCAAGAAAGGCAAAGGGAGGAAGCAGGCTTCCACAAGCAATGGTGGGGGCAAAGGCAAAGGTAAAGGTAAACAGGATAACACACAGAAGGACTATTCCAAAGTGAAGTGTTGGAATTGTCAGAAGATGGGACACTATGCAGTTGTGTGTCCGGAGAAGAAGAAGAAGAAGGGGAAGAACCAGAGCATGGCAGCTTCAGCAGAGGTTGAGGACTTTGCAGATCGCTTTGACCAGGAGTTTGGGTTCATTGCGTGTGAGTCTTCTAGTGCAGGATTATCTGCCATAGAGGTTCAGAGGGAGCATGCATTTCCCTCGATTAGCGGAGCATCTTCGGGTATCTGGTATGTGGACGGTGGGGCTTCACGTCACATGACAGGAGTCCGTGAGTACTTCTCAGAGCTTTCAGAGAGTGGCACTGATGTAGAGGTAGTACTCGGTGATGACAGAGTTGTTAGAGCAGTCGGTGTGGGAACATTGACATTTCAGAGGGAGTCCAAACCTCCCTTGAAGGTGTCGGATGTTCTTTATGTGCCAGGGATGAGGAAGAACCTCATATCCGTCTCAGCTTTGGAGGACAGAGGATATGAGATATTGTTCAGGGGAGGACAGGTGTTGATGTATCCCAGGGGCACTCCAGCTGATTCAGCTAGAGTGATAGGTGTACGCCATGCAAAGGTGTACAAGTTTGCATTCCAGTCCCTTTTGGCATTGAGCAGTAGCACTGACAGCAGAGCTAGCAGTTCTGAGCTGTGCGAGATTTGGCACCGCAGGATGGGGCACATGCATCATGGAGCCTTGAGGACTTTGCGGGAGATCACTACAGGTGTGCCAGATTTCAGTACTGATCACTTTGATACTTGCAGAGGATGTGCGATGGGCAAGTTTTCCAAATCCCCTTTTCCCAGCAGTGACAGCAGAGCGACTAGGATACTTGATTTGATTCATTCCGATGTGAGCGGTCGGATGTCTCATGTTTCCTTGAGTGGATATGAGTACTATGTTTTATTCATTGATGATCACTCCGGGAGGACCTGGATTTATTTCTTGAAGACCAAGAGTGAGGTCTTCAAGCGGTTTCAGGAGTTCAGAGCTCTTGTGGAGACACAGACAGGTCGGAAGATCAAGTCCCTGAGGTCGGACAATGGAGGAGAGTACACCCTTGGAGAGTTTGTTGACTATTGTGCGGAGGCAGGCATTAGGAGGGAGCTCACTGTTCCTTACAACCCCCAGCAGAACGGGGTCGCGGAGAGGAAGAACAGATCCATCGGAGGGGCTGCCAAAGCCATGTTACATGATCAGGGGTTGCCATTGTTTTTGTGGGCAGAGGCCTGCAACACAGCTGTTTACTTGCAGAACAGGAGTCCGCATCGTGCCTTAGGGCACATGACTCCGGAGGAGGCTTTTTCTGGGAAGAAGCCTGATATGGGTCATCTTCGTATCTTTGGGTGCATGACATACTCCTACATACCCAAGGAGAAGAGGACCAAACTAGAGCCCACCGCAGAGAAGGGTATCTTTGTGGGCTACGGTGAGACCTCCAAGGCCTTTCGGATTTACATTCCTGCGCAGAGGAAAGTTGTTGTCAGGCGGGATGTAAAGTTCGAGGAGGACAGGGCCTTTAGGAGGTCACGGGAGTTAGAGTATCTGGATCAGCCAGACCCTCAGCAGCAGTTGAGTCAGTCACAGGGATCCAGTGGGCAGGGATCAGGAGGATTCGGAGGTACATCTATGACGATGTCAGGTCTGTCAGTGGGGAGTGGCTCGCAGAGTCAGAGGGGTGGAGCTATGGGCGGCACGCAAAGCAGTCCACAGAGCAGTTCACTGGGGAGTCCACTGATGGACAGTTCACACGGTACCTCAACATCTACAGGTTCAGGTGCAGGCAGGAGGACAGCAGACAGACAGTCAGGAGTTCTGGCTCCTGATGTTGAGGAGGAGGAGTTTTATTCTCCGGCGGGAGAAGTGCACTCAGGGAAGAGGAAGCCCAAGTGGCTTCAGGACACCTTGAGAGATGCCACATCTGTTGCTGAGCCTAAGAGGCCGGTCAGAGAGAGCAGACCACCTGATAGGTTTTGTAGCTATATGGTAATGGCTACCAGCATCCTTGACTCTGAGCCTTCTAGCTATGAGGAGGCAGCTAGCCAGCAGGTCTGGAGAGAGGCCATGCAGGAGGAGTATTCTTCTGTCATGAAGAATGATGTTTGGGAGGTGGTGCCGAGGCCTGAGGGCAAATCCGTGGTTACTTCCAGATGGCTTTACAAGGTAAAGCATGCTGCAGATGGCGGCATTGAGAAATTCAAAGCGAGGTTTGTGGCTAGAGGGTTCTCCCAAGTAGAGGGAGTTGATTATGAGGAGACCTTCGCTCCCGTGGCTCGATATACTTCGATCCGCTCCATTATATCGATAGCAGCAGAGATGGGTTGGAAGATCCACCAGATGGATGTGAAGACCGCATTTCTCAATGGCTTCATACGGGAGGAGGTGTACATTGAGCAGCCACAGGGCTTTGAGGTGCATGGGAAGGAGTCCCATGTGTGCAGACTGAAGAAGGCCCTTTATGGCCTGAAGCAAGCTCCCAGAGCTTGGTACTCCAGGATAGATACTTACTTGCGGGAGATGGGTTTCACAAAGAGTGAGGCAGATCCGAACCTTTACTATATTGTGATAGGTGAGGAGCCTCTCATTCTGGTGCTGTATGTGGATGACTTAGTCATTACAGGTGCAGAGAGACTCATAGAGCATTGCAAGAGAGATCTTGCGGCGGAGTTTGAGATGGAGGACATCGGCTTGATGCATTACTTTTTGGGTTTGGAGGTGTGGCAGGAGGAGGGGCATTTCTTCCTGGGACAGGGGAAGTATATTGTGGACATCCTTGGCAGATTCCACATGGAGGATTGTAGACCCATGTCGACACCGATGATCACCAGCTGGAAGAAGCTTCATGCTTCGGATTCCGAGTTGGTGGATCCCACATTGTACAGACAGCTGATTGGTTCCTTGATGTATTTGGTCAACACTAGACCAGATATTTGTTTTGCAGTCAACACGATGAGTCAGTTTATGTGTGAGCCTGGGAAGGTTCACTGGGTGGCTGCAAAACACATTTTGCGGTACTTGCAGGGGACAGTGGATTATGGTCTGGACTACAGGCAGGGGGATGGAGTGAGATTGGCAGGTTACACTGATTCTGATTGGGCAGGTTGTGCTTCTGATAGGAAGAGCACTTCAGGGTGCTGGTTTGGGTTGGGTTCGGCAGTTGTGTCATGGTTCAGCCGAAAGCAGCAGTCAGTAGCATTGAGTTCAGCGGAAGCAGAGTATATGGCAGCCAGTCTAGCTAGTTGTGAGGCCATCTAGCTTCGCAAGATGTTGTTTGGCTTATTTGGTCAGCCGTTGAGACCTTCAGTGATTTACTGTGATAATCAGAGTTGCATTAAACTCATGGAGAATCCAGTATTTCATGACAGGTCAAAGCATATCGGGATCAAATATCATTTCATCAGAGACTATGTTCAGAAAGGAGGTGTGAAGCTTGAGTATATTCCCACTGATGAGCAGGTTGCAGATATTCTTACCAAAGCCTTACCACGGGGCAAGCATGTCTACTTCAGAGACAAGATGGGTGTGGTGAGGAACACCTTCCTCGGTAAGAGGGAGTGTTGAAATTTGGTTACCGGAGGACAGGTGGTTCCTTAAGGCTTTGATCTTTGGCTTAGGGAAAAGTGTCCAAAAGAATTTAATTTTTCTCCTAAAGTGACTTTATAATTTTTATAAAGTCAAATCTAATTTTAAAGTGACTTTAAGTGATAAAGTTACTAAAGTGACTTTATAAAGTTATAAAGTCAAATCTAATTTAAAAGTGACTTTAAGTGATAAAGTTACCAAAGTCTAATTTTAAAGTGACTTTAATAAAGTCAATGTAAAATTAGAAAGGAAAAGTGACTTTGGAAATAAATGACTAAGTGGGTCTTTATTAAAGTGGGGTGAATTAAAAAATAGAAAGTGAGATTTAAATGAGCATTTAATCTGAGCCCTAGATCTAAATCTGTTTCAGCCATTGGATTTAGGGATTCCCCAAAAGTCACTTAGGGTTAGGTTAAAGGAGGAAAAGGAGGAAAAGGTCATTCATTCTTTCATGAGCAGATTGGGAGAAGGAGAGCAACATTCATTCTTTCATGAGCAGATTGGGAGAAGGAGAGCAAGAGAGCAAGGGAGATTTCTGGGCAGTGAGGAGAAGGAGACAGCAGCTTGGCACACATTCCAAGGCAGCAGTTTAGCAAGTCCGTACAACAGAGTTTGGCACACATTCCAAGGCAGATTTTGGCACGATTTTCTAGAAGGCCATACAGCAGCTTTTTGGCACGATTTCCAAGAGGCCGTACAGCAGTTTCAGCACAGATTTCGAGGCAGCAAAGGGGCTGTTTTATTTGGCATGAATTTCGAGGCAGGCCGTACAGCAAGTGGCTGTACCGTTGCACGGAAATCGAGGCAGATTCCGTACAGCAAGTTTCTGTTGTCTTTTGGCACAAATTTCGAGGTCCGTACAGCAGCATTTATTGCTGTTTTGGCACAGATTTCGAGGTGGCTGTACCGCTGCATTTATTGCAGATTTTTGGGCACGAAAAACGAGAAAATCCGTACAGCATTTATTGCTGTTTCTGTTTTGCTGTTTGCACATTTTCCGAGGCGATGGTTAAGCACGGAAAACGAGATAAGTTGTAAAAGTTTACTTGCTAATTTTTTGCTGAATATTTCTCTCACTGTAAAAAGCATTTTTCCAGAAATAAGAAGGAGCTTTCGAACTGGTTTTCCCCAAGAGTTGTAGGGGGTTTTTCCAGGGTCACCTTGACCAAAAATTTCCGAGTTATGATGTGTTGAATGACTGTTTGTTACTGCTGTTATTTTATTTCTGCATTTACAGCATTCTGAAAAATTTCCAGAATTTGTGTTTTCAGCAAAATTTATTTTCCAGTTATTAAATGTATGGATATGGGAAAGGGCATTTAATTATTTTGGAGTAATAAGGTGAAAACTGAAAACCGGGGTGGGAAATAGAATTTTCTACAGTGCCCTTCCTAAAGTCGTAGGCCAATAGGGGAGATCCCACAAGACTAGGATTGAAGATTAACCATTTAAGGAGAGGGAACAAAACCACGGTCAAAACCCTTCCTTCTTCCAAGTTACCCAATAATCCATGCCCAAAATGCCCAATGCAAACAAGCATAAGCACCCAATTGCACAATAAAAAGCATACCTTTTGGATTGGATTGCCCACCTTCTAACATATGCTCTCGATGGATGGGTGAGGAAACATACAATTGATGCATGGAGTGGAGATAAAGTAGCACATCACATCATCTATGGATGGCTCTCAGGGGTTGTTGGCTGCTAGTTGGAAGAAAATGACCAAGAGAAACCTCTCCTAGGGGTACCCACATTTGGTGGGCAACACATTCTATGTAAAATTATTCCAAATATTAGGATAATAATAGTGTAGCATACATGAGATGTGTAATATACTAATATCTATGCTTATAAACAATGTTATCAGAACTGGCCAGTCTGACCGTTTTTGGCCCAAAAGTGGTCAGAACCGCGCCTCAGAACCCCAGTTTCAGCGAACCGGTTTCGTGCAGAAAATTTTTGCCTTTTTTTTATTTTTTTATTTTTTAGATGGTTTGCCCACTTGTTACTCTCCCCTAGGCTAGACTAATATTCAAGCCTATGGCCCTTAGCCTAATAATCAAGCATATGGCCCTAGTATTGCTATGCAATTTAGGTAATGTTAAATTTTTAAAGTAAAAGGATGAAAATGAAAATTTAAGGAATCATCCTTTAACTTAAATTTTTAACATTAGCATGAAATGACTCAAGATGTTTGAATTTGAAAGTGAATCCAACCTCATTGGATTTCATATGGAGAGAGTAGAATTTTAGAATTCACTCAAAATCCAGCAAACTTAACAGCTTTACAAGATTTCAAGATTGGGGGGATTGCAACATTTCCATTGGATTTTGTCATGTATGAGGTTATGGAACTAGTATTTAATAAAGAGCACCAAACCCTCTATGTACTTTGAAGTTAGGGCATTGGTTGTCAAACTCCTATATCATGACTCTACTAAAAATGTACCCATCACTCAAACAAAATCTTGACATGACATGCTATGTTTTTTCTATCTTATTTTAATGCCTAAATGGTTATATTGATGGCAAAGGCCCTAATATAGACAATGGTTTTGATGATATGTAGGCATTTGTTGTAGCATGATTTTTTTTGGATACTAGGGGCCATTTAGAGCCCATTTGTTGATGTATTTTCGGTTCATTGATGGATTGCACTCAATGCTATTTTGGTTATGTGCACCCTTACATGCTATGTAAATGAGAACTTTTGCATATTTGTGTATAAATGGATTGGATTCATATGGATGCACATGAATATATTTTTTTTTCTTTAAAATATGAATATTTTATGTGTTTTTGGTAAACCATTTTTTTTCCGGTTCCAGTCCGATTCCCGGTCTACAAGGTTTTTCGGTTTGATCACCAGTTTGGTTTTCATAACATTGCTTATAGATCAAAATATATAAAAGATATAATCCATACTGTTAAGAAGAAATTTTTTAAAAGGTAGCAATTTCTTCACACACCCCTTGTACATCCATCTTAACTAGTGTTTTTTAAGCAATGAGATAGTTCACCTATTGCTTACTATGTATAATAATATCATATCAATAAAAATAGTCAAGGTTGACAAGAAATACCAATAAACGTTGTCACACTCGAAAGATCCTTGATATCCAAGAATGTATTTTTCAAGTCATGTATTCTCCTCTTAAGATAAGCATTGCATTCCTATTGATAAATCAATCATTATATTCTAGTATGAACCAAATTTCACAAGAAAATCAAATAAAGAAAAGCAGTATAAATAAGAAAACAAAAGTGGTTTCAAACTCAACCCACATACCAGCTCAATGTTATGACTGAGTACTTGAATGAACTCTTCTTGCCATATTTGATGACCATGGACATGACCATAATCCTGCATTGTATAACGAATGTCATCATTTTACAAATAAAGAGTAACTATTTATTCTCCCATCAATCAATAATCTTTTGGTTACAACACTTGCATTTCGGTTTTCCAGTTATATTACAACTGGATTATAAATGTATACTCAGCGAGAACTAATCTTTATAGGTATATAGACAAAATCTCCAAAGAACAACAACATCCATCATCTATTAAAAAAAAAGAAAAATGGCATGCATTTGTCAGTTTACATGATTGAAAATTTGATCTGAGGAATCAACAAAGTATTAGACGTACAAATTTCTTCTCTCTGACTTTTAATGCAAAAAAAAAAAAATCGCCTCTTAACAAGAGGTTTAATGGATTTTAACCCTGTGACATATGAACAAAACAACAGTAATGACCAACTATATTTCAACTCTTAACAGCCCCCAATCCACAAGGCAATCCAAGAGAAACAATACCAATGTGTTCCAAAGAGTTTTAGCCCTCTAGGGAAACCTTATCATGCATATAACAAATATGAAAACCACTTATGACAACTGTAAAAGCAACAGCAAATATGCACTTATATTCTTCAGTTATAATATTAAATCACTTAATATTATTTACTCTTAACCGAAGTCATGAACAAGGCACATGGAACATTTTCGTTCTAGTGATATATATATATAGAACATGTAAAAAAATATTGACACAACCAATTACTACATCAATGATGATAAAACACACAAGAAATTACAATATTCAATAGAAATATGTCATAATATAGAAGTTCAGAAATTAAAACCATAAATTATAAATTTCTCATTAAGTAATTTGATGTCACCAAAATCAAAATGTATTACATATATACAGAATCATTGATACTAAAGGTGGGAATGGTAGTGGAAAATAGAAAATATGATAAATACTAGAAACATACATGGAAAAATGTCATAGTTTGTCACTGTTAATAGTCCTCCTCCATGTCAAACTCATCAAAATCAGCACCACTACCACTACTCTCTCCTCGATTTTCCTTGTCCTCCTCTATATCCAATCCAATATTTGCATCTGCTAGTGTGCAGGATAACCCCTCAAGAGGATCAGCATAAGCATTAGCACTAGTTCATTAAGATCCAAGTTAGCTAATGCCACCTCAACACTGTTGTCCAAACCCATATTATCAGGAATCACATCCTACATTTTTGTATTCAACAAGAGAAATTGCTTATTAAGAGTCCCCATGGATTGTTTTGGTATCTTGGTGTCAAACACATCAAGACATGTCTATGGCACATGTCTAACCTGTGGGATACAAACACAGGCCCCCTAAGGGACTTATGTCAAATCAATAAGACATATAGAAATGGAAATTACAAATCATGAAGAATATAAATGGTTGAAAACTAAGTCACAGGACACATCCTCCAGGGTCACGTGTCCCGTATTTCACGTGTCGTACACAGAATACGACCTAAAACGTGTCAAATACGTTTTTGGGCGTGTCCTCCAAAACTGAATACGTACCCTCCATTTTTGAATGCGTGTCCTTAAATCGAATACTCGTGTCCTAGGTTTGGAATACTTGCCCTAACGTATTCCCGCATTTGGACACGTTTTCCACCAAAAATTACAAAAATGATAAAAATTTCGTTAGTTTTCGTTTCTGTTCGGTGTGGTTGCTGTTGCCGTCGTTGTGGTCGTTGCTGCCTTGAACCTTCGTTTGCTGCTGCTGCCTCCGTGCCTTGAACCTTCGTTTCCATTGCCCGCTAGCCGCATTCTCGTTGCTGTTGCTGCCTCCGTGCATTCCAAGTTCCAGACTCCAGTGTTGTTTGGCGTTAAGGTTGCCATTGCTGCCCCGATTGCGTTGGCACTGCCTTTCCATTGCTGCCTCAACTGCCCAGAGCAACGTGTTAACGCCGAATGGTTACACACTGCACAAGTATGTAATATCATATATGATATATCATTTATGTAATCGACCTTTTTTTTTTTACTGTATGCTCTATTTGTGTTAGTGGATAACTTTTTAGAAACAACAAAATAAAGTAATGGATTCATGTTAAAATTATAGGTTGCAACCATGCCTATGTATCTTGGTTCACTGGTGATGTCAAAAAAGTATTAAGCCATCCCCCAAGGGTACAAATCCTGGACAATTTTTGCAGAATGGTTTCTCTTGGACTTGTCCACTAAGCAAAATAAAGTCATGTTATAAGTATAACTTATGTGGAATAGACCCCAATCTCAATTTTTGTATATTAAAGCAACTTTCCAGAAAAGAAGAAGACAGTTGTTTGTTCTAATCTAACTGATGATTAACGAGAACTCTTTTAATGTCCTGTGGAATTGCCACATTCAAACTGCAATAATATTTCTCCTGCTCTCCGTTACTTCTTAAAGATTTAGAAATGCTCACTGCTATCAGTTTGGAATAAAAACCATTGGTCTCAGTTAGGATCACTTGGATTTCCTTGAATATTTTACAGCCAAAATGAAACTCACAATGTGTAGATTTTATAAATCTCAGCATTACACAAAGCATAAACCTGCAGAAAAACAATTTTCCTAATCAGAAATGTGTAAAACTAAACTGAGCCAAACAATATGCAAATGTGATTATTATATATATATATATATATATATATAGGATCACTTGGATTTCCTTGAATATTTTACAGCCAAAATGAAACTCACAATGTGTGGATTTTATAAATCTCAGCATTACACAAAGCATAAACCTGCAGAAAAAACAATTTTCCTAACCAGAAATGTGGAAAACTAAACTGAGCCAAACAATATGCAAATGTGATTATTGTTATTATTATTATTATTATTATTATTATATATATATATATATATATATATATATATAAAACGTGTCCCTCGTGTCCTGTTTTCGAGGTCACGGTGTCTTGTGTCGAATACTCGTATTTACGTGTCCTCCGTGTCTCGTGTCCTCGTGTCATGTGACTTAGGTTGAAAATCAAATATGGAATTTACACCAATCTTGTGTAGCTGGCAAGCTCATTAATATGCATAAAGATGAAGTTCATGTACATGCAATAGCATTATCATAGGGCTAGTTCAATCCTCTATCTTTCCAAAACCCTAGATAAGGAAGTTCAAAATAAAATAGCTCATGCCTACGAGATCCAACAAGCATGCATCACATAAGCATGTCCTCCAAGGTAAGATGTCTTTTCTCTTCACCAAGTACAACCTGGGATTACATATCAAAACTATAATCTCTGAATCTCCAAGGGATGAAACCCTAACCCGAGCCTTCAAAATGCTCCAACCAGTTCAAGAAACCATAGCAATTCTGAGAGAGAGAGACAGAGAGAGAGATCAAGTACGTAAGAAGATCCAAGAAAGAGAGAGAAGTGGTGCACTCCTTTGATCACATCTCTAACACAAGAGAGATGAGAATGAATGAGTGAAGGGCTCTATGCTTCCCCTAAAAACATGAGAGAGAGGTAAGGGATGCCAACAATACATATGTGGGCCAATGCCCTTACAAGTAACCTACAATAATACACGTAGGCTCATAAATTTGGAGTGCTACACTCCAAGGGTACACATGTGAAGCTCCAAGGTGATGTCATCCACAAGGAAGGCCTCAAACGCAAGGCCACTCCACAAGATGTGTCCAATGTTCCTCCTAAAGGCCACCAAAGATTCCAATAATCCTCCAAACCCATGTATTCCACTGGGTCCACTTCCATGCTTGAACATCATCACAATCCAAGCATACTTGATAAAACTTCAAGCCTCCAAACAAGCATCCAAGCTACCCTGCATTGTCTAGGGCTCTATTAGTGCAAATTTAAACACCATAGTGCAGAACATCACTAAGAAACCTAGATTGAGCACATTAATAGGAGAGTTACCAATATAACCTCATCAACTATTACCCTTGTATTTGTAGTTCAACACAATCGACCACAAGGGAGGCTTCCCTAGTAGATCTTAGGGATCAAGCAAAGCAATTAGACATAGGCTAAATTGTTGAGATTTTGAGGTGATGGGGTAGCATCGGATGTGCTCTAGCTCCCAAACCTTGTGAAGGGACTAGAGTACATAAGATCTCCAAGGCTCAGAAAGTGATTTAAGAAATTCCATCCTGTTTAAGAGATATTTAATTAATTAATCTTTTTAATTAACAACCCTAAGTCTAACTTTGGAAAATTAAAAAATTAAAGTTAGTTAAATTATACATTTGATGAAAATGACTTAAGTCACACAGATAAAGCATTTTCTAATCTTAATCGTCGATTCAAGATTATATCATGGACGTTGATGTTTCAACAAGAAAAGTATAAGAAGAGGGCTTGGGGTCAGTTGGAGGACACACATAGTGGCAAAGCACTGAAACTAAGCTAGAATTCTAGGGTGTGGTTTGCTAGGAATTTCATGAGTGTTTCAGCTGCAGTGAGGGGTAGTATTGGCAAGATGGATGGTTTGATCCCAGGCCAAGAGTGCAACAAGGCAAAGAAGCAGCGGAGTAGAGTAGCGCGGAGGAAGCAGCAGCTATGCAGAGCATCCATAGCCCAGCGGAGGCAGCAGGAGCCCAAGAGGGCTAACACAGTGCCATAGAAGGCTGACGCAGTCCCAAGAGGACTGACACTGACCAGCAGGAACAGCGCTGAGATTTTTGAAGACTAAAAAAGGGTTGAGTTCTATAAATCCCGTTTGAGGGTGTGAATCAGTCAGTTTTTTTGTCTTCAGAACAGAAGTATAGTTGCAACTTATTTATTTCTCTGTCGGGTTAACCAGTTTGGTGCATATATTTGTTGTACTTAGATTCTACTTAATAATAAAAACCCTCCAGCAGCCAGAAGACCAGTTTTCCGGCATTGGGTTTTTCCAGGGACAATTGTCCAAAAAAATTCTTGTGTCACTTAGCCATTGTGCATGTTATTCAGTTTAGATCTGTATGTGTATGTATTTACTTCGATGTTAATGCAGAAGATTTCAAATTAATAACTTAATGTAAGTAGGAGAAGTAATAAAAAATTTAACAGTAGGGTTTCTATTCAGAAATTTTCACATGGTATCAAAGTGATTGCAGATCTAGCTGAATCTCCAACAAGAAGGCTGAAGAATCTGTGCTGCAGAAAGCAGCAGTAGCAACAGATAACCCGGAGAAGGCAGCGCAGCAACAGAAGGAAGCAGATCCGAGCAAAGGCAAGGGTGAAGCAGTCTCCACGCAGACTCATGCTGGCCCACGCACTTACTATGTAGAAGTTGCGTTGAGACTGTCTGCTCACGTAAAGGCCAACCAGGGTGACGCAGTCCAGAAGCTGATTGTTATTCAGAGTGCCGGAAGCTGAGATGCAGACCTTCAGTAGTTGTTGGTGGGGTGAAAATTCTATCGGTGCGATATTTAGCCTAAGCTAAGTTGAGGAAGAGTGGGAGGAGAACAGCTTCTCAGAAGATTTCCTGCTAAAGAAGTCTAAAGATTGATCAGAGGATCGAAGAGATTTGATTCATTTGTTTGGCAGACTTCCAAGAGAGAGAGTGAGTTGTCAGAGGAAGCATAGGGTGTCTTTCTCGCCAAGGACCCTAGATCTGAGTCTCTATCATAGAGAGGAGGATTCGTTCCGACACATTTTCTGAGAAGATGGCACCCCATTGACTACGTGATTAGGATAGGTTGGGCGGCTTGTCCAACTTTGCAATCTGGAAGGCTAGAATCTTGGTAGTCATGGAGGTATTTGGCTTGAGGGAGCATGCAGAAAAATTCATGGCCACACCGACCGATGTGAAACTCCTCGAGAAGCACAAAGAAGCAGCGCTACATGCCAAGCGCTTCATTATGGACAGGGTCAAAGATCATGTGGTTCCACACATAGCCGAGAAGGCAATGGCTCATGAGATGTGGGTAGCTCTAACCACACTATATGAAGGAAGATCCATCCAGAGGAAGATGCTTCTAGAGAACGAACTGAGGTTATTCATGATGGCCAAGGGAGAGAAGATCGACCCTTTTCTATCCAGACTACAATCGATTCGAGATCAACTAAATGGCATGGGAGTCAAGGTAGATGACGATGTCATGGTGAGGACTGCTCTCAATGCAGTCACAAAGGACTGGGAAACTTTTGTCCAAAGTCTCTTGGGCAGAGCGGACCTTCCCAACTGGGACAACATGTGGGCTATCCTCCGACAAGAGGAAATCCATCGGATAACGAAAAGGTAGTACAACACTGGTTCGAGCAAAGTGAAGAAGGAAGAAGAGGAAGATGCAACCTTGGCATCAAAGAGGCAGCAAGGGAGAAAGAAGCGTGATCTGTCGAAGATCAAGTGTTTCCAGTGCGGCAAACTAGGACATTTCGTCAGCAATTTTCCTCAGAAGAAAAAGGACAAGGAAGCTTCTAGCTCCAAGGCTGTTGTGGTGGACGATGGCTCCGAAGATGACGTAGCCATGACCGCTCATGAACCACGAAAGTGGGGTGATCTTGATTTCTAGAGCAGTTACAGAGTGGGGGCAGGATCCTTGAGTAACCCAACTCTTAGACCACATACAAGCTGCGGGAGCCTTAAGACGGTAGCGAGGCAAGTGGAGCAGTGGGTGCAGAGAATCACAGATGGAGCAAAGGCAGAGTTGGATGCTGAGAAGGAGCAGCGCAGTGCAGATGCAACAACAGCGCAGAGGGGTTGATGGGACTTCAGCAACGCAAAGCAGGCTTTCTTACGCAGTGCAAAGTTGCAGCAGCGCAGAGGCTTCAGGAGGACAACGTAGTGCAGCAGCAACGTAGTGGACTTCAGTGCAGAAGCAGTGCAGAGGAGGTCTTCTTACGCAATGCAGAGCTGCAACAACGCTGCAGCCTCCAGATGACAGCACAGAATAGTAGCTTATGGAGCTACAATGATGAGATGCAACCCAACTGACTTGTCTGTCAAAGATTGGGCAGGAGTACTTCAGTTGCTTACTCTCAGCAACCAAGTTGTTGTGCAGCAAATCGCAGCATGATGCAGCAGATTTGAGAGGGAGTTGCAGTATGGATGTAGCAGTGGCGGTGGCAGCGTCATGGGCAGCAGAACAAAAGAGCAGCAACAGCGCAGCGATGAAGGATAGCAGGCAAAGCATCAGCGTAGAGACCCACAACAGAGATCAATGCAGAACTTCAGAGTGAAGTATTGTTTCTAGACCACATTCCTCGCTAAGAGGGAGTGTTGAGATTTTGAGGTGTTGGGGTAGCATCAGATGTGCTCTAGCTCCCAAACCTTGTGGAGGGACTAGAGTACATAATATCTCCAAGACCCAGAAAGAGATTTAAGAAATTCCATCATGTTTAAGAGATATTTAATTAATTAATCTTTTTAATTAAGGACCCTAAGTCTAGCTTTGGAAAATTAATTTCAAATTCATTCATTAAAACATATGGTAAAAAATAATGAAATGTAATCAAACATCTTATAATCTTAATGATCGAGTCAAGATTAGATCATGGTCGTTGATGTTTCAACAAGAAAAGTATAAGAAGGGCAGGAGATGAGATGGAGGACCCCTGCCACGGTGGCAGGCTTAAAACTAAGGTGGGTGCAGGGTGTGGTTTGCTAGGAATTTCATGAGTGTTTCAGCTGCAGTGAGGGGTAGTATTGGCAAGATGGATGGTTTGATCCCAGGCCAAGAGTGCAACAAAGACAGAAAGCAACAGGCCGAGCGAGCAAAAAAGGAGGCCAGGCTAGGCGGGCGTGGCCCGGCGGGGGGGCAACACAGAGAGACGCGCAGAAGGCCGGGAGAGAGTGACAGGTGCAGAGAAAAGTGAGCAATCTAAGAGGCCCGACGTTGGCGGGCCCGGGCGACGCGGGCGGGGTAACCCGGTGGGGAGCAATGGAGCCTTCTTCGACAGCGCCGAGGGCGCGCGAGGGCTTCCAAAGCATTTGGAGTTTTGAGAAATGAAAGAAATTTGAGTTACAGCAAATCCATTTAGGGTGTGGTCAGTGGTTTGTATTCTAGAGGACATAGGTATATTCTTGACTTATTTTACTTTCTCTTGTCAAAACAACCAGTTTGGTGCCCAAATTTGTTGTACTTAGATTCTGCTTAATAACAAAAACCCTCCAACAGCCAGAAAACTAGTTTTCCCGCATTGGATTTTTCCAGGGACAGTTGTCCAGAAAATCCTTGTGTGTCACTTTGTCATTGTGCATGTTATTCAGTTTAGATCTGCATGTGTAGATTGTTAATGTATTTACTTTGATGTTAATGCTGAAGATTTCAGATTAATAACTTAATGTAAGTATGAGAAGTAAATCATAAATTTAACAGTAGGGTTTCTATTCAAAAAATTTCACATAAATGTCCCCTAAGGATTCTACAAGAAGACTCACTTAAGGCAAAGTATGCAATGATTAGGGTTTTGGATGATTTAAGGTATAATTCCAAGAGAGCAAGTGCAAGGTTTCCTATGGTTCAATCTAAAAGGATCAATTTAACCAATCAAGGTTCAAATAGGTTCTCGAACACATGCAAACAAGAAAACATACTTTGTTATTATAAACAATAGATTAAATCAAAAATTTACAGCATACAAATATTTTATAGCAATAATAAGGAAACACCCTAAAATCAATGATAAATCAGTAGAAAATTAGGGCTAATTACTGAGTAAACAAAAGAATGAATCATAACAATTTTCCATGGTGGAAAACACAAATACCAGTAAAATAAACACTAGGTGTCAAACCTAATTTGTGGCTGAAAATGTATGTAAAATGATATTGTTACGTTTCTTGATAAATGCATAAAGTTCTAACCCTAGGGCAATAATATCTAGGGGAAATACTACTAAAAATAAATGATTTTATTGTAACCTCGCCCTAATTTACCCTAGAACTAATAAAAGAAAAATATTTAGGGTTTTAAAAGATTCGCAAGAGATAAGACTAGCACTGTTCTCCATTTAGGGCTAATGGAGTCTAGGAGTTAAAATCTTTGGAAGAAAGATGGATGTGGATTCAAAAACTTTAATGAAGACAAACCATGGTTCTTCAACTCTTTAGCCCTATCATCCTTCTATCTTCTTTGGAGATTAAAAGGGAGAGAGCTAAACCTAGGTCACCTCAATAGGAACTCGATGAAAATTTTGTGCAAGGAGCTTTTAGAGCCATAAAACATCAACAAAACCTTAGTAAAAAAATCATTATGTGATGTTCCCACTTAGCATTTTTTGCTAAGTGAAACATCAATTTTGGCCATTTCGTCTTAATTCATGTTTGCACTTGGGGAATGTGGGTTTAGAGGCCCCACATTGTATTTTTTATTAAAGGCAGCCCAAACATTAGAGTTGGAGGGGAAATATTGCGGCTCTAGTGGAGCGTCGGGGCCACCCATAGAGCAATATGGCCCACATGAGGAATACACACTCATTGGTGCGAGATTGATGGAGAGAAATCGAGTTGGGCCCACATGAGAATTTTGGAGGCACTTTGACAGATATGAAGGAAAGACACTAATTTTGTCATTCTTGATCATTTGTTAATTTGTCTTAGACAAGCACGATTGATCTGAAGCCAAGTCTGCAAGTGTTGTTCAGCACACGAGTGTTTCCGAGCGGAAATCTCAACCCTTGCTTCAATGGACTTCGAGTGTCAGCCCAAGGAGGAAGTCTCACCTATTCCAATTTGAACTAGGAGCATAGGTTGCGAGTTTGGAGAGTTTCCAGCAGTAGCAGCATAGTGACTGCGTAGTCCTTGGAGGAGCCACACTTGGTTGTTGAGGAGAGAAGGGAGTTTGGGCCTAAAACTTGAGGAGTCGTCTGGGGAAGTGTTCTGAGGGAGATTATAGCTATTTTTGGGGCTCTTTTTAGCAAGATTGACAGGTGGGTCAAATTACCCAGTAGCAGAGCCATTGAGGGGAAAGAGGGCTGAATTTCCAAGGTCAATCATTGGTCGATTCCTTCGTGGATTATTATGAGTATTTGGTGGAGAGACCAAGATTAATTTCCCAGAATTTTCTGAGAATCTGAGGAGGCTGTAGCAGCAGTTCTTTACATCCAACAACATATTTTCTAGGCAGTTCAGCACAGAGCCAAGAGAGAGCAGCACCACATTAGAGAGGGACTTCATATCTTCCACTTGGACTTTGCTAGCTTTCCTTGTGCACTCTTTCCAGCACCACATTGTACCCTCTTATTTATTAATAAATGGCTCAACAATGCAGTTTTTGGCGCAATTACATGGACTGATTTATGTGTTTTCTTTTCGTGATTTTTATGTCTATGCATGCTTTGTTATTTACTGTAAAAATTCCCTAGGAATATTACACATTAAAACTAAATTCATCAACAATAACAAGACAAAGGAAGATAACTTGCATTAACATAGCACATATCATCAAAGAATCACCAATAATCATCCATGAGATAACCATCCATGGAAATTCCTCCACAATAAGGTCGCTACTCTAGTGCTCCATAAAACAATAGAGAGATAAAACGAATTAGCTACTGCGAGTTATCTCCAAGTGTGACAATGAAACAATGAGAGGAATCGACATCCTATTTATAGAAGCCAAGGTAGGCAGATTTCCACTAATTTGGCTTGAAGAAGCCCTAAAATACAAGTAATCCATGATATGAGTGAATAAGTCACTAAGAAGACCCTAAAAATTGTTGATTTTTCAAGGACTTCCGAACTGATAATTACTACTAATGATTTCTTAATTAAATTACTTTTGTATTCACATTCACCATTAAGCAATTACACAAAATATCTCAACAGTAGAACGAATAATGACAGTAGAGACAACCAAACAAGAGACACAAATATTTACCCTATGAAACCCTCTTCTAGGGAAAACACCAGCCAACTTTTCTTAGAGAAATTATCCAATTCAATGAGAGAAACAAGTTGATATTCCCATCAAAAACAAAGTCAAACTAACTACAAACATACCTAGGTCAAACCTAGTGAACCAGAGACAAATTTGGCCTCCTGATATTTCGGCCTCCTGCACTTTCCTCAGAAATTTTGGCTTGCTTCAGATTCGATTTGCCTCAAAGATTTAGAATGCTTTAGAAGACTTCAATCTGCCTCAAAAGGAACTTCATTCTACCCATAAACTTGGTCTACCACAAAAGACTCCTTTAGAGAAACTCAACATCTTTCCTTAAGTCCTTTGTATGTCTAATCAGAAGATATGTTCATCATGTGATCCAAATTGTGGTTTAATGGAACACGACGAATGTTGGATATATAGTAGATTAGAGTGCACCAATAAACACATCCCTTGGGCTGGGCCAACTTAAGCAATTTGAGTCACTTGATTTTGGAGGCAATTTGGAAATTTAAATTTTGTTTTCCCTCTTTAATTTGGAGTCGGCTTAAAAATCAATTTATACTTATCATTTCTCTTGCTTTTAATGGGCTAAAATAAAATTATTAAAACTAACCATAGCTACAAAAATTCAACACTCCCTCTTAGCCAGGTAGGTATTCATAATAACTTCTTCAGATGTTTTCTTGTTGAAAAATTCTCTAAGCAAAGGTTGAAACAACTCAACATCCATCATCAACATCAGCATCATCATCATCAACAGCAGCATCAACTAGTCACCATAATTTTGGTCAGCACCTCTGACCCAAGGTATACAGACTAGTGTTGGTTCAACATAATCCTAGTTAGTACCTCTGACCCATGGTGAAACCCTAGGCACACACTCAACCCATCTGGGGAGTAATCTGGGTCAGATGCCAAAGCCTCCCACTCAACCCTTATGGGGAGTAATTTTGGGCCAAATGCTAAAGGCACCAACTCAACCCTACCCGGGGAGTAATTCTAGGCTTAATGCTAAAGGAAACAACTCAACCCTACTGGTGAGTAATTTTGTGCTTGATGTTGAAGGCACCCACTCAACCCTACTGAGGAGTAATTCTAGGCCTACATAATCTTCGGACCGTTCTCCCTAACCAAAATACATGGCAACTTGGTTAACACCTTTGACCTTGAGAGAATGGTTGTCCCCAATGCTGCAACATCAACACTCCCTCTCACTGAGAGAGCCATTCTCAACCAATCCAAGCTTGTCCTTGAAGTATACAAACTTCACCTTGGAATAGAGGCTTTGTCAGCAACCTTCTCGTTTATAGAATAGTATTGGAGCCACACTGCTCCCTTATGTACCATGTCTTAGTAATAGATCTCAATGTGCTTTGACTTGCCATCAAGATCATTTCTTGCACCTGATCAAACAATCCACCAAATAGCTTATGAATCTAACCAAGTTGCAATATAGTCGGCCTCTACAATACTGAGTGCAACAAATGTATACTTCTTCTTCATCTAAGAAATCATAATGGAGCCTAAACTGAACCAACATCATGATGGACTCTTTCTGCCGTCTCCACTCTCTTCCCAATCTGAATATGTATATTCTAGCAGCTACAATTCATCATTTCAATCCATATCCAATTGTACCATGTTGGTACTTCAACACACGTTGAGCCACATGCCTTGGCTCAATCATTCCTTTACTAGAGCCATCATCACAATTGTTGTTCGATCACCCTGACTGGGTGCTTTCTTTGACCAAGGAGATAGTGCATCAAGTCTAGGTCCTTCATCTGAAACTCAGAGGTCAACTCCCTCAAAAGCTGAAGCAAGGATTAATCGCTCCCTTTATCTCGTGAGTCTTGCTTCCATAAGAAACAAGTCATATGATAACAAAATCGACCTTGATCCATTAATCTAAGAATACCAAGTTTGAGGTGCATGTACAAAAGCCTTCTTCCGTTTGCAAGCAAGGGACTCCTTCATGTACCTCAAAAAAATTGAGGTAACTCTATGTACACTTCCTCCTCAATTACTTCATTGAGGAAAATGGTCTTTACATCCATCTAGTTGCATCAAGTCTAGGTCCTTCATCTCAAACTCAGAGGTCAACTCCCTCAAAAGTTGAAAGCAAGGATTAACAACTCCCTTTATCCCGTGAGTCTTTCTTTCATAAGAAACAAGTCATATGATAACAAAATCGACCTTGATCCATTAATCTAAGAATACCAAGTTTGAGGTGCATGTACAAAAGCCTTC
This sequence comes from Pinus albicaulis, assembly GCA_034641835.2. Classification (NCBI taxonomy): domain Eukaryota; kingdom Viridiplantae; phylum Streptophyta; class Pinopsida; order Pinales; family Pinaceae; genus Pinus; species Pinus albicaulis. The sequence continues at coordinate 1,477,185,629 of CM076581.1, forward strand.
TTCCATTTGCAAGCAAGGGACTCCTTCATGTACCTCAAAAAAATTGAGTTAACTCTATGTACACTTCTTCATCAATTACTTCATTGAGGAAAATGGTCTTTACATCCATCTAGTGTAACCTTCAACAAAAATCATAGAGATAATAATTCTAACAGAAGTGTGCCTAACAATTGGAGCAAATGTCATGACATAGTCTTCTCCCTCCTACTAGGAGAATTTTCATGAATCTTGCTTTGTACTTCTTTATGTTGCCATTTGTTGCATGCTAGGTCTTGTAGATCCACTTGGAAGTCACCACAGACTTCCCTTCAAGGCTCGGCACAATTTCCATATACACATTTATTTCATACTTATTGGCCTGACAATCTACTCCCTTTGAACTAGAAGTTCTTCTGGTCATTTGGCGTGGTTCTAGATGTTTGTACTATTTCTCCCTCTTGAACGCAAATCACTCATCCTGAGAGAATCCTCTTCCCATAAACTTTGCTTTCTTCCTCCTGATGCCTCCACTTGCTACCAGAGTCTTGGTTGCCTTTACAATGTACTTGCAAACCTCATTAGGATGCCAAGGTAGAATGATTATAGCCAAGTAAAAGATACAAAGACAAGTGATTGATCTGAAATAAAGCAAAAAGATATGAAATACTTATCTTTGAGAAATGAATGGAATTTGTCAGCTTCCTTTGGATCCTTTCTTTCTTTGTAGAAACAATTGAAAATTCATTTACAAATTCATCATCTTCATTCTTATCATCAAACATTGATGCATGTGCTTGCATTTCCTTTCTTGCAAGAGCCAGGATTTTTTCATTCAGCAGAATTATCAACTATTGAAACTTTGAATCTAGATCTAGGGTTTTTTCCACAAACCCTACGAATTTCTTAATTATATCCTTCAAGATTTATCTAGGGTTTACAATACCTAGGACTACCAAATCTTCCAAGAAAGGCTCATAGCACAGGTGTTATGACTTCTCTTCACAACTCCCTTTGTTTATGGAGTAACTTTCTTGAATCAAATCAAATTGATCATATCTCAAATACTTGAAGGAAAAACTCTACCATATAATAATATGTTCTAGAAACAACCAGGAACCTTAGCAACATCTCAACAAATACAATCATAACCATAGTAGTACAATGCAAGGCATCTTTAGTATACAAGATATATTTGTAGTAGTGCAGGGTTCATGCAATTACCATTGTGCTTTTGAACAAATACTCTACAATATAATGCAGCATCTCCAAAGGAAATATCCTTACACAGGCTTGTACAAAACTTCAATCTAATACAGTTCAAGTTGCCAAAATGATTTTGGTACTGGTGTACGTATCATACTTAACATAGCTTGTCTTGCCTTAGGTTAGGCCTCCTCTATGACGACATCGAACATTGAACCATAGGCTAAGAACTCTTCTTTGTTGATAATTTCCAAGTATATTAAATCCAAAAAAAAAACTATCATCAACTTCACCAAGTTTTCCCAGGTTGTTATTACCTCTTGATATGGCTTGCATGCTACCGTTCAGCAAATGTATCATCATTAGATGAGAAGTAATACACAGTATGTAATATCCTTACACAAGAAATGCCTTTCAGGTTTTAAGACAAGTAAGATCATCAAATTTGTCAAATTGTTTTGCTATAGTTAATATAGATGGGACAGTTCATCCAAACCATGAGAGGACAAGAATGTGCCATCGAATCCCATGTCTCTATGATGAAGAAGTCACATGGTTATGTTATCAATCAAACAAAGAAGTTCAAGCGAATGTATAATGATTCAATAAGGTTTGTAATATGCTTCTTTAGCATAATATGGCATTCCAACGATCTTGCTCTATAGACGAACCCTCAACACATTGTAATGACAGTGATCCCACTTTTCATTTCATTTTTCACTGTCTAGATGTGTAAGGATTAGACTCAAGCATCTGAGGCTTCGTATTGTAATCAAATATATTAACAATGTGCTTGGATTGTGATGATAAAATAACAAATTGCATGATATCCCATAGAGTCCTTAGATACATTACAGAATTGTTGAATGAACAATGATGACAACTAATATTCACCTTTGAAGCATCACTTAAATAATTTGTGATGAATGGGCATAGAATTTGCTTACTAATTTTGTGTAAAAATTGAATCTCAATCTGAGAAGTAAACTTTTCTTGGCAGATATCATCAACAATTTTTGTTTGGTCTTTTGAGGCATCTCGATCTTCCTTAAAACATCAGTACTAATAGGAATAGTTAGGGCTCTCTGAGATAACTAGTTCTATCCAAGATGAGTACTTTCCATAACATTATTATGATCTCAAATAAATATTCTCGACCTTCTGGCAATCAACTTTCATAGAATCTTGACCTCTTAATGAGTAATTTAGAAGAATTCAGACTCCTCTTTCAAATGGGATGAATCTAGTCTTCAATAGAATTCAAATCCTTAAAAATAAGATTTCTTTCCTCAGTACTTCATTCTTCAATAAGCAATTTCGTCAAACATCCTCAGCCTTCTTGTTCTGGGACTTAGACCCTTTTCATTTGTACCTAGGGCTCTTTTCAAATCTGGATCAAAACGTTTTGGATAGAGCTCGACTCTTAGGGACTTGATCTTTTTAAGACCTTGATCCTTCCATAAGGTGCGCAAGACTTCGGCCTTCTAATTGATCAGAACTATAATGTCTTTAGTTGTTCTAAGGTTTTCTGCATTGGAATAGGTCTACAAGATTCGGATTAGGGCTTTTATTGGCTGCTCTTTCACCATTGCTCTGATTCCATGTTGATTTTTCAAGGTCTTCTAAACTGATAATTACTTCTAATGATTTATTAACAAAATCCCTTTTATATTCACATCATCATTAAGCAATTACACAAAGGATATCAAGAGTAGAACAAATAATGATAGTAGAAAACATAATGACAATAGATTATGCCCTATTATAGAGGGCTAAAAATATCGCAGTTGTTGGATCAGACTTATCACTGAACAAAGATTAGCCCTCAAAGGTCAAATTAAGGGAACATTGAGATGCATTTCTCCCTTGGGTACAATGTCGTGTTAGGATTTCTCTTTTTCTTTCTATTTGAATTTTTCTTTTTGTAGCCTAGTTATGGGGAATACAACTTCAACCCTGCCCCCATTGTAACTTTTTCTCTCAAATGATCGACAAAGGGACGGCTCATTAGCTCATTCTTGGCTTCCGTGGGCTAGATTCATAAAGGAGACATTAATAAAGGGAGTCAACTAGTAAATAAAACATCACAATTCATGATGAATTTATAAAGTGACATCTTAGGAGACAATAATAAAAGTGATGAGGACAATTTTAGAAAAATAAATAAAAATTAAAAGAGGGAAACAAATTCAAATTGGAGAAAAGGAGGGAAACTGGAAAAAGGAGAATTAAAAGAGAGGAAATTGATTTCCCTCTCATCATTATCCATTTGTCTTTTGGAGATTGGATTGGAGAGCACATCTCATTTCTCCCTTCTGTTATCACCCCGCCAGATTTCCAAAGTTGAAGAAGAAATCCGAACGGAGGTAACCACAAACCAATCTTTTGGCTTGGTACCAAACTGGAGAGGGCTCTCTCCACACGGTTATAGCCAAGAGGGCTGCATAAATTAGGGTTTTAGGCTAGGTAGGAGTTCAGGGGTTTTAACTTGATTTGATTAGGTTGTTGGATGAGGATATTAGGTCAAAGAGGCTAGGTCAAGGAAAATAAGATTAGGGTTACAGTCCATTCAATGGGGCAAGGTAGGTAGGAAGGTTAGCACATTAGGGTTCTTGGGATGGAATGATTCAGATTGGTGAGGAGCTAGGAAGAGCATGAAAGATGAATTCTTCGTAAACTGAAAGAAAGATGAACAGACTATGAAAACTTTCCCAAAACAGAGCATGTGAGATGAATTATGTTTCTCTAACTTGAAAGTGATCATACAATAGACCTGAAATGGAAAATGGACCAACAATACATTCATACAAATGAAACAAGAGAAGAAACAATGTTGGACAACCATACCATAGGTATCCCAAAGAAATAGCTGCAACACTTTTATTAAGCTCCTGCCAAAATGATTACAATAGAGTCTCGGATCAAGATGCCAACATCCAACTGATTCCAACCTGTGAAATGACTAAAAAATGACATGATATAGGCCTCAAACAAATTCCTCCCAGCCTCAGGGGTCTAATCCATGAGAGGATGAGCAGTTCCACCAAAAACTGAGCTAAATACCTAGAGTGTAGGGTGGTCAAACAAACTCATCCCTTACTTTTTGCAAACTGATTCATTACACTTCATCATGAGTTTTCATCTAATGTATTTACCCTAGGTAACAGTGAAAACATGAAAATTACATTTACATCATCAATTACATAAGTAAAATCTTGATTTCCCAAGACAAAAATCATTTTTGTTGAAAAAAACAGAGAAAAATCAGAAAAAGTCAACTGTGCCCTCAAAATGCCAGGTGAGCCTTCCAACTTGCAGTTGAGTTTTGGATGGGCTCTCGGTGTCCAAATTGAGCTCAGGATAGCTCATTGGAAAGCGTATCATGTCTACTTTCCAGATCTATGCTTCGTTTGCAGAATGGACTTGACTTGACCTCTCAAAACTTCATTCTCCCGAGACTGCTTAGTGCGGAGCGCCAAGCTGAAAAAGGAGGCAGAACTGTGATTTTTAGGGTATTTTTTCATTTTTTCACTTATCATTTGTCCAAAACAAGCTTAGCAAAGTTGCTTTCTTGTATTTATTCATCATAATGAATCTAATGGTGGTCTCCTTTTGGCCCAAAAATGCCTCAAACAAAAGCGCAACGCCCTCCTGGCTTTCTTGTTGTCACAAAACTGTCTTGGAATGCACAAAATTTCCAAAATTTCCAAAAATTTCCCAAAACCTATCAAAATTTGGTGAATGATGACTGATGATGAAGGTTATGCATGGAATGAGGCTTCAGCATAAATATCAAGCCTCCCTTCCTCTTTTTGCATGGCTAGGGTTTCAATTTTTGCATTTGCCCTCTTAAGTTTTGACCTTGCAATCTTGTTTCTTTTAGCATAATGTTTTGTCGTCCTTCTCTGAATATCATTGTCTTTCCTTGCCTTCTCCAGGAGCTTCTCAAGATGTTGGTTGGCCCTGTTAAGCCAATGCTCCTGGTCTTCCTTGATCATGATGGCAAGTTATTCATTCAATGTCAATTGATTTGCAAGTTCACCTTCTCTTTTCTTCTCTAGTTTTAGAGCTCTTTTTAGCCCTCTAGTCCTAGGCCTTTGTCTTGGTACTTGTTCTTCTGTTTCATCTATCACACCATATGTTTCGAATGTCTCTTCAAGCAAGACTTATCTTTTTTTGCCTCTCTTTGAGCTTTGATGAATTTGACTTCATCAATGAGATGTATGGTATTTAGCTGCTGGTTCTCCTGCTCAAGAAAGGTAATGACAAATTTAGCTCTCTCAAGATTAGTTTGTAGTTCTCTAATCTTGGCTTCTTTTTCTTTGATGGCTCTGCTAGTGATCTCAGAATCATCTTGCTGACTCAAATCAACAAGGTCAAAGTCCATGTTTGTCTCATGAAGATTTTCCTTCTCATGCTTGATCTCTTCTTGAATATCAGCCTCTGTCACCTTTTGTTTTCCTTTGTCTACCTGCTTTGCCAATGAAGAAGGCAAGGTCCCTCCCACAATCTGTGGGGCAAACACTTTCCTATGACCTCTCTGGTATGTTTTTGCCAGTATGCTCAAATCAACCCTCTTAGGCTTGCTAATCTCAACTCTACTTGGTGACCCAATGTGCACATGAAATGGTGATGGTGGTGGTGAAATGGGTGGAGCAGTTTGAGTTGATGATGAAGTGGGTATTGTGGGATGAGATGGAGGAATGGATATGGAAGGATTGTTGGAAATACTGAGAGGGGGGTGAATCAGTATTTCTTTTCAATTGTTAATTTTACCTGTTAGATCACTTATATTTAGAGCACAAAATGAACAATGATGGAATAGATACTTTTATTAATTTCTTCTTTACAATAAGTAAAGTACAATAATGATATAGGGCTCCAACCCTATCTCTGGTATAGGCTCCGACCTGGTTTCTTGAGTACTCCAATCCTTTAGGGCTCCAACCCTATCTTCCAAGGCACCGACCTTGTCTCTATGAGGCTCCAACCTCTTGGGCTCCAACCCTCAACTTCACTTCGTCAAAATATGTTTGGTTATTCTTCACGGCTCCCAAAGTTTTCTTCAATGAGCCCTATCACACTTAGTCTCCACGTCACATCTTCAATGACAACCTTGATCTTCACATGAAGGTGTCACCACTACTCTTCATGGTTCCCAAAATCTTGTTTCTTCAAGGTTACATCATGATGACATCAGCAATGCATCATGGTCTCCAATAATATCTCCAATAGGCTTCTAGATGACTCCCTAAAGTATGCTCAAGAAGGTCTTCAAGGTACTCTCCAAACAAGTCTTCCAAACCCTTCAAAGTAACATTAGAGAGTGCTTCAACTTGGTCCTATTCTGTTCACAAGAGGAGACTCCAGCAAGTTTTGTCTATCCAAGCCTAACAAGGCTGCCCAACTTGCAATAAATCTGCCCAATCAAGAATGTCTTGAGACAATTCAGAAATGCCTACAGGGGTTCTTTAGTAGGCTGCTTCAAGGTCTTTCAAAGTGTCTTCAGTAAGAAATCTTCAAGTCTGCTACTTCAAAATGACTCCAAGACTTTTTGCTTCAAAGCTTATTCAATTCTGCCCCAACACCAAATCTGCTTCAACAAATTCTGCAAGAAGGCTTCTACAAAAATTCTATTAGATGCTTCAGCAAGGGTGCTCCAAAATAGGTCTTTAGTTATATCTTCTAGCTCTTCACTTGTTCCAAAGAACACAAGAGGAGAGACTGCTCTAAATCTAGTCTCAAACACTCTTATGCATAATAGTTCTTTTAAGTCTTATGCTTCAATTTAGCTCAATTCTTTTCACAAGAGGCTAGGCTACTATAAATGTCCTCAGACTTGCTTCAACGATTTTTCTTCACTGCACCTACCACAAGTTATCACTGCAACAATTTTTCTTCACTGCACCTGCCACAAGGTATCACTGCAACGATTTTTCTTCACTGTTCAAGGTATCACTGCACCAAGTCCGAATTGTTGGTCCTCCTTCAAACAAGTCTTAAAGGTCTTCTCCAAAGTTCTCAACAATGCTCCTCTGCCCTAACTGTTATTGTCTCCTTATTTCAGTGAAGTGACAACTTGGATGTGGCTGTCATATGATGCCACAAACACAATTAAAATAGTCATTAAAACTTTGGCTTCCACAACATAAGTAACCCCAGCAAACCGAGCTACTGTACTAGTACCAATCTTCTGCAATGACGATCGGGCTCCTTGAACAGTCTGTTCTCACAGTCCGGGCTTCTAAAATGAGGTTTGGTACACAAAACGAGGTGTTGAGTTTGGGTGTTTCAATAAGCCAAGGTCTATTCCTATAGTGGCTTATACAGACCCGAAATTGCAGAGATATTACTAGTCCAAAGTTTCAGAATTGCAGGTCTGTGGTGCTGCAATAAAGGATCAGGTCCAAGTAATAGTGCTTAAGTAGTTGTCTGAGTTGTTGTTACTGAGGTTGCCCTTACATCTTTCACAGTTCCTAGCCCTTAATATGGTGATTGTTCCACTAATTTGTGCCTCCAAGGTACTGATCCTTGAATTCTGGTCTTCACAGCAGATCCGAGTTCTTCATAAATCTGCAATTCCACGGTTTGAAAGATATCCAACACAGAAGTATGCCCAAACAATCTTCTTTCCTTGGCCTCCTATTAGTTCTGTATCTTATCTCTGAAATTTGCACCGAATTGATGGTGAAAAAGGAGTATTGGACGTCATATTTATACAGGTTTTGACCTATGACGAATAGACACGTCTGTTGGGTGAAGGAGTATGAGCCTACACAAGTCGGCTCAAGTCGACTAGGCAAAAATAATAATTTGTTTAACTTATAAATTCAATTTCTCATAATATAGGAGGTGTTAGGAGGCATATAACAGCTCGTTAGAAAGGGAAAAATATTCTCTACAAGCTGGTGTCAATTTCATCCTTAGGTGAGGTCATCTTCCGATCAAGAAATTTATTTATCTTTGTCGTTGTTCTTGAAAGTTTTAGTTCAAACCATGAGATGACTATTTTGGAATTTGCTTTTGTGCAGTCCTTGATTCTTTATGGATAAGGATATAGGGACAAAATTAAGGGCTTTTCCATAAGGCCTTCAAAGTAGTCTTCCAATCATCATCCATATCATTAAATGTGTTATCATGATTTCCAACTATGTCATCATATGTCATCAAGTATAGTGTAGTTATTTGTCTCATCATAGGCACATGATAGGCACTTAGGATTTACATCAATATTTAGGGCATTATGATCATTAGGTATTTAGGACAAGACTTTTTCCTAAGTGGCATGACATCTTTATTAGTGGCATGTGCTCTTAGTATCTTCATTAATAGCATCCTTAGCACCTAGGGATTGCATGAGGTATTGACATCACAATAATATTTGTCATCTCGATTAATGCCATAATGACATCAATGACAACCTTGATTAACAAGGATGAGATGGTGGAGGCACAGCTTGAGCATGTTGAACTGGTGGAGTAGTGAAGATGTCATTTCTATGAAAGTACTCCATGAGATGTTCAATTGATCAAGGTGTTGGAAGACTACGATCTTGATGAGGGAATGGTGAAAATGACTTCTCATATGGTGGTCCTAATCTCTCTTTTGAACAAGATAAGACATTGTGTCAATGCTCCTAAAGAGAAAATAAGGTATGTTGAGCATTTTGACCCTTGTGAAGTGCATTAATAACCAGACAATAGGTGTAGAGTCTCAAGAACCTTCCTTCACAAGTAAAGTACTTCATGATGATTTTCATGATGGGGGCATACCTATCCAGGAGATAAGAGAAAGGAAAGACCCTCTTTCCTTCAATTTTGTACCTTGGCTTCATGTAGGGCTCATAGTAATGATCCTCCAAGTCTTTTTGTTTGTACCATTTTTCACCAACATTCGGAATTCCAGTGGCAGCTACTATCATGGCTATGGATACTGTGAATGTGACACCAACAAGGGTTACTTGGTTGCCATGAAGATTAGAAATGAACAACCTGGTCAAAACAGGGTGATATTGGACCCTTTGTATTTTTTCACAGTAATCAAAGCATCCTACATGCTTGAAACATGTCATAGCCATGGGAGAGGCCATGAGTTCTTTGGTGTTTGGAGGTTCAATTCTAAGGATCCTCCCTCCTTTGTGTGGCCTCCTCTCTTCCCTTTCTTCTTCCTCACTGATTTCTCAGTTTTCTTCTTCCATAGTGTCTTGGCTAAAAACCCTAGGGAGATGATGGGAGTGAAATGTAGCTATAGGGAGGGTGGAATGGGATGAGAAAATTTAAGGAGATAGGGGAAGGGGTTTATGAAATGACGGAGGTGACAGGAAGTAGAAATGATAAGGGAATTGTGAATGGGAATTTAATTACAGGTTTAGGGATTTGGGGAGCCTAGGGAATTGAAGCACCTGGGTCTTAGGGTTTTGGGAAAAAGGGCTTTGGGAAATGGAGATAGTGATATAGGAGGTAGGGATAGGGTCAATTGTAATGTAGGAAAGGAATGTGAGGTGGTAGGGAATGGAAATTAGGGATTTGACAGTGATACTAGGGTTTTAAGCTCAAGAAAACATCAAATCTTGCATTCAATATCAAACACCACACAAATTGATTTGAGGAGAAGAGGAATGGTGTAACTATGGCTTACTTGCTTGCTGGGGAGCGTGGGCAATGATTTGTTGAAGTTTGAGAGCAATGCAATCGATTTGGAGGCTCACTGAGTGTTTTTGGGCAGTTATGCAACGCCTGCTACAAGTGCGCCCTCCCTTTGCCAAGTGTGCAGCGCAAGCTACAGGTGCGCCCTCCTGAAGTCCAGGTGCACAGCGCCACACAAAAAACTCAAATTTTTGCCCCTCAAACTCGAATTTCGTGTTGTGGAGGTGGTGACTCAACGCTGCAAGGGAGAAATGAAGATGAATTTGATGTCTTGAGGGCCTTTATACTTGGTGCATTGATGATTTGAGCCTTGGAACCCACTTTCTTCCTCTATCACTCACTTAATCTTTTGAAACACTGTCCTTTCACTTGACTCTTTCTTTTTGAAAAATTGATCATTTGATGTGCTTTGAGAACTCTAGGATTTGATTTCTTGGTGCCTTGGCATGCTTGGAACACTTTGTTAGCAGCTTGGGAACTTTGTATTTATTACATATAAATGACATAAAATTACAAAATGAAAATTAAAAATTACATCTTTTTGGAATAAGAATTACAATTCAGGATAAAAATCACAACTTTGAAATGATAATTACATCTTTGCAAATCATCTCTTTACATAGTAAAGAGATGTTTATTTTGTTCACTCTTTCACTTGCTGACCTTATGCAATGGAATGGAATTTTTATTGAGACCTTGGAAACCCTAATGGACCTAATGGGACCTTGAATAACCCTAAAAGACCTAATGAGACCTTGCATGACTGAATTTTCAAGATGGCATGATGACCTCATGACTAATAAAAATGGTATAATAAAATTGACTTTATGGATTATGTATTGTCAGCAAGGTATGAAAGTATGTCGGCAAGTAACCAAATTTTGAGGAAGAGTGATGTTTTTGGACTAGGATTACCATCAGTGACTAATTTTTTGCATGACCTCACGGAATGATAAAAAAAAATTGAGTGGGACCCTTAAAATAATATGAAAAGAGGAGTTTTGATCACTGATGGCAAGATGCAAATACTGACACTAACACCTTCGACGAAAACCCTTGGAAGAAAATTTGGTTTCAGTGGATAATCATCCACCCTAGCCAAATTGGAGGAGGGATTACACGAATCTCTCATCGCATTTAACCGTTAACGAAATTTAGCTTGTCAAGAAAATCAATGGATATGATTTGTCTTGTCAAGGAATTGATATCCAACACACATGTCTTAGAGTGGCTCATTTGTGGGAGAGTTTAAGTTCCACCTACTAGTAGATTCATTTGATGATTTTGTGGTGGCAGTAGAGAATTGATTGGGCCGAGTTTGAAGCCAAAGATCAAAGAGCAACCAGAGACCCACAAGCATAGAAGGAAGGCAGTCAAGGGGCTCCGTGGCTGTAACAACACATAAAAAAAAGGGATTGCAACTGTTTCCTAAAGGTTTCTAGGCTAGAAGAACTCCATGTAGGCTCATATCAGTCCATTGTGGTTTGATCTAGGCCAACAAGATTACATGTATAAACGAAGATAATACAAGTAGGTCGGGGTATGATTGCGGTCTTGGGAGGACCGAAGCAGGCTCACAAACCAGGATACCTCCGTTGTCCATTGCCACGTCAACGCCTAGAGAATTTTCATTGAATATGAGTTTGAGTGTGATTAATCTAATAATTGCAATGACTATGTATACAAGTCAAGCCAGACTGTCCAATTTTGAGGACTGTGCATCAAAGAGAAGGGGACTAATATGTTGTTGTCGAGTCAACGGGTGAGCAAGAGATTTTGGAGACGGGCCAGGAGGTGGTCGGAGGAATATACTATGAGATTGTGGCTTAGAAAGGTGGACCGCAACCACACCCAATTGAAGGTACTCCTCACGTGCAGCATCAAGGGCATTCTACAGGAGTTCTCCAATAGATAGTAGGTCATTCTTGATTTGTGTTATTCTCATAAAGTATGATTTGATAGACTCCCCTTTATCCATCTTGATGTCCTTCAACTTCTTCTTGAGAAAGAGGATTTGATTTGCATTGTTTACTTTGAACATCCCAACCAGCTTATCATACATCTCCTTAGATGTTCCAAAAGCAGAAATATAGGCAACCAAATGCTTTTGAATGGAATCTATGATAATTCTCTTAGCTTTGACCTCACCTTTACTATACTTTGTCTTAGCAGCAGCAGGTGCATTTGAAGAAGGCTCCACCACTCTTCCCTGCACACAGTTCATGGCATCATACTCTTCCAAAGTCTAGTCCAAAGTCATCTTCCATGCATGATAGTCCTCGAACTTATTCTCAGATTTGAAATAAGATGTAGCAGCCATTGAGGTTAGTCCAATGATCTTGTCTAACAGATCTCCCTTAGTGACTGCTTTTCTCTCTCTTGCTTGGGATGTGTCTTCACTTGTGCTCTGATTCCATGTTAAATTTAGTTATCAATGGTATGTTCTATGCTTAACACAATTACTTCAATGTTCCTTTAGCAGCCCAATGACAATTTCTAATTTAGTTTTCCAATAGAAATCACATTGACAGTAACTGTAGATAGAACATAAAATAAAATGCAGAAGACAAGCCAAGACAAGGGGACACCAGATTTGGCAAATGCCAGGGAAAAACTCCAAGATGGGGAAAACCCATTGATCAATTATTGTTATTATATCAAATGCTCAGCAGAGAGATAGACTACAAGAAGTCAAAGTTGACTAGCCAAATCAAAACCAAAACAGCCCTGTCAAATCTGCAGTTAACTGCAGTCAAATTCAGCCCTGACCAGAAAGTCAAAGATGGTCAACACAGCAGTGAAACATCCTCAAAGTAGCTTGGTCACACCCAGTCAAACTCACCTTGAACAGATGGTCAAAATCAGCCCAAAACAGTTCCAAAGTCAGCGGTCAAACTTGGTCAAATTCAGCCCTGAAATTTGTGGTCAACTTGCAATTATCTCTATGGTCAAAGTGCTCATATCACCTCGGTTTCTGTGCCAAACTGTACGGCCTACCAAAAGCAAAATTTTCCCACAAAAAACACAGTCAAAGGATGAGTCAAAGTGTCTGGTCAACATTGGTCAAACACTGCAACAACTCTGAAATTTCGGCCCTGCAATCTGCCCAATAAAATTCGTCCTCCTTGCCACACGTGTGAGAGAAAAGATCTTCCCAATAGCTGTACGAACCAATGAGAGGAGGAGAGAGAAGAATGTGTGAGTGATGCCATATGAGGTGAGACTGTGAGAGGTCACTTACATTTAAACAAGTCATTGAGGGTAAAATGGTGCGTACATTAGGCTTCCTAAGCCTACATCATGGTGTGACTGACCTTATCGATTTGCATAAAATTGAAAACACATTTCTGCTTCAAATTCAATGATCTTTAGGTCAATTTTGGTCCTCTCAAAAAGAGGAATTTAATCCAATCATCATCTCCATCAAATGAGTTGTCTAAAGTGGAATTTGGTCCTTGTTGCCAATTTTAACAGAGTACAATAAGCTCAAATCCATAAACAAGAGTCAAGTTCAAAGCCTTGACTTATCAACAACCCAACCAAGTTTCAATTTGCCAATGATGAAAAAGTCAAATCTGGTCAACTGTCAAAATCTGCAATCCTGTCCAAGTCAGCATCAGTCAAAGTGTGCCCTAACCAGTCGAAGTCAATGGTCAATTCAGCCTTCCAAGTGCTCAGTCAACAGTCCTCCAACTCAGCCTCAAAAACAGGTCAAAGTCAGCCCAAAACAGTCCAAGAAAGCTTAGTCAAACTCGGTCAAATGAGAGAGAAACTTCTGCGGTCAAAGTCTGCAATTTTCCTACACTCAACCCAAGTCAAAAAGCTACAAATGCCTCGGTTTTTGTGCCAAAAGATGCGGCCTAATGAGACAGAGATACCCCAGAAAAATCAAACCAAAATGATGCCAAATAACCCTTGGTCAACGCTGGCCAAAGTGCAGATTAGCGTCAGATTTTTGGCCACCTGAAATTCATAGTCCTCCTTGCCCACACGTGTGAAACTGCCTTAGACCTGTACGAACCAATAATATTGAGAGAGAGAATATGAGTTGTGTTGAGATGATGTCCAAATCAGCTTGAGGTCACTTGTATTTATATGCATTGGAGGAGGGGTCATTTAGCTTCTAGGCCGACTTGAACAAATGCGTCATTGTGGGCTTGAATTCAAAAATACACTTTCACTTATCCAAATTCAGTGCTTCAAAGATCAATTTTGGTCCTCCCAGAAAAAGGAATCTAGTTCAATGATTGGAATTTGTCACTGAGCTTCTAAATTAACAGAAAAGGGGACTGATCTACCATTGTAGAGTGCACGAGTGAGTAGGAGCTTGTCGAGACGAGCCAAGAGGTGGCTGGACAAATATAGTGTGAGATCATGGCTCAGGAAGGTGGACCGCAGCCACACCCAATTGGAGATACTCGCGTGGAGCATCAAGGACATTCTACAGGAGATATGGATCGCTTGGGGGTTGAAAGTGTCGTGACAACCCTCTAAAGAATCAAGTCACCTGGATCCTCTTCTACAGGCTAGATCAACCATTCCAAACTTGCTGGCAGCTTGAAGACATAACAAGCCATTGCTTATTGTATTTACTAGGCATGTGTATCCAATTTGCTTCTTGAAATAACAATACAGTGGGTTTTGCTTCAAAATATTTCTAGGGTGTTGTAGTCTTTTATTTGTTTGCATTGCATGCACATAAATTTTTGAGAAATCCACAAATTAATATTAATTGTCAGACCCTAAACATAACCCAGCAAGCAAGAAACAAAATAAATCTGAGGTGGCAGCTGACCTAGGGCATTTCACCCGCATGCTCCCACTCCTAAAGCTTGCTACAGAAGGGAGCACTTTCCCAAATGATTCCCAGTGCTTTCAAAAGAGTCTTATTTCTATACCACAGGAACCCAATAAACTGTTGCATAGACTTGCTATGTACGGATCTGCTCATGTGTGTCCCCCAATGCAATGTAGAAGACCCACTAAGCTAAACAAATAAAATCTAACATTCTTGTGTCTTCTTCTTCTACTTGGCTATTGCTGGTCATATTCCTAGTCTCTTTGAGATATTTTGATCTTTAGTGGACATTAATAGAAATAACATTCTGAAGAATATTAGGTTTGTTCCCCTGTAATTGTTTGATAGCACATATTGGTCTTAGGTAAAAATAAACATTATCATCATCCCAAATTCAATTTCATTCTTTATATTGTAATAAATTATGCTTTGCCTACCATTTTTGGGCCCACCTTATGTAATCCATTCATCATTTATACAGCATGAATCTCATACCTGAAAATACTCCATTAATTTCTGTTGTGATCGTATTGAAAGCAATAGAGCCTCTAACTTTTCTTCAAATTCTTCAGCTCGAACTGCACAAACATCAAAATAGTAAAATAAATTTGGGGCAAATATTCTAGCAATTTCAAGCAAATGAAAATAAACACTAACTAAAGAATTCAATGTGACATAATAAAACACTATTTTATCATAAATGACAGAAATGATCTCTAAGTAATTTCACAAAACAAGTGTGAGTATATATGATACTAAGAAAGCATGAAATAAAGAAATTGCGTGTCCATATTTGAGTGAAGGGTAGTCTATCTCGGTACTAACTTAAAATTTAAGTTTTATCAAATAGCATACAGTTACTCAATCACCAAGATGCTTCTTTAGTGGTAATAAAGATATTCTACAATTGGTTGCCTCAAAGGCAATTGTAAATGTGGCAACAAATGTTTAATTGTTTATTTCAATGGAGGATATATCATTGTATAATGCATGGATCTATGGATACACCTCCTGAATGTCAAATTATGTAATTGGATATTCCAGTGCTTATTTGTGAATAGTTTATTAATCATTATTCATTAATAATAAATATCAGTCTCTCTCACACACACATGTTGAGAGGGGGTGGTTTGTTATCTCTTGAAGTTTGGGTGGTCTCTTCAACTGTGCTCGATATCCCTGTCCTAGTTGAACCTTGTTTGACAGTTCGGCCTTCTAAAGGAGGTGTGTAAATTTGGCGTCCTATAGCCCCACCCAGATTTAAGTTGTTTAACACATCAAGTACAATGCCCAAACCCCATGGTTAACTGTTGAGATTAAACATGGATATAAATTCACTTAAAAAACTAGAAGCTATCTCTATTTACAAATCAGCTGATAATTTCAAAAGCATGCATAGAAATTTTGGAAAAACACTGAGGCGAAAACCAGTTTGAAAAGGATTTTTATTTGCTTCTATCTCAGAGGATTTACAACATTAGATACATCACAGGGTACTTATCTCTCCCCTTGAATTTCGGGCCAGCTTCATAGAAACTCGTACCACTGTCTGGAAACACATACCACTGTTCAAAAAACTCTGCCTTGAAAATCGGGCCACCGTTCAGACATTCCAGACTTCGGAATTTGTGCCACAGCTATCCTTCTCTGCTCAGAAAATCATGCACTGTAAGCAATCTCTGCCCTCAATTTGTGTGCTGTCAGACTGACAGTCTCCTCGATTTTCATGCCCTCTTCCCAGAATTTTCTCCTCAAAATTCAGGCCACAGATCCTGTTGACACCTAATCCTAAGGGTTGGGTGAGAATATTCAATATTGTATATTAATAGTATTAGGAAATAAGGAAGGCCAAGAGTCATTGGGAGATGAATCCCAATAGCCTCACCTCCATGTATAAATACATGTATATTCTTCATCTAATACACATTCTGATTTGCGGAGTTACCTCCTAGTTTGACAGGGTATCAGAGCCAGTCCCACTATTGGCATTTTTGCCTGTGGTGTAACTCCCTCATTCCTTTTCTCAGTCAGTTTTTATGCTAGTTTTTGCTGCTCCATTAAATCGCTGTACTGAAATTCTGCATTTTTTTTAATTATCTCTGCAATTTGCACAGTTCTGAATTTGTTTTGCAGTTGAAGACTCTGCAATTCTACAACTCCTGCAATCTCTGCAGTCCCTGCAATTCAGCACCTACAATACCTGCAATTCTACAATTCCTAAATTTTTTTTGGCCTCTCGGCCTCATCACACTCACCCACCTCCCTACGCTACAGCCCCCGTCTCCCCTTGCTCCTCACCACACTCCCCTACCTATGCCCCTTCCTCTCACAGCCCTACGTCCTTCCGTCGTACCCGCCCTCCCTCGCTCGAGCTCCTCCCACTCTACTCGTTCCCCAACCCCTTATCGCTGGCCGACCCGCCCTCCGCTACCCACTACACTCATTCCTCATCATTCCAACCTGTCGACCCTCGTGGCTCGTGGCCCATTTCATCTATACGCTGTTCACAATTGCACGCTCTCTGTTTTAATATCACCGCCTGCATACACGTATACCCACCTCCTCGTCCGTCTTGACTGTCGCTACCCCCACGGCTTGTCCCACGGACCCTCCTCGCCCTCCATTCATATAAATAATACAGCGCTCTGTCATATAAATAATACAGCGCTCTACCATATGATACCACATATCTAATACGCTGTCTGTTTTATTAAATACCGCTCCCGCCCTTCCATAAGTTCTGTCCATCGATTATTCAATACCACCCTCTGTCCATTATTCAATATCGCCCCTCCTCTGTCATATTTAATACCGCCCCCTCCCATTTTTTAATACCATTTTTACCACCGACCCCTCCACATATTTATACCGCTTTCCCACATTCATAATACCGCCCCCCTCCACACTTTCAATACAATTATCCATATAAACTTTCTTTCTTCAAACACAAAAAAATATATATATTTTTTTGGTGCAGAATTCAGCATTTTTAGCAAGTGTTTTTGTCCCCTTCAATTGAGTATATTTCCAGAATTGAAGATTTTCTAGCAAAATTTTTTCCTCCTCAAAAGAATTTTTTCCAGCAAAGTAATTATTTTTTCCCTTCAAAAGAATGCATTCTCTCATATCTATTGTAGGGGTGGTTCTCTCCGGCAAAGAGAACTATCTTGAATGGTCTCGGAAGATCAAGCACACTCTCATTTTTAATGAGTTGTGGAAAGGAATCTGTGAAGGACAAGAAGGAAATCCACCAGCAAAGCCCACTTTAGACAAGGAGCTCACCATTTGGGAAAACAAGAACTACAAGGCCTATGCCCTGATTGCAGCTTCCGTAAATGAAGAGGTGAGTCGCCATATTTCATCATTTTCAAATGCCTATGAAGCCTTGAACAAGCTAAAAGAACTCTATGACTCACATTCAGAACTAGAAAATGTTCAATTGATGATTAAGTTGTTCAGTCTTGAAATGAAGAATGATGATCCCCTTGCTTTAGTTTCAGAAGTAAGATCTATAATGCATGACACTGAAAGCACTGGTGTAAAAATGGACATATCTCTCATAGCATATGTTAAGGTATTATATCCGACTTACTCACATTATCTTTAGTCATTGCAAGCAAGTGGAAACCTTGAGCATATCACCTTTGAGGCCCTTGAGAAAAAGTTTGCAGAAAGAGAGAAAGCTTTCAGGAAGATGACAGTCCCTTCATCTTCTGAAGAGGCTGCATACTTGGCACATAGAGAAAAGAGTCATGCTCCAGATTCTTCCAGAGGAAGAGGTGGCAGAAGAGGAAGAGGAAGAAGAAACTTCAGAGAAAGGGGGGGCAGACAATCTGACAAATTTGATCTTCATTGCACACGTTGCAATAAAGATGGACATGATGCATCCAAATGCAAGACACCTTGGGATAAAATTGAGCAGCAAAGAAATCAAGACAAAGGTAAAACTAATGACAAAGACAAAGGTAAAGCCCCTGAATCCGCTCATTTTGTTCTAGCACATTGTAACAATGGAGTAACTGAAGACTTGTTTGATGTTTCATTTACTTCATGGAGAGATGATTGGTTGCTAGATTCAGGAGCAACGTGTCACATGACATTTAGAAAAGATTTTTTTGAAGAATTTACTGACAAAGTTGATGGAGCAATATATTTCGCAGATAAATCCAAACTCAAGCCATCAGGGCTTGGCACAGTCAGGCTTAAGTTGCCTGGTCTTCCAGATCATATTCTACATGAGGTTCTATACCTCCTTGAGTTGAGGAGAAACTTGTTGTCCCTGGTCCAAATCCGCCAGCAAGGACACTCCATTCACTTGTTTGATGGCAAGGCAGAGGTCAGAAAAGCATCAGATCACTCACTTGTCATGGAGGGAATAGAAGAAGGGAGACTCTTGAAGCTGAAAGGTTCATCTGCTCATGCTCAAAACTTTGCATTCGGTTCACATCATGATGAAGGTACATTCCCATCAAGTCTTTTATGGCATGCTAGATTTGGACACTTAAACTATGAAAGCCTTCGTTTGTTGAAGAAAAATGGTGTTAATGGACTGCCTACAATTCCTAGGAAACCTAAGGAATGTGATGCTTGTATTCTAGGAAAGCATAGCAAACAGCCATTTCATGATTCACACTCCAGAACACATAGAAAACTTGAACTTGTTCATTCCAATTTATGTGGCCCTATGCCTATTGCTTCTGCAAATGGAAATAAATACATGAATGTGTTGGATTTACTTATTGAAGAGCAAGTCTGAGGCTTTTCAAACATTCAAGAATTTTCATGCATGGATTGAAAATGATGCACAAACTCATATTGGCTCTCTACGTACTGATAATGGAAAAGAATACACTTCAAACGAATTTGAAAATTATCTTCGTCAACATGGAATCAAACATCAAACAACTGTGCCATATAATCCCCAACAGAACGGTGTCGCTGAAAGAATGAATAGAACTATTTTAAATATGGTTCGCTCCATGTTATTTTTCAAGAATGTAAAATTGATGTTTTGGGCTGATGCAGTTCTATGTGCTGTTTACATAAAGAATAGGTGTCCTTCAAATTCAATTAGAAACAAAACTCCTTTTGAAATGTGGCATGGCCACATTCCTTCGGTAAAGCATTTCAGGGTCTTTGGGTCCACCTGTTATGCCTTGATACCAAAGGGTCAAAGGAACAAACTTGGTGCTAGAAGTCGCAAATGTATCTTCTTGGGGTACTCCAATACCTCCAAAGGATATCGTCTCTATGATGAAGCAAACAAGAAGTTTGTAATAGCAAGAGATGTCATATTCCTTGAGTCTTCCAAGAGTGACAAGGTTGTTGAGCGGCAACTTGATCGCCTGGATAGATTCACACATGCAAAGTCTTTCCAAGAATTTGATAATCAGATTCCACATCTTGAAGGGGGAATTCCGATATTGAATCAAACTGTGGAATCATGTCCTGAAGCACTCTCTCCCCCACATGAAGAAACAACCACGGATGATACATTGAATGATGTGATTGATAGAATTGGGAGATTGAATCTTGAATCAATCCCAACTCAGTCAAATGAGCAGCCTGGGCCATCTCAGAAAGGTCCTCCCAAATGGCTGACAAAGACACTGGAGAATGTTCATCCTGATGAGGTTGAAAAAACAGGAACAAGAAGTTCCACTAAACAAATCAAAGGTGATGTAGATAATTCTGATTCTCCTATTGATATGGATATTGCTTACAACTGTGAATTGAGTTTGTCTACAGATCATGAACCAACTTCCTTCAAAGAAGCCACTTCTCATGATGAATGGAAAGAAGCGATGCAAAAGGAGTATGACGCCTTGATAAAGAATGGCACTTGGAAGCTGGTTGATCCGCCTTTGGGAAAAAAACCAATTCGCTGTAAGTGGGTCTACAAGAACAAGTATAAAGCAGATGGCTCACTTGACAAGCACAAGGCCAGTCTTGTGGCAAAAGGTTTTGCACAAAAAGAAGGAATCGATTATGAAGAAACTTTTGCTCCCACAGCAAAATGGACCACCATCCGGACTCTCTTTGCCCTAGCAGCTCAGAATGGATGGAAAGTCCATCAGATGGATGTAAAAACCGCCTTTTTGAATGGAGATCTAAAGGAGAAAGTTTATATGTCCCAGCCAGAAGGATTTGTGGTAAAGGGTCAAGAACACAAAGTTTGCAAGCTTATAAAATCCTTGTATGACCTCAAGCAAGCACCACGAGCCTGGTATGAGAAATTAACCGAGCATCTTCTGAAACTTGACTTCAAACATTTTGATCTTGATGATGCAACTTTGTTTGTTAAGAAAGTTGGAAAAACAATTGTATATCTTGTGGTGTATGTAGATGATCTTTTGATAACAGGGAACAATGAGAGCTATATTGCATCCATGAAGAAAGAATTGAAGAAAGGTTTTGAAATGACTGATTTGGGTCATGTTCATTACTATCTGGGTATTGAAGTAATTCAACATCCTAAATATATATTTCTTTCTCAAAAGAAGTACATTAGAGATCTTTTGAACAAGTTTGGCATGGACGAATGCAATCCCTTAACCACTCCAATGGAACAAAACTTGAAGCTCACATCTACTGAAGGGAAGGAATTCGAGGATGCAACTAAGTATGGACAGCTTATAGGAAGTCTTATCTACCTGACCACCACCAGACCTGACATTTCATTTGCTGTTGGAATCCTCTCAAGGTTCATGCAAAAACCTTGTGAAGGACATTGGTCTGCTGCAAAAAGAGTGCTAAGGTACTTGAAGGGGACTCAAGACTTTGGACTCAAATATACACAGGTAGGCGACTTCATCTTGACCGGATACTCTGATTCAGACTTTGATGGCGACAAAGAAACAGGGGTGTCTACTACAGGTTACACCATGAGTCTTGGATCAGGAGCTGTCTCATGGAGATCACGCAAACAGTCAGTTCCAGTAGATTCCACGACCGAGGCAGAATATGTGGCAGTAGCTGAAGCAACAAAGGAAATTGTGTGGCTCCGGAAAATCCTGGAAGATTTGCAGATGAAACAAATGTATTCCACACCACTCATGATCGACAACACTTCTGCAATAAAGTTGGCCAAGAACCCAAAGTTCCATGATCAAACAAAGCACATCAATACAAAATACCATCTAATTCGACATCATGTTTAGGCCAAAACCATCCATCTACATCATTGTTCCACAAATGAGCAAACTGCTGATATCTTCACCAAAGCACTTAGAAGAGAAAAGTTTGAAAAGTTCAGATCGATGCTTGGGCTCACCAACATCCCTTCGGATTAAAGGGGGGGATGTTGACACCTAATCCTAAGGGTTGGGTGAGAATATTCAATAAGGGTTGGGTGAGAATATTCAATATTGTATATTAATAATATTAGGAAATAAGGAAGGCCAAGAGTCATTGGGAGATGAATCCCAATAGCCTCACCTCCATGTATAAATACATGTATATTCTTCATCTAATACACATTCTGATTTGCGGAGTTACCTCCTGGTTTGACAGATCCATAATTTCAACCTTGAAATTCATGCTTGTAGACCTAAGGGTTCTCCTCAATTTTTGGACCACTGACAGACCACAATTAATGTGTCGTTACAGCCTCGATTTCAACGTGGGCAATGATTGCTTTAACCCTCTCGACCTGTGTGCCACCTCCCTGTACTTTCTTGATCTACATGCCTGATTTCCATCCTAGAAGCTCAAGCTTGTTCTCCTTGGGATTCGAGTTATAGGGTCTCTCCTCCTGCTGCAAAATGCAGCTCTCTCAACCTTGTTCACCTTCAGCAAAACTCTCCTCTCCTCCACTCCTCTTCTCCAAAGCTACACATGAAGAATAAATGTCTCCTTTGCCTTTTCCCCCTTTTAGTATCTCTAATGATGGGAAACCCTATCCCTAAGATCAAGGGCTAAGATTAGATCTCAACTTCCCTTGATCAAGGGTGGATATCTAATGTCAAACTAACCCCCTCTCATGTCTCCCCCTTCATTAATGAGCCCCTCCAGTCATTTTAACTTTTTGTACCATGTAGCTTTTTTCTCATAACACTTTAATATAATAAAGTACAATGTACTTTTAGAACCTCATCAAGTGACTAATGTCACACAACTTTAATAACCACATAAAGTCACACTAAAAAGGTGGGTTCACATTGTTGATTTTTGGGTAGCATCGGATGTGCTCTAGCTCCAAAACTTTGTGGAGGGGCTAGAACACATGAGATCTCCAAGACCCAGAAATCGTTTGGAGAAATTCCACCTGGAGCATAAGTTATTCCAATAATTAATTATTTTAATGGAAACCCTAAGTCTAACTTAGGGAAATTAAATAATTAAAGTGAATTAATTTAAACATGTGGGTGAGAATATTCTAAGTGACGAGGATCAAGTCTTTTCTAATCTTAGCCGTCGATTAGAGATTAGATCACGGTCGTTGATCTGTCCACTGGAAAAGTATTAAAGGAAGGCTTGGGGTCAGTTGGAAAAGATACACAAAGTAGCAGCAATTGAGCTAAGTCGAAATTTTGGGGCGCGGTTTGCTGAGAATTTCGGAGTGAGCTTACATTGAGTGAGAGGCAATCTAAGTCACCACGTTCGTGTTCGTGTTCGAGTTCAACGAACTTAAAATTCGAATAAAGTTCGGCACCTAAAATTTTGCCGATAAAGTTGGGCATAAAATTCGACATATAGAAATTTGAAAAAAATATGTATATATATAAAAAAATCAAATTTAAGCAGGCTAAAAAATAAATGTGACATTCATCTCTATATATTCTATTGTATGTACTTTGGGCATATCTAAAAATTTATGACAGCTAGAAAAATTTGTATAAACCAAATCGAATTGCAAGCGAACCTAATCGAATTTTTACCGAATTTTGAAAAAAATCGTTCAAGTTCGGCACTAAGTTCAGGTTCGAATTCGACATCAAGTTCGAGTTCGAATTCGGCATCAAGTTCGAGTTCGAGTTCGGCATCAAGTTCGGCGAACAAAATCAATTTTGTTCGCCGAACTTGAGGTTCGACGAATTTCGAATCCCAAGGATAAAATTCGCCGAACCCAGTGACATAGGGGGCAGTTCGGCAACGAGATTTCGGATCCAAGGCTGAGAATACAATTGCAGAGAGGCAGATCTACCCAGGAGAGACAACGCAGCCCTTGAGACGGTGGCGCAGGCCCAGCTGGGCTCACGCAGAGGCTGACGCAGGCCCAGAGAGGTGACGCAGTCCAGGAGGAGGTGACACGGAGCCAGAGGCTGCAGTGCTGGGGTTTCTGTGTGGTAGATCGGGCTTAGTTTCAGCATATCGAAGAAGGGTGACGCAGCCACTAGGAAGGGTGACATAGTTCCAGCACAGAGCTTGCTGGGGACTGTGTAGGCACCTATGGGGTTCGTCATCCTGACGTTGGATCAGCCATAATATCTCTCTCTGAATAGAGGTACTTCTGCCAAGGAAATTCTCCGTTGGGTGGGTCGTTTATGGCACCCTAGTTTGTATTCAGAAATCTGCATAATAATAAAAACCCTCAAGGGTTGTTGCATCGGTTTTCCCACATTGGGTTTTCCCAGGGACATATGTTCGAAAAATTATGTGTCCTTTGTCTAATGGTTGTGTATTCTTCAATACTTGATCTGTATAGTTGTGTAGACTGCAGTGTATTTACTTTCATGTTTTACTAAATAATTCAAAAAAAAACTTGTTAAGTAAATCAAACAGGTAGGAGAAGTAAATCAGATTTACGGCAGCGGGATTTTTGTTTAGTAGATTTAGAAATTTTCACACACATATTTTCCTAGGCCAAGGAATAAAGCACTAGGAAACAACTCCTTGGCACCTTTTTCAACGGGGGCATTGACGAATACACCAATGAACAACACAACTACAAGAAGAGCTCCATATCCATATAATGGAATTATGTTGGTTGACTGGCCTCCTAGGAAAAGTATCTACAAATACACCAAGGGTCAAAGAGATAGGAGTTAGATTGAATATTGCAACTTTTGGGGGAATGAAGAGGTTCCACAATTGAGAGGACAAAGGAGAGAAGACCTATCCATAGTGGAAAATTGTCCTAAAACTAGATTGTGAACATGACCATCTGCATGAGGGACTGTGATTCAATTCATTGGAAAACATCTTCTTGAAACAATCTCTGGTTTGAGAGGGTAAGAACATGAAACAATCCCTAGTTTGAGGGTGTGTGACCCTTGTACATATGTCTCCTTTATCATTAATCCAAGGAGTCAAACAAGCTATCTTGACTTGGGGTTTTCCCATAGGCTTTCCCCGTGATAAATCTCAGTGTTTAATTGTAATACGATGATGCTCTCCGGCATTGAGTTTGCATTTTTAATTTACAATCACGAGTTAATTTCACAATAGAAATAAAAACAAAAACACAAGTTCGATTGCGAGTCAACCCACCACATGACAAAGGAAATCTAGAATTGAAATGAAGAAGAAAATGTTAGAAATGCAAGAACATTGTCACATAGTTTTTGTGAGATACCACAGATATATTAAATTCATTACTCTTACAAAGTGCAAGTAATGAACATAAATACACATGAATGAATAATGAGAAAAATAAGAAAAAGTAAGAGTATCTTGTATTTCTTTGAAACAAATTAGGTTATTTTCTTCTTCAACAAATTAGGTTAACTTAAAAGAATATGTGTACATTAGTTTCAATTCCTACTTCTGGCTCCCTTTTGAACCCTTTCATGCCGACATGATGTCATAAATGGTAAGTATATGAGATCAAATCAGTCAATTTTACAAGTTGTGTTACAAGGGAAATTTGGAATTGAAATGAAGAAGAAAATGCAATAAATACTATAGATACATCAAGTTGATTCATCCAAGAAAACATCAGTAGCAACCATAAATCACAATGCATGAATGGTGAGGAAATGAAGTAAACCAAAGAGTAATTTATAGCTCTTTTGCAGCACCATAGGTCATCTTCGATCAATCAGCTAGTTTAGGTTCAATTCATATTTCCAACTCCTTTCTAGTCCCTTTCTTGCCAAAATCTTGTATATTTGTTACTGACCCAATTTCACACATTTTATATAAATATGTAAAGTGCCTACCATTATACAAAAACTCCCATCCAAGGTGAAAAGGTCCCAACCACCAAGGTGCAAGCTCAAGTTGAAATTAGAAAGATTTCCCTCTATTACCATACTAGCCCTTCCTCTCAATTTAGGCTAACTCTTCACTAGCTCAAGTGGGTCTACCCTAAACTAATCTCAAGTCCATGGTTTATGATGTAAATTGTAGTGTTTTAGGGCTTAAATCAAGTATGGTTCATGATCTACTGACCTATAAACTGTCATGGATATTCCACTAGAACAAATCATCACAATAGATCTGATAAAATTACGAAATCCCAAATTATGCAATTTATTTCCTTAGAACTCATATAAATTTTTACTAGCTTAGTTCTTCAATTTATGAAATAACTAAAACTGAAAATGAAAGAAATGACCAAAAGATCACACCAACCACAAAAATGAACACAAGATGTATCTTGGGAAACCTAATATACAAGAAAACCCAACAAGAAGGTTAGGCCTATGCTATGCTCTCCTTTCCTCAATTACGGAAATCCAAATACAAAGAAACAAGCACTCACTAATGAGTTTCTTTTGACATTGTACCCTAAATGGCTACTATAGAGTATTTTCCTCCTCCGTTATGCTCTCAAACCCCACTCGTAGATGTTGTACTCAACAATGGAATGAGTACAATGCTAAAGAATGGAACCCCTTCTCTTAGCATCCTGATATTTACATAGCCTAATTTGTTGAGTTTTCTATGGCACGAGCTGGAAAACAAACTTTCTTCAAAAGATAACTACTTTCAATGATTCAATTAGCATTAATTTCACATATCATTCATTCATAATCATTAAGCAGTTATACAGAAGAAAATTCAACCATTAAACCATGAAAGAGCAGTAGAGGAATAACCAAGAAGCCATGAGACAAGTGACACAGAAAACCCACGAGGGAAAAACCCACAAGGGGAAAACCCATAAATTCTTTCTTATGCGAGAGAGAGAGAGAGAGAGAGAGAGTTCATAGTTCATTAATACATTAGAAACAACATCAAGATAATACTTCAAACAATATCCAAGAACAAGAAGAAATCCAAAGCACTCATCCTAAAATTTTGGCCCTCCACTTTGTTGAAGAATGTAACCAGTCTCGGTCTTCATAATTGTACATGTTAAAAGAAATTTTATAATTAAAGAAAACGACTTATCAAAGCATGTGTTTCACGCTTGGGTCAATGTTTTCTAGGTCAAAGCCTTCATTGAAAGCTTCTAGATTTTGTCTTGATTCAATAGAGTCATTGTAATTTTTATTAGACGGTTCTTTGGCTTTTGAATCATGTCAAAGGAATTATTTTTGAGTTAAAAAGGCCATTTGTCACCTCCACAACAAATCGTCCCTGTCTCCATGAAGTCGTCCTACATTAGGGCAATTCGACCTAGCAGAATGGCTATATATAGAGAGGCAACTCGACCTATTTGGCACGTTCACTCATCAAGCTCGATCTACAAGAAGAAGTAGAAAAAAAGAGCGAAGTAGCTAGAGAAGGAAGAAAGAAGCTGGGAAGACCTAAAACGAGTTCTTGGGTTATCTATCTCTCACATGTTCGAAGCTTCTAGGCAGTCACTGGGGTCAAAATTCTAAATCTAATACAGGTCCGAAATTTTGTAGCTGGGGGTGGAAAATATGTTGTTGGGGGTCGAAATTCTCGATTGTAGCTACTACTGGGAAGCTGTCACTAGGAGACTTTGACAGGGATCATCTATTGGAAGCAAGGACTGACTTGGTGATTGGAGGAGGTCTTTGTCTAGGTGTAAAGGGTCTTGGATTGTCTCATCTTGATTTGAATCTACTAGTGGAAGAGTTGGACTGGGTTTTCCACTTGAAGCGGTTTTGCCTTGGCAAAGTGCCTACATCTTGTGTCTCTTGTTCTTGTGGTCTTCATATATACTTAATTTGGTAATTACTTGATGAAAGATAAACTAATAAAGAAGTAAAAGAAGCCAACATAACTCACAAGTAATTATCAAGAAAGAGGAATTAAACCCTAATTCCTATAAGCATTGATTTCTCAACATGGTATCAGACCCAAGGCGGAAGAAGGTTGAAGATCACTTCATTGGCTATCATTTGAAAGGAAAAGAAGTTACTCCCCCAATGGGAAGTTACTTAAAGATGGGACTCAATATCGTGAGAATTGCAGGAAGCTGGATTGGAAGGATCATCTACAATCTACCTAGGAATGTCAAGAGTAAAGGATTCTTGGTTGCACTTACAGGTACATTTGATGATGAAAATGCATGGATCATGAATATATTCAGGAGTTCCCTCTTGAGGTACCAAGGATCGATTTTCTAGCAGGACAACCTTCTATAGAGTCGACAGGGGTTTGGCAACACTGGGATGCTCTTCTTACTGACAAGAGCTGGGAGGACCCTCACACCCCTACACCTTGGGTCTCTGCACGGAGCGATGGGGGCTTCACATTGAGAGGGATGACTTTGGTCCATAGTATTGGGGGACTCCTTTATGACAGGTTAGCACAAGGATCGAAAGTGGCTTAGTGGCATAATTGGGACCCCAGTATTGATAGCAATGGTAGTTGGGTCAGCATGGAGAGAGCGCTACGTTTTGGCGGGGAGGACAGTGATATTCCCACTTAGCATTATTACTAAGTGAAATACCAATTTTCGCAAATTTTGTCTTAATTCATGTTTGCACTTAGGGAATGTGGATTTAGAGGTCCCACATGTATTTATGACTTTAAGCAAGCTTGGACATTAGAGTTGGAGGGAAATATTGTGGCTTTAGTGGAGCGTGGGGGCCACGCATGGAGAATTACAGCCCACATGAGGAAGTATGCTCTCATTGGAGCGAAGTTGGTGGCAGAAAGTCGAGTTGGGCCCACATGGGCATTTTGAAGGCTCTTTGACAAAAAGAGCAAGAGGCACTCATTTGGCTCATTCATTCATCACTTTGCAAATTGTCTTTTGACACAGCACGCTTGAGCGCGAGCCAAGTCTGTAAGTGTTGTTCAGCACACGGGTGTTTCCGAGTGGAGATCCCAGCCCTTGCTTCGATGAACTTCGAGTGCCAGCCCAAGGAGGGAGTTCTAATCAGTCACAAGTTGTACCAGCAGCAAAGAGTTTGATTCTAGCTAGAGGGACAACTACAACAGTGCAAGGATTGCGAAGTTCTTAGAGGTGGCACTCTAGGAGGTTGAGGAGTGAAGGGTGGTTGCAGCCAAAACTTGGAGAGAAGGTCGGGGAAGCATTTTAGTAGGGATTGCAGTCATTTTGGAGGCCATTTCAATAGGTTTTACAGGTGGTTCGATTTGCCCATAAAATTTTCAAATCTAAAAATTATTACTGCAGTAATTGATTTATTTCGCCTACTTATTAGATAAGTTATTTACAGATGCTTCAGTAAATTTTGAAATAAACACAATTGCATTAATAACTACTTCAATCAAAAGCAGAAGAACAGAAATAACACATGTAGCACAACAAAATCAACCATATGAACACAGTTATTTTTGGACAATTGTCCCCGGAAAAACCCAATGCGAGAAAACCGGTGCAGCAAATGAGGGTTTGTAGTTATCTTCAGCAATGAAAATATCTTTTACAGAAGTCTTGGTGAGCAAAATAAAATAGCAAACACCTAGCATGAATTTTTCAGACACTCCGGAAGTATTCCCGACACACAGGAAGTCCTCCTACACCCTCTGCATCATCTTGCGTAGCTGCTCTGCGCAATCCCTTCCTGGACTGCGTAATTCTGCATGGAGGGCTTGATGTTGCTGCTCAGCACTTCCTTCCCTTCACCATTCTGCCTCTTGCTTCTCTATCAGCTGACTTCTCCCTCCTCCTTCTGCCTCTGCAATCCCACCTCTACAAACTCACCCACTGAAATCGAATTCTCTTACTTCAGAATCGATTTCCTTCGGCCATTGAGAATGTGCCCGACATGATTTCCAAATGACTCTCAAGCCTCTTCTTATAATCTTACCATTGATCAATCAACGGCCAAGATTATATCTTTAATCAATGGCTCAGACTAAAATATGACTTTGTAATATCCCCAACGGGAAATAAACAGCAATACACAGCAAAACAACAAGCAGCTATATAGAACAAAATACCGGAACTAGAATATGGAACAAATAGACATAAAATACCAGAACGCTAAGCCATTTTATTAATCTGAGAATACATAGATATGGGTACAAGAGATAATCAGAATGAGTGCACCTATCCTTGCTCTAGGCAAGTGGAGACCCTCTCAGAAAAAGAAATGGCTACAACAGAGACTGCGTCCTAGCTGCTGGAGAAACTGTCGTAGGAAACTGCTGCTGCAATGTGCCGGAACTAGGGGCTGATCCCCACACCGGAATTAGCTGAAAATCGGAAGGCTAACTGTACTCAACCCTCCGGATAAAACCCAGAAACCGTGAAGCAAGTGCTCCACCTCCGAAAATCCACCAAACAAACCCCCTCCAGAGAAAACGCTGTCTCTCCCAGGAACAGCGCAGAAGCCCAAGAAAACGCTGGGAAAAGGGGCCCAAACTCTCCTGCAAAACCTCCGGCTGAAACAACAACCTCCCAATGCTGGAAAACGCTGAAACCACAGCCAAACCACCTCACAACAATGACTGCGTCCTCCCTATTCGAAACTGCGTCCTCTCTCCTAGACTGCGCAGTCACTCAAGGGGCAGCTCCTCTGCAAAACGTCCACCAGAAATCCACTGCAAATCACCAACTGAAACTGAAGGAAAAACCTTGCTCGAGCAGGCACTCGAAGTCCCCCGGAGCCAAGGGCGAGATCTCCGACCGGAGAAACTCAGTTTGCACTAAACAGTGCTGCAGACCGACTAAACAACCGGCGTGCTAAAGTAGACAGAAGTCTAGCTCTCAATATCAATATCATATCAACAATGCCAAATGGAGTGAAAACCCCACCTTTTATAGTGCTAGCTCCCTCAAAACCCTAACTGCGCCCTTGCTCTCCTCCTTGACTTGCGCAGTTACCTTAGGGTCAGCGTGAGGCCTTCCCTCATGTGTGTGTGGACCCCCAAGGCCACTCCTTTAAGTCACAACGTTCATCAACTAGGAAAGCACTTTATTTTATTAAGTGAGTTGACCCCTTAATTCTCACTTTATTTATTAATTTAACTAAAGGCGGCAAAACTATACAAAAATGAAATATTCCAATTAGCAGTGCTAATTAGGAATATTATAGTCTCCCCCGGCAGAACGTTGCTTGTCCTCAAGCAACTGAAGTGATGGATGCTGCAAGATCCTCTCATCCTCCCAAGTGGCATCCTCATCCGGCAAGTTCTTCCACCTCACCAAGAACTCCCTGATCTTCCTGCTCCTCAGTTGCCTCTCCCTAGTGTCAATAATAGCCTCCGGCTGCAACACCAGATGCCCCTCATCATCCGTGGGTGGTAGCTCCTCTGTGACTGTCACCTGCTGGCCCAGTGCCTTTTTCAGGCATGATACTTGAAAGATATTATGAATCTTGCTGCCTTGGGGTAGCTCCAACTCATCCGCAACCTGCCCGATCCTGCGTATCACCCTGTAGGGCCCATAAAAGCGGGGCTTAAGCTTCTCTGCCCCCTTCTGCTTGAGCAAAGACTGTCGGTATGGTTGTAACCGTAGGTAGACCAAGTCCCCTACCTCGAAGTGTCTCTCCACCGGAAAGCCATATCGACGCCGCTTTGGCAGTTGACCAACATAGCTATGTTAATGTAAGGGCTCGAAGGGTGTCTGCGGCTCTCTTGGATCCATAACTTGGCTCTCGGATCCCTGCTAACACCAAACATCATGTCCACAAAAGATAAGGAATGATATCCATATAAAGCATAGAAAGGTGACATACCAATAGACATATGATGTGTCGTGTTGTAGCAGTACTCGCCCAAATGCAACCACTTCAGCCATGCCCCCTACTGTCCACTGCGTAGTTACGCAAGTAGCCCTCTAGCCACTTGTTAACTATCTCGGTCTGCCCGTTCGTCTGGGGGTGATGACTAGTGCTCGGTGTCAACTCGGTCCCCACTAGTCGGAAGAGCTCCTGCCAGAATCCGCCCATGAAGCGACTGTCCCGGTCACTGATGATGGTCTTGGGTAGACCATGTAATCTGAAAATCTCCTGGGAGAACAGCTCAGCCAGCTGCGCTGCTGTGTGATGTGCGGATATGGCGAAAAAATGGGCATACTTCGTCAGCCGGTCAACGACTACGAAGATCAGTCCATGCCTGCCTGCATGGGCAACCTGTCGTGCGAAATCGCCAGGTGTCTCCCCATTCCCTCGGAATGGGAAGAAGGCCTGTGATACTGTGGATGGCTCATTAATCTCTCCCTTGTTCCTCAGCAAACATCGCACTCCACGACATGCGGAGTACGTCCTACTTGAGGGCCCTTCCATGAGAACCTCTCACGAATAGCCCTTTTATGTCTTGGTGAACCCACGATGGCCTTGTTGTTGGGTAGATGTGAAGCACAGGTATCTTCTTCTTGAGCTGAGATCCCTCAGTCAAGAAGATCCTGTCCCTGTAATAGATGATCTCATCGATCACCCTGTACCTGTCATCAGCTACCTGCCCATCCAAAACCTCGCATGCAAACCTATCCTTGGAGTACTCAACCAGCAGTCGAGCCCTCCAATCAGCGTCCAAGCTCATGAGTGACAACGTGGCCGGTCTACGAGAAAGGGCATCAGCTACCACTTTGTTCTTGCCTTTGACATACTCTATGTCAAAGTCATAGGCTTGGATCTTGCTGATCCACTTCTGCTGTCTCTCCTGCAACTGCTTCTGCTCCAGAAAGTACCTCAGGCTGTTATGATCTGTCCTCGCCCTGAATTTGCTGCCCACTAGATACTGCCGGTATTTGGCCAATGCATGCATAATGGCCAACATCTCCTTGTCGTATATGGGATACAACCTCTCGTGTGGAAGGAGCTTCCGACTCTCAAAAGCAATCGGGTGACCGCCCTGCATCAAAACCGCACCAATCCCCTCTGCGGTATACACTCCGGGTAAAGGGGTACACCGTAGCCAAATCGGCAACGCCAACACGGGACAAGCTTGCTCATCACCTCCTTGAGCTTGTCAAAAGCTCGGCTTGTCTCTTTGTCAGGCCATTTAGTCTCCCCTTCCTCGTCAAATGCGAGGTGCGACAAGCTAAGAGAAGCCCTTGACGAACTTCATGTCGCGTATGTGCAAATACTCAGCTGAATCCCAGCTCTGTCACATTCGCGGCTGCGGCAATCACGGTGGCCACACAGTCTTCTCCTTGTGGACTCTCACTCCGTCCACTCTGTCGATATGCTGAATGTAATATATATTAACCTGAACTCACACTTGGAGAGCTTGGCATAGAACTGTTGCTCCTCCAAGATGTGCAAAATTGTCTCAATATGCTGGAGGTGCTCCTCCCAAGTCCTGCCGTATATAAGTATGTCATCAAAGAAAACCAGCACAAACTTCCTCAAATGACCCCTGAAGATGTGGTTCATGCATGACTAGAAGGTAGCAGGTGCATTGGTCAGCCCGAATGGCATGACCAAAAACTCAAAGTGCCCATAGTGACACCTGAAAGCGGTCTTGGGAATGTCCTGTTCCCTCACACGGATCTGATGGTACCCGGATCTCAAGTCAATCTTCGAGAAGAAGCGAAAAATTGCTCCTCTCCAACTCCGTCGTTAATTCATCGATCACGGGGATGGGAAATGTTCTACCGGAGATGCTTCTTTGTTCGGAGGCACGCTGATCAGTACATCATGATGTGTGGGTCTTCTTCTTCCTGCACAACCCTTTCAGGGAAAGAAGCAAAAGGGCCTCGTGTGGGCGAATGTGACCAAGGGCCGGCAACTCCTCGATGACCGCTCTATCTCGTCCCTTTAGGCTTTGGGACCTATGCGATTGTGGTAATCACGACACCTATCACAATAGCTGGTGGTATGCTCGGAAACCCCGTCCCGTGGCGCTAGTGGGATATGCCGAAAACCCATTGCATGCCTATCGAGAATGAGCGTGGCCCTCGGATGCCTTTCACCGCACTGTATCCTTTGCCCTGCCGGCCGCAACTCTACCGCCCACTCTATGTCTCCCTTGCGGAAGGTCGCCTCCATCCTGTGTGCCGACACCGTCTGAGGTGGATATGTGTGCTGCCCCCGTATCTTCTCATGCCTCCCCGTCTTGGGATCATCTCACTCCATCTCTAGGGCCTTCCAATCTGTCGTGACTTTCCCCAGAGTAATAAGCCACTGAACACCCGATATCA
The DNA here is from genome assembly GCA_034641835.2 of Pinus albicaulis. Classification (NCBI taxonomy): domain Eukaryota; kingdom Viridiplantae; phylum Streptophyta; class Pinopsida; order Pinales; family Pinaceae; genus Pinus; species Pinus albicaulis. The sequence goes on from CM076581.1 coordinate 1,477,219,614, forward strand.
GGTTGGTGTCTGGAATGTCCACCACAAAGAAGTGAGGTACATCGATATTGTAGGGTGCCATCGTCACCGATAACTCTGGGACATACCGAGCAGATGCCATAGTCTGATCTCCTGGGACCAAGACGGAAAATCCATCAAAACCCTCAGTCTGTATGCCTCTCCGCTCAACCATTTGGGCATCAATGAAATTGTGGGTGGCCCCACTATCGACTAAGACTGAAACCCGTTGTCCGCGCACTGTCCCCCGTACGCGCAGAGTCAAATACTTGGGGACTCCCCGCAATGCGGCTAGAGCTCCCCCGGTGGGTGCAAACGATGCCCCACCTGTCGCGGGTGGTGGAGGTGGTAAGGTACTCTGTGCTGCATAACAATCTCCTGCCTCCTCATCATCCCCCTCATCCTCTTCTGCGCTGCTCTCGGAGAAGACCTCTATGAAATGTGCCTTCCCTGCCGCACATCTGTGTCCCGGTGCCCATGGCTCCTAGCAAGTGAAGCACAACCGCTTCCGCCTCAGCTCTCTCCTGGCCTCATCATCAACCTGCCCTCGTCCCGGATTCGCCTTGGGAGCGGAACCCTCGTGTCCTTACCCTTAGGCTGGAAGGCCTGTCTCTGGGGATAAGGTGTCCGAGTCCTGGGTAAGACACCCTGCAAGTCCCGAGTCCTGCTGATGGCATCCTGAAGGGTAGTCGGTCTGTTCGACCGGACTAGGCCACGAAGTGGCTCTGACAGCCCCTCCACAAACATGTAAACCATCCGGGCTGCCGATAAGTCAGGTACCATCACTGAAACCCTCAAGAAATCTGAAATGTATGTCTCTGCACTCCAAGTCTGTTTGAGCTTGGTCAGCTCAACAAAATGCTGCTCCGGATCCCTCCTGTCAAAGCGCTCTACCACCCTCCTGGTAAAATCGGCATATGTCGTCACTGTGGAATGCCCGAGTGTCGCCATCCCATGAAACCACCAGTCTTGAGCCTCACCCTCCAAATGCAATGTAGCCACCTTAATGGCCTCTGTCTCCGACACCTGGTTAAGCTAGAAATAGATGTCCAGCTTCTCCACCCAGGACTTTGCCGAATGGTTTGATGACCCATCAAACGTGGGCAAATGGAATCTACTAGCCGCGCGGTGGTCATCGCGGTGGTGCCTGTGCCCCATGTGATGATCACGGGGTCTAATGCCATACTGAACATGGAGATAGCTCTCGAAGGTGAGAGAATCCATGAATGCCTGTCCGTAAGCACGGTACTGCAAAAGGTCTAGGCCATCAAGCCGAGGGATCCATCTCTCGACACCTTTGTCCACTTCGTCCTGCGGAAGTGAGCATGGTAGGTCGCGTGAGTGCTGGAGAATATCCTACTGTGCACCTCCCACCAGCCTCACTGCCCTGCGTCCTCTGGCAAGAATGTGGGCATAGTGGATCGCGTGGGTGCATGAGATGCCACAATGGGGATAGCATCATGCAGTGGCACGTGGTGAGACATACCCGATCCCTCACCGATCTGGAAAACCCTGGGAGCTTCCCTCTGTCTGATCTCTATGGCCGTGAGTCTCTGTGTCATCTCCTGCATGTGATGGAGGAGCGCATCCCATCTCCTCGAACCCTCCTCATCTGCTATCGGGTTCCGCTCCTCTGTGTCCCTTGCAGGCTGCTCCTGCTCTGAATCTGTCTCAGGTGGCTCCTGATCAAAATCCCTCCCTCCGAAGGGAAACTCCCACCTACTCTCAACGTCTCTATGTCCCCTCTGATCAAAATAGGGGTTATCCCCGGGCGTCATAGACTGCTAGCACCACAGGCTGAGCCAGAACTATGCTCTGATACCACTGTAATATCCCCAACGGGAAATGAACAGTAATATACAGCAAAATAACAAGCAGCTATATAGAACAAAATGCCGGAACTAGAATATGGAACAAATAGACATAAAATACCAGAACGCTAAGCCATTTTATTAATCTAAGAATACATATATATGGGTACAAGAGATTATCAGAATGAGTGCACCTATCATTGCTCTAGGCAAGTGGAGACCCTCTCAGAATAAGAAATGGCTACAACATTCCGTCCTAGTACAACACAGACTATGAAAGTGAGAGCTAATAACTGTTTCGATGTACTGGAAATAGGGGCTGATTCCCACATTGGAATGAGCTGAAAACTGGAAGGCTAGCTGAACTCAACCCTTCGGACAAAACCCAGAAATCGTGAAGCAAATGCTCCACCTCCGAAAATCCACCAAACAAACCCCCTCCAAAGAAAACGCTGTCTCTCCCAGGAACAGCGCAGAAGCCCAAGAAAACGCTAGGAAAAGGGGCCCAAATCCTCCTGCAAAACCTCCGGCTGAAACAACAACCTCCCAATGCTGGAAAATGCTGAAACCACAGCGAAACCACCTCACAACAACGCTGCACAACAATGACTGCGTCCTCCCTAACTGAAACTGCGTCCTCTCTCCTAGACTGCGCAGTCACTCAAGGGGCAGCTCCTCTGCAAAACGTCCACCAGAAATCCACTGCAAATCACCAACTGGAACTGAAGGAAAAACCTTGCTCGAGCAGGCACTCGAAGTCCCCCGGAGCCAAGGGCGAGATCTCCGACCGGAGACACTCAGTTCGCACTAAACAGTGCTGCAGACCGACTAAACAACCGGCATGCTGAAGTAGACAGAAGTCTAGCTCTCAATATCAATATCATATCAACAATGCCAAATGGAGTGAAAATCCCACCTTTTATAGTGCTAGCTCCCTCAAAACCCTAACTGCGTCCTTGCTCTCCTCCTTGACCTGCGCAGTTACCTTAGGGTCAGCGTGAGGCCTTCCCTCATGTGTGTGTGGACCCCCAAGGCCACTCGTTTAAGTCACAACGTTCATCAACTAGGAAAGCACTTTATTTTATTAAGTGAGTTGACCCCTTAATTCTCACTTTATTTATTAATTTAACTAAAGGCGGCAAAACTATACAAAAATGAAATATTCCAATTAGCAGTGCTAATTAGGAATATTACAGACTTGATCTCCATTTTCTAGAAGATTCACACTCTGCTTTATTATTACCCTTTAATTATTTAATTTCCCTAATTTTAGACTTAGGGTCCACATTAAAATAATTAATTATTTTAATAAAGCAAGATCCGAGTGCAATTTCCACAAACAATTTTTGGGTTCTCTGGATAACTATTGTCTAGACTCCAAGCCTCTCCACCAAATTTGAGACTTGGAACACTTCCCTATGCTATAAAATCAACACTCCCTCTTAGCGAGGAAAGTGTTCAAGCAAGGTACCATTGTACTGCTTCTGATTCTAGAATATTTGTTGCGATGTTGATGTCTTGGTTGCTACCCCTCATCTCTGCGTCGTTGCCCTTTGTACTGCTACATGTGACACTATCTCTGCCACTGCCTCATCCATACTACAGCTCCCTCTGACTCTGTAGACCATCTGTTCCTCTAACGGAAGGGGTTCTCGACCATCCCCATCTTCTCTCTGAATTAAGTGAACTTAATCTTACTCAAAGCCTTGGTGAGGATATCTGCCACCTATTCCCCTGTAGGAGTGTACCTCAACTGTACTGCTCCCCGTTGGGCATAGTCCCTGATGACGTGGCACCGAATGTCAATGTGTTTCGACAGTCCATGAAACACAGGATTCTCAGAGAGCTTGATGCAACTCTGATTATGACACATAACCACGGTCGGTTCCATCCTCTTCTTGAGTAGGTTCAAGAGTAATTTACGAAGCCAGATGGCTTCACACGAAGCTGTGCTTGCTGCCATATACTCTGCCTCGGTTGAACTTAGTGCAACAAACTTTTGTTTCCTACTGCAGCAGGAGGCCATTCTTGATCTGAGATTGAAACAGTACCCACTTGCACTCTTCCGATCCACTGTGCTTCCAGACCAATCTGCATCTGTAAACCCACTCAACTGGACCTCATTGCCCTTTGTGTACTTCAATCCATACTCAACTGCCCCCTTCAGATATCTAAGAACTTGTTTGGTTGCTGCCCAGTGAGCCCTCATTGGTTCTACCATGAACTGGCAGAGGGTATTCACTGCATAACAGATGTCTGGTCTAGTATTGACCACATACATCAATGATTCAATGAGCTGCCTATACAAGGTGGGATCAGCCTCATCATCCTCTGTTGTGTCTATCTTCTTCCAGTTTGTAATCATAGGTGTGGCCATGGGTCTACAGTCTTCCGACTAAAATCTTTTCAAGATTTCTACAGTGTATCTTCCTTGCCCCGGGAAGATTTCTCCCTTCTGCTGCCAAACCTCCAAACCAAGAAAATAGTGCATTTGCCCCAAATCCTTCATGTTGAATTCAGTAGCCGGATTCTCCTTGTAGTACTTGAAGAGCTTAGATGATCCAGTAAGAAATAGATCATCTACATATAATACCAGGATTAACGACTCATCCCCTACTCTTAAGTAGTAGAGATTGGCATCTGCGTCACACTTGACGAAACCCATCTTCTACAAATAGTTATCAATTGGTCCATGCCATGCTCAGGGGGATTGTTATAGACCGTACAAGGCTTTCTTAAGCCTGCAAACATGAGTCTTTTGCTCATGTGTCTCGAAGCCCTTTGGTTGTTCTATGTACACTTCCTCCTCTATCACCCCATTCAAGAACGTTGCCTTGACATCCATCTGGTGAATCTCCCATCCCATCTATGCTGCTAGAGAGATGATGGATCCGATAGAAGTGTAGCGAGCTAGAGGGGTGAAGGTTTCCTCATAATTGATCCCTTCCTTTTGTGCATACCCCTTAGCCACAAATTTGGCCTTAAACTTCTCTATGATGCCATATGCATCATACTTGATCTTGTAGATCCGCCTTGATCCTACAATTGATATGTTCTGTAGTCTAGGGACTACTTCCCAGACATCATTTGTCATGATGGAGCTATACTCCTCCACCATGCCATCCAACACCTGATGCTGATCTACCTCCCGAAAGTTGGAGGGTTCTCCAACCTGAGCTCCCAGGGCCTGCTATCTGTCAGGTTGCCTCCGTATCCTCTTCCCGTCTCTAGGGGCTCCAAGAAATTCTTCTGCTTCCTTTAGAATTTGTTGGAGTTCTCTGCTCAGTCTTCCACTGGTGGTGGGTAGTCTTACCTACTCCCCTGCCTTCTCTTCTTCGGAGGAACTCTCCTCAGAATACTTGTGTCGTGGAGGCGCACTTGACTCATCCTCTGTAGGTCGTTGAGGCTGTACCAGTGAATCCTCCTCAATCTGTGTATCTGTAGCCATTTCCCGGGATTTCCTGAAGACTCTCTCCTCCATGAATTTTACGTCTCGCCTTACTACTATCTTCCTGTTTTCCGGAATATAGATGTGATATGCCTTCGCATTTTCACTATAGCCCACAAGATAACCCTTTTTCGCAGTTTGATGCAACTTCTTCCTCTTCTCATCTGGAACGTGGCAATACACCATGCTGCCAAATATCCTAAAATGGCTCACCTCCGGCTCGTTGTCTGTGAACACACTCTGAGGAGTATATTCTACACATACACAGTTGTATTGCAGGCTTCTGCCCACAAAAATTTGGGCATATCTTGGTCATATAGCATTGCCCTTGCAGCTTCTACAATGGTCCAGTTCTTCCTTTCTGCAACTCCATTATGCTCTGAATTGTATGAAGTTGTCCATTCCCTCTTGATGCCTTCCTTTGCGCAGAAACTGGTGAAGTCTTTATCAATATACTCTCCACCATTATCTGACCGTAGCTTCTTGATCTTCTTTCCTATTGAATTTTCTACCAACGCTTTGAATTCTTTGAAACGTTCAAAGACTTCATCTTTGATTTGAGAAAGTATATCCAAGTTTTTCTGGAATGATTATAAATAAAGGTAGCAAAATACTTTGCACCACGAGCAGTTGTGGACATTGGACCTCAAATATTTGAGTGTATCAACTCGAATACGCTCTTGGCCCTGCTGCTGCTTCTTGGAAATGTTGCTTTAGCATACTTCCCTAGTACGCATCCCCAACAAACTTCATCTCTCCTTGTGCTGAGTTTTGGAGCTCCTGTGACAGTGTTCTTGAGAATCTTCAAGGCTCCATGATGTAGATGCCCCATCCTTCTGTGCCATAATTCATTCAGATCTCTTTCGTCCATACTGCCAATAAGAGCCATTGGGGATTCAAGCTGGAGCTTACATAGTTTATGGCTGCTCACTCGGATTTGTGCCTTCTTGTTCCAGCTAGGATGTTTGACATACATCATAACCCTTGTTCTGGAGCTGAGACACTGAGAGCAAATTCATTCCCAACCTTGGTACATGCAGAACGTTTGTGGCCTGAATCTTGTTGCCAGCTTCTATCTGAAATGTTATGGTACCTCTTCCAACATGGGTACACTTGGCCTTGTTTCCCATAGTAATCTAGAAATTCATCTGTTCTTCTTGGTAGCTCGAAAAACATTCTCGAACTCCCGTCATATGAGCAAATACTCCACTGTCAATATACCAAACACATGGAGGAGTCGTGCTTGACACACAAGCGAGATCCTCCTCTAACCTGGATGCCAGCACAGTCATGTCATGTTCCCTTTGCATTTCTGAGTGCTCTAGAGGACTGCGTGAGTCCTTTTGACTGTGTGGACCCTTCCGAATGTCGTATCTTTGGTCCATAGAAGATCCTCCCTTTCTGTCTTTAGCCTTTTGCTCTGATACCATGTGAAATTTTCAGATCTTAAAATTGTTACTGTAGTAATTGATTTATTTCAATAAAGCTTCAATAAATTTTGAAAAAAACACAGTTGTAGTACTTCACTCTAATCAAAATCAGAAGTACAGAAAAAGCACATGTAGCACAACAGAAACAACCATATGAACACAGTTATTTTTGGACAAATGTCCCCATAAAAACCCAATGTGGGAAAATCGGTGCAGCAGATGAGGGTTTGTATTTATCTTCAGCAATTAAAATATATTTTACAGAAGTCTTGGTGAGCAAAATAAAATAGCATACACCTGGCATGAATTTTCCGAACAATCCGGAAGTATTCCCGACACACGAGATGTCCTCCTACACCCTTTGTGTCATCCTGCATCGCTGTTCTGCGCAGTCCCTTCCTGGACAACGTGATTTTGCGTGGAGGCCTTGATGCTGCTACTCGGCACTGCCTTCCCTTCACCCTTCTGCCTCTTGCTTCTCTATCAGCTGACTTCTCCCTCCTCCTTCTGCCTCTGCAATCCCGCCTCTACAAACTCACCCACTGAAATCGAATTCTCTTACTTCAGAATCAATTTCCTTCGAGTACTGAGAATGTGCCCGGCTTGATTTCCAAATGACCCTTAAGCCTTTTCTTATAATCTTCTCGTTGATAAATCAATGGCCAAGATTATATCTTTAATCAATGGCTCAGATTAAAAAATGACCTGATCTTCGTTTTCTAGAAGATTCACACTATGCTTTATTAATACCCTTTAATTATTTAATTTCACTAAGTTTAGACTTAGGGTCAACATTAAAATAATTAATTATTTTAATAAAGCAAGATCCGAGTGGAATTTCCGCAAACGATTTCTAGGTTCTCTGGATAACTGTTGGCCAAGCCTCTCCACCAAATTTGAGACTTGGAACAGTTCCCGATGCTATAAAATCAACATTGGCCAGCAATAGAGCCATTGAGGGAAAAGAGGGCCAAATTTCCGGGGTCAAGCTTTGGCCAAATCCTTTTTGGGTTTTTTTGGGTTTTTTACAAGGATCTCAGAAATAATTTGACAAAATTTTCTGGGTAGATTCGAGGGTTCCAACAGGGATCCCAACTCAGCCAGCAATTAGAGGAGCTAGGGGGAAAATGGGCCGAAATTCCAAGGTTAACGTTTGGCCAATTCATTCGTGGGTTATTGGTGCAAAGCCCAGGGTTAACTTCCCGAAATTTTTTGAGCACCGGAGGATGCCCTAGCAGGCATTTCTTGCAGCCAGCAACTCAGTTTCTGGGTTGTTTAGCGTAGAACCAAAGAGAGATCAGCCAAAAGCATTTGGGGACGTTGCCTTCATCACTTGGCCTTTGCTAGCTTACCTTAAGCAAGCCCAAGTGCACATTTTCCAAACATCAAATTGTAGCCCCATGATTTTATAATAAAATGGCTTATAGAACAATGCAGTTTTTGGCTCTATATTGGGTGTCTAATTTGATTGCAAATTTTATGTGTATTTTTGCTATGTTTGCTTTGTGTATCATTATATATTTCCATTAGGAGTATTACACCTTGTATTATGCACCTGGATCCCTGGCTTGATGGTTAGCAAGTAAGCATGATGGTACCTAGAGTGGATGAAAGATTTAGTCCAACTTAGTCCAACCCAGATAGATTGCCCTAGTCAAGAATATAGTCTGTGGCACCGTGACTGTCTAAACTATTCAAGGACCTAGATGGATTGCCCTGGTCAGGAATCTAGTCCATGGCATCACGGTGCCTAAACTCTTCATTGTTCATGTGTTTTGAGATCTTCCTTGTACTTGTATGTGTCATTATGAATACCTCCCTAGCTAAGAGAGAGAGTTGAAAATTGTAACTAGGTTTGGTCTTCATAATTGTACTTGAGTCATAATGAAATGTATTTATCAAAAGAAAGAAAAAGAAATTATTATTATTATTATTATTATTATTACGACTTATTAAAGCATGGGTTTCATGCTTGCGTTATCATGTTTTAGGTCAAAGTCCCCATTGAGAACTTCTAGGATTTATATTGAGTCATTAGAGTCATTGTCCATTAAATGAGACCCATCGTGGGCTTTTGAATCATGTAAAAAGAATTATTTTTGAGTCAAATATGTAATTTGTCACCTCCACACCAAGTCAGCCCTTACCTATTCAAGTTGGCCGACATAAAGGTAATTCGAACTCCAGAAAAGGATATAGATACATTGTAGTTTGTAATATCCCAAATTGGGAACATACAGTAATATAAAGCATACAAAGACTAAAACTACAGCAAACAGTAAATAGCCATTAAAAACACCATGATACAGCGAAAAACATCTCAGCCATTTTATTAAACTCTGATGGGAAAAGGTACAAGAAGGTGCTTAGAAAAATGGCACCTTGGCTTGCACAAGGCAGGCTGAAATAACCCTTGAACCCTGCTCATAAATCTCTGTTATGCTGTTGCTCTGCATGGCTCCTCTACGTTGTCTTGGCTGAAAATGTTGTTGTTGGCTGAAAAAGGACTGCGTGTTGAGGTTTCTCTGCTACTCAGAAAATTCTGGGAATTAGACATCGGACTCTCCTCAACAAACCAAGAAAAACCCGCGAAGGGTTTCCAAAAATCCTTACCCCGGAAATTCAACCCCTTGGGCTTGGCACGCTGTTCTGTTGGGCAATCTGGTTTTGTAATGACCGTAGAGTGTAAAAGTAATGGATTAGGAATTAAGTGGGATTGAGCTTGATATATGTTTTCGACACATATATCAGCATTAAATATCCCATCTTTTCTAATAAATGTATCATCCTAGTACTTTCAACTTAGTCGAGCAGACTCCTAGGTAAATTTTGCATTTCTCAACACCTAAATCTATAGACTGAAGTTCTCCTAAAGACATTTCTACCTGTCTGAAATCATTTTATTTGTAAACTGCCAATTCACATCTATTTAGTGCATACGCGGAAATAAAACTATCAATAGCACCAGTATCAAAATAAAATTTTAAGTTTTATTCCATTGATAGTACCTGAAGATTCCACAACAATGAACTAATGCGCTGCCTGATTATTGTTGACTACAACATGGATTCTATGATTGCCTTGAGTATTTGATGATGGTTACACATTCTAACCATAACCTTGATTCGAGGATTTAATCTATATACAAAATGCTTGGCTTGACGTCCGTTAAGGGACATATTTTACCAACTCCATAAACCTTATCTCATATCCTTCCACTGTTTTATTACTTTGGATTAAACGCGATCTCCTTGTCCTAATACAGGATATTCTATCCTAATGCGTAATAATACCGATCATAATGCATGAGTCTTTTAAACCATAATATCATTTTGTAATATTTATTTAACCTTTTCTAGTTTCTAAATTTTGTCCTAAATGTAGTTATTGAAGGAGTTATATTTTCATTATCTTTATACTCTTAATTTCCGATTTATAGCCGGGTATTCATATATTTAATAGCTTTTCCTTTAACAAGTCATATACCATGTGTAAGAACCTTAACAAGTCATATTCTATATAATACCTTTATAATAACTATCAACTCCCATATCCTATAGAATCCTTCTAACTATATTCCCATTACGTATATATATATATATATATATATATATATATATATATATATATATAACTGGGATGAAAGAGCACCGAACTTCTCTTCATGCAATTATATGATCTTATCTGCACATTATGTAGGTTTATGGTAATTTCTTCTCTTTTACAAGGCATGATCCCACTAAATGATCCATATGATAACATCAAACCCGAAGCTAACTCCATTGTTGTCAAAATGTACCAACTACGTAGGCATTAACGTCATGGAAGACTGCTGGCCAACATAATTTGTATTAATAACCTTTAAAATAAGGTTTCTAGCTCTTTATTTTAAGAGGACCCTTTCAAAAGAATCCATCAAATCTATTTACGCATATCTTTTACCGAAATAACATTTATTTTATATAATGGAGAGCCATTGAGCGTAATTCACTAACTGGAATATACCATAGGATTCTCTTCACCCTATTTATTAATAAATCTATTAATAAATACATTAAAGTCCCTAATAACTTGATCTTCCCCTTTTCTATTAGTTTACAAACTCCCCCAAAGCAATTTCCTAATTGCAATGAAGTGATCACTTCCTCTGCTACATAAGGTTCTGAAAGATTCAATTGTAGAAAACTCAAAGTTGTGGATAACAAAGCAACAGATGAGAAAGAGAATTCTTCGGATTGATTATAATTCTAGGGTTCAAGACCAAACGCCTTGGTAATATGCGATGTTTCCCTAGATCATCAACTCAATACAAGACAAATCAATTTCAATTTAATAGTTATTATAATATAAATTTTCAATCTATTCAAAGCATAAATTCTTAGTCCAAGGGTCTTGAATAGACCGATGAGGTGCTCTGTTAAGGCACTTCTTGATGTGAAGTCATTGGTTCAATTTTTCCACATTGACTTGGATAATATATTGGACATGATGAAGATGTAGTCCCACTAAGCTTGATGAATTCCTGACTAGTCCATCCTTATGACGAGATCATCAGTCCTTAGGGCTGTGACATATACTTAAAACACCCCCTTTTTTTTTTTTTTTTTTAATTAACATTTCAAACTAAAATATAATAAGACTTTATCACTAATATTACAAAGACTCTCAATCATTTATACTAACTAATTAGTAAAATCAATATATTTAAAGAAATTCCATATACTAACTTGAAATCATATATATATATATATTTCTATTCACACATGACTTTAAAATAATTAAAATAAGCCTCTGTTTGTTTTTTTTTTTCTTTTTTTTTTAAACTAAAGACCTATATCCTCCCTCATCAAAGTATAATTTACACTTTTATAAACTTTCTTATATACATAGTCGACCAATAAAAAAATAAAAAAAATAAAACATTTCATCACAAATTTTATTATTTATTTTTATTATTATATTTACATTTATATTTATTTATTATTATTATTTTTTTTAATTACATTTATTTATTAAACAAATGAAAATGGCTTTAATACGTGGAGTTTCCTATTTGTATTTAATTTGGTTTATTTTAATGTTTAATATAATTTAACATACGGCCCTTGGCATTTAATAATTCGGACTTGGCATTTGGCATGCGGACTCCACATTACGGATTTTGCAAATTTGATATTTAAACAAAATAAACGACCCTCCATGGTTTAATATATCATATTTGCCATGGTTTAATATATTACATTTTAATCCGACGTAACATATGCCTTCAACATTAATCCAACGGATTTGGATAATGTATATGCCGTATTTTGTAAATCATAAGAATTATATTCATTTTTCATTACATTTATTCTATGATTATCCAATAACAGATATTTTGAATGGATCATTTTTACACATCCACCTACATTTACATTTATTCTATGATTATCCGATAACAGATATTTTGAATGGATCATTCTTTACACATCCACCGACATTTACATTTATTCTATGATTATTCGATAACAGATATTTTGAATGGATCATTCTTTACACATCCACCGACATTGCCTACTGGACGCTAAAGAAATCTCGTCAGCAACACCATCCCATGCTTCCATGCCCGAAATCTCATTTGGCTCGCTGCTTGGCACGCCATACCTTCTACACTTCTCTATCCCACCTACGACGTATTTGCTCCAACACACAGAATGTGGGAAACCACAGCCTGCTTCAGACGCACTTGCAAGGGGGCACGTGCTTTGGAGGATGCTGAACCTGATGAGGCTGTGCGGATGTATATTGATTCGTGTGGGATACTTGAAGATGAAGGCAAGGAGCAAATGGCCTTTGATACATATCGTGTTGTTACTAACCTATATCTGAAGTTGGAAAGGTTTAGTGATGTAGCAACGATTTTATTGAGATGGGGTTTAGCAGCAGACAAATGTAAAGCTATTAATAGTCAATGCAAGGCATACTTGAGTGCAATTATTGTGTACCTTTATGCACATGACATCAAGCAAGCTGAGCAACGCTACAATGATTGTTCCCAGATTGATGCCTTTTTCAACAGTGAACAAAATTACTGTGCTGAGAAATTGCTTCAGGCATACAGAGAAGCTGATGTTGAAGAAATCAAACATATAGCTCAATCGAACAGTACCATCTCTAATCTTGATCACATGATTGTTAGACTTGCAAGGAAGCTACCAACAGGCGATGTGAATGCAATGCCTTCGTCATCTGCTACAGAGGAAGAGCCTCTTAATGAGAATGATCTTACATAAGAGTGTCAGTACACTCTAGTGCCTGCATCGAATATATCAGTAAGGTGAAATGATCAAGAATATTTGGGTTGGAAAAGCTGCTGCAACGATTATCTATTCATCAAGTCCTTGATATTTTTCTTCCACAGAACCCTAAAACCTCTTCAATCTCCAAATGCCGAGCTAAGATATACTTTAAAACCCTAACAACAGTCGCCCTTTAACCTAGAGACCAACGGTTTGACTCAACAATTGCTACACAAGTGCAGAAGACAGAACACAAGTGCAGAAGACAGAAGACAGATAGAATATTCTATTCGCGTGTAACTGCAACTGTATCGTTTTACTTGCATCGCTCTCGGATCCACCCAAAACTTGTAGCAAGTGTATTCCCCTTGAAAGGCACGGATTCAAGGTGCACAACTAAACCCTTGCGCGGAAGGAGTCGCTCCAAGGATCACTAGACACCCATGTTCTCATCATGGTTTGTCAAGTCCACACTGGCCATTTAAGAATATTCAATCCTCACAGTTGAACCACTCAGAATTTCTCTCACTGCAGTCTTCGTGACCCGAAACACTATCCAAGTGACCTCCGTCCTAAAGGAACCGTGGATACAAATACCCCTAGTTTGCCTCTGTGTGCCTTGAAGAAATTTATTTTTTTGTGAGCGACTGTAGAACGAGAATACAATCTGTCCATACACACACAAGTGCAGATGCCCAACGTTGATCCCTCTCAAATTTTATTTTATTTTATTTTTGTAAGGAGTTATATTCCAGAGGAAGTCTATAGAACATGCTGGAGATTGGAGATTCGATATCAGTAAATACTTATTTGATAAAAGAAGGCACTAGCAGGAAATCTCAGTAAAATAAAATATAAAAAAAACCACTCTGACTGGGCAATACAAGCTTGGAAACCCCCGCGTTTAAACGTTGTCATAGTAGTCTTGTGTCCTCGTTTTAATTGTGCAAGAATTTATGTGAGGTTGTGTTTCCATCCGCATACAATTTCCATCTAAAAATGGTTTATATTTGGAAACAAAACCACCAACATTTATGCATATAAGGAACACAATTCTAACGCAGGCGTACCGTATTTAATGCAATAATTAAGCTCTTGAAAATTTATACATGAAGAGATTACTGTATCGACCTTACTATTTTATATATCAGAGATACCTAGATATTCAATTATACCATCAAAATGAATATTTACCCAATAAATTCCGATATATTAACACCAGCGCAGGGACTATTAGAATTACGGATTCACAAGGCCTAAGAAATTCATTCATTCCCCCCATTCACTCAAAATTTAATTTCATGAATACACAGTATTCAAACACAGAATGTAACCCCAACTTACTTATTTCATAAAATTTTCACGCAACAGTCAGAAATTTTACACAACGTGTAGGGCCTATAAGGTCAAAAGGGTTTGAAACAACCTCTGATACCATGTGTAATGATCGTAAACTTTGATTTTCGGAATGCAAACATCATTCATATAATTTGAGAAATGTAAAGCCCTTAATTTTCAAAATTAACAAACATTCACTAAATTCATACCACAGAATTCAGAGTGGGATTTTTGAAGCAGAATATATACATCAATTGACAATTTAATACTTACCTGGAACTGTGTTTGGAGATGTTCCTGATCTGCCATAGCTCCAGCTTCCGTTACCAAACCGTCGTTTTCCTCCCAGCCTATCTGAGGTCAACCTCTTCGGTCCCCAGATCCAGAAAACGAGTCTTCTGGCCCCCGTGCCCAAAACTCCGAGAACAATCGAGAGCATTCCATAACTCTGTTAGAACTCTCAAACTCACTGCGTATGTCCCATGCAGTTAAAACTCCTCTGACAGCATCCAGGTCAGTCCCCCCACTCACTACCCTCTCCTCCCTTTTTATACAAAAACTCCATTCCTGATATTTATTAGAATATGATCTTTTAATAAATATCTTTGAAAATATCTTAAAAATATTATATTTTAATAAATATCTCAGATTTAAAATATCTTACAATATTATATTTTAATAAATATCTTAGATTTATTAAAATATTATAGTCATTAATGTAGATATTATAGGCATTTATGGAGATATTGACTTATTCACCAAGTCATTCATGGAGATATTGACCTTACTTAATTATTTTAAGATTTATTTATTTATTTAGAATAATGCTCTACCACGCATACTCATATAAGAGTGGTACATGCGTTCAGTCTCTAGCTTGATGTTCCATCATATCTCGGTGAGATAAATGCATTACGATATCCAGTTCGTTACTCTAACTTAGTTAGTTTCCATACTAGCAGGTATGTATACTAGTGCAGTACACGTGATACATGCATATGTAGCTATCATATGCAGGTCTCATATGCATGCTAATATTTCTAAGTTCCATATAGTTCGAGTTGGGTCGTTACAGGTTTTCTGGTTGAACTGCTGGAAGAAGCTACTAAAAATCTGCCCAAGAACTCTACTAAGAACTGATTGACCGCCTATCAAACTCCCGGTTGCAATCTGATCCTTCTCCTTCTCTCCCAAGTGTTGCTCCTCACTGGACTATGTAATTCTCCGGTTGCCCGCGTGGCCTCTGCGCTGTCCTGGAGGGACTGCGTATGCCTGAATGTGTGGCTGTGACTCCTCCCTCGAAACAATATGTGACTCCTCTCCTGAGCGGGCACTCGAAGTCCCCCGACGATGAGGTTGAGATCTTTGCTCGGAAATCTTTGTACTAAACAGCGCTGCAGACTCGTCTAAACAGCTCAAGTGTGCTTTCAGTGTATTAGACAGAAAAATCAGTGGATGAATGAATGAGGAATGATTTGTTCTTGTCCTCTTTTACCTAGCTCAGCCCCAACGTTCCCTTGGGCCCCACTGGACTACGCTACCACCTCTTCCATCCAATCACTACGCAGCCACTGCTCTGTTGCATCTCCCACACTATCACTGCGCTGCCTACGTTGTTGCCTCTCCTGCGTTGCCACTAGGACGTTGTCTTTGACATGTGGCTGGCCTCATGGGTCCCACTCCAACTCTAATATTTGCCTTAGTGACTTTAGGAAAGTAAGTTAGCCATATAGTTTATTTGTGGGCCCCCTTACCCACTTTATTTCCTGCTAAACATTAAAAAAGCCAAAATTTGACAAAATTAATATTCCAATTAGCTAACTGCTAATTTGGAATATTACATAGTTTGATTCGTTTGGAGGGATATTCTCACACACAAGTTTGATATCCAAGAAGAGGTAGCAAAAAAGTGCAAAGTTGCAAGAAGGAAAAGATTGCAAGACCGAAATTTCTAGGACATCTATGTCTCTCAAGTGTGAATTTTATGGGCTACTATTGCAATATCGAAGTACTACATCTAGGTTGTAGTTATGTTATTGCTTCTAGGTTGAAGTGTTTCTTCTAGGCCGAAGAGTTGCTTCTAGGTCGAAGTGTTTCTACTAGGTCAAAGTGTTGCTTCAAGATCGAAGTGTTGCATCTAAGTCGAAGTTCAGTTGTTGTTGACAGTGGTTACTGATATGTTGAAGTTGTTGCTTCCCGTTGTTGCTGCAAAGGCAGAGTTCTAGATTGAAGTTACTACAAGAAGGTTATCATCTGCAAAAGACGGAAGGGTTGACATGGTGATTCGAGAAAAATCGTATCTAGGTCAAGGAGTCTTAAATATTCTCGTGAAACTATTGAAGGAAGTGTTGTTGACTAGGTTTTCCCCTAGATAGGGGTTTTTCCCTGGTTGTCTGCCTACATCTGGTGTCCTTGATCTTCGTGTTATAAGTAAATAAGAAAAAGAAGAACACAAAAATTTAATAAGTAAATAAGAATTTCACAAGTAATTATCATCATAAGAAAATATTTCTGCCTTTCTGATTTTCTAACAGGTTGAGCATTCACATTATGAACCATCCAAAAGTGAAATGCAAGCAGATATAATGGTTACAGGGCATCGGTTGAATTTAGATAACTATGGTGTTCTTGTGAAAAATCCTAGATCCAGATTCCTACTGCAACAAATCTGAATTACTTCTTCTATTATGTTTCATAATTATTTCATTACAATGAAATATCAAAGTAATCTCTGAAGAAGTCTACACAAATAATGTTGCGGAATAAATCTAAGTGTTGAAACAATCTGAACAAAATACAATGAAAAACATCCACATTTGACACAGTTATTTTTGGATTAAGTCTCGGAAAAACCCAACTCGGGAAAACCGGTGCAGCAGACCTTAGGGTTTGTATTATTAAGTAGCAGAATCTTGAGTACAACTAGGGTGCCAACATCCAGCAAACCCTTCAGAGAAATCTAGACAACCTGGTGAAAATGTTAGATATACCTCACTATGCAAGTCTCTAGCTGATCTAACGGCGTTGGTGAAGCCCTCACTGCCTCCTCATGATTTCCTATGTTGGAACTGCGTAAGCCTGTGTGGGCAAGCTTGAGGAACTGCGTCAACTTCCTCTGCAACTGATTAAGCTGATCTAAGACTGGATTTTGGCCGTCCCGGCTCAGAAACCCCAGCGTCTAGCTATCTCCGGACAGACTCCAAGAGACACTGCGCTGCTTCTGCGTGATTTCCTGTAGGGACTGTGTCATCTCTTCAAAGAACTGTGTCATCTCTCTCTACGTCACTGAATCAAAATCACTTAGCAAACCCTGCCCTAGTGATTCAATTCTGATCAAAAGTTGTGTCTCCTCACACAAATTCGAAAATGCTCAATGGCTCAAGTGTCTCAATGTGTTTTCCATAGGCCCCTCACCCTCCTTCTTATATTCTTCTATTGAACCTTCAACAACCAAGATTAAAACATAATCAAGGGCTAAGATTAACTTGGAGGTGATCCATGACTATCTAGAAGATTCACACTTAGTTTAATTAATACCCTTTAATTAATCAGTTTCCCTAACTTTAGACTTAGGAAAACATTAAAAAACGATTAATTATTTTAATTAAACCATCTCTAAGTGGAATTTTCCAAAACAGTTTCTGGGTTTTATGGAATACATGTGTCCTAGCCTATATACAAAGTTACAAGGCTAGAACACATCCAATGCTACCATAAATCAACACTCCCTCTTAGCGAGGAAAGTGCACTAGCAAAACAACTCAATGTGTCGCTCTGACTTCTGGAACATCTGTTGTTGTGATGTTGATGCTGCTCACCAACACTACACAAGAAAATGTTGCAACTGTACTGTTGCTGACTCTGCATGCTGCTGCCAACTGCCACTGTATTGCAACTCCCTCTGAATTCTGCAACCATGTTGCTGCACTGCGTGAGCACTACTTTGCACTGCGCTGCACCACTTGTGCACTACGCTGTCGCTGCTCATCTATTGTTGCTGCTCAACTACGGTTGTTGCTGCACTGTTGCTAATTGCAACATTAAAACATCCAAATTTGGACAAGTGAATCTGCAACTGAAAAATAACACTGACTGTTGCTAGTTTCTACACTAGCTCTTTGAAAATATTGCGTTGTTGCTGCTCTCCACTGCACTGCACGTTGCACCAATGTGCACTGCGTTGCTGCTGCTTAACTGTTGATGCTGCTGCTCCCTCTCTGCGATGATCAGGCTCAAGTACTGTTAGCCACTGCATTGTCTTCTCATCTTCCGCTGCAATTGTCCATCCTGTTACTGTCTTTAGGCTGTCGTAGCTCACATGTAATCCAAGAGTTCGAAAATACTCAAGGATCCTGCCACCTTGTAGATTCTGGATCTACAACTCCAAGTCAGCGCACATTTCTCCTTTTGGAATGTGAGCTAATATAGCACAATCTTTTTTTGCCTCAATCTTGGCAGCTCCTGCTTGTGGATCTTCCTTCTCCTCTTTATCCTTTTTCTAAAGAGGACACTGTGTGGCATAATGTCCCATTTCCCCACAGCAGAAGCACTTGATCTTGGACAAATCTTTCTTTTTCTGCTTTTGTTTCTCCTTTGATGCAAGGGCAGTGTTGTCTTCTTCCTCCTTCTTGACCTTTGAACCGCTGTTTCCATCCTCCAAATGGATTTTGAGGAGATCTCTCCTCAACTCTTCTTGCTGTAAGGCTGCCCACATCGCTTCCCATCCTGGAAGTCTTTCTCTGCCCAGAATACTTTGGACAAAGACCTGATAGTCCTCTGAAACAGAGTTCAGAGTGAGCCTTACTAGCTCTGAGTCTCTAGGAGTAGACCCTACTGCTGACAGTTGGTCTCAGCTATCCTAAATACGAGACAAGAAGGAGTCAAAACGCACTCCCTTCTTCATCCTAGTATTACGCATCTTCTCTTCAAGGTACATCTTCCACTGCTCGAAAGATCCTTGGTATAGCTTTTCCAACCCTAGCCACATTTCTCTAGCAGTGCCTTTTGCTGCTATGTGCGGTACGATGTGATCCTTCACTCCATCTAGGATCAATCGCTTCGCTCTTGCCATATTCTTCTTGAATTGTCTCAGATGTGCTACATCCAAAGGTTCTGCACATGCACTCTCTATGAGGGCCTTCAGATCATGCTCATCAAGGACAAACTCTATCCTTGATTTCCAAATAACATAGTTCGAGGCACCCTCCAATCTATCTTGGCCATGTAGTCCGTTGCTGGCCATCTCCTCAACTGTCGATTTCTTTCTCTAACCCTTTGTTCAGCTAGACTTACGCACTCCTCGTGGAGTAAGTCACTGCTTCTGCTGCTGCATGGGAGAAACTGAGTTTCTTTGAGTAAGAAACTCTGAGGTTAAGAAATCCCCCATTGTGTTTTTCAGAAATTTTATGACGCTTATGCACTGGCTCCTACTGTTGTGCAGAAATTGTGTCCTTCAGCGACGTTGGTCTGCTACACTGCCTCTTCTGCAACTGAAAAAAAGCTTACCCCTTTGTCAACTCTCTCAGAGGGAGCCTTTCCTGCACTGGAATGCCCTCCTGGCTTGGACAACGTAATTTCTGGGAGGGTCTGCTGTTGCTTACGCAAATCCCAAACTCTTCAACGCTGATCTGCTGGTTCACTTGTGTTTCACCTGCACATCAGCTTGAATAAGCTCTGATACCATGTGAAAAATCCTAGATCCGGATTCCTACTGCAACAAATTTGAATTACTTCTTCTATTATGTTTCATAATTATTTCATTACAGTGCAATATCAAAGTAATTTATGAAGCAGTCTACACAAATAATGTTGTGGAATAAATCTAAGTGCTGAAACAATTTGAACAAAATACGATGATAAACATCCACATTTGACACAATTATTTTTGGACTAAGTCACCGAAAAAACCCAACTTGGGAAAACCGATGTAGCAGATCTGAGGGCTTGTATTATTAAGCAGCAGAATCTTGAGTACAACTAGGGTGCCAACATCCGGCAAACCTTTCAGAGAAATCTAGACAATCTAGTGAAAATGTGAGATATACCTCACTCTGCAAGTCTCCAGCTGATCTAACAGTGTTGGTGAAGCCCTCACTGCCTCCTCATGATTGCCTACGTTGGAACTGTGCAAGTCTGCGTGGGCAAGCTTGAGGAACTGCGTCACCTTCCTCTGCAGCTGATCTAGTTGACCTAAGACTGGATTTTGGCCCTCATGGCTCAGAATGTAATATCCCCAAAGGGAAATAACCAGTAATACACAGAAATATGCCAGACAGATATACATAAACAAATGCTGGAACCAGATCATGGAACAAGTACACATAGAATGCCAGAAAACTAAGCCATTTTATTAATCTGAGAATATATAGAGAAGAGTACAAGATAATCAGGATGAGTGCACCTATCCTTGCCCTAGGCAAGTGGAGACCCTCTCAGATGAAATAATGGCTGCAAATAAGGACAGCGTCCTAGCTGGCTGAAGATCTGCTCTGAAGAGCTGCTGCTGAAATGCAATGGAACTATGAGCTGAAGACTAGAAGATGGCTGATCTCAATCCTCCAAACCCTCTCCAATAAAAACGTTGTCTCTGCTAGTGACAGCGCAGAAGACAGATGAAATGATGGCCACAAGCCCTCCAGATGAAATGATCAGCTCCTCAAGGCTGGAAACACTGAAAAACGCTGTCAAGCCCCCTGCTCATCAGATCAGCGTCCTCCCTGACTGGATCTGCGTCCTCTATGCTCAGATCTGCTGGATCTGAAGCCTCCCAATCCAGATCTGCGTCCTATCCTCCAGATCTGCGTCCTCCAAGGCCAGATCTGCTGCTGTCTCTTCAGATCTAGGCTGGATCTGCCAATATCTCCTCAGATCTGTATCCTCCAAGGCTGGATCTGATGGTATCTCTCCAGATCTGCACCTTCCAAGGCTAGATCTGCCAATATCTCCTCAGATCTGCGTCCCCCAAGGCTGGATCTGCCACTACCCCTTCAGATCTGCGTCCTCTCTACCTTGGGCAGCTGGATCAGCGTCCACACTATTCAGATCTGCGTCCTCTTGCTGGATCTGCGTCCTTCCCTCTCTGGATCAGCGTCCTTCCTCCTGGATCTGCGCAGTCACAAGAAGGGGCTCCTTCCTCTCCAAATCTCCACCAGGAACTGCTACTAACTCCACTGAAACTGAAGGATGTTACTCAGAAAATAACCTTACTAGGGCAGGCACTCGAAGTCCCCCGAAGCTAAGGGTGATGCAGAAAATAACCTTACCAGGGCAGGCACTCGAAGTCCCCCGAGGCTAAGGGTGAGATCTCCGAACGGAGACACTCGGTTGCACTAAACAGTGCTGCAGACCGACTAAACAACCGGCGTGCTGAAGCAGACATAAGTCTAGCTCTCAATATCAATATCAAATCATGCATACCCAAATGAGGTGAGAACCCCACCTTTTATAATGCTAAACTCCCTCCAAAACCTTAACTGCGTCCTTCACTCTCCTTGGCCTGCGCAGTTAACCTTGGGTCAGCCTGATGCCTCCCCATCATACTCATGTGGACCCCCAAGGCCCCCTCTCTAAGTTATAACGTCAATCAACTAGGAAAAACACTTTATTTTATAAAGTGAGGTGACTAAAGTGAGGTGACCCCTCTTATTTCTCACTTTATTTATTATTTCTAGCTAAAGCGGCAAAATTAAACAAAATTGAAATATTCCAATTAGCAAGGCTAATTGGGAATATTACAGTCTCCCCCGGCAAAACGTTGCTTGTCCTCAAGCAACTGAAGTGATGGATGCTGTAAAGTCTGCTCACTCTCCCCCGTGGCATCCTCATCCGGCAAAAATGTCTCGTTCTCAAGCAACGCCGGAACAAGCCTACTCTCTAGCTGATGCTCCCTGCCGATACTGCAAAATGTGCCTGGGTCCCACTGAAACCTCTCTGTCTCCTGCATCACCCTGATATGAAGGGATATCTCAATGCCAGGATCCCAAACTGGCCTCTCATGGTACCAGCCAATCAATAGTCCTCCCGGATCCCATCGCCACTGTGGCCAATAATCGCACAAGTCCCACGGCTCGGACTGTGCACCGCCTCTGGCTATGACTAATGCTCTAAGCAGTGAAGACCACCAGCAAGCATCAATGCTCTCGGGCTCCTGCTGTGATGTACCTGTGACTGTATAAGCTGCTCCACCAACTGCATACCAACTCATCACCTCTCTCCAATCCATCTCCTGGCTCAATTCCATGCTGATCCTGCTCTCCTGAAATCGGGAAGGAGTCCTGAAGTAACGACAATCGGTGCCCTCCTGCCAACTGGAACCTGTAACAACAACTATGTCCAAGGGCCCCTGCTCTGCTATGCTCCCTATGAAGGATACTGTACCACCAAGAGGGTACCAACTCATGATCTCCCGCCAGTCCATCCTGGAAGAAGAATCCGATGTAGCAACAACTGCATATGGAATATACCTAGAGTGTTGCTGCCAGCCCGTAATCGACTCACACTGATCTGCCCTATCTGTCAAAGAAAGCTGCCTGTAGGAAGAAGCCCCACTCCCTATAATGGGCCAAAGTGGGCAAGATATGCTGCAAGCCCCATCAATGTACTCCTGGAGAGTACTACCCACTAAAAATACTGCAGCTCTGCTGATTGCGGGTACATCTATCGACACCTCATCAATGTGTCGGCCCAAAGATGGATGCTCCAACTTGCCCTCTGATTGTACCATCAGGGAATCTAGTCGTTCCCCAATGCGGACCAACTTGGCCGCCGACTTGGCACAAGTCACTCTCATACCCTCCAGCTCCTGGTCCGGCAATAAATTGGCCTCCCGTACTGACGTGGCCTCCTCTCTCAAAACACGAAGGTCCGTCCGAAGCCGGTGATACTGCTGCCTGCGACCATCATCCAATACCTCTGTACCTGCTAGTGCCCTAACTCCCTGCAAAACTATCCCATCGACCTCCAATGTCTCTAGAGGATATGGATCTGCAACTGGTGTTTGTGCATTTGACTGCTCCTCCTCAAAGGCTGACCCCAATGTTAGCTGCATATCTATCATAGGCTCAGTGTGGGTGCCCATCTGGATCTCACCCAAGGAAATGTCATGCCTGATGTCCATAGTATCCTCCTCTGCTGACTCAGGCTCCATCATATGCTGCTCTGGTTGAATCGTCACAAGTGACTCATCACCCAGAGTATCACCTATACAGTCCCCTGACTGCTCACCCTGCACACTAGAACACAGCTCTGGTCTACTGTCATCATCATCTCTGCATGGCTGCTCTCGCTCCCCAGAAGCATCCTCAACTGATCCCATGGACTTCTCTGAAGAAGAGCCCTCACCCTGGCATACGGAGGGAATGTCTACCTGCTCTACCTTTGCCACCTCATCTGCATCTCTCACACATGAGTGATCAGGCCCCCAAGGTTCTTTGCAAATGACGCAAAGTCCCTTCCTCCTCAGCTCATTCCTGCTGTCTGACCGACGGAACTGGAGCCGCTCCTCCCTGGTCAACTGTCTCCCGAGAAACTCAATGTTCTGCTCAACTAGCCCTTGGGCTAGCTCATAAGCAGCAGGCGAGACCAACCGCTTCCTCCTCCAAATGTCCAGCAACCTAGTCTGCAACTTCCGGCAAATGGTCTCATCGTATCTCATACATGACGACAAGATGGACTGCATGTGTGCTATGACGGTATCAGGATGATGTTTCCTAATGCTAAAGAAGCATCGGAACATCTGCAAAATCAGGTCATCACACTTAAGATAGAACATGATCTCATAAGTTTGGTCCATAGCCATGGCTTCTAGAACCTTAGACTTCCTCCTAAATGTAGCGCCTGCACAGTTGTCCAAATCCCGAAAAGTTCCTACTATCAATCTGAAAATTCTTCTCATAATATCATCATTGTAGGGAGGGTAGGGTTGTGTTATCCTCAGGATATCGCTGAAACAAGAGGCAACTATCGGCTGGACTCTCTCACTTGGACGTTCCAAGAATCTGGCTTGTATTAATGCAAGCATAGACGGCTCCAAAGCCCAATCCAAACACCACTCAGATTGTTGTACCTTTGAGAGACAGGATTCCAGTTCCTCTAACACAGGAAAGTCATTTTCTAACTTCCCACTCTTCAATTGCATCCCCTGTACATACAGCCAATTTCCCACTTCTCTCTCCCTCTGTGTATTCCTCGGATGCTCTTGATGGAGCAATTTATGTACCTTCTTGGTGAAGGGTCTGCTGTTCTGATTAGTTCTCTGGTTTTCTGCTCTTAATTTCATCAATCTGTTTAGAAGTTCCTCCATGGTTCAGCCAATGGAAAGACCACTGTTTTTCTGAGTTCAATGCACTTTTCTGAGTTTGCTATATAATTTCCAGTGAAGTGTTTTGGCAAACAGATTCCTTGCACAATGTTGTATGTGCAATTCTGAGTTGTCTCAACTCAGCATTGCAGTCATTCCGTTTTATAGCTGTAATGAAGCATACAGAGACTGAGAGTCCCTGTCTATAAAAATGCTTCAAATGGCAATGTTCCAGATGACATCAAACAAACTTCTAATCACTATAATATGACGCTACAGCCATCAGACCAATTGTATCTTTGACAAGTAACCCAGAAAATATATGTTTCAGATATGCAGTCCTAAACAACCCATTAAAACTTAATTGCACCAACAGAGTACCTCTTCTTTCATCAGAACCATTCCTTTTTTCCGCCGTTGCAGTTGTTGAGCAAGAGTTACAAGTCGATCTGTTCCATCCGAACCAAGACCACATCTGGAGTAGCTATAGTGTGACTGATATAAGATTTCTCCTAATGCAGAAAGCTGCTCATTCGTTGAAGCTGCTGTTAACAGCACTGCAAACGCATTGACATATGCATAGGTGTGCTTTGGCGTTAATTGCTGTCACAGGGTCATTGTGATCACCATACATATCCAAAGATGTCTGTCCACTTATCTCTTCTGGAAGTATCTTCGAATATATATTGCCCCATATCTGTGAGGTTGGAAGTTACACCAGTAATCTAGTGTTGCGTCTTTTCAAGCAGGGTCATGTTCATCCAGTTCATCACGGATAACTCCATTGCTGTCTTCCTGTGAAGTTTCTGCTGCTACCTGAGAGCGATGGCCCAGTCATCCAATATCCGACTCCCGTACAAGATCTGTCCTCTGCTAATTTTCTTCCTACGTGCGATCTGCAAGATTACTGAGAACATGGGTATTTTGCCGGCTCGATCAGCGATATGGACTAGCCCGATCCTCAGCGTCGCTCAATTTCACACCAGTAACGACGTCACTTAGTCAGTTACAACGTGATGATGAGACCCACGAATTTGACTCATGAAACAAATTCCTCAATTGGCCATTCCGATTCACGTGAGTGGATTGCGTGAAGGTGTTCGTCGAGCGGCTCACTGTGCTGCAACTTGCCCCTGTAGGGATGGTTGATTTGGTCCCCCACGAGACTCTGTTTCCGCTCACGGCTGCATTCAAACATGCACGTTGACCCACCGCTTATTAAATACACAGAATCACACGGTTCAGATTTACAAATCGGGCTTAGCTGTGTGCAAAGTCGATCCGGTCAATTGCTTGCGCGGATCTTCCAATCAAATTCCACTATTGCCACAGAGACATCACCCGCCTATTCCCTGCGCGTCGTTGACGTGTTGAAACTTGATTACTCCTGAAATGCTACATGCAGACGTATTTCCTCTGACTGAGCGACGCCTGTTTTGATTCTGCCTTTAGACAATCCGTGCACCACCTTGCATGAACATACAGTGTAGCGTTCGTTGAATAGTAGCAAGTTGAAGAATAGATTGACCATATAGTGGACGTTGATCCTATTTTCTTTACCCAATTAGTACACAACACGTGCCAAACTAAAATTCCAGTTTTTTTTTCCTTATGGGATCGTTGAGTTTTTGACAGTAAGGAACTTGGCCTCTTTGGGTATTTCTGTAGGAACAGCTTCAGCAATAGATCTCAATAACTTGCGAAATGCCCACAAATTGATCTTCACAAACAATTAATTTTGGTCCACCGATTATACTTAGCTCGCTGGCAGAAAATAAACTCTCGATCATGGCTTCAAAATAATCAATGAATTGATCTGCGATAAACCCCCAGAAAAGGGTAGCTGCAACTAAGAAGTGTAAACCCCGCAGGCTGAGCCAAGTTCGTGGCTCCAATATAAACCCTCGAACTGGGCTTTCCAGAATAAACCCTCAATTAAACTGTAAACCCGCAGGCTGAGCCAAGAGCAACAGCTCCGATACCACTGTAATATCCCCAAAGGGAAATAACCAGTAATACACAGAAATATGCCAGACAGATATACATAAAAAAATGCTGGAACCAGATCATGGAACAAGTACACATAGAATGCCAGAAAACTAAGCCATTTTATTAATCTGAGAATATATAGAGAGGAGTACAAGATAATCAGGATGAGTGCACCTATCCTTGCCCTAGGCAAGTGGAGACCCTCTCAGATGAAATAATGGCTGCAAATAAGGACAGCGTCCTAGCTGGCTGAAGATCTGCTCTGAAGAGCTGCTGCTGAAATGCAATGGAACTATGAGCTGAAGACTAGAAGATGGCTGATCTCAATCCTCCAAACCCTCACCAATAAAAACGCTGTCTCTGCTAGTGACAGCGCAGAAGACAGATGAAATGCTGGCCACAAGCCCTCCAGATGAAATGATCAGCTCCTCAAGGCTGGAAACACGCATTTGTCAAGCCCCACTGCTCATCGGATCGAGCGTCCTCCCCGGCGGATGCGTCCTCTGTGCTCGGATCTCGCTGGATGCGGAAGCCTCCCCGATCCGGATCTGCGTCTATCCTCCGGATCTGCGTCTCCAAGGCGAATCTGTGCCCCCTCTCTTGAGATCTAAATTTGGATCTGTCATCCTATTCGAGATACATGTCCCCCAAGGCGCTGGATGCGAAGGTATCTCTCCTCCAGATTTGCACCTTCCAAGGCTAGATACGCAATATCTCCTCGGATCTGCGTCCCCCAAAGCTAGATCTGCCCACTACCCCTTGAGATGCACGTAAAATCTACCTTGGCGAGTGGATCTTCGTCCACACTGGCCGGATCTGCGTCCTCTTGTGGATTCAACGTCCTTCCTCCTGGATCTGGCAACGAGTCACAAACAAGAGGGCTTCTTCCTCTCCGAATCTCCACCAAGAAACTGCTGCTGACTACCACTGGAACTGAAGGATGTTACTCAGAAAATTACCTTACTAGGGCAGGCACTCGAAGTCCCCCGAAGCTAAGGGTGATACAGAAAATAACCTTACCAGGGCAGGCACTCGAAGTCCCCCGAGGCTAAGGGTGAGATCTCCGAACGGAGACACTCGGTTGCACTAAACAGTGCTGCAGACCGACTAAACAACCGGCGTGCTGAAGCAGACAAAAGTCTAGCTCAATATCAATATCAAATCATGCATGCCAAAATGAGGTGAGAACCCCACCTTTTATAGTGCTAAACTCCCTCCAAAACCTTGACTGCGTCCTTCACTCTCCTTGGCCTGCGCAGTTAACCTTGGGTCAGCTTGAGGCCTCCCCTCATAATCATGTGGACCCCCAAGGCCCCCTTTTTAAGTTATAACGTCAATCAACTAGGAAAAACACTTTATTTTATAAAGTGAGGTGACTAAAGTGAGGTGACCCCTCTTATTTCTCACTTTATTTATTATTTCTAGCTAAAGCGGCAAAATTAAACAAAAATGAAATATTCCAATTAGCAATGCTAATTATGAATATTACACAGAAACCCCAGCCTCTAGCTATCTCCGGACTGACTCCAAGAGACACTGCGCTGCTTCTACGTGATTTCCTACAGGGGCTGCGTCACCTCTTCAGAAAACTGCATTGTCTCTCTCTGCGCCACTATTGCCTCTCTCTGAAATGCACTCCTGGTCCTCCTGACCAGTTCTGCTTCTGCCCCTCTCTAAATCTGATCACTGAATCAAAATCACTTAGCAAACCCTGCCCTAGTGATTCGATTTTGACCAAAAGCTGTCTCCTCACACAAATTCAAAAATACTCAATGGCTCAAGTGTCTCAATGTGTTTTCCATAGGCCCCTCACCCTCCTTATATTCTTTTGTTGAACCTTCAACGGCCAAGATTAAAACATAATCAAGGGCTAAGATTAACTTGGAGGTGATCCATGACTTTATCTAGAAGATTCACACCTAGTTTAATTAATACCCCTTAATTAATCAGTTTCCCTATGTTTAGACTTAGGAAAACATTAAAAAACGATTAATTATTTTAATTAAACCATCTCTAAGTGGAATTTTCCAAAACCATTTCTAGGTTTTATGGAATACATGTGTCCTAGCCTATATACAAAGTTACAAGGCTAGAGCACATCCGATGCTACCATAAATCAATAGTTCTATTCTTGAAGCACTTTTACTTCAATCTTTCTTAGGCCCGATACAAAATAGCAATCACATAAACATGAAAGTAAAATTTTGATAGAACACAATAATAGATCAATTGAAGACAAGCCAGATATAGATTAGATTTACAATTCCTTTTTTTCCAACAAAGATATGAGATATTGTTGCGTTACGGCAGTCAACAGGATGCTTCAACCAGCAAAGTCTTTCTCGATCAACCAATCTTCCATGTGTCACACCCACATCCCTCAAAGATAGCTCATCACAAGTCAACACTAGTCAACCCAAAGATAGTGGCTTTATAAATCAACAGTTCTATGCTTGAAGCACTTTTACTTCAATCTTTCTTAGGCCCGATACAAAATAGCAAACACATAAACATGAAAGTAAAATTTTGATAGAACACAATAATAGATCAATAGAAGACAAGCCAAATATAGATCAGATTTACAATTCCTTTTTTTCCAACAAAGATATGAGATATTGTTGCGTTACGGCAGTCAACAGGATGCTTCAACCAGCAAAGTCTTTCTCGATCAACCAATCTTCCATGTGTCACACCCACATCCCTCAAAGACAGCTCATCACATGTCAACACTAGTCAACCCAAAGACAGTGCAGAAAAGTCAATGCAAGCAGCAGCAAAGAAGTCAACGCAACAAATTAGGGCTTCAGTCAAATAGCCCGAAATTCCTCGATTTTACTGCCCAGCTGTACAGCCTCCTAAAATCGGATTTTTGGCAGAAGAAGAAGGTCAAACGACCAAGGGTTAACCACGATCAACGCTGCAGCAAAAAGCCCTAGACAGATCTGTAGAAAACAGGAGCTTCGCTCCACAAGTGTGAGGGGAAAAGGCCTCCAAACGCTATCGAACCAATCAGATCACAATGGGAGAATGTGTGATGAGTTGATGATGAAATGGCCTCCAAG
Source organism: Pinus albicaulis (assembly GCA_034641835.2). Classification (NCBI taxonomy): domain Eukaryota; kingdom Viridiplantae; phylum Streptophyta; class Pinopsida; order Pinales; family Pinaceae; genus Pinus; species Pinus albicaulis. The sequence continues at coordinate 1,477,249,264 of CM076581.1, forward strand.
TCTATCCAATTTATATCCATTAATGAGGGTGTCTGACACATCTATTAGGCATGTGAGCCTACATTACAAATCTGGCCAACCTTGCACATGTGGAAAATAAATTCAAATTAAATGTTCTGCTCATCCGATCAAGATGATCTTTAGATCAATCTTGCACCTCTCCGAAAGAGGAATCCAACAACAATATGACCATTGTCATATGAGCAGTGCAACATGGAGTTTGGACCTAGTTGCCCAAACTATCGTAACATGCTTTGTTGGCTCTTTATTTCAGATAGACAAAAGGTGAGTCACAAAGACATCACACACAGCTGACCTGAAATCAACTTAGAGGTAAAAACCTCTCTTGGACTCCAAAGAGTCTCCTACTAACCTGAAGTTAGTTACTGACCCAAAGTCAGTTTAGAGGTAAAAAGCTCATCATACTTGATCACAGATCAAGGTGTTGGGCACGTGCCATCCTAGACATAGAGAGTACGACAATCTCTAATGCATCCATCGATCTTGCTATTGGTCTCTATCCACATTTCCCACCTCATTGGCCAAATGAGAGGTACTTCCCATGAGTCCGAAACTCCATGGGGTTGGATGCGTGCGAGGCACAGATCAGAGAGAGGCGAACCAACTCAATATCATAACGGTGGGGCAGAAGCACAACAAGGTTCGGCAATCCTAGCCCCGTATGTGCTTATAGCTCCAAGAAGCTATCCCCAAGCCCCCTGGAGCTCCCAGAGCTCACAATTCAACTCAATCAAGACCCTCAGAATAGGGTATTTCCACGATTCCAAGCGTCTCATGGAAGGTTAGGAACTTGACCTTCCCCAAGGGCTTCGTGAAAATATCTGCAGCCTGCTCATCAGTTCCTATATGATCGAGTCGTACGACGCCTCGCTGTACCATATCAAAGTGTTACCTGATATCAATATGCTTGGATTGATCGTCGAACACGGGATTCTCAGAAAGACGAATCCAAATCTGGTTATCACAAAGAATAACGGTGGTATCTAGCACATGCCCAAACAACTCACTGAAGAGCTTTCGAAACAAACAGCTCCATAATAGGCCATACTTGCTGCAATGTATTCGACCTCAGCGGTGCTCGAAGCCACCGACTTCTGCTTCAAAATCAGGAGTCACATTATTATGAGAATAGTGGTATTGAATACATGCCAATCACGAGGGAGACCTCCAAGTGCAATAAGAACCATCTCTCGATCAAATATTGCTTCCCCAATAGCTAGGAGGCTATTCTTGATTTCAGTGAGCCTCAAAAAATAGGATTGAATAGATTCATTCTTACCCTTCTTGATATTCTTCAATTGATTCTTGAAAAAGAGGATTTGATTAGCATTGCTAGCCCTGAACATGCACACCAGCGTATCATACATCTCCTTAGATGTCTTCAGCTCAAAAATGTAAGCAACCAAGTGCTTATGAATAGAATCCTGGATAATCATCTTTGCTTTGATTTAACCTTTTCTATACTTCGTCTTCGTGCAAGCAGTTGCATTTGTTGGAGGCTCTTGGATCTTCCCCTCCACATAGTCCATGACATCTTGATCCTCCAGCACCAAATCCAAGGACATCTTCCATGCATGATATTCAGAGTTATCAGTCAATTTATCATCAGCCTTGAAACCCTTGTAGGTTGAGCGGGCCATTTTTCCTTGATAGGATTTCTTCCTTTGGAGATTGCTTCTAACGCCAGCTTGGACTCTTGGACTTTGTCTTCACCTCAGCTCTGATCCCATGTTAAATTTAGATAACCATGGTGTTCTATGCTTGATGCACTTTTACTTCAATCTTTCTTAGGCCTGATACAAAATAGCAATCACATAAACATGAAAGTAAAATGCTAATAGAACACAATAATAGATCAAAAGAAGACAAGCCAAATATAGATCAGATTTACAATTCTTTTTTGTCCAGCAAAGATATGAGTTATTGTTGCATTACGGCAGTCAACGGGATGCTTCAACTAGCAAAGTCTTTCTCGGTCAGCCAATCTTCTATGTGTCACCAACACAGCCCTCAAAGATAGCTCATCACAATTCAACACTAGTCAACCCAAAGACAACGCAGAAAAGTCAATGCAGACAGCAGCAGAAAAGTCAATGCAGCAAATTAAGGCTTCGGTCAAACAGCCCGGAATTCCTCGATTTTAGTGCCCAACTGTATGGCCTCCTAGAATCGGATTTTTGGCAGAAAAAGGAGGTCAAAGCCCAAGGGTTGACCACAGTCAATGCTACAGCAAAAAGCCCTAGACAGGTCCGCAGAAAACATCAGCTTCGCTCCACACGTGTGAGGGGAAAAAGGCCTCCAAAGGCTATCGAACCAATCAGATCACAATGAGAGAATGTGTGATGAGTTGATGATGAAATGACCTCCAAGTCTCTCCAATTTATATCCATCAATGAGGGTGTTTGACACATCTATTAGGCATGTGAGCCTACATTACAAATCTAGCCGACCTTGCACATGTGGAAAATAAATTCAAAATAAATATTTGCTCATCTGATCAAGATTATCTTTAGATCAATCTTGCATCTCTCCGAAAGAGGACTCCAACAAAAAAATGACCATTGTCATATGAGCAGTGCAACATGGAGTTTGGACCTAGTTGCCCAAAATTAACGGCATCCAAATGATATTCACCAGGAGCACATTCAAGGAAAGATTAATAATCTTGCAAAAGACCTCTTAGTAATGAAGGAGAAACTCAAGAGCCTAAAGGGCACAATATTAAAGAAGGATAATGAGCTTGAAGAATGGAGGATGAAGTGTGTTAGGATAGTTCTCAAGCTTCTTAGTATTGGGGAGTTGTTAAAACTCCTAATAGGGCAACAGCAAAAGCATGCTCTTGAGTTGCTTCTATAAAGGGCAGGAGGTGAGATGTACAGTAGCCCTCTTTAGAAGTACATAAGCAAGGCTTACAGCACATTGCAGGGGAGTAGAAGTGTGAGTAATGAGCAACCTTGCACATTAATGCTCATCTCGCATAGAGAGAAGGTGATGAGACATAAGCATGGGATGGATGGATGGTACGAGGAAGCAATAATACAAGCTAGCAAGTTTTTTGAGCAAGATGGAAAGCATATCAAGATGCGGAATCAAAAGATAAATCTTTGGCATATCGACAACCCAGTTATAATCAGAGTAGTGCAACGTCAACATGGTGGGTGCTTTTCAATGATTGTTGATGCTAAGTGGGAGAGACACTATCTGGGAGGTCATGGACTCCAGAGGTGTTATGGTGGTGTTTAAAAACTACTATTATAGAGGTCCCCAACAGTTAGACTGGAGAGAGATTATGACTTGGTACACTATCAAATCGGAAATTAATGGGAGACTACTTTTAGCCAATTGTACAACATAGTTGGAGTGTTCAAGCATTAGGGATGATAGATTTCCTATTTGGTAGTGGGATCCAATTGGATTATCCCCTCATATGGTAAGGCTTTACCAAGCAGCGAAGCACAACTAGAAGGCATGATGTGCTAGGATTGATAGTATCCTACTAATGCAGCAGGATTTTAGCGAAGCCTTCTTCAAATTCATTTGGGATCCAGGAATTGGTCTTGGCATACAGGTTTTGGATTACATCTAAGTAATGCAAGAGAGATTCTTAAGATTCATTTGGGATCCTAGTACTAAGGTTAGAATTGCTTGGGGTGAAGCAATTTCAAGAATGGAGGACTGTAATGTCCCTTTTTCCGAGCATTTGGAACGGAGACTACTCAGTAGCCTAGCCATTCCCATAGGATACAGATTGAAAGTAATGATGTAATATCTGGGAATTAGTTAATTAAAAAGTGACTAAGGAAAAAGGATATTATATTAATAAAAAAAAGAAAAAGAAAAAGAGCCATGGTATTCGGATGACCCACAGTATTCACCCATGGTATTCTAATAAGTCCATGACTATAAGAGGAGATTAGAGCTCACTCCTTATGCATGCATTTGGATTATTGTTTTGTTGTTGTTGAGTTGAGCCCTTGGAGCTGCTCTAGGTGAGAGCCCATATTATGTAAACGGTTAGTTTCGGTGGTAAGTGATCCACCCTAACTGATCCAACAAGAAGGGGTTTCGGTATTGAGACATATACCCTACCCACTCCAAAAAGGAGGGATCAAATCAGATCCACTCACTGAGCTTAATGCAGAGATCGCAAGGACAGGTCAATTAGATCTCTCGCAGGTGCATGATGTTAGAGGAGCCATTGTCATCCATACAGATATATTGTCGGTGTCTCAACAGGTTCTCGGAATCATATTTGGCATGTATTTCTGAATCCATATTTAATATAATAAGGCTGATTTTTTACTGTTATTTCTCATGTTTATTTTGAGTTGCAACATTTCTGAGTTTTTACATCAGCAATTTTCTTATGTGAAATTGTGCAATTTTATTATGGTGTATTTTTCTGAAGCGAATTTATGGGAAATTTAGCCAAATAATTAAACAGTGATATTAAAACATGACAAATTAATCATGCCAAGTCAGCCTCCATGAATGCCACCTTCCCCTCGGGTATCTAAGATTGGATCAACCATAAGGGTAGCAACAAGGATAACATGTGCACGATGATAATGCCCATGATCTACAAACTGATCCATAGAAAGTCCATAAGTGTCATGAAAAATGGTCCTCTGGTACCCCATACAAAATATGGAGTAAAACCCACTACCACTCATTATAGCTAAATAAGGGTGGATTATTCAGATACATCAGAACTATATGATAAAATTCACTAAATTACCTTACTAAAAGATAAGCTATCATACAGACAACCTTAAAGCATAACTAAATAACGTTTCTAACTACTAGAAAAAGGGCCCAGGGGTGACATTTTAAGGCAAGTTTCATAAATATTTCACAAGAAACAACCCTAATATTATGGACTAATTTCAAACATATTCATTGGGTCAGTTAACTTCAAAATCTACCAATACAGCCTACATAGAATCCTCCATGCTTCAAAAAGTAATCCCTAAACCAAGCATATAATTGAATTGAAAAATAACTATGAAATAACAAGATAGTCCAGGTTGGGACATGTCTTAGAAACAGCTAACTTGCAATAATTTAAGTGGGATATGCTTCCTCAATCCTTTTTTCTTCTCTCTTCTAAAACCACATCTACAGCATTATTCATTTTTTAAAAGTTGATCAAAGGTAAACAACTCTAGAAACTACAAACCTTGTAACAAAATAGCAAGTATGCTTAATTTACAACATACACACCAGCTGAGAAAATGATGAAATTATTTAATGTGTTTTCAATTTCCCTTGCGAGTTCCTTGCGTATTCCATCCTCTAGCAGTTGCCTAGGATCCTACAAAATCCATATAAAGAATGTCATGTCAATTCCAACATTTTCCTAGTGCATAGACTGGAATAAATGAAGGAGATGGTTAAAAAACATGAGATTTATGCTTTCGCTAGAAATCAAAACTTTTATTTCAAAATAATTCGATAACATTTGTAAGTCTACATGTTTAATGTATTTCCTTCCTAAAACTAGCATCAATCAGCCTAGAAATCATTATTTTGATAATAACATATTTTTTCAAAAAACATATTACAAGGTCATGTTAACGCTAAGGCTGATCTGGACAATGTAATGACCAAAATGAAGGAAGATATATACAAAGAAACACATAAAGATATTTCAGATAGCCCAGTAATATAGTAAAACCTAAACTTTATCAAATGAATGAAAAACAAAAAAAATTGTAAAATGCAAAATATTACAAACTAGCTAGAATGCTGATAGTCTATTTTTGAAAAGAAAAGTGTTAGTTACACTCATGCACAAGAAGACAACACAAGAGGCCAAAATTTCCTTTTAACATAAAGTGTGATTCCCTGAGATGCAAAATCCTTAATGCGCCAAAACCCTAGGAAACAAAGTAGCAAAAGGGGTGTGGGCCTTGAGGAGGCTAGTTCATAAAACAACCTCAGAGTGGTGCAATTTTGCATACAAACTTAGTTTAAGGCATTTCTTGGACTTTTACAGAGCTAATCCATGCTCTATCAGTTTGGAAAGCAATGCAATAGAATATTTGGTGGTCTATGTCAACTGCCAAAAACACAAGGGAAATGCTTGATAAATGCATCAAATATTTGGGAGATAAAAACTCTGGTAAAACTGTCAACATGTAAATCAATTCTAAAATAGTGGAACAAGTGGGTGGCCACCAATATCCACCTAGATTAGTTGCCCTCATTAGGAAGAAATGGTCCCTATTAATGCAGGGATGAGCAATCTTGCTAAGGTCTTACAAAATGTTAGAGTGGCACCACACAGGACAAGTGACCACTATCACCTCATCACAAGTCCTCACTCTTTAGACCATCTCCTAAAATGCCATGGGAAGCTTCCCTACACAAATAAATACTCCACCACAAGATTAGCAGTCTAGTGTCTATAAATCTCTACTGCATGATGCGGTATAAGAGTTAGTTTAAATGATTGCAAATATGTAAATGATATTCTACTGCAGAAAAATGGAGACCAGCAATTAGAACACTCAAAAGTCAAAACCCTTGAAAAAACACAAGATTGAGTGTAATACAACCTTTACCAACTTGGAGATGATTACCCTTGTTTATACCCTTGGCATGCGGCTGAAAATTACTCTTTTGCTTGTTGTTCTGGACTAGCAAGTCTATAATTCTGCATAAAATGCAAAAAAACAGCATACTAGGGCCCACTTTGGGGCCACCCGCAAGCCTAAAAGTGTACAAATAAAGTATGGCTATGGGTTGAAATTGTTCGTTGTAATGCCCTTGGTCCACTGTGAATGGGTTTCGTATAGTTATTGCTTGACTTGTTTTTTTGGGACTTTGATGATTTATATTGTTTCTGTGATTTTTAGGGTATTGTTTCTCTTTTCATTTTTCCTTTACACACAGAATCTCAATTTATTCACCAAAAATATATGAATAATGTTCTGAGAAAAATATGGCAGAAGAAAACACAAATTTTACCATAGCACAGCAAAGGAATTGGTTTTCTTGTGGCAATATAACCACACACAGTCATACCAGTCACAGTCCCAATTTTGAGAATAACTAGCCTACCCGTGGACACGTGCTTCAAGCCCAACTATCTACTCCAAACCAAACATTTACTTAAATCCCCCTATTAGAAGAAAATGAATGCAAGTCTCAGATAGATGCAGAAACAGAGCTGTGTATACAAATCAAATAAAATCAACTCTTTGATTTTAAGGACAGTTTAAACCATATGATATCGTGAAATTGTGATTTGTGACCTGTTTCCTTGTCAGTGCGCTCCGCGGGATTGAGACAGCTAAGGGAGCTTTGTACACGGTGATCACGTGATCGAGTGTATCAGGTGCCTATCAAGCCATGATTCTGCTCTGCCCCAGATGAGGAGAACATGAGGAAGAGTGTAAGATACCCCCTCGGAATACCTTAAATATTTCACCAAAATTTCTAAGATTTGTCTTAGTTTTCACTATGTCATTTTTCCAAGCAGTTTGCACAAGTATGGTTGTAGGTGTATTTTCTTGTATTTTGTTTAAACAGTTGCACACAGTAATAAATGGACACCATGCAAATGCTTCAAGACAGTGGCATATAATTTATTATAGACTCAGAAATGTACATACCCATTCAGAGATGCTTGCAACAACAATAAATAGAGAAATGTATGGGCAACTGTCAACATACTTCATTAAACATTTGGGTGTAGATAACTGGTACATTTGACAATTAATACTGTGAAAATTTCACTACTAAAATTATATTGCAGCAACTGTAATTAATTCTTCTAACTGTAAATTAATTTAGAAGTTTATTGCTTCCGCAACAAAACTGCAATCTTCACAAATAAGAAATACTATGGAAGATAAACTGGAAACTGAGAAAAATACTTGCACACACACACATAAAAATATGACACCGTTATTTTTGGACAGAAGTCCGTGGAAAATCCCAACCTGGGAAAACCGATGCAGCAGCCGAGGGTTTTTATTATTAAGTAGCAATGAGAAATTTTGTGTACAATCTATGGATGCCCTACTAGAAATCCAATCAGAAAAATAACCTAGCCAAAATATTTGTGAGGCAAATGCCTCAACAGCACATGTGATCCAGCTCCGACAACTGGCAAAACTAGCTAGTCGTACGGCCTCTGTGTGAGCCTCTTCATAGTGCTTGCGCAGGCTCTAACTCGCTAAGCCCAGGAACTGTTGAAAAGATGACGTCCTAGCTGACTCTAGCTCTGGAAGGAATTCACTTTTCCTCCGAGAGAATTTCTGGACCAACTACAACTGAATCACCCTTCCCTTCAGCAAAATCAATCTCCCTCTTAGCTATCTGCATTGGCTCCGCGCAACTTCTCTGGGAAATACAACCCTTCTGCTGCTGACTCTCCGGAACTGGAAGACATCCTCCAGACTCATTGTCTCTACCTCACTCTGTCTCTGCTCCCCCTCTCTAGCTCGAACTCTATCGGCAGAAAGCTACTCTCTGGAAAATTGAACTACCCAAGGAAATCGATCTCAAGTGTGTTCCTCCATCTACCCATCGACTTCTTCTTATAATCTCATGGTGGGACTCCAACGACCAAGATTAAATCTTAATCAATGGTTGAGATTATTTCCTAGTCGATCTATGTGAGTTTCTAGAGAAATTGCATCTTCATCAATTAATTATTGTTAGTCAATCATTTTTCCTAAGTCAGACTTAGAAAAAAATTAATCACTGATATCTTGCATTTGATACATTCTGATTTACTTGGTATCACCTCGATCTGGGATCAAATCTGATGAGGTTCTTACCTCTAAACTGACTTCGGGTCAGTAAACTAACTTCGGGTTAGTATGAGACTCTTTTGAGTTTGAGTGAGGTTTTAACCTCTAAGCTGACTTCGGGTCAGCTTAACGTGATGTCTTTGTGACTCACCCTTTTTGTTCTATTTGCGAAGAAGAGCTAGCAAAGCAAGTTACGGCAAGATGACGCAAGAGTGCAGGATGATATATGATCGTACACAATGGTATTGATCATTGGATGGCACAGGTGGACAGATGGAGTTCTCCCTACTTGAGAGGGAGTGTCAATTTTGGGAAACTACATCCAAACTCAATATTGCATTGCTCATATGATAATGATTATATTTTTGTTGGATTCCTCTTTCGGAGAGGTACAAGATTGATCTAAAGATCATCTTGTTTCGATGAGCAGAACATATATTTTGATTTTATTTTCCACACGTGCAAGGTCGGCCAGATTTGTAATGTGGGCTTGCAAGCCCAATAGATGTGTCACACGCCCTCACTGATGGATATAAATTAGAGACACTTGAAGCTCATTTGATCATCAACTCATCACACATTTTCTCTTGTGATCTGATTAGTTCGATCAGCCTTTGGAGGCCTCTCTCTCTCACACGTGCGGATCTGATGTTGAAGAAGTGCGGATTGTTTTAGGGCTCTTTTGCTAGTGCGTTGACTAGCGTTTACCGTGGGTCAAATCTTGGAATTTTGACCTCCAACTTGTGCAGAAAATCCAATCTCTTGAGGCTGCATTAGAGGGCACAAAGATCGAGGAAAAAAGAGATCTTTGACCGCAGCCCTAAACCACAACATTGACTTTTTTGCGTTGACTTTTATGTTGATCAACGTTGACTTTTTTGGAGCTGTCTTTGAGGGGTGTGTGTGACACTTGGAGGATTGGCTGATCTGATGTTGAGAAAGACTTTGCTCGCTGGTGCATCCTATTGACTATCGTAACGAACATTACTCTATCGTTGTTGGTCAAGAAGAATTGTAAATTTTGATTTATATTATTGGCTTGTCTTCTGTTGATCTATTAGTATGTTCTATCAGCATTTTAATTTCATGTTTATGTGATTGCTAAATTGAATCGGGCCTATAAGAAAGATTGAAGTAAAACTTTATTAAGCATATAATATACCATGGTTATCTAAATTTAACAAACACTCATCACCACACTGGTGTCCGGAACATCGACTACAAAGATATGATCAGCCATCGAGTAATTTCCCATAGTCACAGTCATGCTCGAGACGTATCTGGTACACTACATGGTCCTATCTCCAGGTACTAAAACTAAAATCCCTCAAAGGTCTATCTGTGTATCCCTCTCTGCTCCAACATCTAGGTATCCACAAAATTTTGGGTAGCCCCAGTATCCACCAGTACTGATACACATTGTCCCTACACTGTTCCTCTAATCTTCAACGTCAGGTACCTTGGCACTCCCCAAAGTGAAGCAATAACACCTCTTGTGGGCAAGAAAGGGCCTCCTCTAGGTAGGGGATGTGGGCCTCCTCCTCCACTAGCTTGTGGCCCTTTTTCACATCCATCTGCCTCTTGCTCGGGATCCTCCTCCGGCTCACTATCCTAGAACACCTCTATGTAGTGGGCCTTGCCCTTGGTACACTTGTGCCCCAGTCCCCATGGCTCCTAACACGTGAAACATAACTTCCTTCTCCTGAGGTCCCTCCTCGTATCATCATCCAACTGCCCACACCCTGGCATCTCCCTTTGTGGTTGGGGTCTGGTACTCTACCTCTCAATGGAAAAGAAGGTCTCATGGGTGTTGGTTCCCTAGTCTTGGGAATTGTACCTTGCAAGTCTCTGGCTCTGCTTACTGCATCCTGGAGTGTAGTAGGTATGTTCGACCTAACTACCCTATGCAAACGCTCAACTAGACCCTCCACAAACAGGAAGACTCTCCTAGCCTCCAACAGATCTGGCTCCATCACCAACGGCCTCAAGAATTCATCTTGTATTGCTCTATGTTGCTTGTCTGCTTGAGCTGGGTCAGCTCTCTAAAGTGTGCCTCAGGGTCTCTCAGCTCAAAACGCTCCAACACTCTCCTAGTAAAGTCCTCAAAAGAGGTTACGCTGGCATGTCTGATCATAGATAGTCCATTCTACCACTAGTCATGAGTGTCCCCTTACAAGTGTAAAGTGGCCACCTTACTCGCCTCCACTTCTATCATCTAGATTAGGATGAAAACAGGTGTCAAGATTCTCCACCCATGCCCTAGCGGTGTATTTAGACGAGCCATCGAAAGTAGGATAGAATAACCTCCCAACGGTGCATTGCAAACCAGAATTAGGCATAGGTGTTCCACCAGTCCCTTTCCCTTTATTTCCATGCTTGAGCTGGCAAAAGTCCCTGAAGATTATAGCATCAGGAAATTTCCCCCCCATAGATTGATACTCGCGGAAATAATCCCCTAAGAGTATCTCATCCATATTTGGTTGTCCTCCAAACCCTGTAGTCAGAAACACGGGCATAGTAGATCTGGGTGGTCCACAGTAATTGTCGGTATGGCTTGTAGGCTTAGTACTTACTACTGTCAGCATGATGGGATGTGCCTGAACCCTCTCTTATAATGAACTCCCCATGGTTTCCCTTGTTATGATTTTGTCATTTAATCTCTGCCAACACTTCCTTTTGTCCCTCCGCCATCTCATTCAAAACCTTCAAAAGGATTTGAAAGGTTGCGTCCTCCTTACTAGTATCCCCCCAACTTGTCTCTTCTACCCCCTGCTCAAGAATTTCAGAATCTGGGCTTATCTCAAATTCTCTCTCTCTGCTTCTGTACCTGTGCCTTTCGTAAGTTATATTTTGCTTGTCTTTTGGGGTCATAGAAGATGTTCTCTCCCACACTTGGCCAAATCACCGCTCTGATATCACTATAATATTCCTAATGGAAATAATAACTGATAACTGTGAAAATTTCTGAAATTACTTAAACAGAAACCCTACAGTTAAATTCTTGATTTACTTCTCCTACTTACATAAGTTAATAATCTGAACTCTTCAACATTAACATCGAAGTAAATACATTAGCAGCCTACACATGCAGATCTAAACTCAATAACATGTTCAATGACAAAGTGACACACAAAGATTTTCTAGACAACTGTCCCTGGAAAAACCCAATGCAAGAAAACTGGTTCTGCTAGCTTCTGGAGGGTTTTTATTATTAAGTAGATTCTACGTACAACATATCTGGGCACCAACCTGGTTAACGCGACAAAGAAATAATTTTGTAGCAATACCTCTATTCCAAAGACAAAAAAACTGACTGATTCACACCCTCAAACGAGATTTCGAGAACTCAACCTTTTCCGGCCTCTAGAAACCCCAACGCTACTCTGAAGCCCTCTGCATCAGCCCTGCAGGCCTGTGTCAGCCTCTGCGCTGCTCTGGAAGGGCCTCCGTCACCCTAGACTAGGTTATGTTGCCCCTGCGCTTCCCTGGTTGGGCCTGCGTCAACCATCCTAGCCTCCTGCTGCCTCTGCACTGCCCCTGTTGGGCTCTCGGCTGCTCTGCGTTGCTCTGGTTTGCTGCTTCTTTGCCCCTCATTGCACTCTTGGCTAGGACTAGACCATCCCCCTTGCCAATACTGCCCCTCGTTGTAGCTAAAACACTTCTGAAATTCTTAGCAAACCTTGCCCTAGAATTTAGCTCAACTTCAGTGCTTTGCTATTGTGTCTATTCTCCAACTGACCACAAGCCCTCTTCTTATACTTTTCTCGTTGAAACATCAACGGTCGTGATCTAACCTTGAATCGACGACTAAGATTAGAAGATGCTTGATCCACGTAACTTAAGTCATTCGCATCACATGTTTAATTTAATTACCTTTAATCTTTGAATTTTCCTAAGTTACACTTGGGGTCCTTAATTAAAAATATTATTTAATTAAATATCTCTTAAACACGATGGAATTTCCCAAAACGCTTTCTGGGTCTTGGAGATCTCATATACTCTAGTCCCTCCAAAACGTTTGGGAGCTAGAGCACATCTAATGCTACCCCAACACACCAAAATCTCAACACTCCCTCTTAACGAGGAATGTGCTCTAGCAAAACGCTTCACCCTGAAGGCTGCTCTGATTTCTGGTGTTGGCCTCTGCATTGATGCTTGGCCTGCTGCCCTTCATCACTGCGTTGTTGTTGCTCTTCTATACTGCTGCCCATGATGCTGCCACCGCCACTGCTGCATCCGTATTGCAGCTCCCTCTCAAATTGTTGCATCGTGATGCTCATAGCAATGCCACTGCCAATTGTTGCACTTCAACTCAGTTGCTGAGAGTAAGCAACTAAAGGACCCCTGCCCATATGATAGACAAGTCAGTTGGACTGCAAATCATCACTAAAGCTCCATAGGTTGCTGCTCTGCATTGTCCTCTGGAGACTATTGCGCTGCTGCTGAACTGTATTGCATAAGCACTACCTCTATGCTGCTGAAAGCCCATCAACCTCTATGTTGTTTCTTCCACGATGTTGTTGCCTCACCTATGCATTGCTCCAGTCTTCAGCATTCAAGCATTATCTTGTGCCTTTCCATGATCCTCTGCGTCCACTACTCTAGTCATCCTACTAGTGTCTTAAGGCTCTCGTAGCTCATATGTGATCCAAGAGTTTGGGCACTTCAAGGATCCCGCCACCACTCTGTAGTTGCTCTACAGATCAAGATCGCCCCATTTTCGTGGTTCATGAGAGCTCATGGCTACGTCATCGTCGGAGCCATCGTCTACAATAGCAGCCTTGGAACTATAAACTTCCTTGTCCTTCTTCTTCTTAGGACAATTGCTAGCAAAATATCCAAGTTAGCCACACTGGAAACATTTGATCTTTGACAGATCACGCTTCTTTTTCCCTTGCTGCCTCTTTGATGCTCAGGCTGTATCTTCCTCTACCTCCTTTATCTTGCTCGAACCGGTGATGTACTACCTCTTGGTCATTCGACGAATTTCCTCTTGATGGAGAATAGCCCACATATTGTCACAGTTGGGAATGTCCACTCTGCCTAAGAGACTTTGGACAAAAGTTTCCCAGTCCTCTGTGGCAGCATTGAGAGCAGTTCTCCACCATGACATCATCATCCACCTTCACCCCCATTTCAGTCAGTTGATCCTGGATCGACTGCAGACTGTATAGGAAAGGATTGATTTCCTCTCCCTTGGACATCGTAAATAACCTCAGCTCGTTCTCCAGAAGCATCTTTCCCTGAAAGGACCTCCCTTGATACAATGTGGTTAGGGCTTCCCACATCTCATGAGTCGTCGCCTTCTCGGTTATGTGTGGTACCACATGATCTTTGACCACGTCCATAATGAAGCGCTCGGCATGTGCCGCTGCTTCATCGTGCATCTCCAGGATTTTTTCAACGGTCGGTGTAGCAAAGACTTTCTCTGCATGCTCCCGTATACTGTAGGCCTCAAGGACTACCAGGATTCTGGCCTTCCAGATAGAAAAGTTGGATAGGCCGTCCAACCTATCTTGATCACGCAGTCCGTGTGGCGCCATCTCCTCAGAAATTTGTCGAAACGGATCCTCCTCTCTATACTAAAGACTCAAATCTAGGGTCCTTGGCGAGAAAGGCACCCTCTACTCCCTCTGACAACTGACTCCCTCCCTTGGAAGTCTACCAATCACAACGAATCAGCTCTCTTCGATCCTATGATCGATCTTCAAATTTCTTTGACAAGAAATCTACTGAGAAGTTGTTCTCCTCCCGCACTTTGTAACCTTAGTTTAGGTTAAATTCTGCACCAGTAGAATCTTCACCACACCAGCTACTGTTGAAGGTCTACAACTCAGCTTCTGGTTCACGGCACTCTGCACAGCAATCAAATTCTGCATTGCGTCACCCTGGTTGGCCTCTACGTGAGCAGACTGGCTCAACGCAACCTCTGTGTAGCGACTGCACAGCGCAGGTTGCCCCTGCGTCCCTCTTGAAGACTCTGCGTTGTCTCTGCATCACCCAACTGGGAATGCGTCAGCCCTTCGTGGCTCTTGCTGCCTCTACGTCCTTCTGCTGCTGCGTTGCCCTCTCTGGTTTATTTTTTGTTGTTGTTTCTTTCTCTGTTGATTTCTGCAACACAAATTCATCAGCATACTTGTTCGAGATCCAGATAGATCTGCAACCTGGCTCTAATACCATGTGAAAATTTCTAAATTTGCTTAAACAGAAACCCTGTTGTTAAATTCTTGATTTACTTCTCCTACTTACATAAGTTATTGATCTAAAATTTTCAACATTAACATCGAAGTAAATATATTAACAGCCTACACATGCAGATCTAAACTGAATAACATGCTCAATGACAAAGTAACACACAAGGATTTTCTCGACAACTGTCCTCAAAAAAACCCAATGCGAGAAAACTGATGTTGCTAGCTTCCGGAGGGTTTTTATTATTAAGAAGATTCTAAGTACAACAGATCTGGGCACCAACTTGGTTAACCCGACAGAGAAATAAATTTGCAGCAATACTTCTATTTCGAAGACAAAAAATCTGACTAATTCACACCCTCAAACGGGATTTAGAGAACTCAGCCTTTCTCGGCCTCTAGAAACCCCAGCACTGCTCTGAAACCCTCTGTGTCAGCCCTGCTGGCCTGCGTCAACCTTTGCGCTGCTCAGGAAGGGTCTGCATCACCCTAGACTGGGTTACGCTGCCCCTGCGCTACCCTGGCTGGAACTGCGTCAACCCTCCTGGCCTACTGCTGCCCCTACTGGGCTCTCGGCTGCTCTGCATAGCTGTTGCGTAATTGTTGCTTCCTCTGAATTGCTCTGGTCTGCAGCTTCTCTACCCTCATACTCTTGGCCTGGGACTAGACCATCCCCCTTGTCAATACTGCCCCTCGCTGCAGCTAAAACACTTTTGAAATTCTTAGCAAACCACGCCCTGGAATTTTAGCTTAGTTTCAGTGCTCTGTTAATGTGTGTGTTCTCCAACTGACACCAAGCCCTCTTCTTATACTTTTCTCATTGAAACATCAACGGTCGTGATCTAATCTTGAATCAGCGGCTAAGATTAGAAGATGCTTGATCTACGTCACTTAAGTCATTCTCATCACATGTTTAATTTAATTACCTTTAATCTTTTAATTTTTCTAAGTTACACTAGAGTCCTTAATTAAAAAGATTAATTTATTAAATATCTCTTAAACAAGATGGAATTTCTCAAAACGCTTTCTAGGTCTTGGAGATCTCATATACTCTAGTCCCTCCACAAAGTTTGGGAGCTAGAGCACATCCGATGCTACCCCAACACCCCAAAATCTCAACAATAATCAAAGCAAAATCATGAACATGCAACCCAAAATGAACACACATGCAGAAATATCAATTTACGCCAAAATTAACACTAAAAGGTTGAGCTATTTTATTACTTGGGCATGATGGAGTACAAATAAATAGGAATAGAGGAACCTAGGTTTCCTACAGCAAGCAAGGAAAAACCCAGGTGAAAATAGTGAAGCCCAAGTGTTGGGTAAACTCCTCTCTAAATTCTATGTCAGCCCAAAAATTTCTTGTTGGTGTTGTTGTAGGTGAAATGTTGTTTCTACCCTCTATATAGCCCCAAAAATTCTCAAATTTTAGCTATGGGCTCCCCATGCCAACTCCATCAAAACCCAGAAAACTCTCAGCCAAAATCCAACGTCCAAGAGGCCCTAAAAAAGTGTGAATTCCCCAGTACATTGGCTTTACGTCCCACAAGGAAACCACTGTTGGAAAATAACTGAAAACCTCCCCACCAACAGTTGAGAAATTTTAAGTGTGCCCGGATGATAAGTAAATTGTCCAGCAGGAAACCCAAGCTTATACTGGCTCCCCAAACCCCCACGAATTTGCTGTATCTCCAGCTCTACTCAGGCCCCAGAAATGCACAAATACACCCTCAAAATCCTCCCCAAGTTTGGCCTGCAAATTCCCGCAATCCTACGACAAAACTCCAAGAGAGAAACTCAAATTCCCGAAACTAGATCTGCACTGTAGCTACCTCTCCCAAGGAGTGTGAGTTCTCCTACGCCCAAACTGCTCAAAAATTAGGACGAATTTCCCAGCAATTACCTCTAGAACAGCTCTACAATGATAAAAGTAAACTCCCCTAGAGTGGCACTCGAAGTCCACTGAAGGGTGTGAGATTCCTGCCTGGAAACCTCTTGTGCTAAGAAGCATCAGTTGACTTGGATGAGAAGCTCAAGCAAACTAGCGTTCAATCAGCAAATGGAAAAATGTCCCAAAATGGAGGCCTCCCTTTCTATTTATAATTATTGCTCTTCCTTCCCCCTACTGGGCTCCTCAAGGGAGTTTAAATTCCCTCTTGGAGTGGTCCCCACATTCCACTTTGCAATTGATTTTTCCTTTAGTTCTATTGTTTGCAGTCTCCTTTTTTACCAAAAATTAATTTGATGCCACAGACCCATTTTCCAAAAGTTTTTGCCCAAAAATTGTTCATCGTCCAAATTTGCAAAATTTCAGAATTTACTTTGGTAGAATTTTATTTAGTGGGAATTTTACATCTCACCTCCACTCTTTGGGTCTAACTTATAATTGGTTTATCAGAATTTGGCACCCATATGTTCACACTCCTTGAATAGGGCCAGAAAACATTGCCTTGGAGGTTGATGCAACTAAAAGAAAAGAAAAAGCATATTATGGACAAACAAAACAAAAAAGGAAAATCAAAATGCAACAGATGGTCGGGACATAAGATTAGCACATGAGAAAAAGCTCAGCATGAACTCTACCCACCTCATATGGCCATCACCCAGTTCCTGACCACATGAAGCTCTTTCACATCAAAAGGAACCCTTGTATGTTCCAACCCCGATGAGCGATAAACTGACTCATCTTACAGGGTAATAAAATTGTTAATATCATAAAGAGCAAGCTCTAACGCTTGCGCTATATGTGGTAATACAAGGAATAATCAAGAAGTAAAAGGCACACAAGAGGGGTGGAAAAATCAGGTTGATCACGTAACTCATGCATCCATGATTGCTCCCACCTTTACATCTATACACTCAGGATGTGCACCCCCATCAGCTAGTCCCTTTGACCATGGCACTTGGCCATGAAGCCTTCTCCCTTTCATTACCACATTATTTACATAGGGTAAGGGCCCAGTGTCACCTCGATCCAAACCCTCGCTCTTTAGGCCCAACTTCCTCCTGAAAGGCCAAGGAAGGATTCCCACACAGAATCTCAATCAACCCAAGTAATATGGGGTCAAAAATGACGTGGAGGAGTTTATTATGGGGATATTTTGCTGGTTTCTATGTGTAA
Organism: Pinus albicaulis; assembly: GCA_034641835.2. NCBI lineage: Eukaryota > Viridiplantae > Streptophyta > Pinopsida > Pinales > Pinaceae > Pinus > Pinus albicaulis. Next base: position 1,477,267,365 of record CM076581.1, read on the forward strand.
ATATGCAACAGGGAACTAAAACCAGCCAAACATTACACCAAACAACATTAAATATGGCATATAAGTATTTGAAATTAACGTAGAAGAAATATACTAACCAGTTGTGCAGTAATTTTTAAGTTTGGGTTACTACTTATACAGGTCATAGAGCAAATCAGTCTGCATCCCTGCAACTCCAAACTCTGAAATATGTAGTAAATTGTAGGGGCAGAAACTTGTTTTACTTAAAAAAACTACCCAACAAATACCAAAGCACTCCTCCATTAATGATCTTAGGGTGGGGAGGCTGGAAGTTGAAATATGGATGTTAGAAGACCACTTCCAAGCCTTGGACAGCTAAAAGTATCAATTTCCACCAATCAGAAAATCATATTCATGCAAACTTGGGATCAAGTTCCATTGGATACTAAACCCCGAAAATTTCCAACAAAAAAAATTCAATAAAAACAGCTTAAAAATTCCTTCTTTTCTCTATAGTGATAACGTGTAATAGAGTCTAAAATGCAAGATTCCAAATGTGATTACTCAGTATGTGTAGGAAAGCTTGAAATACTTGCAGATTTTTCTTGTAGGAGCCACTTAAATGCTCAGATCTGCAAAGAAATAACTTGATACAGAGGTTGAAAGATAAGTAAAACAACCCAAATTAACCGTATCACAACCTTGGCTCAAATATTATTCAATTTTAAGTAATCCAAAATAAATTAATTTGCTATTTTGAAATGCAACTTGAAAATCCAAGAAGTAAAATATAGAAACAGAATACATCGGTGATCACCTCTACAAAAGCAGGCTCTCATAGAAGCACGATTCCTCAAGTAAACCCATCCAAGGCCATCCAATCCTATCAAGATTAGAGGAGCTAGATATGAACCCGGAGGGACTAGCCATGGTTCAACCAAACACAACGTATAGGACACCTAATACAGGGCGGCAGGGCCTCCCATGGCTTTGGCAATGTTTTTGACCTATGACCTTGGGCTTGTTAGTTTTTATAGCATCGAATGGTGTTATAATCTCTACAATTGTCAGAGAGGCTAAGAAACACTAGGACTCCAGAACCCGGAAAAGCTTTCAGGAAAATCCACCTATAAATACCTTAATTAAGTTAATCAACCAATAATTGAAATTTTCCCAAGTCTAACTTAGGGAAAATGATCAAGTAACAACAGTTAATTGAGGAAGATGAGATTTCTCTAGAAACTGACATGGATCGACTAGGAAATGATCTCAGCCATTGATTAAGTTTTAATCTTGGTCGTTGCAGTTCAAACTGGAGATTATAAGAAGAGGTCGATGGGTAGATGGAGGAACACACTTGAGACCAATTTCCTTGGGCAGTTCGACATTCCAAAAAGTAGCAGCATTATGCCGGAAGAGTTCGAGCCAGAGAGGGGCAGAGACAATGAGTCTAGAGGAATTTTTCCAGTTCTGAAGAGTTAGAAAGAGGATGAAAATATTCTCCAAGAGGCTACGCAGAAGCAGCACAACTGATTTCCTTGGGCAGTTTGACATTCCAAAAAGCAGCAGCATTATGCCGGAAGAGTTCGAGCTAGAGAGGGGCAGAGACAATGAGTCCAAAAGAAGTTTTCCAGTTCTGAAGAGTCAGAAAGAGGACGAAAATATTCTCCAAGAGGCTATGCAGAAGCAGCACAAAGCCTCAAGTGAGCAGTTCGATTCAACTGAAGGGGATGACGTCTTCATTTCTAGAGACCGAGAAGATTTTCCAAAAGGTCAGAGAAGCATTTTCCCAGTCAGCAGCAAGCAGGACAGCTAGATTGGCAGTTGATTCAGGTAGCGCAGGGATGATGCAGACCAGTTTGGACGACTAGCTTTTCAGAGGTCAGACAGCGTTGGGATTGCTTGGAGAGAGGGTAAAATCTCTCAGTATATTTTTGCCAGTACTTCTCTTTGGTAGATTTGCCAGTTTGGCGACATTTATTGTACTTAGAAGTTTCTCACTGCTGCTTAATAATAAAAACCCTCAATTGTTACACCGGTTTTCCCACATTGGATTTTTCCGTGGACTTTTGTCCAAAAATAAAAGTGCTATATTTTTGTGTGTGTGTGTGTGTGTATGTCAATATTTTCTCATTGTCCAGTTTATCTTCCACAGAATTTTATTTGTGAAGATTGTAGTGTGATTAAATTTTTGTTTCCATAACAATAAACTGCATAATTAATTGACAATTAGAAGAATTAATTCTAGTTGCTGTAATAGAATTTTAGTAGTGAAATTTTCATAGGGCTTATAGTGGTGGTGAAAATATGCTGCAAAAAATCTTTATGCACCCCTGCTGGCATTGTGAAAATTTCTAAATCTTATACTTATGCAGAAATCTTACTGTTAAATCTGGTTATGCTCCTCCTTAAATAAGTTATTAACAGAATAAATTCAGATTAAAATCAAAGCAAAACACATAACAGACCTTCACCAGTCCAGATCTAGAAAAAGTACATGCACATATAGACAAAGTGACAGTGATTTTCTAAACAAACAGTCCCCGGAAAAACCCAATGCGAAAAAACCAGTCTGTTGGCTAATGGAGGGTTTTATTATTAAAAAATTTATGAATACAACAAATCTGGGTTCCAGATCTAGAAAACCCGACAAAGAAATAATAGATCTATAGCTCACTGGTTGTTCTGAAGCCAAAATAATGACTGATCCACACCCTCAAACGGGATTTACAGGACTCAGCCAAAACTAGGCCCTAGAAACCCCAGCGCTACCCCTAAAGCCCCTGAGTTAGCCTCTGAAGCCCCTGTGTCCCTCAACGCTAGCCTCGAAAGGGCTGTGTTACCCCAGATTGGGTGACGTAGTCCTTACGCTACCCCTTAGGGTCTCTGCATAACCCCTGAAGGCTTCCAACTAAATCACGCTATCCTAGGAGGGACTACGCAACACCTGCGTAGCACAGTTGCTGCTCTTCCTACTGCTGCTCTCCTACTTCTCTGCGCTTCCTCTCTGATTTGATCTCTATCTCTTGCTGATTCTAGACGTTGGGATCAGATTATCCCCCTGACCTAAATTCCCCTCTCTACAGCTGAAACACTTCTGAGAATTCTTAGCGAACCCGCCCTAGAATCTCAGCTTAGCTTCAGTGGTCTGCCTCTGTGTGTCTTTACAAATGACCCCAAGCCTTTTCTTTATACTTTTCTCGTTGAGAAACCAACGGCCATGATCAGAACTTGAATCAATGGCTAAGATTAAAAGAAAGCTTGATCCGTGTGACTTAAGATAATTTCATCACATGTTTAATTTAATTAACTTTAATTATTTCATTTTCCTAAGTTTATACTTAAGAAATACATTAAAATAATTAATTAATTAAATATCTCATACACCAAAGGAAATTTCCCAAATCCCTTTCTGGGTCTTGTATATCAAGTGTACTCTAGTCCCTCCACAAAATTTGGGAGCTAGAGCACAACTAATGCCACCCCAAATACACAAAATCTCAACAGGCATGAGGAGTAACAAGTCTTGGGCATGTTATAGCCCAGGGTTGCGGGGAAGCTTCCCCCCCCCCTCGTTCCCGCTCCCGAAACGCGCTCCGTGCGGGAGCGTTTTGGGAGCGTTTAGAAATGCGCTCCCGAAAACGCTCCTGAGAGGAGCGTTTTCGGGAGCACGTTTCCGAACTTGTTAAAACGCTCCTGCCTTTTCGGGAGCGTTTCCGGAAACGCTCGGGAGCGAACGCTCCCTGAGCACTTCCGGCGTTTAAAAAATGCTTCGGGAGCGTTTTTTAAACGTTGGAAGTGGTCGGGGAGCGTTCGCTCCCGAACGCTCCCCGAAACAAAAAACGCTTCCCGCCGGGCGGAAATTTTTCTCAATGAAAAAAATGATTTGTTTATAAGAGGGGGGGGGGGTTCATTTAGCTACTATTTCCCTATGCGGACCCACGCACGGCCAGAAATGGGTTTTAGGGCTGATGTGGAGGTAAGGGAAGCATTGACATTTCATAGTAATGTTAAATTCTTAAAGTAAAAGGATGTTTTACTTAAATTTTTAACATTACCATGAAATGACTCAGGATGTTTAAGAGTGGTTTCGACCTCATTGGATTTCATATGGAGAAACTAGAATTTTAGGTTTCACTCAAAATTCAGCAGACTTAATGGTTTTCAGGGTTTCATGGTTTGGGAATTTGCAATGTTTCCATTTGATTTTATCACGTGTAAGGGTATGATATTGGCATTTGATCAAGAGCATGAAGTCCTTAAGAACCTTGATGTACCCTTCAATCAAAGGAAAACAACTGGTTAGGCATGCTAATCTTTTTCTACCGCATTTTAAGGTTGAGGAGATGAACCCTTCACTCAAACCAAAATCATTGGTTAGGCATGTTAAACTTTTTCAATTTCTATCATGTTATAAGGTTGAGCAATCCAAGTATGAAGACTTTGAGCTAGATGATGTTTATGTATCTCTTGTTGATGATCCCATTTCTAGTAGCGATGAATCAATGATGAGTTTCATGAGAGACCATGTTGCTCAGTGATTTGTAGTTTTGATATCTATTTTTGCTACTACTACTACTACTAAAGTTGTAGAGGACTTTTAGGAGTCCTCAAACTCTAAGCCATATTGTTTATGTAGCTCATGCTGATGATCCCTTGTCTAGTAGTGGTGATGATTTTGATCATGATGAGGAGTGATCATGTTGTTGATCACTAATATGTAGTCTTGTATTAGGCCAATGGCCTCATAGCTTGTAGCATTGTTTTTGGACTTTATAGGCCATTTGGAGCCTTATTGCTTATGTATTTTTCGATGATATGTATTGCACTCGGTGCCATTTTGATATATTCACCTTTGCATGGTATATAAATGAGCAAACTTTGCATATTTTGTCTCTATTGGCTTGGAATCATGGTTGCAAATCTTAAAAATAGTTTTTTTTATTAAAAAATAATTATTTAATGTATTTTTTTAAAAACCGGTTCATTGAGATCTGACCGCTCCTGGTTAGACCGGTTCCGGTTAGAAACCCAGTTCATTAGGTCCACCGGTCCGGTCACCGGTTCCGGTTTTAATAACTATGCTCACACAAATCCAGAAGTAAAAGAGGGGTACATGAAGGCATTGGACAAGTTGGTACCTGACAGGGAGGAGTGTGCTAGATTGCGCCTTGAATTAGGCAAATACTTCAGTTGCACTGCTAACTTTGGTTCTTTCCATGCAATGGAAGACAGGGACATATTTGATGCTCTCACATGGTGGGAAGCATATGGCGGCATGGGAATTTTGCCAAAGTTGGCTAAAAAAGTTCTCTCACGAGTTGTGAACACTTCTTCTGAAGAGAGGTGTTGGAGCACCTATAGCTTCATACACAATGTGAGAAGAAACAGGCTGAATGAAAACCAAGCTGAAAGCTTGGTTTATGTGCATTACAACTTGAGGTTGTTGAGCCATTATTGTGATCAGGCAAATGAGGATCAATCATATAGAGTCTGGAACAACAACCCAGAGAATGATAATTTGGAGGACGGCACGGTACATATGGAAGAATTGGAAGCAGAACTTTTTAGGGATGATGATGAAGCATCAGCAGCACCGCCACACACAGGGCCAATCCCACCATCTACTGGTAGCAGTGCCAGTGCCAGTTCTCGATATCACACTATTGTTCCTTTGCAGATCCAGCCTCCACCTTCTAGTCATGGTCGTGGTACTCCTGAGAGTACTAGAAGACCAACATTTCCTCGTGACTCGCACAAATCAGACATTTCTCCTGGGCGTGGCAAGGGGCCAGCCAGTGGATAAAATAGATTTGTTGTTTACTAGTCTTTTCTATTTGTTGTTGACAGTTGAACAGTTGAAACTTGACTCTTTCATATATTTAATGACAATTTAAGTTTGCAGTTTGAATTTGAAAGGTGAAACTTTGAAGTTGGTATTTATAAGTTTACAAATCATTATGAATTATGAATATGATGCTTCATGAAAGTTATATGGTGATCAATGAATCAATGATGATAAATGTTATATAATATCAATGATGATAAATGTTATATATTGAATTTTGAAATCAATGAATCAATGATGATAAATGATATATATCAATGATGATAAATGTTATATATTGAAATTTGAAATCAATGAATCAATGACGATAAGTGTTATATATCAATGATGATAAATGTATATTGAATTTTGAAATCAATGAATCAATGATGATAAATGTTAGATATTGAAATTTGAAATCAATGATGATAAATGTTATATATTGAATTTTGAAAGCTTGAAACCTTCAGATTGATAATTCGCGAGACTCAAGAGTCAATATGTTGTATGCTTCCAACTTGTGGCGTGGTTGATGAAGATTATAACTTCTAGATGATTGATGTTATATGATTCAATCTATGTTTTTATGTTTTTTATGTCTAATTCATCATTCTACATGGTTTTGTTGACATATATGCATCAAAATATAAAAAATATAAATAAATAAAAAAATAAAAATAAAAATATATATATATATATATAAACGCTCCCGGAAACGCTCCGGACCGGAAGCTTCTAAAAATGGCGCTCCTGCTCCAAGTAACCTTGTTATAGCCACAGTCTGCCTACTCTTGATCCTGGGCAAAGCAGCGGTTTTGGCTCACTCAAGAAGATCAAATTGATAAGATGGTATCAGAATATTAGTCTATTAGTGAACTGATTATCATCTATAAACTAAAGTGTGAACATCTAGGATTTTAATAATTGCATTGTTGCAAACTTTACATTATGAATATGGAGGATGGCCCAGTTTTTGTTATGAATATGAATATGATATCTGTGTATATACTAGTACAAGTTTTAAAAAATTAAAGATTTGAACAAAAAATTACAAGTTCAATTATCTTTTTATATATATTTAAAATTTAAAAAATGTATGAAAACCCTGAAATGTTTATTCTAGTGAAACCTGTGAATTTATGTTCCCTGGACTTTACCTATTTTGCAGTTCTTGCAACCTAGGTCTAGACTCTATGTGCTCTCTTTATAGATCCTCCAAGAACCTGCATTATAGCGAAGTGTCTCTCAGAAGAAAAGAGCAACAGACCACTTATAGGCATAGAAAATGAGTGTAGAACTATCTCATTTAGTCAGTAAACATACAATAGTACCGGCCTCTTATCTCACAATATTCTAGGTTCCAAAAAATAATATGCTCCTCGGACATCAGTCAATACCTCTAATGACTATTTCTAACAAAAAGTACTCTCAGAGAAGGCAATGCTCAATTTCAACTCAATGCTTATGAGAACAGACTTTAAGAATTGATGATAAAAATGGTAAAAGGTCACAAGGACGAACAACAACCATATACCTGATGTTAACACAAATAATGACTCCATGCAATATTCTCTATCGTACATGCACATATCATCCTTCTGTTCAATCATCTAACGTTATGCTAACAAAATTTCTAGCTTTCCATCCTTCCTTGTCATATGAATGCAGGTTTTCATCACCTTCATCTTCTGAAGCATAAAACGTAGAATAAAGAAAGTGGAGGAAGAGAGTTTAAGTAATAAACAAAAAGGGGAAAATAAAGCAATATCCATTAAGAGAACGAAAGCATACCAACTCAATAACCCCAATGAATGTTTTTGACATTGCTAGTATTCCCTGCACATGCATAACATGCAAGTCTTTTAGTACCGGTCATTTGCAGTAGATTCAGATTAGCAAGAGACAAAAGGTTTGATTGAGACAGACACTCAGTCGAATAGTTAATAAAATATCAAAAATATTAAAAGAAAATCCTATTAGCATTCAATAGACCGCAAAGACTATAGATCCTTGAGAGCACACAATGGAGGTAAACTGGAAAGAAAATCATTTCACTATCCTCTAGAGATTGCAAATTGGTATATTAAACCTAGAAGCCACATGAAGAGCAATATAACCATTTTAAAGTGAAACAATATTTTTCAGTTTCTTGCTGAAAAAAAACAAATAAAATGTCAGCCAATACATCTCTTGCACTGCTGATTCCACAAAATATGAGCCTTAACTCGTACTAGTTTCAGATCACCCTGGTGTCCAGCCATTTGTTTCTAAAAATCAGCTCTTGTGAAACAATAGTATTGTTGAGTCAGCAAGTGCATGACCAAAGGTTGTTTCAGAGATTTTACTATCTCACTGCAAATTAAGAACTAATCTGAAAATCTGTTTGCTCCTGGTATTCTAAGCAGATTTTCTTTGAAACCACAGACACCTCCATACCAAGTACAGGCTACCGCAATATCATCTTTGTAAAGTTGGGAACAGGAAAACATATAGGATTTTTCTATTTTATTTCTGATTTGTGCCTAACCTAATCTCTGTGCAGTACTGTTGCATTGCATCAGAAACCAGCAAGTTAATTGTTTGACAGAACCATGGATATGCATTTTACTTCAATCCCTCCTATTCTGAACTTGTGGCATTCTATGAAATCACCCAACTTTTTAGATAGCAAGAAAATTTTGGCTAAACTTAGAAGGATCTGAATATCATTTGTTGGAAATAACTTCACATAGAAAATCATTTACGCATGACCTATCTCCCATGAGCATTAGTCATAAATTATAATGACCAATTTCTCATGAGCTTGAATATTCCACTCAAGATCATGAGAAATTGGTTGTTATGACCAATGATCACAGGAGACACACCATGTGTAAATGACTGACTATATAGTTATTCCAAATATTGGTAGTTCATATTGTCAACTGCAGAAGTCCCCCACATGCCTCCAACTTCTATTTTGACTTCCTTAAGAGGAAGGTGGTTGCTAATAGGGTGCTTAGTCCATGATGAGTTAAGGGTTCCCTTGTCAAGGACCCTTCGGAGGTCAAAGGCATCTTTAGCTTCAGTTTTCAAAATATTTATGTGCGTTATGCTCTAATAGATGGGGCAATGGTTGCTAGAGATGCTTGTTGAAGCTAAGTTACCAGGATTCGGATGCGGTATCTGGATCCTGGATTTTAAAAAATCTAGTGGATCCGGATCCGGATTTGCTAGATTTTTTTAAATCCAGGATCTGGATACAGCAAGGATATGTCAAGTACAAAAAAAATACTAATATTATTTAAATTTTAAAAAATGTTTTATGTAAATTATAAATGATTCAAATTTTATAATAAAAGAATATAATATATATTATATAAATTAAATTTTTAAAGAATAAAATAGGTATAAGAAAAAGTGGTTTTCGAAGATATATAGATGTGTGTTATTTTATTTTTTTTTAATTAAAGATTTTAATAAAATTATTCATTCATTTTAAAAAATCATATATTAATATGGTTGCACAATGTTTTCTGATATTCCAAATTATGAGAACCTAACAAATGTTTGACGGAAAGAAATTAAAAGAAAAGTAACTATAATTATTAGCAATTATATAATCACACAAATGGGCCACGTATTTTGCAATTTCTGTTGAAGCTCTCCGATTATTTTATATATGAATGAAGCTCTCCAAATTCTCGTCGTTATTATTATCCATCTCCTTAAGGTAGACCGTAGGAGCTGTAAAGTTCACCATTTTATTCTCTAAGGTTAAGGACCTACTTTCCCTGAATTTGCTCGATCTCGAACTGAAACTCCCATATTTATCTCTGCACCCGCCCTTGTCTCTGTTGCTGAGTATCGATCTTGATTTGCCAAATCTGTTTATGGATAAACTCAATCAGCTTGCATTCTCAGCATGTCCTTCACAAGACATTGCAAGTACTCCAGAATCGGCAAATCACACGGCTTCACTCGCAAAAATTGAGTTGAATAAAACGCTGAAATCTGAAATTCTACAAGCAATCTGTTTCCAAAGTGAAGGATCTGTTTCCAAGGCGAGGGATCTCTTTCCATTGATCATGAATTCACCACGCTGGCAGTTCTTGGACGGATGCGGATCCAGATCCAGATCCGAATCAGGATCAGATCCGTGGATCCTTGGATCCTGGACCCTAGAGGGTTGGATCCGATAACATAGTGTTGAAGGGTTGTTCTACACAAGGTTTCCAGTGTTGAGCAAGAAAAGTTGGATAGAGACTTTATGAGTGAGGAGCTTTATGCTACTTTTGTTGAAATATGTAACTAGGTTCGGTCTTCATAATGACGTGTAATTATGATTTTATGAAATTAATGAAAAGAAGAAAAATAAAATTATTTTTTGTTGAGGCATGGGTTTCATGCTCAACGAATTTTATTTTAGAGATGAAGCTCCCATTGTGAGCATTTAGGTTTGGTCATTAAGTCATAAATGTGAAAATTTCAATTCTGAAATTCTACTGCGGTTATAGAATTACTTCTCCTACTTATTTCCACAATAAGTTATTTACAAAACCCTTCTAGTAAATATCGAATTAAACACTACTGCAGTTATCACTCAAGTACACATAGAGAAAAGAACAATAAAATGCAAGCACAAGAATCAATCACAATGACACAGTTATTTTTGGACAATCGTCCCCAGAAAAACCCAATGTGGGAAAACCAGTGCAGCAGATGAGGGTTTATATATTAATCTTCAGAAGCAAATTCTTTACAAGGAAAGACAGGCAGAATAATTGAGAAACTTCTTAAGATAACACCTGAGATAAACGCTCTGAGCCCTCTGGAGGATTTTCGACACTTGAGGGACTCACTAGCCCCTACTGTGTCACCCATGCGTGCTTCTCTGCGCAGAGCCTGTGTGAGACTCCGTCACTATTGCGTGAACCCTCTGTGTTGCTCCACTGTGCTGCCTCTCTGCCCTTCTGCTTCCTTCTTTCCTCAAGCCATGTCATTTTTGATGCCCTCATCTTCCTCTGCCCTACAACTCTCCCTCTGAAATCGAATTCTATTCCTTCATAATCCACTTCCCTCAGCTTACTGAGTGTGTGCTCGGCTTACTTTCCAAGTGGCCCTCAAGTCTACTTTTATAATCTTTTCATTGGCAAATCAATAGCCCAGATTAGAAGTCTAATTGATGGCTAAGATTAAATATTGACTTGATCTTCGTTCTCTAGAAGATTCACCCTCTATTTTATTAATGCCCATTAATTATTTAATTTCCCTAAGTTTAGACATAAGGTCCCCATTAAAATAATTAATTATTTTAATAAAACATAAATTGAGTGGAATTTCCACAAACTATTTCTGGGTTCTTTAGAATATTGGTGTCCAAGCCTCCTCACAAATTTTGGGACTTAGATCACTTTCCGATGCTACAAAATCAACACTCCCTCTTAATAAGGAAAGTGTTCTAGCAATTTTCCTGCTGCATATTGCTCTGACTTTGAAGCACCCACTGCGCTGCTGATGATCGGTTGCTACCTCTCATCTGTTGCATTGTTGCCTTCTGTACAGCGCATGACACTACCACTGTCACTACCTCATCTGTACTGCAACTCCCTCTCAATTCTGAATTTTTCCACTTCTGCAACTGAAATGGATTCTTGATCATCCACTTCTTCTCTCTGAAGTAGACAAACTTTGTTTTTCCCAGAGCTTTGGTGAGGATGTCAGCCACATGTTCTCTTGTCGGAGTGTACTGCAACTATACATCTCCCCGCTAGACACAGTCTCTGATAAAATGACACCTAATGTCAATGTGCTTCAACCAATCATGCAACACACGATTCTCAGAGAGCTTGATGCAACTCTGATTATCACATAGACTGTTGGTCGCTTACATCTTTTCCTTGAGTAGATTCACAAGCAGCTTCCTAAGCCATATGGCTTCACACGAAGCAGTGCTTGCTGCCATATATTCCGCCTCAACTGAGCTCAGAGCTACAGACTTTTGTTCCCTGCTACACCAAGAAGTCATTCCTGCTACAACGTTGAAACAGTACCCACGGGTACTTTTTCGATCTACTGAACTTCTAGCCCAATCTGTGTCAGTGAACCCACTTAGTCTGATGTCATTGCCTAGAGTGTATCTCCATCCATGCTCGAGTGTTCCTTGAAAGTATCTGAGAACGTGCTTGGCTACTTCCCAATGTGCCCTCCTTGGTTCCACCATGAACTGACTGAGGGTGTTGACAGCATAACATATGTCTGGCCTAGTGTTCACTAGATACATCAGGGACCCAATGAGTTGTCTATACAAGGTAGGATCAGCCTCATCATCTTCGGATGTATCAATTTTCTTTCAGTTGATGATCATTGGAGTAGCCATGGGTCTACAATCCTGCATCTTGAATCTTTTCAAGGTTTTTGTAGCATATCTCCCTTGAACAAGGAAGATTTCACCCTTCTGTTTCCAAACTTCCAACCCCAGAAAATAATACATCAACCCCAGATCCTTCATGTCGAATTCTACAACAAGGTTCTCCTCGCAATCCTTGATGATCCTAGATGAACCTGTCATGCATAGGTCATCTACGTACAACACCAGTATCAGAGGCTTATTCCCTACTTTCAGATAGTAGAGATTGGGATTTTCATCACTCTTGACGAATCCCATCTTCTACAAATAACCATCAATTCGACCATACCAAGCTCTAGGGGCTTGCGGAAGTCCATACAAGGCTTTCTTAAACCTACACACATGAGTCTTCTGCTCATGCGTCTCAAAGCCCTCTAGTTGTTCGATATATACTTCTTCTTCTATCACCCATTCAAGAACGCAGTCTTGACATCTATCTGGCGAATCTCCCACCCCATCTGCGCAGCAAAGGATATCACGAATCTAATAAAAGTATATGTGGCTACTGGGGTGAAGGTTTCTTCATAGTCTATCCCCTCCTTCTGAGCATACCCCTTAGCCATGAACCTGCCTTTATATTTTTCTACGCTGCCATTTGCAACATATTTGATCTTGTAGATCTATCTCGAACCCACAACTGATCTATCATAAGGTCTAGGAACCACTTCCCAAACATCATTTGTCATAATGGAACTGTACTCTTCCACCATTGCATCTACCCATACCTTATGTTGCACTGCCTCCTGAAAACTAGAAGGTTCCCCAACTTGAGCTATCAAGGCTTGGTATCTGTTCGGTTGCCTGCACTGCCTCTTCTCATTTCTAGGAGCTCTGACAAACCCCTTCGCATCCCTTAGAATCTGTCATAATTCACTGCTCGTCCTACCACTGGTAGTGGGTGGATCTTTCTGCTCCTCCCACAAATCCTCTAGATCCTTGTGCTTTGGAGAAGCACTCGTGCTAGTTTCTACTGGTTGTAGTGGCTGGACTAGTGGATCATCTTCAGATTGTGTTTCGGAAGGCATCTCCCAGGATTTTCTGAAAGCTCTTTCCTCCATGAACTTTACATCCCGCCGCACTACAATCTTCCTGCTGTCAGGAATGTAGATCTTGTAAGCCTTAGCATTCTTGCTATATCCCACCAAATATGATATATCCCTTTTCTGCAGTCCTATCCAATTTCTTCTTCTTCTCTTCGGGTACATGGCAGTATGCCACACTACAAATATCCTAAAGTGGCTTACTTTTGGCTTCCTACCAATGAAGACACTTTCTAGAGTGATCTTACCCAATGCGCTGTGAGGAATCTTGTTCTGCACATGCACAGTTGCATTACACGCTTCTGCCCACAAAAATTTGGGCATGCCTTGATCATACAGCATTGCCCTTGCAGACTCCACAATAGTTCTATTCTTCCATTCTGCTCCGAATTATATGGAGCGGTCCACTCTCTTCTGATGCCTTCCCTTGCGCAGAAATCCGTGAAGTCTTTATCAATGTATTCTCCACCATTATCTGATCACAGTATCTTGATCTGCTTTCCTGTCAGATTCTCAACTAGAGCTTTAAACTCCTTGAATTGATCAAAGACTTCATCCTTGGTCTTCATAAAGTAGATCCAAGTTTTCCTGGAATGGTCATCAATGAAGGTGATGAAATTTTTGGCACCACTAAGAGCTCTAGTGGACATTCGTCCTCAGATGTCCGAGTGTATTAATCCCAACACACTCTTAGCCCTATTGTTGCTCCTCGGGTAGGATGCCTTGGCGTACTTTCCTAGTACGGACCCTCTGCAAACATCATCTCGCTTGGTGCTCAAATCTGGAACTCCTGTGATGGTCTTCTTGAGAATTCTCAAAGCCCCATGGTGTAAGTGCCCCATTCTCCTGTGCCATAGTTCATTCAAATCCCTCTCATTATTGTTGCCTATCAGTGCCATTGGAGATTTGAGCTGCAAATTATACAGTTTATTGCTCCTGACTCCGATTTGTGCCTTCCTTTTCCAACTCGGGTGTTTTACATATACTCTTTTTCCAATGAAGTAAACGTCATAGCCCTTGTTTTGTAGCTGAGACACCGAGAGTAAGTTCATCCCCAAACCAGGCACATGCAGCACATTGGTGGCCCGAAGCTTATTACCAGCTTCACTTTGAAATACTATAGTACCTCTTCCAACAGGGGTACACTTCACTTTATTGCCCATGGTGATCTGAAAGTTCATCTTCTCTTCTTGGTAGCTTGAGAAACATTCTCGTACTCTCGTCATATGTGCGGAAGCTCCACTATCAATATACCAGACTTCTAGAGAAGCAGAGCTTGATACGCTGTGAAATTTTCACTACGAAAATTATTACTGCAGTGATTGATTTATTTTGCCTAATTATTTGATAAGTTATTCATAGATGCTTCAGTACATTTTGAAATAAATACAGCTGCAGTACTTCTCACTCTAATCAAAAGCAAAAGAACAAAAGTAACACATATATCACAATAGAACCAACCACATGAACACAGTTATTTTTGGACAATTGTCCTCGGAAAAAACCAATGTGGGAAAATCGGAGCAGCAGATGAGGGTTTGTATTTATCTTCGGCAGTGAAAAGATCATTTATGGAAGTCCTGACGAGAAAAATAAAATAGCATACACCTGATGTCAATTTTCTGGACAATCTGGAAGAATTCCCGACACACGGGATGACCTCTTCCACCCTCTGCATCAATCTGCGTAGCCTCTCTGCGCAGTCCCTGCCTGGACTGTGTAAGCCTGCGTGGAGGACTAGTGTTGTTGCTCAACGTTGCCTTCCCTGTGTCCTTCTGCCTTTCTTCTTCTCTGTCTCTGCTGACTTCTCCCTCCTCCTTCTATCTCTGCAACCCTGCCCTACAAACTCACCCACTAAAATCGAATTCTCTTGCTTCAGAATCGATTTCCTTCGGGTTCTGTGAATGTGCCAGGCTTGATTTCCAAATGACCCTCAAGCCTTCTCTTATAGTCTTCTCGTTGATGAATCAACGGCCCAGATTATATCATCAATCAATGGCTCAGATTAAAAGATGACTTGATCTTCGTTTTCTAGAAGATTCACACTCTGCTTTATTAATACACTTTAATTATTTAATTTCCCTAAGTTTATACTTAAGGATCACATTAAAATAATTAATTATTTTAATAAAGCAAAATCCGAGTGGAATTTCCACAAACGATTTTTGGTTTCTCTGAAATATTGTTGTCCAAGACTCTCCTCAAAATTTGAGGCCTTGAACACTTTCCAATGCTATAAAAATCAACACTCACTCTTAGCGAGCAAAGTGTTCAAGCAAGGTACCAACTGTACCACTCTGATTCTAAAGCATTTGTTGCGTTGTTGATGTCCTGGCTGCTGCCTCTGTACTCTACGTTGTTGCCCTCTGTACTGTTCCCTGTGACATTGTCTCTGCCACTGCCTCATCTATACTGTTGCCTATGACATTGTCTCTGCCACTGCGTCATCTGTATTGCAGCTCCCTCCGTCTATGTAGACCACCCGTTCCTTTACTAGAAAGGGTTCTCGACCATCCCCATCTTTTCTCTGAAGTAAGAAAACTTAATCTTACTTAGAGCATTGGTGAGGATATCTGCCACCTGTTCTCCTATAGGAGTGTACCTTAACTGCACAGCTCCCCGTTGGACGTAGTCTCTGATGACGTGGCACCGAATGTCAATGTGCTTTGACCGGTCATGAAACACAGGGTTCTCAAAGAGCTTGATGCAACTCCGATTATCACACATAATTCTGGTCAGTTCCATCCTCTTCTTGAGTAAGTTCAAGAGCAGTTTACAAAGCCATATAGCCTCGCATGAAGCTGTGCTTGCTGCCATATACTCTGCCTCGTCTGAGCTTAGTGCGACGGGCTTCTGTTTCCTACTACACCAGGAAGTCATTCTGATCCGACACTAAAACAGTACACACTGGTACATTTCCGATCATTGTGCTTCCAGCCCAATCTGTGTCTGTAAACTCACTCAACTAGACTTCATTGCCCTTGGCGTACTTCAATCCATACTCAACTGTCCCCTTCAAATATCTGAGAACATGTTTGGCTGCTACCCAATGAGCCCTCCTTGGTTCTACCATGAACTGACTAAGGGTATTCACTGCATAACAGATGTCTATTCTAGTGTTGACTAGGTACATCAATGATCTGATGAGCTACCTATACAAGGTCGGATCAGCCTCATCATCCTTTATTGTGTCTATCTTCTTCCAGTTTGTAATCATTGGCATAGCCATGGGTCAATAGTCTTCCATCTAAAACCTCTTCAAGATCT
Organism: Pinus albicaulis; assembly: GCA_034641835.2. Classification (NCBI taxonomy): domain Eukaryota; kingdom Viridiplantae; phylum Streptophyta; class Pinopsida; order Pinales; family Pinaceae; genus Pinus; species Pinus albicaulis. The sequence continues at coordinate 1,477,283,848 of CM076581.1, forward strand.
TTGTAGTGTATCTCCCTTGCCTAAAGAAAATTTCTCCCTTCTATTGCCATACCTCCAAACCAAGAAAATAGTGCATCTACCCCAGATCCTTCATGTCAAATTCAGTAGCCAGATTTTCCTTGCAGTCTTTGATGAGCTTAGATGAACCAGTAAGGAACAGACCATCTACATATAATACCAAGATTAGCGGCTCATCCCCTACTCTCAAGTAGTAGAGGTTGGGATCTACGTCACTCTTGACGAATCCCATCTTCTGCAAGTAGCTATCAATTCGCCCATACCATGATCTGGGGGCTTGTTTTAGACCGTACAGTGCTTTCTTAAGCCTACAAACATGAGTCTTCTGCTCATGTGTCTCAAAGACCTCTGGCTGTTCTATGTACACTTCCTCTTCTATCACCCCATTCAAGAACGTTGTCTTGACATCCATCTGCTAAATTTCCCATCCCATCTGCATTGCTAGAGAGATGACAAATCTGATCGAGGTGTACCGAGCTACAGGGGCGAAGGTTTCCTCATAGTCGGTCCCTTCTTTCTGTGCATACACCTTAGCCACAAATTTGGCCTTGAACTTCTTTATGCTATCATCTGCAGCATACTTGATCTTGTAGGTCCACCTCGATCCTACATTTGATCTGTCCTGTGGTTTAGAGACTACTTCCCATACATTGTTTGTCATGATGGAGCTACACTCCTCCACCATGACATCTACCCATACCTGTGTTTAGCTGCCTCGCGAAAGCTAGAGGGTTCTCTGACTTGAGCTATTAATGCCTGGTATCTGTCAGGTTGCCTCTGTACCCTCTTCCCGTCTCTAGGGTCTGTGAAAAATCCTAGATCTAGATTCCTACTGCAACAAATCTGAATTACTTCTCATATTATTTGATAATTATTTCATTACATTGAAATATCGAAGTAATTACTGAAGCAGTCTACACAAATAATGTTGCGGAATAAATCTAAGTGTTGAAACAATCTGAACAAAATACAATGAAAAACAACCACATCGACACAGTTATTTTTGGACTAAGTCCCTGGAAAACCCCAACTTGGGAAAACCGGAGCAACAGATCTGAGGGTTTGTATTATTAAGCAGCAGAATCTTGAATACAACTAGGGTGCCAACATCCAGCAAACACTTTAGAGAAATCTAGACAGCAAAAATGACTGTGAGATATATCTCACTCAGCAAGTCTCCGGCTGATCAAAAACAGCGTTGATGAAGCCCTCACTGCCTCTACGTGATTGCTTACGCTGAATCTGCATAAGCCTCCGTAGGCAAGCTAGAGGAACTGCGTCACCCCTTCCTATAGCTCATCTCGCTGATCTGAAGCTGGATCTTGGCCCTCCTGGCTTAGAACCCCAACCTCTATCTTTCTCTGGACTGACTCCAAGAGGCACTGCGCTGGCTCTGCGTGATTCTCTGTAGTAACTGCGTCACCCCTACCAGAAACTGTGTTGTCTCTCTCCTGCGTTGATCCTACCTCTCTCTGAAATGTATTCTTGGCCCTCCTGACCAATCTATGCTTCTGCCCCTCTCTGGATCTGATCACTAAATCAAATCACTTAGCAAACCCAGCCCTATTTATTTGTTCTTGATCAAAAGCTGTGTCTCCTCACACAAATTCGAAAATGCTCAATGGCTCAAGTGTCAAGTGTATTTTCCATAGACCCCTCACCCTTCTTCTTGTAATCTTTCATTGACTCTTCAACGGCAAAGATTAAAACATAATCAAGGGCTAAGATTAACTTGGAGGTGATCCATGACTTTATCCAAAAGATTCACACTTTATTTAATTAAAATTTAATACACTTTAATTAATCAGTTTCCCCAAGTTTAGACTTAGGAAAACATTAAAAAACGATTAATTAATTTAATTAAATAATCTCTAAAAGGAATTTTCCAAAACCATTTCTAGGTTTTATGGAATACATGTGTCTTAGCCTATATACAAAATTACAAGGCTAGAGCACATTCGATGCTACCATAAATCAACAGGAGCTCTAACAAATTCCTCTGCATCACTCAAAATTTGTTGGATTTATCTGCTCGGTCTTCCACTAGTGGTGGGTGGTCTTACTTGCTCTTCTTCGGAGGAACTCTCCTCAGAGTCCTTGTGCCGTGGAGAGGCACTCGACCCATACTTTGTAGGTCATTGAAGCTGTACTAGTGGATCCTCCTCAATCTACGTATCTCTACCCATTTCCCGAGATCTTCTGAAGGCTCTCTCCTCCATGAATTTTATGTCCCGCCTTACCACGATCCTCCTGTTTTCCAGAATATAGATGTGATATGCCTTCGCATTTTCACTATAGCCCACAAGATAACCCTTCTCCACAGGAAAATTATGGTACCTCTTCCAACGGGGGTACACTTGACCTTGTTTCCCATTGTGATCTAAAAACTCATCTGCTCTTCTTGGTAGCTCAAAAAACATTCTCGAACTCCCACCATATGAGCACATGCTCCACTGTAAATGTACCAAACTCCTGGAGAGGCCGTGCTTGACACACAAGAGAAATCCTCCTCTAGTCTGGATGCCAGAACAGATATGTCATGCTCCCTCAGTTTCTCTATGTGCTCTGAGGTTCTGCATAAGTCCTTACGAGTTGTGTCACTGCCGAATAGTCTTTCCATTACAGAACCGCCTTTTCTGTCTTTTGCCTTTTCCTCTAATACCATGTGAAATTTTCACTATGAAAAATATTACTGCAGTGATTGATTTATTTCACCTACTTATTTGATAAGTTATTTACAGATGCTTCAGTAAATTTTGAAATAAATATAGTTGCAGTACTTCACTCTAATCAAAAGCAGCAGAACAAAAATAACACATATAGCACAATAGAACCAACAACATGAACACAGTTATTTTTGTGGAAATTTCTGAATCTTTACACCTAATGCAGAAAGTATTATTGTTAATATGGCTATACTCCTCCTACTTAGACAAGTTATTAACTGAACAAAATTCAAGTTAAAATCGAAGCAAAACACATAACAGATCTCCACCAATCCAGATCTAGAACAAGTTCATGCACACATAGACAAAGTGACAATTATTTCTAGACAAATAGTCCCCAGAAAAACCCAATGCAGGAAAACCAGTCTTCTAGCTGCTAGAGGGTTTTATTATTAAGAATTTTTTGAATACAAGCAGCCTGGTTTCTGTTGATTTCTATAGCATCGGAAAGTGTTCTAAGTCTCATTTTTGGTAGAGAGGCTTATACATCAGTTATCCAGAGAACCTAGAAATCATTTGTGGAAATTCCACTCTGATATGACTTTATTAAAATAATTAATTATTTTAATGCAGAGCCTAAGTATCAACTTAGGGAAACTAAATAATTAAAGGGAATTAATAGAGCAGAGTGTGAATCTTCTAAAAGACGAAGATCAAGTCATCTTTTAATCTGAGCCATTGATTAAAGATATAATCTTGGTCGTTGATTCATCAGCGAGAAGACTATAAGAAGAGACTTGAGGGCCATTTGGAAATCAAGCCAAGGACACTCTCAGTACCCGAAGGAAATCGATTCTAAAGCAAGAGAAATAGATTTCAGTGGGTGAGTTTGTAGAGGTTGGGTTGCAGAAGCAGAAGGAGGTGGGAGGAATCAGCTATCGGGAAGCAAAACTCAGGAGGGTGAAGGGAAAGGTGAGTTGATCAGCAGCAAGAACTCCTCCACGCAGAATCACGCAGTCCAGAGAGGGACTGCGCAGAGCATTCACGCTGGATGACGCAGAGGGTGAAGGAGGTCACCCCGAGGGTCCGAAAATTGTCTGGAAGGTCTAGAAAATTCAGCCAAGTGTTAGCTAATTTTTCTCTGCTCATCAGACTCCTGTAAATGTTCTTTCCATTTCTGAAGATAAGTATAAAACCCTCATCTGCTGCACCGGTTTTCCCACATTGGGTTTTTCCGGGGACAATTGTCCAAAATCATTTGTGTTCATGTGGTTATTTCTATTGTGCTATTGGTGTAAATTATCTTTCTGTTCTTATGCTCTTAACGATAGTGAAGATCTGCAAATGTGCTTATTTCATAATTTACTGAAGCATCTGTAAATAACTTATCTCATAAGTAGGAGAAATGAACCAAGTATTGCAAAAATATTTTCCTCTTGAAAATTTCACAGGTTCTAGATCTGGAAAACCCGACAAAGAAATAATAGATCTACAGCTCACTGGCTGATCTAGGGCCAAAATAATGACTAATCCACACCCTCAAACGGGATTTACAAAACTCAGCCAAAATTAGGACCTAGAAACCCCAGCGCTACCCTTGAAGCTTCTACGCCAGCGTCTGAAGCCCCTCTGACCCTCAACGCTACTCCGGAAAGGGCTGCATTTACCTAGACTGGGTGACGCAGTCCTTACGCTGCCCCTTAGGGTCTCTGTGTAACCCCTGAGGGTTTCCTGCAGCAAATCACGTTGTCCTTGAGGGACTGCGTAGCACCTGCGTAGCACAGTTGCTGCCCTTCCTGTTGCTGCTCTCTTGCTTCTTTGCACTGCCTCCCTGAGCTGATCTCTGCCTCTTGCTGATTCTAGACCCCGAAATCATATCATCCCCTTCGCCTAAATCCCCCTCTCTGAAGCTGAAGCACTTCTGAGAATTCTTGGCAAACCCGCCCTAGAATCTCAACTTAGCTTCAGTGCTTTGCCTCTATGTGTCTTTACAAATGACCCCAAGCCTTTCCTTTATACTTTTCTCGTTGGGAAACCAACGGCCATGATCAAATCTTGAATCAATGGCTAAGATTAAAAGAAAGCTTGATTTGTGTGACTTAAGACAATTTCATCACATGTTTAATTAAATTTAGTTTAATTATTTAAGTTCCCTAAGTTTTAACTTATGGAATACATTAAAATAATTAATTAATTTAATATCTCCTAAACCAGATGAAATTTCCCAAATCAATTTTTGGGTCTTGTAGATCAAGTGTACTCTAGTCCCTTCTCAAAATTTGGGAGTTAGAGCACAACTGATGCTACCCCAAATCACAAAATCTCAACAATTTTTGGACAATTTTCCCCGGAAAAACCCAATGTGGGAAAACCAGTGCAGGAGATGAGGGTTTGTATTTATCTTCAGCAGTGAAAAGATCATTTACAGAAGTCCTGACGAGCAAAATAAAATAGCATACACCTGATGTGAATTTTCCGGACAATCCGAAAGAATTCTCGACACAAGGGATGACCTCCTGCACCCTCTGCGTCAATCTACGTGACCTCTCTGAGCAGTCCCTGCCTGGACTGCGTAAGCTTGCGTGGAGGGCTAGTGCTGCTGCTCAGCGCTACCTTCCCTGCATCCCTCTATCTTTCTTCTTCTCTGTCTCTGTTGACTTCTCCCTCTTTCTTCTATCTCTGCAACCCTGCCTCTACAAACTCACCCACTGAAATCGAATTCTCTTGCTTCAGAATGGATTTCCTTTGGGTATTGAGAATGTGCCCACCTTGATTTCCAAATGACCCTCAAGCCTTCTCTTATAGTCTTCTCGTTGATGAATCAACGGCCCAGATTATATCCTTAATCAATGGATCAGATTAAAAGATGACTTGATCTTCATTTTCTAAAAGATTCATACTCTGCTTTATTAATACCCTATAATTATTTAATTTCCCTAAGTTTAGACTTAGGGATCACATTAAAATAATTAATTGTTTTAATAAAGCAAAATCCGAGTGGAATTTCCACAAACGATTTTTGGGTTCTTTGGAATACTATTGTCCAAGCCTCCTCAAAATTTGAGACATGGAACACCTTCTGATGATATAAAAATCAACACTAGCGAATTCTTCTTCCAGTCTAGAAGCCAATACAGAGATGTCGTGATCCCTCTGTTCTTCCATGCTTTCCCTTTCCTCTGGAGAGTTGCGTGAACCCTTTCAAGTTGTTGTTGCAGCAGCTTCTAGACTTCATTCCATCGCAGGGTCTCCAATCCTGTTATTCAATCTATGCTCTAATACCATGTGAAAATTTCAATTCTGAAATTCTACTGCAGTTATAGATTTACTTCTCCTACTTATTTCCACAATAAGTTATTTACAAAACCCTTTCAGTAAATATTGAAATAAACACTACTGCAGTTATCACTCAATTACATATAGAGAAAAGAACAGTAAAATGCAAGCATGAGAATCAATCACAATGACATTTATTTTTGGAGAATCGTCCCTGGAAAAACCCAATGTGGGAAAACCGGTGCAGCAAATGAGGGTTTATATATTAATTTTCAGCAGCAAATCCTTTACAAGGAAAGACAAGCAAAATAATTGAGAAACTTCTTAAGATAACACCTAAGATAAACTCTCTGTTAAAATTGGACAACTAGGTCCAAACTCCGGGTTGTGCTGCTCAGATGACGATTGCAATATTTTTATTGGATTCCTCTTTCGAAGAGGTATAAGATTGATCTAAAGATCATCTCGAACAGATGAGCAGAACATATACTTTGAATTTATTCCACTTATGTGCTAGGTCGGCCTAGAATAAAATATAGACTTAAATGTCTTAAAGGACGTGTCACACACCCCCAAAGATTCCTATATATTGGAGAGACTTAGAGTTCATTTGACACACATTGGTGTGGAGGAATTCTCTCTCTCTGGATAGCGTTGGAGCTGTGATATATATGGACTATTCTTTGTTTGGGTTGTTCTGGGCGATGTGTGACACGCTTGGCTGTATGACCTATTGAAGACTTTGCTGGTAGAAGCATCCTGCTGATCGCCGTAACGCCACCATTTATTATCTCTGTTTTGGCTTGTCTTCCATCGATCTATTAGCATGTTCTATCTTCTTCAGTATTGTGCCCTAATCTGAAATGGCATAGAACATTTCCAGAATTTAACATGGTATCAGAGCATAGTCAGCATTATAGGGTTACGTGGACTGATTATTCATCAACATGGCCGTCTTGAAATTTTTCCAACAGTACAATGTTTTATTTATTTCTTAATTGCTCGAACCGGCAAGGGAAATATATGCATGCTATATCCGAATGTCCACAGAAACAACCAGCAGTGCCCTTAAACACTAATAATCTCACATTCTTTCGAATTGAGACAGATTCGTCAAAGGATTTCATCCTTGACTGTATGCACTGCAGAATATCGAATGCTGCATTCACTTTTAGAGATAGACCGCCCATAAGACAGTCCTTAATCAACATGCAATCTGCCCTCAAACATGGTGGCAACCTTCTGTAACTGTAACTCAAATTGGGCTTCATCTTCTCCTCAACTCTGATACCATGTTAAATTCTAGAAATAATCTATGCCATTTCAGATTAGGGCACAATACTGAAGAAGATAGAACATGCTAATAAATCGATAGAAGACAAGCCAAAACAGAGAGAGAATTCAACTTTATATGCTCTTGAGCTAATATCATTGTTGAACAAAAGAAAATCCTCATGGCTCAAAGACATATGGCTTCAGAGGGGGAAGAAAACCGAGAAGCCATATAAATACCAGGAGTATCTAGCTGCCATGAGTACAATATGAGCCTGGAACATTTGAAGAAACAGGAAAGCATCAAGGTCTACAAGGATGTGAGGGTGATGTCTAGGATACGATTCCTAGACCACAGATCAAAGGTGTTGTCATAAAATCAAGCATGAATCTTGCCTGAACTTTTCAGCACTTTCATCAGATCCATGCTTGATTTTATGACAACACCTTTGATTTGTGGTCTAGGAACCGTATCCTAGACATCACCCTCACATCCTTGTAGACCTTGATGCTTTCCAGTTTCTTCAAATGTTCCAGGCTCATATTGTACTCATGGCAGCTAGATACTCCTGGTATTTATATGGCTTCTCGGTTTTCTTCCCCCTCTGAAGCCATATGTCTTTGAGCCATGAGGATCTTCTTTCGTTCAGCAATGATATTAGCTCAAGAGCATATAAAGTTGAATTCTCCCTCTTAATGCCAGCTTCTCTTGTGAGAGAAGACATTTATGTCAAATGAGGGCATCCCAGACACCAACTTGGAAAAGGGGACTTAATATTCCACAGTCAAAGCCATCCAGCAGGCTTTGCTGATCATGGTTCAAGATTTTAATGTGTTTGAAAGCTGCCAAAACACATTTTACCATTACACTCCAGTGAGACTGTTAATGTCTCATGCTGACTGCTACATAGGTGTCTATCTATGTCACTGTCCAACAGGGAGAATATATCAACACACCTTAGCTTGTTAGAAGTCCTGTTATCCTGAGGAGGTCTGTTGTAGCTTCCTCAACTAGCCCTCTTTACTGTGACCCACAGAACTAGGAATCCAAACATGATTCCTTCTCTGCACTTGAGAGCTTCATCTACTTCATCTGACATCTTATCCGGCACTACTTCCTATTTATAGATATGCCCAAGACTTCAGATTTCAGTTCTGCGATTTTTTTTTATTTTTTATTTTTTGAATTGCACAAATCTAGGAACCAATCATACAGATGTTCCAAACACAGAAATTTACCCTTCTTCATGTCAGTCCATACCTTATGTGGTACCTTTCGGTTCGCAGATCTAGCACAATCATAAGTGCACATCAATCATTGTTGTTCATACTTTATTTGATTGTTCCTCTTCAGGGTGACCTGAACATATTTGACCTCTTGGCCCCTCTAATTTCAGTGCACAGCTCCTAAACATGTGGTCTTAAATGCCATAGTATGTCATCTTCTAAATGTCACTGAACTGCATCAGGACTAGAAAGGCTGGTTCTTAGTGATCTGTCTTTCTTGAATTTTCCACAGCCTCCTAGAGATCCTTTCTCGACCCTGCTTTGTACACACTTGAAGCACAATTTCAAGGTTTTTTTTTTTTTTAAATATCTGAGATCAAGACAGAGACTAGTTTAGTCTCTCTTTTGCACACTTGGCAATTTCTAACCCTTACGGTGACTGTTCTTTTCATGAACAATCTCCAGCCTACTTCAGAGATGCCAGGCCCAAAACGAAGAATCTTTATTACAATGTTGTACTCATGTCTACGTTGAAGATCCTGACGTCTTCAAACTCTTATCCCATGCTGCTGCTATGGCAGCCTTCTTTCTGCAACCTGATACAAAGAAGAATTTTTTTTCTTTTTTTTTCTTTTATGCAAAAAAAAAAATAGCACAAAAGGCATACCTAGATAGGTCGGTTCCTCTGCTGTTGATTTCTGACCGGTTAAGGCAACCATCACAGTCCTCAAATCTGACCCATCATGCTTCCTTTTGCAGCGACTGTTTTTCCATTTCAGACCTCGAACAAACTCTGCCTTTATCAAACAAGTCTTCATTCTTCTTGAGCAGATAACAACTGTCACAGTCCTCTGATTAGCAAGTCAATGCTTGCGGTCTGCCATGGACAATGGTTCCAGCATCGATTCCCAGGAGTGGAGTTTAGTGGAGACAGCTATGAACACATTATAAGCTCATGTCAGGGAAGAATTTCTTCTACAGTCCGAGGACGATGTTGTACAAGTTCATGACGTTAGTTTTGTAAACTTCCACGCTCAGGGAACGTTGCTGGTAACGAACTTCCGCATGCTTTTCGTGAGCGAAGAATTTGAAGGGCTCAGGGAAATTGAATAAAGCCCACTGTTATTCAATGGCAAAAATATTCGATTGTTGTTATGAGATTGTGAGACTAATGGCAAAATATTCGATGTGCTAAAAGCGGCCGTGTTGCTATCGGTGATAATAAAGACGGTGGTGGAGGACCTCTACTCTGATTAAAATCACTTCCCGAAATTTTTGTTAATCGCGTGAGAGTGAAAGTGTGATTCCCAGTGCGACTGATAAACGATCTATATTGCAAAACTCTGCAAAAACAATCAGCTCTCGATCTACAGAAGAACTTGACAGAGTATCGAGTGTCGTCAGTGCTTCGTTCTCTCATCTGTCGAAGCTCGCCCTGAGATCAAAGCACTCTGCGATAAATCCAACGGTGATAGCCTAAAAAAAAAAAATAAGTAATCGACAACATTGACGAGTTTGAAACCCTTCAGAAGGAATTGACGGTGGCGTCCAGTGGAGTCCCCGATGCAGCGAAATTGGCGATAAAGGCTCTGGAGAGCTATGATTTCAAGCAGCGAGCAAACTCCAAAACTGTGTCGGTCTCTTCGGTTGTCTCCTTACGTATTAGGAACGCATAACAAAAGGTTCTCCATTCTTTGTCCAATGAAATAATAATCGTGGGCGATAACAGAATCGAAGTGGATTGAAAAAATAGTACATACCGATGTCCCTTGTGGAATCAAATTGAACTTCTTGTGCAATTACAATGGCAGAGGAATTGGATTTTCAGAGCGGAGGTCCTCCACCACCGTCTTTATTATCACCGACAGCAACGCCACCGCTTTTGGCACATCGAATATTTTGCCATCAATCTCACAATCTCATAACAGCAATCGAATATTTTTGCCATCGAATAACAGTGGGCTTTACTCTATTTCCCTGAGCCCTTCAAATTCTTCGCTCACGAAAAGCATGCGGAAGTTCGTTAACAGCAACGTTCCCTGAACGTGGAAGTTTACAAAACTATCGTCATGAACTTGTACAGCAACGTCCTCAGACTGTAGAAGAAATTCTTCCCTGACATGAGCTTATAATGTGTCTGTCTCTGTCTCCACTAAACTCCACTCCTGGGAATCGATGCTGGAACCGCTATCCATGGCAGACCGCAAGCATTGACTTGCTAATCAGAGGACTATGACAGTTGTTATCTGCTCAAGAAGAATGAAGACTTGTTTGATAAAGGCGGAGTTTGTTCGAGGGCTGAAATAGAAAAACAGTCGCAGCAAAAGGAAGCATGATGGGTCAGATTTGAGGACTGTGATGGTTGCCGTAACCGGTCAGAAATCAATAGCAGAGAAACCGACCTATCTAGGTATGCCTTCTGTGCTATTTTTTTTTTTTGCATAAAAGAAAAAAAATTCTTCTCTGTATCGGGTTGCAGAAAGAAGGCTGCCATAGCAGCAGCATGGGATAAGAGTTTGAAGACGTCAGGATCTTCAACGTAGACATGAGTACAACATTGTAATAAAGATTCTTCGTTTTGGGCCTGGCATCTCTGAAGTAGGCCGGAGATTGTTCATGAAAAGAACAGTCACCGTAAGGGTTAGAAATTGCCAAGTGTGCAAAAGAGAGACTAAACTAGTCTCTATCTTTATCTCAGATATTTTTTAAAAAAAAAAAAAACCTTGAAATGTGCTTCAAATGTGTACAAAGCAGGGTCAAGAAAGGATCTCTAGGAGGCTGTGGAAAATTCAAGAAAGACAGATCACTAAGAACCAGCCTTTCTAGTCCTGATGCAGTTCAATTACATTTAGAAGATGACATACTATGGCATTTAAGACCACATGTTTAGGAGCTGTGCACTGAAATCAGAGTGGCCAAGAGGTCAAATATGTTCAAGTCACCTTGAATAGGAACAATCAAATAAAGTATGAACAACAATGATCGATGTGCACTTATGACTGTGCTAGATCTGCGAACCGAAAGGTACCACATAAGGTATGGACTGACATGAAGAAGGGTAAATTTCTGTGTTTGGAACATTTGTATGATTGGTTCCTAGATCTGTGCAATTCAAAAAAAAAAAAAAATCGCAAAACTGAAGTCTGAAGTCTTGAACTAGGGCCAAATCACCACTGCCTAGGCTTTGGAGTGCAGAGCCTGGCGAGATTTTCCTTTCTCAAGGAAAATACATTGTGAAGCTTCTGGAAAGATTTAGTATGGTGGACTGCAAGTCCGTGACGACACCGATGGAGCTCAACTTCAAGAAGTTGAGTGGCAGTGCTGCTGGGCCCGTATTGACAAATCCTACTGAGTATCGCCAACTTGTAGGGGCCCTGATGTTCTTAGTGAACACCCGTCCGAACGTATGTTGTGCAATGAACACTTTGAGTCAACACATGGTTGATCATAACATTCACTAGGTTGGTGCCAAGAAACTCTTGAGATATCTCTGAGGCACGATAAACCATGGATTGAGATACACTGCCGGGAGTATGACACTTCATGGATATACTAATGTCGATTGGGCTGGCAGTGTAGTGGATCATAAGAGCACATCTGGATGCTACTTCACAAATAGTTCTGCTTCAGGCAAGAAACGAAAGACGGTAGCCTTGAGCACTGCTAAGGTCAAATACATTGCAGCATGTATGGCCCGTTGTGAAGTCACTTGGTTGCGAAATCTCTTCTGTGAGCTGTTCGAGCATGTGCTAGATGCCACCGTTATCCTTTGTGATAACCAGAGGGGGATTCATTTGTCATAGAATCCCGTGTTCCACGATCGATCCAAGCATGTTGATGGCTGGTACCACTTTATTCGGGATATGGTACAGCAAGGTGCCGTAAGGCTCGATCATAGGAACTGATGAGCAGGTCGCGAATATTCTCACTATGCCCTCGGGGAAGGTCATGTTCCTAACCTTCTGTGAGAATCTTGGTATCGTGGAACGACCCTATGATGTGGGTCCTATTGGACGATGAGCTCGAGGAGCTTTGGGGGCTTTGGGGACAGCTTCTCGGAGCTATGAGCAACCACAAGGCTAGGCTTGCCAAACCTTGTTGGTATGCTTGGACCCCACCGTTGTGATTATTGAGTTGGTTCACCTCTCATTATCAATGCCCCGTATGCATCCTACCCATTGAGTTCAGGGCTCATGGGAAGTACCTCTCATTTGGTCAATGAGGTGGGAAAAGCTAGAGACTAGTAGCAAAGACTGATGGACGCATCAGAGATTGCCGTACTCTCTATCTAGGATGACACGTGTCCAACCACTTGATTTGGGATCAAGTCTTGTGAGGTCTCGGACCTCCGCCTGACTTCGGGTCAGATGAACCAACTTCGGGTTGGTTGGAGACTCTTTGTGAGTCCGATAGAGGTTTTGACCTCTGGGCTGAATCTTTCAGCCGGGAATGATGTCTTTGTGACTGACCCACTTTTGTTCTGAAATAAAGAGGCCAGCAAAGCAAGTTACGACGGGATGACGCACGATGTTTGGATTACACTTGTGGACGGAGTTCTCCCTAGTTGAGAGGGAGTGTTAAAATTGGACAACTAGGTCCAAACTCCGGGTTGTGCTGCTCAGATGACGATTGCAATATTTTTATTGGATTCCTCTTTCGGAGAGGTGTAAGATTGATGTAAAGATCATCTCGATCAGATGAGCAGAACATATACTTTAAATTTATTCCACTTATGTGCTAGGTCGGCCTAGAATAAAATATAGACTTAAATGTCTTAAAGGACATGTCACACACCCCCAAAGATTCCTATATATTGGAGAGACTTAGAGTTCATTTGACACACAATGGTGTGGAGGAATTCTCTCTCTCTGGATAGCATTGGAGTTGTGATATATATGGACTATTCTTTGTTTGGGTTGTTCTGGGTGATGTGTGACACACTTGGCTGTATGACCTATTGAAGACTTTGCTGGTAGAAGCATCCTGCTGATCGCCATAACGCCACCATTTATTATCTCTGTTTTGGCTTGTCTTCTATCGATCTAATAGCATGTTCTATCTTCTTCAGTATTGTGCCCTAATCTGAAATGGCATAGAACATTTCCAGAATTTAACACTCTCTCAGCCCTTTGGAGAATTTTCGACACTTGAGGGAGTCACTAGCCCCTACTGTGTCACCCATGCGTGCTTCTCTACGTAGAGTCTGCGTGAGATTGCGTCACTACTTCCTAAGCCCTCTATGATGCGCCTTTGTGTTGCCTCTTTGCCCTTTTGCTTCCTTCTTTCCTCAAGCCTTGTCACTGTTGATGCCCTCTGCGTCCTCTGCACTGCAACTCTCCCTCTGAAATCGAATTCTATTCCTTCGTAATCGACTTCCCTCGGGTTACAATGTGTACTCGGCTTACTTTCCAAATGGCCCTCAAGTCTACTTTTATAATCTTTTCATTGACAAATCAATGGCCCAGATTAGAAGTCTAATCGATGGCTAAGATTAAAACTTGACTTGATCTTCGTTCTCTAGAAGATTCACACTGTGTTTTATTAATGCCCATTAATTATTTAATTTCCCTAAGTTTAGACTTAGGGTCCCCATTAAAATAATTAATTATTTTAATAAAACATAAATTGAGTGGAATTTCCACAAACGATTTATGGGTTCTTTAGAATACTGGTGTCCAAGCCTACTCACAAATTTTGAGACTTAGATCACTTTCCGATGCTACAAAAATCAACAATAAAGTCTAGTAAGTTAATCTCATGTATTGAAGAGCCATTTAGGCATGTTACATGTTGTAAAATGGGAATTTGTTTGACCCATTAATCTTTCAAGACCTTGTCAAAGCATTCGTTCATGTCGTCCTTCCAAAGGAGCTAGGGACTATTCTAGAAGAGCATGTCGGCCTACTCCTTTGCACAAGTCAGCCTATTTCATGGGAAAGATCACTATATATATGTGGACTTGACGTCACTTGATGAACTATTTGATCAAGCATCTGAAATAGAGAAAAGAAGTGTGAGAATCACTAGAACAAAAGTCTCTCATCTAATGAGGAAAGAAGTAGAAGAAGTCGAAGTGTTTTGGGTCTATTTTTGGTGAATATCTCTCACACGTGCAAGAAGGATTAGCACCACCTATTGCAGAGGAAGCCAACTTATCACAGCCATACTAGAAGACCGAATTGAGGAAGAAAGACAAGTTAATTCTCAAGCCGAGTTGCAGAAGGAGTCTCCATCTAAGCGAAGGGAATCAAGGGATAAATCTCTCACACAGACTGCAATTAGGGTTTCTAAAGAGGCCGAGAGTTGCAGAGGCCAAAATATGAAGAGAAGCTGAAATTCTTGGTGAGATAAGCAGATTGACTAGCATTGGCTCAAGGAAGAAGAATTACTTCAAGGAAGCCTTGTGACTTGATCTTAAAGTGGTTGGTTAGGTCAAGAGTCTTGGTCTTGGAATTCGTCACTTGAAGATTCTAGAAGAAGAAGAATTTGTTTGGGTTTTCCTCTCAAGTTGGAGATATTTTGGCTCTGGCTGATCGCCTACGTCTTGTGTCCTTTATCTCATTGTTCTTTATGATTTGGTAGTTTTTTGATGAAGAAGAACACATAATAACAATCAAGTCAAGAAGAACATAATTAAGAAAAAGTAAAAAGACTTCACAAGTAGTTATCATTGCTAGAGAAATCACCTCTTGTCTCTGCCCTAGATTTCTCAAAATGGTATCTGAGCTCAGGTAACATGTTAAGGAAGGGCAGCTCCATAAGGGACACTCAAGCATCAAGGACCGATATTCTAGAAGGGCATCAAAGCATCTAGAAGATCATCTCATCCTCAAGGCACTTTGAAATCAAGGTCTACATCATCTTCGTGAAGGAAGTGTCAAAACCCTAGATCGATCAAAGAAGAAGTCTACACTAGAAGCATTCTTAGGATCCTCACTCAAGTCATCATCAAGGAAACAGACCACAAACCCTACCTCTACTCAAGTTCAAGAGATCTACAAATCAAAGTAACTTGACGTCTATTCATCAAGAGAAGCAAGATCAAGAAGGTTATCATCGTCATCAAAATATCCAAAGAGATCTCCCTCTCTTTGGAGTAAAGGATCACTTTTGAAGAAAACCATCTTCATCAAGAAGAAATTTTCTATTACCTATATCATTTATGTCTACATTTGAATCTGTCAAAATGTCTTTTTGCAAGGAAAGCAACAAGTTGGTTGGGGCTTCAAACTTTCTAGCATGGAAGAAAAGGACATATCTTAACCTCATAGAAAATGAGGTCATGAAACATGTTTAGGGCTCAATCACTAAACCTCCAAAAGAAGATGCTCAAGCACTTGCAAGGTATATGAAAGGAGAAATAAGGGCTCAAAGGATTCCCATAGAATCCATCAAGGATCCCCTCATTCCTTATGTATCAAAATTAGGAACATCAAAATAAATATATGACAAACATGTAGAGTTGTTCTCCGTAAGCATTGTAGGTGAGGTAATCTCGTTAAGGAAAGAACTCTACCAGATGAAGATATCAACAGAAGAAGGAATAGCCTCATACTTTATGAGAATATCTGAAATAGGAAATCAACTACAAGAATTGGGAGAGAAAATTTCTGACAAATAAATGACTACCATAGTCCTCGATGCACTATCGAAAGAATGGGGCAACTTCTCATCAAGTATCTATAGGAAAAAGGAAGCTACTCCATTCAATGAATAGTGGTCACTATGCAAAATTGAAGAAACAAGCTTGAAGGAAAAATCTAATGTAGGATCAAATGACCAAAGTCAAGCATATGTTGCTATGACAAAGAGAAAAGGAAAGTTTGAGAAATTTGGTCCTCGGAAACGAAAGAAGAATATGGCAAAGGTTCAATGCTATGGATGTCAAAAATTTGGGCAATATAAGAGAGATTGTCCTAAGCTCAAGAAGGACAACAACAAAACAGGAAGGGAAGAAGCCCATATCATTGAAGAAGTGGAAGAAGCTGAAAAGAAGAAATCCAAGAAAGGAGGAAGTCAAAGATCTCTACTATGATTGAGATAGTCTTCCTCAGCTAGCTCTTTTCAAGCTTTTGTTTCAAATTTTATGTTGTAAAATATGACTATCATGGTAGGAATCATTAGAAGCATGATAGAATGCATCATGTTGAGAGATCGCATCATAGAAGCATATGATTGAAAGCAAGAGCTCGTAACATCGTCATAAAGAAGCATGAAAGATAGCTCAAATAGAAGTATGTGATAGAAGGATGTAGCTCTTGATAACCTCATTAGAAGCATGAGTACTTATGGCAAAAAGAAAGTCATTTAGTATAGAGCTCATCATACATCGTTCAAAAGGAGTGTTTGCAAGATGAAGATAATCAAGATCCTCTGATAGAATCTTAATTGGAAGGTTCACCTTCTGGAAGAAGCAAGTGTCTCGCCTGGAATTCCAACTTGTATGGGATTCATGGGATGATGGTATAATGACAAAAGAAGTGAAGCAGATCAAGGATTAAAATTCTTACAATCAAGGAAGCTGCCAAAGGAATATTAGATGACCAAAAGAAAAAGATGAGGTATGTATGCTTATACTTGATGAAATAGAGGCATGTCATATGGTTGCAGATATCATGAATGAGCATGATCAAAAGAAAAGGATCTCCTCCTTTGGAAGGATACATGACGGCATGGGTCACATATTTTCAAAGATGAAATCAACATAATAAGTCCTCATATGGAATATGAGGTGGTTGACAAAAGAACTATGGAAGGAGGTTTCGGGATGCAATATGTCAAGAAAGTAAGAAAAGATCGTGAAAAAAAAACTATGAAGAAGGCAATCAACATCCAAGAACTAAAAATTTTGACTATGATATCTCCATGAGAAAGATATGAAGATTCTAATGAAGTTTGAAAAAGAAAGAGACCCTTGATATCATATATCTTTTTGGAGATGTGTCAATATATGTGCAGGATGTTGATGCAAATAGGAAGATGTCATGATGAAATACCATCACAAAGGTAATCTTGATTTAATGATTCATTTCTCTAATTTTTGAACAATATCTGGATGGGCTATTGCAGGGCTACCAAGGGAAGAGTTGTGGATATCTTCTACAACTGATGCTCATGTGGCAGGATGAAAGGTCCTTAAGGAAATATGACATGAAAAAGGCATCAAGGTATGAAGGAAGGCCAAATATGGACTAATGGATCACTTTCAGATGAAGAAGAAGGATGACATCACTAACATGATTCATGATGAAAGTGATGGATAGTATTTTCCCTATGAAGAAATCCCAAAAGGATGTAGAATTCATCACAAAGAAGAAATTCATGGCATCCAAAGAAGGAGTAATACAAGCAATTGTTTGTCCCATGATCTCCACCTAAAGAGCTGCTAGAAGCAAGTCCTTGGTTAAGAGGGAGCTTGGTCAAGTTCCTGATTAAGAGTGAGCTTGGGTACATTCCTTTTATAGGAATGGGTACATTCCTTGATTGGAATGTATATGTCCTCCCTAGTTAAAAGGGAGAGATAGATACATCATTCTTGTCTTCACTTGTGAAGATAGAATGGAGGATTGGGTAAGCATCTGCCATCCGATACTCTTTGAGGATGTGGTATGGCATCCAAGATAAGAGTAGTCGTAGAGGACCGATCAGGGTTGCGGGGAAGCTTCAAACCCCCTTCGCTCCCGCTTCCAAAACTCGCTCCGTGCGGGAGCGTTTCGGAAACGCTCGGAAACACGCTCCCAAAAACGCTTCCTGACGGGAGCGTTTTCGGGAGCGCGTTTCCGACCCTGTAAAAACGCTCCCTGTTTTTTCGGGAGCGTTTCAGGAAGCGCTCGGGAGCGAACGCTCCCTGAGCGCTTCCGACGTTTAAAAAACGCTTCGGGAGCGTTTTTTAAACGCGGGAAGCGTTCACTCCCGAACGCTCCCCGGCAAAAAAAACGTTTCCCGCCGCGCGGAAATTTTTTTATGAGAAAAATCGATTTTTTTAAAAGGGGGGGGGGGTTTCATTTGCATTTCATTGTTTGTTGAGTTGAGAGAGAGCAAGAAGGAGAGCGCAAGGTTGACAGGAGAGCAAGGAGCAAAGCTGACAGGAGAGCAAGGAGCAAGGCTGACAGGAGGATTGCAAGAAAGAGGTAGGCCTTCTAATCCAATTTTGTATTTTCTAGGATGAATTTGTAGATTGTTAAATTGTTTAAAAATGAAAACTTGAATTTTTCTTGAATGTTGCATTTTATTGGATTTAAAACTTTAAAAATGAATTGTTTTTTTTCCTATGTTGCATTTCTTATTCCCATTTGGCATTTTTCCATTTGTTTTGCAGGCTAGATTCTAGAAACTTGAAACTTGTTTCCATCATGGCTATATGGCTAGGAATTTTCCTCATGTTGGTTCCTTTCTTTGTGATAATGGTGGTGGAGAGTGCTAGAAGAAAGAGGCAAATCAGAGAAGAGGAGGATGACGAGGCGGGTTATGGTGGATCTGAAGAAAATCCTGAAGAGGAGGAGGATTATGCTGAGGAGGAAGTGGGGAGTGGAGACCCTGAGAACATAGAATCCCCAACTAAACAAGACCAATATCCTTTGTGGAAATATGTTCAGAAAATGGAAGGAGGGAAAGGTGGTAGAACCACTAAATTTATTTGCCCCCATTGCAATAAACAATACCATGGTTCATACACCCGTCTGAGAAGGCACCTTTGTGGGATAATGCCAGGAGATGGAACTAAAAATTTTGGAATCAAAGTTTGTACTTATGTGCCAGCACCACAGAGAGAGATATATAGGAAGGAAGAGGGGGTTTCCCTACAGAGATCATTTAAAAGATCTAGGGGTTTCGTTGATTCAGGCCCAACACATCATGGACAAACAAGTTCAACTTCCACCCATCCCAGTGGTTTTGGAAGCAGTGGCACTGGATTAAGGCGTAGAACCATATCCGATTTCCTAGACGAAGGGTGTAGGAATGATGTGGATTCAAAAGTTTACCAGTTTCTATATGCATGTGGGGTGCCATTCAATGTTCTTCGCTCACCTTATTGGCATGAAATGGTTTCTGCCATTAATGATGCCCCCAAAGGATACAAAAGCCCTGGGTATGACAAGGTCAGAACCGTGGGTCTTGATCATGAAAGATCTAAAATAAACAATTCTTTAGCTAGAATGACAAGTTCATGGAATGAGCATGGGCTGTCCATTGTCTCTGATGGATGGACCAATGTAAAAGGAAAACCATTGATAAATGTTTTGGCTGTGTCGATTAGTGGTGCAGTCTTCCTGGAAGCTTATGATTATTCAGATAAATTCAAAATCGGCATTAACATTGCAGAACCATTACTTGATATAATTGAAAAGACTGGGCCATACAATGTGATACAGGTCATCACTGATAATGCTGCTAACTGTAAGGCAGCAGGAGCAATTGTTGAGGATAAATACCCCAACATTTTTTGGTCTGGGTGTTTGGTTCACACAATGAACCTTTTGATGCATGATATCATAAAAAAAAACAACCTCAGTTCAAATGGCTTGGTGATTTGTACAAGAGAGGTAAGAAAATGATCAAATTTATTACAAATCATAGCAATACCCATGGGCTTTTCCGTACTCACTCCAAATTGGAGTTGTTGAAAATAGGAAAAACTAGATTTGCTAGTTATTACCTCACCTTCCGGCGCCTTTTGAAGGTAAGAGAGTCATTGGCTGCAATGGTATCAAGCCCACACTGGCAGCTATTAAAGGACAGGGCGGCAACAATAGTTGACAGGCAAAGTTTCGAACATGTGGAGGAGACCGCCCTTGACCATTTGTTTTGGGCACGTATGAGGGAAATTGTGAGTTTTACCAAGCCCATTTATAACATGATTCGCTTTGCAGATACTGATAAACCAGTGATTGGAGAGGTTTATGAGCATATGGATAGCATGTTGGGGCAAATAAAAGATATTGTTAAGGATAATGATCCCAACTTGTATGCTATGATTCATGACTGTGTGTGTGCACGGTGGAATAAACTCAATGTTCCACTACATGCTTTGGCATATATCCTTACGCCAAAATATTACTCTCCATCTTGGTTGGGCCAACCTGCACCGGGAGGTGGGGTTAGGGTGAAACCTCACACAGATCCAGAGGTACAAGAAGGGTACATGAAGGCATTGGACAAATTGGTACCTGACAGGGAAGAGTGTGCTAGATTGCGCTTTGAATTAGGCAAATACTTCAGTTGCACTGCTAACTTTGGTTCTTTCCATGCAATGGAAGACAGGGACAGATTTGATGCTCTCACATGGTGGGAATCATATGGCGGCATGGGAATTTTGCCAAAGTTGGCTAAAAAAGTTCTCTCACAGGTGGTGAACACTTCTTCTGCAGAGAGGTGTTGGAGCACCTACAACTTTATACACAATGTGAGAAGAAACAGGCTGAATGAAAACCGAGCTGAAAGCTTGGTTTATGTGCATTGTAACTTGAGGTTGCTCAGCCATTACTGTGATCGGGCAAATGAGGATCAATCATACAGAGTCTGGGACAACAACCCAGAGGATGATAATTTGGAGGACGGCACGTTACATCTGGAAGAATTGGAAGCAGAACTTTATAGGGATGATGATGAAGCATCAGCAACACCGCCACACACAAGGCCAGTCCCACCATCTACTGGTAGCAGTGCGGGTGCCAGTGCCAGTGCCAGTGCCAGTGCCAGTGCCACTCCTCGATATCACACTATTGTACCTTTGCAGATCCAGCCTCCACCTTCTAGTCGTGGTCGTGGTACTCCTAAGAGTACTCGAAGACCAACATTTCCTCGTGGCTCACAAAAATTAGACATTTCTCGTGGGCGTGGCAAGGGGCCTGCCAAATAAAATAGATTTGTTGTTTACTAGTCTTTTCTATTTGTTGTTGACAGTTGAACAGTTGAAACTTGACTCTTTCTGATTTCATATATTTAATGACAATTTAAGTTTGAAGTTTTAATTTGAAAGGTGAAACTTTGAAGTTGGCATTTATAAGTTTACTGTTTACAAGTCATTATGAATTATGAATATGATGCTTCATGAAAGTTATATGGTGATCAATGAATCAATGATGATAAATGTTATATAATATCAATGATGATAAATGTTATATATTGAATTTTGAAATCAATGAATCAATGATGATAAACGTTATATATCAATGATGATAAATGTATATTGAATTTTGAAATCAATGAATCAATGATGATAAATGTTAGATATTGAAATTTGAAATCAATGATGATAAATGTTATATATCAAATTATCAATGATGATAAATGTTATATATCAAATTATCAATGATGATAAATGTTATATATTGAATTTTGAAAGCTTGAAACCTTCAGATTGATGATTTGCAAGACTTCAAGAGTCAATATGTTGTATGCTTCCAATTCGTGGGCGTGGTTGATGAAGATTATAACTTCTAGATGATTGATGTTATATGATTCAATCTATGTTTTTATGTTTTTTATGTCTAATTCATCATTCTACATGTTTTTGTTGACATATATGCATCAAAATATAAAAAATATTAAAAATATTAAAAAAAAAAAATATATATATATATATATATATATATATATATATAAACGCTCCCGAAAACGCTCCGGACCCGGAAACTTTTAAAAATGGCGCTCCGCGCTTCGCTCCCGCTTCCAAGTAACCTTGGGACCGATATTCTTTGAGGACTGGGAATCCAAGATAACAAATAGTCCAATGATGAGGGTGTCTATAAATCATTGGTCTCGCCAGCATTGTGCTTTGATCTTGTGGAGAGATAGAGTTGTTAGTCAAGGCCTTGCTATGTGACAATGTTGGATGATAGATGGGTTACCAATATGGCTCTTCTTATGATAATTCTTCAAATTCAGAATGTCCAAGTACCTTATATGCATTATGAATACCTCCTTAGTTAAGAGGGAGTGTTGAAATATGTAACTAGGTTTGGCCTTCATAATGATGTGTATTTATGATTTTATGTAATTATGATTTTATCTAACTAATGAAAAGAAAAAAAATAAAATTATTTTCTCGTTGAGGCATCCGTTTCATGCTCTGCGAATTTTATTTTATAGATCAAGCTCCCATTATGAGCTTTTAGGTTTGGTCATCAAGTTAAAGTCTAGTAAGTCAATGTCATGTATTGAAGAGCCATTTGGGCATTTTAGATATTGTAAAAAGAGAATTTGTTTGATTCATTAACCCTCCAAGACCGTGTCACAAGCATTCGTTCATGTCAGCCTTCCAAAGGAGCTAGAGAATATTCTATAAGAGCATGTCGTCAGGAAAAGGTAGTTGGGTATGTTCAAAATCTTTACCCAAGTGAAATGCATCAAGAGGCGGATGTGATAAGAATAAAGCCTTGAAAATCTACCCTCGCATGAAAATTATTTCATGATTATCTTCATCATCAATGCATATCTGTCCTGGAGGCGGGAAAAAGGAAAGAACCTCTTTTTCTCATTCTTATACCTTGGTTTCAGGAAGGGCTCAAAGTAGTTTTCCTCCAAATCACTCTTTTTGAACCACTTCTCCCCAACATTCGGGATCTTGGTGGCAGCTGAAATGATGGCAATTGAGACAATAAAGGTGACTCCAGCTAAAGTGACTTGGTTGTTGTGGAGGTTGGATATGAAGAGCCTGGTCAACATGTCATGGTGTTGAACCCTCTGAATTTGTTCACAAAATCATAACAACCAACATGTTTGAAACATGTTACTATCATTGGAGAAGCCAAAAGTTCCCTACTGCTGGTAGGTTCAAGTCTGATTATCCTGCCCCCTTTATGTGGCCTCCTAGCCTCTGTTTCCTCTTCCTCACTATAAGGTCTGTTATGCTCTTCTTCTGCTGCCATGGTGTTTTTATGTCCAAAACCCTAGGGAAGTATATGATAATGTGGAAGGTGACTTTTGGGGATAGGAAATGGGGAAAGGGAAATTTGTGGGAGATAGTGTTAGGGATATGAGAAATGGGGAAAGGGAAAAGGAGTGATAGTGTGATGGGAATTAGGATGGGGAATTGGGGATTTAAGGGAATTTTAGGGTGGGGAATTGGGAATTGGGAGCCTAGGTAAAAGGAGCACCTAGGGCTTAGGGTTTTAGGATTTAAAAGCTTAGGGACAGGGATTGTAATAACATAGGTTTTGGGAAAGAGTATTTGCAATGTGGAAAGGGTATGAGAGTGTAAGGGAAATGAGTTTTAGGAGTTGTGAGTGTTAGGGAGGAAAACTAGGGTTTTGAGTGAGTTTACACCAAATTCTTCAAGCAAATTATACAACACCAACCAACAAACTTTGGAGGAGAGAAATGATGGATTTTGACCTTTACTTGCTAGAGGCTGATGAGATCGATGTTGTAGCTCTAGAGGTGATTTGGGCAAATTTTGAAGCGTTTTGGGCTTTGTTGGACATATGCGCAGCACCTTAAGGATGTGAGCAGCGCCTTAAGGCTGTGTGCAACGCCTTCAGAATATGCGCCCTCTGCTCAATTTTTCTCCAATTTTGCCCAGAAAATCAAAAATTTGCTCTCCTCAAGTGTTTGCTCGATAGAATAGGAGGCAAATGAATTTCAAATTGATGTCTAATAGTCTTTAATACTTGAGTGAATTTTGATTTAGATCAAAAACCCACTTTTCCTATGTTTCTTTTCACTTTTTTGAAAGCATGCTGAATATCCTTTTTTCTTTGACTTTTCTTCTTTGCAAGATGAAGTCGCTGGAGTTTGCCACTTTTCACTTTTATTTGGTGGTCTTCAGTTTGGCATATGAAGTTGGAGTTGGCAGCTTTTGGAGAGTAACTTATTACCTAAGTTGCAGGAAACGCTGGAAAGGGCTCCGTTTCCGTACGGAAACGATACGGAAACGCGGAAACGCGTACCGTACGGCCTGGAAACGCGTTTCCTCGCCTTTAAAGCGATTTAACTTGGTTTTTTTTTGTTTTTTTCCGGTTTTCGTGCTTTTTAACATTATTGTCATCGTTTATGGACGCTTGTAGATGGATTTTTAAAGCCTATGGCCCTAGTATTTATATGTGATTCATGGTAATGTTAAATTCTTAAAGTAAAAGTGACATTCTCCTTAATCTTCATTTTCATCCTTTTACTTAAATTTTTAACATTACCATGAAATGACTCAAGATGTTTGAGAGTGGTTTCGACCTCATTGGATTTCATATGGAGAAAGTAGAATTTTAGATCTCATTCAAAATCCAGCAGACTTATCAGTTTTTCAGGATTTCAGGGTTGGGTGATTGCAATGTTTTCATTGTATTTTGTCATGTATTAGGGTATGGAACTCATATTTAATCAAGAGCAACAATCCGATATTCCGAGATTGCTATTTCCATTGTGTCTGTTATCATTCACGAGTAAATGTGTTGTAACTTGTAATAGTTTATGCTTTGAATTTATCATGTATCATGTATGTTTTTAACTTTTATGATTTCACATAATATTTCTTAAATGTCCTAAATTCTAATATAAAGTTAAATTATATATATATATATATATATATATATATATATATATATATACTGCGTTTCCCCGTTTCCAAAATTTGGGGAGGTCGCGTTTCGCTTCGCTTCCCGTTTCGGAAACTCGTTTCCGTTTCCCCGTTTCGTGCAACTTAGCTTATTACATATAGGAAGCATAAAATTACATAAAAAAATGAAATAAATTAAAACTCTGTTTTTGAATAAATTACATTTGAGTATGAAAATCATACTTGAAACCATTATTACAACTTCAAAAATATCATATTTACATGCTGATAATCCTCTGCAGATGATAATGAAATGTTTATTTGAGTCACTCTCACACCTTTGTTGACCTTATTGAGATGAAAATGACATATTTATGAACCTTTAAAAAT
Organism: Pinus albicaulis; assembly: GCA_034641835.2. Classification (NCBI taxonomy): domain Eukaryota; kingdom Viridiplantae; phylum Streptophyta; class Pinopsida; order Pinales; family Pinaceae; genus Pinus; species Pinus albicaulis. The sequence continues at coordinate 1,477,309,189 of CM076581.1, forward strand.
GAAACCTAATTGACCTAATGGGACCTTGAATGACTTGACTCCATGGTTGACTTTGACTGACATAGTGACATGAGCTTTTAAGATTGTTTTATGCTCAGCAAGACATGAAGGCGGGCCTGCAAATGAGAATTTGTGAGGGAGAGTGAGACTTTATGACTAAGGCTACAATCAGTGAATCAATTTTTTACATGACCTAATGGAATGTTAAAAAAAAAAATTATGAGTGGGACACCTAAAATGAATATGAAAAGAGTGATTTTGATCACTGATGGTAAAATGCATATTCTGACACTAACAAAGTGGTTGGTTAGGTCAACGGTCTTGGTCTTGGAATTCATCACTTGAAGATTCTATAAGAAGAAGAATTTGTTTGAGCTTTCCTCTCAAGTTGGAGAGGTTTTTGCCTTGACTAATCCCCTACATCTCATGTCCTTTATCTCATTGTTCTTTATGATTTGATAGTTGTTTGATGAAGAAAAACACATATTAATAATCAAGTCAAGAAGAACATAATTAAGAAAAAGTAAAAAGACTTCACAAGCAGTTATTATTGCTAGAGAAATCACCTCTTGTCTCTGCCCTAGATTTCTCAACAAATTTGACTTCCATGCCATTAGTGATGATTTTTTTTATTTGTCTTCTGAAGAGTTTGCTTCAAATATCCTTTTAGAGTTCATGAATCAAGGGTTAGTCAAATATATTCCAAATAATGTAACTAGAGATTCCATTGGTAGTTTCCAGCCTATCACTTTGTTCATGGTTGCTCATAAAATCATGGCTAAAGCATTGGCTTTGGAGATTCGATTAATGATGAGATATGTGGTGCATCAGGAGCAGCAAGATTTTTCTTAGGGAATATTTTCTCTTGACAACATGGTTTCTACATGGAAGGCTATGTTATGAGCAAGGGAGACTAGTTAATAGTTCCCTATTTTGAAAATTTACTTTGACAAGCTCATGAATAGGTTGATTGGTCTTTTATCTTGGAGATATTGACTTGCTTCGGTTTTGGACAATGTTCCACCAAATTTACGGGACTGGGGGACGCGAGAACAAGGAGATGCACAAGGGGGACGTGGGCACACTCCCAAATTTTAGGGAAATTCAGGGGTGATGGGGCCACATTGGGGTATATAAATGATACAATGTATGAATCAATGTATTTCATTATTGATTCATACATCATAAATGATTCAATCAAATAGAAATAGTACATTATTGTGTACAATGATTTAAATTGATCATTCATTATACTAGAATCTGATTAGTCATAAGAAAAATAATAGATGCTAGATTCTAAAGACTGGAATTGTCCCCGAAATAAGAAACCAAAAAAAAAAAAGACCAAAACTAGTCGACCAAAAAATACGTAAACATTCAACTTTTGAAAAAAATGTGTAAATACTCATGTGCATCCATATGAATCCAAACCATTATACACGAATATGCAAAATTTATCCTAAATATAGCAAGGATGCATATAACCAAAATAGCACCAAGTGCAATCCATCTTTGAACCAAAAATACATAACAAAGAGGCTTTAGAGGGCCTCTATAATCCAAAAAAAAAACACTTGCTACAACAAATACCTTCATAGTATCAAAATCATTTCCTATAGTGAGATTCTCATCATCAATATCATCCTCAAAGCATTAAAATAAGATAGAAAAAGCTTAACTTGTCAAATCGAGATTTTGTTTGAGTGATAAGTACAATTTTACTAGGGTCAAGATAGAGGAATACAACAATCAATGCCACCAACATTGAAGTACATAGAGGGTTTGGTGCTCTTGATTAAATGCTAGTTCAATACCCTCATACATATAATAGAATTCAAAGGAAACGTTGCAATCTCCCCATTCCTAAAATCCGAAAAACTATTAAGTCTATTGGATTTTGAGTGGGATCTAAAATTATAATTTATAATTTCTCCGTATGAAATCCAATGAGGTTGAAAGGACTGACACATCCTGAAACAACTAATGGTAATGTTAAATTCAACATTACCATTAATTACATAGCATTAGTAGAGCCTCAAGGTTGAATATTAGGCTTCCCCACTTATAAATTATTGTTTCAAGCAATTTTTAGGAGGTATTCCTAGCCCCTTATAAGCAGGGATGCCCACAAGCACCCCTTTTGGGGAAAGGTATCCTCCACATTAGGGAAACATTTCCCACTACGTCTTCTTGAGTTTCACCAAAAGAGGGACATCGGGAAATGTTTCCCCAAGCATCTCCCCATCTTAAGAGCAAGGTTACTTGGGAGCAAGAGTAGAAGCAGGGAACAGGAGCGGGAGCAGGAGCGCCGAGGTACTCCAAGCCCTAGGGTTAGGGGATTAGAGGTTGGAGAGCCACCAAAGTGACTTGTGGGCTTGAAATTCAAGCTTGGGGTTTTGCACCCAAAGTTGTTGGGTGAAAAACATGGCGAGATTTTGACATGTGACCGATGGAGATGATAGAATACCTTGAGAGCAATTGGAGGCATCAAAAATGATCAAAATCGAAGTAGTTGGTATTGAGATATGAATTTTTGAAGGTTATGAATGGGCTTGTAGCACAAAGGACAAGTCGGACTTGGCTTCAAAAGGTGCCCTTTAGTGCTAGACGTTGCCACATGGGACTTGTATAAAAGGAGGTGAGTTAGACCTCATTTGAACACATCGTAATGGGCATGTAACATCATAGTTTACCTTTGAAATTGGTGCGGACCTGAGGCAAGGCGCAAGAGGCATGACGGGCGAGTTTTTAGCCCGTGTTCATTCTTGGAGAAGCAACATTCGATGATGATAGGTGGCAGCCCTCTTGACCTATGTTAGTCTTCAATAGAGCAACACATGAAGACTATAGCGGGAAGAAATCCCAGAGTAGTTGAGGAGCAAGAGTGGGCAATGGTGAGTTGTTCACAAACGGAGTTGTGAACAACTTGACAAGAGACTCGATGTGTTGATGCGTTGATGGACAAACGATCAACGAGAGAGCAAATTGGATAGCTGAGATTCAATGGCAAGATGAACTTGGAGCATTAATAGAGGCAAGTGTTGCAGATCGGGAGCTGAAGGACTGGGCATATGTGTACAGGGTATGACCAAGGAAGCTATGAGGACCTCTACATCAACTAGATGGTCAGAGTACTTTGTTCAGGGTAGATTGTGTGAAAATTTCACAATTGGAATCCTTCTATAGCAACTGGTTAAGTTTCTTCTATTTTGTTATATAACTGAACAAAATTATTTCCTGTTTGCTACAGCCTACAGTAAATAACGAAACTAACACAATGCAGTCTTCACAAATATAAAAATCTTGCGAAACAAAATACAGCGCATGAAAGAAATAGCACACACAACACAGTTATTTTGGGACAATGTCCCCGGAAAAACCCAATGCGGGGAAACCGGTGCAACAACTGAAGGTTTGTATTATTATGCAGTAGTTTTTGAATACAATCTTGGATGCCTTACTGGCTATCTGATACAAAGAATAGATTGGTGAGAAAGTTAGTGAGATAACCTCACACTGGTATGGGAAGATCTGATATTGATCTGACTGAAGATGAGACCTCTATGCTATCTTTGTGCAGTCTCTGTGCAGCTCTGTGTCACACCTATGCAGTTACCGCATCACTGCTGCAAGGTCTGTGTCACACATCCCGGTTGATCTTTTGTTGGCTGGAAACTCGATCCTTTGACCTCCCAGTCTCACAACCCGGCTTCTAGTGTTGGATCTCAACTTCTCCTCAGCAAAATTTCAAACTCCCTCTGAAGCTCTACACTGCCTCTGTGTGGCTCTACGTTGCCTAGCGTAGCTCTGCGCTGCCTCTTTTGCACCTCTCTCTGCCTCCTCTGCAATGTATTCGCCAGATCAGGGAAACATCCACTGGCAAAGTATCTCTACCCATCACTGCAAGAAATCTCCTCAATCTTGCTCCGGCCACTGCTGCGCTACTCTCTTGAGAAATCGATCTCTTGATCTCCAATTCGATGTGTCTTCCAAGTGCCCATTGAGCCTCTTCTTATAAACTTCTCGATCAACATTCAACGGCCTAGATTAATTCCTAATCAATGGCTCAGATCATCTTGACTCGATCTTCGTCTTTTCTAGAAGATTCACATCCAGTTTCATTAATACCCTTTAATTATTTTAATTTCCTAAGTTTAGACTTAGGCATCCATTAAAAATAATTAATTATTTTAATAAAACTGTCTCCGGGTGGAATTTTCCAAAACGATTTCTGGGTCTTGGAGGATGCACGTGTCCTAGCCTCCCTGCAAATTTTTGAGGCTAGAGCACAATCCGATGCTACCATAAATCAACAGATTGGTGGTCATCACGAAAGACACCAAGCCCTAGTTATTGTTGTCGTGTACTAGTGGATATTTGAGGGCCATTATCCTTGGTACGGGAGCCCTAAATGGTTGTATGATTCAGTTGGATTAATATAACAAAGACGAAATTTAGGGCCAATCTCACCATCTCGGTAGCTTGAGGCACTGACCCTACAACTGCCAACTGATCTTGGAGTTCCTAAAGCTTCGTAACGAATGAAACTATGCGCTCCCCCTTCTGCATCCTTGTGGATCTCATCTTCTCCTACAAGAACATATTTTGCTGCTCTAAATATCCCGCATACAGCGTAGCCAAGGCATCCCACATCTCTTTGGCTGTCCCTTTCCCAGATGTGTGAGAAACAATGTGATCCCTCACTCTGTCGAGGATCAACCTCTTGGCTTTTGTCATATCCTTCTTGCAGGCCTTCAATGGATCCAGATCTGCGGGGAAAGCTACCACATTGTCGATAAAGGCTCTCATCCAAAAGGAAGGAGACCCTTGCCTTCCATATCACATATAGTTGGAGGCACCCTCCAAACAATATTGATCTCTCAGCCAAGTTGTTGCCATCACCCCCAACAAATGTCGAAGTCTGCCTCTAACCCTATGCGCAGTTGCTGACTAGCTCTACGCACTCCCTGCTGGAGTGAAAAAAAATTCTCTCAGCTACTACTACTTCTGCGTGGGAAATTAGAATTTCTGGGCAAGAAATTCTCTGAGGTTAGAATTCCCTTAGTCTGCTCTTCTTCCCTTCTGACGTTTTTTAGCACTAGCAACTGTTGCAAAAAAACTGCGTCCCAGCTGAAGACTGCTCTGCACTGAAGTTGCTGCGTTGCTCTCTATCACTGACAAATTTCAATCTAGAAAATCTGCTTCTTTGTCGACTCACTCGGAGAAGGATTTTCCCAAGAAAAGCTTGCCCTCCTGGCACTAGACTGTGCTGCCTTCTAGGGATTCGATCCATTTCCTACACAGCTCTTCGAGCTCCCTCTTCAACTCTGCTTCTGAGCTCTTCTCTGCTTCACTTGCGCTCTGATACCATGTGAAAATTCCACGATTGGAATCCTTCTACAACAACTAGTTAAGTTTCTTCTATTTTGTTATATAACTGAGCAACATTATTTATTGTTTGTTATGGTAAATAACGAAACTAACACACTGCAGTCTTCACAAATACAAAAATGTTGTGGAAACAAAATACAGTGCAGGAAAGAAATAACACACACATGACACTGTTATTTTTGGACAATGTCCCCCGAAAAACCCAATGCAGGAAAACCAGTGCAGCAACTGAGGGTTTGTATTATTATACAGTAGTTTCTAAATACAATATTGGATGCCTTACCGGCTATCCGATACAGAGAATACACTGGCGAGAAAGTTAGTGAGATAACCTCACACTGATATGAGAAGATCTGATATTGATCTAACTGAAGATGATACCTCTACGATGTCTTTGCGTAGTCTCTATGCATCTTTGTGTCACACCTAAGCAGTGACTGCGTCACTGCTGTAAGGACTGCGTCACACCTCCCGGTTGATGGTTTGTTGGTTGGAAACTCGATTCTCTAACCTCTGGATCCAGTACCCCAGCTTTTGGTACTGGATCTCAACTGCTCCTCAGCAAAACTTCGAACTCCCTCTGAAGCTCTACATTGCCTCTGTGTGGCTCTACGATGCCCAGCATAGCTCTGCGCTGCCTCTTCTGCACCTCTCTCTCTGCCTTCTCTGCAATGTATTCGTCGGATCAGGAATACTTCCACCGGAAAACTATCTCTGCCCCTCACTGCAAGAAATCTCTTTGATCTTCCTCCGGCAACTGTTGTGCTGCTCTCTTGAGAAATCGATCCCTTTATCTCCAATTCGATGTGTCTTCCAAGTGCCCATTTAGCCTCTCCTTATAATCTTCTCGTTGAACATTCAACAGCCCAGATTATTTCCTAATCAATGGCTCAAATCATCTTGACTCGATCTTCGTCTTTTCTAGAAGATTCACACCCAGTTTCATTAATACCCTTTAATTATTTTAATTTCCTAAGTTTAGACTTAGGCATCCATTAAAAATAATTAATTATTTTAATAAAACTGTCTCGGGGTGGAATTTCCCAAAATGATTTCTGGGTCTTGGAGGATGCATGTGTCCTAGCCTCCCTGTAAATTTTTGAAGCTAGAGCATAATTCGTTGCCACTAGAAATCAACAGATTGGTGGTCATCACGAAAGACACCAAGCCCTAGTTATTGTTGTCGTGTACTAGTGGGTATTTGAGGGCCATTATCCTTGGTACGGGAGCCCTAAACTGTTGTATTATTCAGTTGGATTAATATAACAAAGATTGGGTTATTCTACATAATTTCTGTAAAAAGTTGTGTATATTTTGTGCACTAGTAGATTTATTGATGTTTATATTTCGTTGTTTAAAGTATAATTGTTGTGATACTTGATTTGGCAGTGTCAATGATTTGATATTCTATCCTAGACACTAGTATCATGGAAAAATAATAGAGATCCCATTGGATTAGGGCTAAATATTAAACCCTCTGGTAAGGTAACCAATAGAGAAATTTTGAGGTCTAAAATGGGCCTTAAAGCAAAAATGTACAACAAAAATCAACTTGATAAGAACCAATAGGGTTTAAGATGATGATGTCAACCATTGGGGATGATTCACCATTTTTGGAGTAAAAAAGTAAAAAGATTAAAAAATTAAAAAAAAACTACTTTTTCAACTTATCTCCCTACGCTTTTACTCAAATTTCGAGCAGGAGCACTCGTAGGATGCAGAATTTAATTCCTCATCCAAGGAGTACCCAGTTTGCATACTTCTGATGGACTCTGTTACACAAAAAATGAGAAATACATGAAAAAACATGATTGCAAAGTCCATCAGAAGTATGCAAAATGGGTACTCCTTGGATGAGGAATTAAATTTTACATCCAACAAGTGCTCTTGCTCAAAATTTGAGTAAAACCGTAGGGAGATAAGTTGAAAAGTAGTTTTTTTTTTTTCCTTCTAAAATATGATGATGTAATCTAATATTATTTTATTATTTCTGTTATTATTTTATAATATTCCTTAGGAGGCCCATTTTGGACCTCAAAATTTCTCTAACGAGAACAGATTTACAGTCAAGATCGGTCAGTCTTCCAAATCACCCCTTTATCCATACTAAATGCCCAAAACAAACAAGCATAAGCACCCAATTGCAAAATGATCAAAGTAACTTTTGAACAGCAATCCACCTTCATCCAAGAGGAAATGTTGGATGGTGAGAGGTATATGGCTGATGCAAATGCTGGAGGCATGTGGCATATCATCATCAGGAAGTGAATATTAGGGGTTACTGGTTGGTTGGCTAGCCGAATGGCTATCAAATGTAGAAGAAAGTTTTCTCCTATGGAGTCACCCATTTTGGTGGATAACAAGATTCACAGATAAAATTTGCAATAGAAATAAAGAAAAAAATCAACCACAAAAAATAGCAGAAAATTATGCCCAACAAATTCTCCTTCACTTTTAATTAACTCTAGGAAAACTAAGGCTCCCTCAGAGAATACACAAAAAGTTACAACAATAAACCTCGTGGAATCGTTGTTGAGGAATTTACCCAACTAACTAATCGTCCACACATGTGGCCCTCCAGGACATTCTCGACCTTCACACATGCCACGTTGGACCTCTTAGTGCTCCACACACGTGGCCAACTTGTTAATATTCTATGCTTTGGTGAATTTCCACTACAATCTTTTCTAGTCTCTTCAGTCTTCTTGAGTCTCTCACTCTGCAAAAATTCTGCAATTTTACTCATGCAAGTCTCTTACTCAAATGTCTTGATTGTGTTTCTTCCTCTTCGATTCTTCTCCCTTAGGCTTCTTTTAAAATTTCATCTTGAGCTAAATCCCTTACCCAAAATCTCCAAAGTGATAGATGGCTAGGATTAGTTCCTAACCCACTTAGATCAACAATAGAGATTTGATCTAATTCACTTGAATAATTAAATTATTTAACCTTAGAAACGTAGCCCAATAGCCAACATTAATCAAATAAATTAATCAATTTGCTTCACCTATGTTAAATATAGGAAAAAAATCATATTAATCACTTACTCCTCATGAGCAAGCACCTAAAGAGGACATATTATGCATGCTTGACACCTAGCCTATGCAGAAGCAAATGTCCGAGCCATAACCATCAAAAATTCTTAGAAGGCGTTGCAATCTCTTGCTTAGGAGTATGGTCTCCTTGCCCTGAACCCTCTTTCACTTATGGAGTTCATAGTCCTTATTTAGAAGTTGAATAGTGGGATGCATGGGCCTTTTGGAGGGACTAGGGATGGAGATTTGATAAAGCATTTCTTGAGTACAACTCCTATCCACTAAACTCGATGCTTCGCGAATCATGAGAGACATCCATTATGCTCAATGCTTAATGCAAAACAGGTGTCAATTGATCTGAAGCATAGATGGGTGCATAGACTTCATAGCATTTGGTTGGTTTGGCTTTCTTATAAGCTGTGAGTTTTTTCTTAGTTAGTAATCTATCAATGCATTCCATCCAATGCTTGGTTTCACAAGAGTGGACTTCTTGATGCCCTTTGTCTTATTTTCCATCACTTGAAAACAGTGAAGCGTATTATCTAGCAGTGTCAGTTTGCCAAACTTTGCTGGACTTATCTTGAGGATCAGTATTCAATGTTGATTTAGGGAAGGATTCACTAGTGTTCTGCATTGTTTGGAGATTTCCACCCTTTCGTTTGCAATGCCTTCCATAGGATATGGCATTGCTTGGAACTCAACCTTAATTATTCTATCAAAACTCAGGCAGAAGTTTTTTTTTATCCTGAGATTGAGTCTTGACACCTTGTCTATCTTTTGTTCTATGTGGAAGGATGAGTAATGCCATCGGCCCCTAGTTAAGGGTGCTCTATTGATCAAAGATGCTAAATCCTTGGATCCAACAAAGTATCCTACTGGTTTTTATTTCAGTGTTAGTAGCTTTCAGGAAGAGGTCATAATGTCCATTATATATGTTGAAATATAGTGTAGCTATGGTCGGCATTTTTCATTAGCTCAAACAAGCCCTACATCAGCTCCTTGAAGGTCATCAAGTCAGCCCTATTAGGGCTAATTAGCACTCACTTGAAGCCTATTTATAAGAGGTCGTTGGCATTCAATTCGTCCACCATCAAATCAAGTAATTCGATCTGCAATCACAATCTAATTTGGTCTTCTATTTCAGAGCATATCCACTCATGTGAAGAAGATTACAAGGGTTCTTTTTTACTGCGGTTTGATCTCCTTATAGGGCTCATTGATACAGTGACTTGGGACCATCTCTACATCTGTTTTGTTACTTCTCTTGTGGCCGAAACAGGCTCGCTCTCCTTTTGTGACATATTTCTGAAGGTAGCCGAGGACTTTTTGGGCATATATTCTGGGCAGTTTGTTGGTGATTACAGTGGAAACTTCGGCCTCCCATCACAGTGACTTCAGGCCTACATTTTGGCCTCCTTGTGCAGACCATCTCATTGGACAGAAGTGGAATCTCTCTCTTTATTTGTGCAGACGTTGATTGCATATCTCATTGTAGATTATTTTGGATTTGTTGAACTTGAAACATTCAGATGTACTATTGATGGACAGAATCTCTCTCTCATAAGGAAAGAATTTTGGGCTTTCCCCTTGTGGGTTTTGCCCTGGCTGAAAGCTTAATCTTGCTGTTTATTGTCTCTTGCTTATTGTCTATTGTTCATTGTCTACTGTGATCTCTATTCACTACTTTGTTGAAGAATTATTGGTTGAAATTTTTCATGTATAGCTACTTGTTGATTAAAGGATAAGGAAGGAACAGTTAGTATCAATACAAGTAGTTATCAAATTGTGAAAAAATATTATAGTCTTTGCATCACTAGAATTTCAACAATATATTCCCTTGCACCTTTTTTACTTCTTTTTGTTAATAGTTTTCTGTAAATATAAGATATATTTTTCAAAAAATATTGTTGTTTTTGTTTTGACGTTTTCATTGTTATAAGTGGAGATGGGTGTTTCCTTTTTTACTAAATTTAATGTAGGAATAACTGGAAGAAGGCACTATATATGCTAAATGAAGCTAGCAGTCATAACTAGAAAAGGAAAACTGTATCTTAGATAAGTAGTCGTTTTGATTGGGGATCACATTATTTTAGGATACAAGATGGCTAATTATAGTGAAGGGTGCTTTTGCTTACAGCAGGGAAACTTGTTGATTTTAGAAAACTTCAGTATCAGTTTCTGTGGATGGAATTATGGTTTTATGTGAAACCAGGGCGTTGCTGTTCATGAATAAAAAGTGCTAGTGCTTGAAAAAATTCATCACCTTTTTCTGTGGAAAGAAAGTTTGTTTTTATCAAGTAAAGGTGGGTGCTCCCTTAGGATATAAGATTTATGAATTACTTGCAGGATTCTAATTCTCAAAAATAAATCTCGTAACTCTTCTTATACCGTTCTACCATCTTTGGCATTGGATTGTTAACATTAGCTCTATACAATAATTGACTTTAGTGTGTAAGACACAAACCTGTGAGAAAACGGCTAATTTATGTGTCGCCTTTGCTAATGTATATCGCTCATCCAACTACAACACATATAAGCAATAAATGGTGATTTCATAAGAATATTCAAATTTCAAAACTAAGCTTTTCATATAAGTTTGCCAACCAAACCTCCAAAAATGGTCCTTAATATATATGTGCATGTATCTATTGCATTGACTGAGAAAACTCAATTACTGTTTGTTAATAATAAGCAATAGTAAATTAAAACAAGAATATGAATAAAATTGATTCATCATCAAAATATGTTTCCTATAACCATTCTAAAGAGTATTGTGAATCTTTATACAAGAGAAATTCTTGATAATGGAGCAATAAAACAGATTCCTTCCATATTATAAGGTTCTCGTACAATACATAATCTGAAAATATGTAATAAACAGAATTTCTAAGATAAGGTCAAATCAATCTATTTAGTACAATACCATAAAATCTATTCTTGACCATTTGAAAATAATATATAAAATAAAGTATCACGCAAACTCTAACATTGTTGTGTCCAGAAATGCTCTACAACCCAGTAGGGGGGATATGTTGTAGTGAAGCATTAAATCAAAAAAACATAATGTCAGCTCAAGTAAAAAAGTAATAATAAAAATAATGTAGGCTCAATTAAAAATAATAGTAATAGAATTACAAGTCACACAAAAGAGAATAATGAAAAGATTCAAGTCTTACTATTACTAAGAGAATACGTCTTCAAGAATTTATTTACCTTTAAGTAGATAAAGAACGAAAAGTTTAAAGCCTATTTCACTCCTATGAGCATTCTATTGACGAAAACTAGAACTAATAGTAAATGGAATTTCAAAAATAAAATATTACAATAGTAGAATTTATTTATTAAATAGTTGTGATGTAAGAAAAATAAAAGGAAACTAAGATTAATTTTTCACTATTAAAAGAACATTATAACAATTTGTAATTTATTATAGACCAGCCTAGATCCATCTTAACCCTAGATCTATGAAGTCCTGAGAGGGATCAAATCTTTTAGGTGAAAACCATTCCAACAGTCAAAAATAGATTTATGCCTCCATAGGTTCGATCCCTCTCAACGCTTGATAGATTCAGGGTTAAGATGGATCTAGGCTGGTAGCCTTACAGCCACATCAAATAATCGATCAATGTCTATCTTTAAGCCATGATCCAAAAACTTCTGTCTTACCTTATATTCATTTTTTTTGTGAATCTAAATTTATTTACCCAACAAAGGAGAAATTTGCCTAAGAAATTATGGGTATATGTTTCAGCCAGCATATGGATATGGGTATGGATACAAATGCTGTATCAAACACAATCGGTATACAAAATGTATAATATATATACATATTATTGTTATTATTACAAAGTACACATAGTATATACCATACACTGTTAGCACCCAAAATGAATTTATTCAAAAGTCATATCGGGGATCCAGCTGCAATGTTTCATGGATACATTATCGGAAGAACTTGTTAGAAGTTCCTCATTCAGCATTGACAGTTCATGGATACACTGTGAGGTAAATTTAACATTACACAGTTCACCCTGTGTAATGTTATCGCACAGAAATTCCTCCTTCCAAAAAATAAAGGAGTTTGGATAACTAATAGGTGCAGAGTCAATGTCACTTCACTCTGAACCTATTTCACTTTGGGTTGGTGCTTTTCCAACCACATTGAAGGCTTCCCTAATTAGTCTAGGGTATCAACTATTGAATAAAGCAGTAAATATAACCTAAAACCAACAAAGGAAACTGATGTTCAGAAATGAATCAGATCTGAAACAGCAAGCAAATAAACAGGCAGACAGTACACAAATAAAGAAAACAAATGTATACAATAAATTGCTAAGTGTATGGTTTAAGTGGATGATAACTTCCTAATCTTCTGCATTAAATGAGTGTTGGATAATGAACATCAATCACTCAAAAACTGTTGGAAACACACCAAAATGAATGCATGAAAAGCTAGGCACGAATGGGCTTGCAAACAAATCCAAAATAATGATTAATACTGCTAATTACTTTGTAAAAGAAGAGCTGAACAGCAAGCTATTGTTGCTATTTTTCTGCAGGAAAACAATAATTAAATGCAGATTTTAGTTTTCTAATATTTTTCAGCAGCCCAATGATCAATTCCTTCAATGGAGGTCATTGCCACAACCTTTATTGGGACTAAATTATTCCCCTCCACATTTTTCACTGGCCCAATAAGATATGTCTTGCATTCCTCATCAGAGAGGTGCTCAAACAAAGATCTCAATGCTTGGTTGCCCCATCTCGTCCAGCAATTCTCAAAAGCATCACTTCTTATTTCCAGGTTGCCCAATTGAACGAGGGCAACAAGTGTCAAATAAAGGACCTGTTACCCACCAAAAGAGGGTGACCCCAGGAGAAATTTTCTCCTAGTTATCTCTTCAGCCAGCAGCCCCTAACAGCCACCAATGTAGCCGATACATTGTGCCATTTGATCTCCGCTCCCTACATCAGTCATATGTCCCCTCGCCCATCTGTCAAGACTCAAGAGCATATGTTAGAAGGTGGCCAATCCAACCCAAAAGGTATGTTTTTCTATTGTTGCGAACATCTCGATAACATCCCGATTTTATCTCGAAATCACGATTTTTTGGCCTAGCCGATGTTTGTCGATTTTTACTGATATTTTGATGGTATCTTGATTTTGCCAATGTTTTCCAATGTTTACCAATATTTTCCCGATTTTTACAAGTCTGTCATACATATCTGTGCTTTCTTCTCTCTGTGTTGCGTCCCCTCTGAAGCTTCTGGTTTACGCAGACCCTTTTCTGACCTTCGTTCCTTTGGATCTGACAACTCTGATACAATGTGAAAATTCTATAATGGAGAATTCTACTGCAGCTACTTACTGAATTTCTTCTATTGCATTGTCAAACACAATTATTTAACATTTCTCGTGTTAAATAACAAAAAAAAAATATGTTGCAGACTTCACGATTAACAAATCACATATAAAAAATAGCACAAGTAATCACACATAGACACCGTTATTTTTGGACAATTGTCCTTGGAAAATCCCAATGTGGGAAAACCGGTGCAGTGGATTTGAGGGTTTCTTTATTATGCAGAAATTCTGAGTACAAATGTGTGATTGTAAATGTCAATCAATCACCTAAAGAATTCTGATGAAAAAAGGCTGAGTGAGACAATTCTTACATCACCACGAAGTTATGGCACTGACCAGCACCCACACTGACTAGCTCTGCGTGATTTCTGCGCAGTGATTGCGTCACTCACACTGTCATTGCGTCACTGCTATTGTTCCTGTAGTGGCTGCTTCTGTGCCTGCTGTTGTGTGAGACTAGAGTGTTCCTTCCTTCCAGAACTGTCCTCCTGAAACCGGATGAACCCTCAGCTATCCCTCCAACAGAAATTGAAACTCCCTCTGCTTCTCTGTGTTGGCCCAGCATAATTGTTGTTAGGGTAACTCTGCGTTGATGCTTTGGCTCCTCTCTCACTCCTCTTCTTGCACTCTCTATGCTTCAGAAATTCTCCCTCCTAGAGATTTCACCTTCCCCTCTCTGCAAATGAGAATCACTTTGATTCTTCCTTTCACTGAAGAAATCGAACTCTTGATTCTTTCTCTGTCTGATATATTTTTCCATAGGCCCCTCACCCTCCTTATATTCTTCTGTTGAATTTTCAATGGCCAAGATTAAAACATAATCCAGATCCATGACTTTTTCTAAAAGATTCACACTAATTTTAATTAATACCCTTTAATTAATCAATTTCCCTAAGTTTACACTTAGGAAAACATTAAAAAACGATTAATCATTTTAATTAAACCATCTCTAAGTGGAATCTTCCAAAATCCTTTATGAGTATTATGGAATACATGTGTCGTAGCCCATATACAAAATTACAAGGCTAGAGCACATACACCCTATACATGCAGTTGGGTTATTTCTGAACCCAAGGTATCAATATAAGGCTCTGGAGGCAAAAGCTTTGACTGGGGAGGTTAGAGATGGATCGATTGAGTGCCTTGAGCGCATGGTCCCTAAGGAGTGTGACCAGTTGGAGATACACAGACAGATCACTTGTTTTAGCAGAGCCACAAGTACATTTGGCAAGAACCTAGCAGGGATTGCAAGGGAAGCAGATGAGCTAGGTAAACAAACAATTCCAATTTTCAAATTCTAATTTTGGTAAATTGCTTATAATTTGAAAGTTGGATATAATTTGTTGGGTTAACTCATTACACAACTATGTTTTTTACATCACAATGGTGGGAGGCACTTGGAAGCCATTGTCCTCAATTGCAGAAGTTTGCAATCTGTATTTGTCAAACTTGCAGTGCTTCTAGGTGTGAGCGCAATTGGTCTGTCTTTGAGAGGATTCACACAAAGAAGAGAAATTGTTTGGAACAAAATCAGTTAAATGATCTAGTCTATGTCCAATACAACCTCCGACTAAGACGCAACCAATTGCTGAACAAAAGAACTGATATATATCCCATTGTGTTGGAAGATATTGATCCAAGATTAGGTTGGATAATGGAGAGTCATCCAGCAGAGTTTGATTCTGATGAGGACATTGGTCTTGATTTGGATTTACAGATGGAGGCAGTAGTTGAACATAATGTTCAGCTAAATGCAGATCCACTAGTACCAGGCCCAGCCCCAAGTCCTTCAGTTGCAGGAACTTCCTCTACTCAGCCACGACGCAAGTGCATAGCTCGTCTATCTAAGGGTGCTAGTGCTACTAATTCTACAGTTGCAGTCGAAGATCTTGATGAGGAGGAGGAGCCATGTGTAATATCCCGTTTCAGGGATATCTCTAAAACACAAGCAAACTCTAACCAGAGATGGACTGGGAGGGCATTTACCAGATATTTCACCTCTGAAAATAGGATGAGATCTGGAGGCTATTTGGCCCTTTCCAGACTCTGTCTAAGAGTGTGGGGGAAAACACAACAAGTGGTACAGGAATCGAAATGCAAGGAAGAAATAACAGTAATGCAATCATACAACAGCATGTATATAAAGCATGCACAGATACTCAAGAAATACCAAGAGAACGCTGAGCCATTTTATTATTCTGATAAATATAGAGGAGTACAATAGGTGATCAAAGCGATAGCACCTAAACTTGCACAAGGCAAGTAAGAAATATTCTCAGAACGCTGTTGTGTTTCAAATCTGCGTTGCATGGGATGGCGGTGTTTCAGATCTACGTTCCAGCTGCTGAAAACGGCTGTGTAGCTGTCCCGAAATTCCTCCTTGCGGATCTGTGCTTTTCTCCCAATGATCACGCAGCCACTGTCTAGGATCCTCAATAATGTGATCACCGTTCAACCAGAAGTCCCCAATAGACGCGGCCATTCCTGCGCTCGTCCTTCTGACCAAATCCACCATGAAATACCAACCGTCGCTTCCCCAATACGGGCTGTGTCCTCTCTCTCAGGACTGCGCAGCCAATAAATGTGCTACTCACAAATATAGCTAGTCGATCCTCCTACAAAACGTTGATGGGACTACCTCACCCGAGCAGACACTCCAAGTCCCCTGGGGCTGAGGGCGAGATCTCCGAACGGAGACACTCAATGCGCTAAATAGCGCTGCAGACAGGCTAAACAGCCAGCGTGCTCAAAGTCGCAATGACCAGATTCAAATGCATAAACTCCAATGATCTCAAAATGAGGAGGATATCTTCTTTATATAGCATTGGCTACTCTCAAAACCTACGGTCGCCTCCACCCACGATAGCACAGTAATATCCCTTTGCTGCATGCTCAATTTGGCCCCCTTGATTACAATGTGCGTCTACTAGGAAGTCCCCCTTATTTTAGAGTGAGTTGTGTTCCCTTTACTCACTTTTATTCGTAATCTAACTACTTAAAGCAAAATTGACCAAAATCGAATATTCCAATTAGCCATTACTAATTGGGAATATTACACCATGGCTGATCTCATACTAGAGGGATTTACTTATGTTTTTATTATTATTGAACCTCCTTTTCCCCAATTATTCATCTCCTAAATGAATTTAGACAAAATTAATGTTCCAATTTATTGAAGAAAAATTTGGAACATTACAGTCCTCCCCTCCCAAATGTTGCTTGTCCCCAAGCAACTGCAAGGATAGAACTGGAAAGTCTCCACTCAAGGCATGGAGTCTGAAATATGGTGAGGAACATCTCCCTCATGTGGATCCTCCATCCCCAAGCAATCATCCAAACAAAATGAGCCACCTCCCAACAAGGTAACTCATGAAAATCTCCTTCCACCTCAAGCTCTGGTAATGAAGGTGGGCTGAAAATCTGAACTTGGCAAGCATCATAGCTTACCCCATGTTGTCCTTCTCTCCACTCATGACAAGTGTAGAGTGTCTGCTGATCTTGGGCTGCAAAATTATTTCCCTCAAATGGCAAAATGAAGAAAAATCTTCCAAAGAGTTCTCCTCCAACAATGAAGAACAGGCGGGCCCAAAACATATTATCCGTGATGAATAGGACATGGTCATCATAGAATATCCCAAAGAGAAGTTTGCTGCAAGTTTTACATGATGATGCATGATGCAAACAATATCTCACAAGGATACAGCACAGTACCACCCACTGCAACTTCAAAAAATTACATGGCAAGCAATGTACAAGATTCATCACATCTACTAAAGGATAGTAAATGACTGAATGTAACAACAATACATGATCAAGCACTTGCCCATGGTTGTACAATGGATGAATATTAGCCTCATGGCCCACCTCAAAAGGAAACAAACATGTGGCTGTGGTGGCCATATCTACTCCCATGCTCCCATTAGAACATGTAGTGCAGAAAATGTGAGAATTTTTCCCACTTAAAGACACATCCAACTCATGTGTCTCCATCATAATCATGCTTCTCATACAAATCTGATCTATATCAGCAAATGAAGTCATGATCAGCAATAGAATGAAGAGAATGCTGAAGGTTTCAGGTGGTGCAAGAAGGTACCAACAGCTTCCCAAACAAGTACATCACAGTTTTACAAGTTGCTGCTTGAGGAAAGTACAAGGCAAAATGTTTCTTCTTACATGGTTAATCATGCATGTCCCCATATGATACATGTTAGAGTGCATAAACTGAACATACAAGTGATGATAAAACATTTGCCCATGGCCACAAAAGAGATGGTTGTCTCCATCATGTATATTCGCCCAATACAACTCATGGAGCAATGTGACAAGCTTGCCCTCTTATGAAGCAATGCACTGCATAAGATTGGTAAGAGTGTGCAAATCAATGAATGTATAAACAAACTCCTCACCATATGCTGGAAGTAAGATGGTACATGGGTCCATAAATGAGTCCTCCACAGTGTTTTGGCATGCTATGAAGAAGAATGAACCATGTGCTGCAAGAAGATAATCCTCCTCATGCTTGGAAACCCAAGTCAAGAAGAATATGCAATGTGATAGATGTCTCTATCATCATTACCTCCTCTTTGTTCATCAAGTGCAACAAATATGAAATGATCCTGGGACCTGTGGGTTATGGATCCTCCATACTTCCGCTGGGCACATTTCATCCATAAGTCTCTGCTCCAAAGTGACAGCGTTGTGAGCTCATGCAAATAAGCTCCTGTCAATACAAAGCTCTGTTCTTTGACATGTTCCTTGTCAAAGACTCGTCTAATAATGCTGTAACAAATGTGGAATACCTCCCAAGTTGGAAGTGCTTCCAAGCCATCATCAAAGATCAAGGAGATAATGCCATCTCCTCCTCCTGCAACATCATACAAAGTGTGAGAGCAAAGTTGCATTTGCTCTCCCAAGAACAAGCAAAGCAACCAAACTTTTTGCTGCCTCCCCATACTTCCATCATACAACTCATGTGATGAAGACACAATGAATGATATGAGTGTCACATCAACAACATGCATCCATACTCTATGCTGCTCAATGATGCAAGTACCCATCCTCTTACTCTTAGGAAGAGTGTTTGCCAAGCAATGGCCAAACTCTTTCAACAGTAACCAGCGCAGCCAAGCCTCCTGCTACCCAGTATCATAGATCTGCAAGTAGCCTCCTAGCTCCTTGCTCATCAACCAAATCCACTCAATCGCTTGTGGATGCCTCCTTCTTCTCCTCATCTTGGTACTCCTCCCATGAGGGCTACCATCCTCCCAAATCAAATTCCTTGCACTTCATGGGATTTTGAAATGTAAGCTTCTCAAGGATCAATGAGAGCCTATCAAGAATCAAATAGGTGGTAGGCAAAAACCTCCCATCATGATGTGTATGGCTCAAGGAATGTCCAACACAGGCATGAGAGATGTTATCCATCTTAAGATGTCCTCCATCTTCTATCTACTCTTGTGAGAAAGGAAGAAAATCTTTGCACTCCATGACGTGTTGAAGTGCACCTCTGATGAGATCTCTCCTTGAGACCTCCCTTTTACCAATATTCTTCCAAAACCAATGAGGTCTTGGATCTGAAAGTAGAGGTTCCTCTTTGAGCTGAGAGGAACTCATTGAGAAAGTGTCATCTTGAAGGGCGAAAGGGTTTCTTACTCCAAGATGTCTACCATCAATCTTCAAGGCTTCAAACCCCAACCCCCAATGTGATGTACAATCCAACAATGGCTCATGAGAATGATGGTTTGATTCCTTCTTGAGTGTTTCCATGTTGCACAGCGCAGTGCAACCAAGCTGCTCTATAGTAGCAATGGGATTTGACCCTTGGTCATGCAAAAGTAAATCTCCACATTGATCAAAAGAATTTGCTGCAACAATGGAATGTGGAAATCTTTTCATACCTTGAAGTGCATTTGGAACTTCTTGCAGGGCTGCAAGAGTCCCTTCCTCAAAAGTGTTGGCTGCCCCAACTGTTGATGCATGTGGCTGCCCCTCCATGAGTGTGACAGCGTTATCACAAGCCTCCTCAAGAGGTGATGTGATCTTTTCTTTCTTTGCTCTTTCTCCATCAAAGGTTTGGATCAACTTTTGAGTGAACTCTGCAAAAGTCTTCACCCTTGCATGGCTCAAGTGGCCGCACCACCAATCATAGGCTTCACCCTCCAAGTGCAGCGCTGAGATTTCAACAGCTTCTTTCCCTGCTACAGGATATAGTAGGAAAAATGCCTCCAACTTTCTCACCCAAGTTCTTGCATTAGATGACCCAGCAAAGGTAGACAACATAAATCTATTGCCTTTGATTTCTTTTCTGCTACATGGTCTCTTCTCTTCCTTCAGCTGGATGAAATGAGGAAAATCTAGAGTCTCCCTGAAGGCTCTAGGTTGAGATCTATACTCAACAAGGTAATCACTGAGGATTTGATGATCCAAGTATCTTCCATGCTCAATATCTTCTTCTTGATGAGAATAGGAAGTGCATGGTACTTCCTCTTCTTTTTCTTCAATCTTCTTGACCTCCTCAAAGGTGGATGCATCTCCTCTGGATCTGAAAATATATGAGAATAAACTCATCTTTTTCAACGTTCTCATCTTCTTGGGCTTAGACTCACAGGCTGAGCCAACAAAGTTGCTACCACCCGAAGACTCAGACACTACCCCAATCTGTTTGAGCCTTGTCAGCTCAACAAAGTGCTCCTCCGGTTCCTTCCGGTCGAACCTCTCTATCAGTCTCCAAGTGAACTCGGCATAGGTAGTCACGGTGGAATGCCCAAGTGTAACCATCCCATGGAACAACCAGTCCTGAGCCTCGCCATCCAAATGCAACGTGGCTACCTTGATGGCCTTTGTCTCTGCCATCTGGTTGAGCTGGAAATATACATCCAGCTTCTCCACCCAAGACTTTGCCGAACTGTTTGATGAACCATCAAACGTAGGCAAATGGAATCGGCTTGCTGTACGCTGGGTGTCTCCATCATGATAATGTCGATGTCCTCTATGATGGTCGCGGGGTCTGCTGTCCCGTCGGAGCTGAACAAAGTCTCTGAATAAAAGGGCATCCCTGAACTCCTACCCATACGCCTGGTACTCAGCAAAATAATCACCTATGTGGCCATCCTCTGGCTCCTGCTGTGCTTCTGTCTCAGTGTCTGTGTCCAGGAAAGTGGGCATAGTGGAACGGGCGGGGGCGTGTGAAGCTTGGTGCGAAGTGGCAACTCGCTCTTGCAAATGGTGGTATGTGCCCGACCCCTCACTAACCTGGCGACCCCTTGAGGTTTCACGCTGTCTAGCCTCCACAGCAGTGAATCTCTGACCCATCACCTCTATCTGCCTTGCCAAATCCTGCACTGATTTGAGGAGTGCTTCCCCAAACTATTTTGCATCGCTATCATCCGCCATTGGCTCTCTCTGCTCTGTGTCTACCACAGGCTCCTCCTGTTCTGCGCCCACCACTCGGACGCAGTCCCCTTCTCCGTAGGTGCTCTCCAACCTACGCTCAATATCTCTTTACTTCCTACCTCTGTGGCAGATGTAGGGTTTTTCTTCCGATGACATAGACTACTAGCTCCATAGGCTGAGCCAGATCTATGCTTTGATACCACTGTAATATCTCGTTTCAGGGATATCTCTAAAACACAAGCAAACTCTAACCAGAGATGGATTGGGAGGGCATTTACCAAATATTTCACCTCTGAAAAGAGGATGAGATCTGAAGGCTATCTAGCCCTTTCCAGACTGTGTCTAAGAGTGTGGGGGAAAACACAACAAGTGGTACAGGAATCGAAATGCAAGGATGAAATAACAGTAATGCAATCATACAACAGCGTGTATATAAAGCATGCACAGATACTCAAGAAATACCAAGAGAACGTTGAGCCATTTTATTATTCTGATAAATATAGAGGAGTAAAATAGGTGATCAAAGCGATAGCACCTAAACTTGCACAAGGCAAGTAAGAAATATTCTCAGAACGCTACTGTGTTTCAGATCTGCGTTGCATGGGATGGCAGTGTTTCAGATCTGCGTTCCAGCTGCTGAAAACTACTGTGCAACTGTCCCGAAATTCCTCCTTGCGGATATGTGCTTTTCTCCCAATGATCACGCAGCCACTGTCTGGGATCCTCAATAATGTGATCACCGTTCAACCAGAAGTCCCCAATAGACGCGGCTATTCCTGCGCTCGTCCTTCTAACCAAATCCACCAAGAAATACCAACCGTCGCTTCCCCAATACGGGTTGTGTCCTCTCTCTCAGGACTGCGCAGCCAATAAACGTGCTGCTCACAAATACAGCTAATCGATCCTCCTACAAAACGCTGATGGGACTACCTCACCCGAGCAGGCACTCGAAGTCCCTCAGGGCTGAGGGCGAGATCTCCAAACGGAGACACTCAATGCGCTAAATAGCGCTGCAAACAGGCTAAACAGCCAGCGTGCTCAAAGTCACAATGACCAGATTCAAATGCATAAACTCCAATGATCTCAAAATGAGGAGGCTATCTTCTTTATATAGCGTTGGCCGCTCTCAAAACCTACGGGCGCCTCCACCCATGATACCACGGTAATATCCCTTTGCTGCATGCTCAATTTGGCGTGCTCAATTTGGCCCCCTTGATTACAACGTGCGTCTACTAGGAAGTCCGCCTTATTTTAGAGTGAGTTGTGTTCCCTTTACTCACTTTTATTCGTAATCTAACTACTTAAAGCAAAATTGACCAAAATCGAATATTCCAATTAGCCATTGCTAATTGGGAATATTACACCATGGCTGATCCCCTTTCATACTAGAGGGATTTCATTTATGTTTTTATTATTATTGGGCCTCCTTTCCCAATTATTCATCTCCTAAATGAATTTAGACAAAAATTAATGTTCCAATTTATTGTAGAAAAATTTGGAACATTACACCATGGGTTTCCCCGTCTCACTTTGATTCAGAGTTTGAGCCTGATGTTGGCTTCTCATTACACAACTATGTTTTTTGCAACACAATGGTGGGAGGCATTTGGTAGCCATTGCCCTCAATTGCAGAGGTTTGCAATCTATATTTGTCAAACTTGCAGTGCTTTTGGGTGTGAGCACAATTGGTCTGTCTTTGAGAGGATTCACACAAAGAAGAGAAATAGTTTGGAACAAAATTGGTTAAATGATCTAGTCTATGTCCAATACAACCTCCAACTCAGACGCAACCAATTGTTGAACAAAAGACCTGATACAGATCCCATTGTGTTGGAAGTTATTGATCCAACATTAGATTTGATAGTGGAGAGTCATCCAGCAAAGTTTGACTCTGATGAGGACATTGGTCTTGATTTGGATTTACAGATGGAGGCAGTAGTTGAACATAATGTTCAACTAAATGCAGATCCATTAGTACCAGGCCCAGCCCCAAGTCCTTCAATTGCAGGCACTTCCTATACTCAGCCATGACGCAAGCGCATAGCTCGTCTATCTCGGGGTGCTAGTGCTACTACTTCTACAGTTGTAGTTGGAGATCTTGATGAGGAGGAAGAGCCATGGGTTTCCCCGTCTCACTCTAAATCAGAGTTTGAGCCTGATGTTGGCTTCTCTAGCAGTAGTGACTAGTGACTAGTGATGTTTTGTTGTAGAGGCCATTTAGAGCCTCCTTGGTTATATGTTTTTCTTATGATCTCTATATATTACATGTATTGGACAGTGCAATGGGTGCCATTTTGATATAATGGATATATTCATGAGCCTGCTTTGAGCATATGTTGTCTTCTCTCTATATTATAATGCTTTGTGTTTGGAAACATGAATGAAAATTTTTAAACTTATGTTTTTTATAAAAATATAAATATTTAATGTATTTTTTACAAAGACCGAGTCATTGAAATCAAACCGGTTGAGTCGATACTAAGTCGGAGTCGGAGTCGGAGTCGACCCTCGGTCGATTCCAAACCCGAGTCGATGTTTTAAAACATTGGATCTAGTATGGTAATGTACAATGACCCTAGACACTAAGGCTCACCCAAGGCCTCACCATCAAGTCGTACTCCGACTTTGCGGTATATTTGGAGGAAAAAACTTAATTAATTATTAAGTCCTAGTAGGGAGATGATAATTAACCAAGTAAGAAAAAAACTCCTAGAGTAATACTTACTTGATTACAAAATCCCAAGCTACCTAGCCCTGTTACATGACTCAAAACTCATCATACTAGCATCATTTTACATCATCCCCATAGGGTTTGTGGAATCTGGGTACAATAGAAAATGATAAGAAGAAAAAGTAGAGTTGAAAACTCTGGTAATATGATGATCTATGATGGTACAAGCATCTATTTGGTACATTCTTGGGCATGGAGTCTTCAGATAATCCTCAGGTGCCACTTCAGTGGACAACACAACCCAAAAGGTATGTTTTTCATTGTGCAATCGAGTGCTCATACTTGTCTTTCTTGGGCATCTTCAGCATGGATTATTGGGTGACTTCAAAGAAGGAAGGGCTTCGACCGTGGTTTTGTTCCCTCACCCTAAATGGGGGGTTAATCCTCAATCCTAGTCTCATGGAATCTCCCCTATTGACTTATGGTTTCAGGAAGGGCATTGCTTGGGAAACCCCGATTTCGGTCACGTGATCTTGCTTTCCCATTCCACATTTTTCACTTCCCTCCACACATTACAAGCCCTATTTCATCATTTTCCTTCTCTAGGTTTGCATGACCATTGTGTCCACAAGGCACTGGCACTCCCCCTCCCCTTGTCCACATAGTTGGGTTGGGCATGGAAATGTTTCCCCGAAGGCTTATGCAGCTAAAATAATGTTAAAAGTGTACCATGGCCACAAGCAAGAAACAAAAGAAAAGAATATTACAAAATGCAAAAGATAGTTGATACATTTAATATAGCATGTGGGAAAAATCCAAACATGAGCTCTACCCCTTGATCGTGGCCATCACCCTAGTTCCTATGGCCCCATGAGTACCCCCACATCATCAAGGAACGAACCCATGCACATCCCAACCCCTAGTGGGCGATGAACTGCCCCACACCTTAAGGGGGTAATCACTGCTTCATATCATTACATAGCATGCTCTAAGTTCCCAGATCCCCGAGCAGTAATATGAAGAAAAAAAAAA
The DNA here is from genome assembly GCA_034641835.2 of Pinus albicaulis. NCBI lineage: Eukaryota > Viridiplantae > Streptophyta > Pinopsida > Pinales > Pinaceae > Pinus > Pinus albicaulis. The sequence continues at coordinate 1,477,334,075 of CM076581.1, forward strand.
AGGCAAAAGGAAAATAAAGAGGGGTGGAAAAACAAAGGTCGGGGTAACTCATGTATCCACAATTGTTCCCAACTACATCTACATACCCAATATGTGGACATCCCTCACCACTGTCACCTTAGAACCTTGACATTTGGCCTTGAGAACCCCGTGTTGCCATCCATTCATCATCATTCGCATGACACCTATTAAATGAAGGATGTACCAAGGAATTGTCTTCCCCCTTAGGGGTTGGGAACACCTAATAGGGTTGTTAATTAGCCACTCCTGCCTAGGGAGGTAACACTATTACAAGCTTGAAGCCCCAAATTTGGAAGGGAAGCCGACTATGAAGTTTTAATGTGCCCTTGATAAACAAGCTCGGTTCACTTAGATGCACTAATGAATTGTTGTACCTGATGGTGAGGATGCAACACTGGACATTATATGTAATTTGCAAGTGGTTTCATCAAGTGTTGGGCAACTTAATTAGGGCCCAAGTCCACTAGAGGATCATATTGACACCCTTGAGTGAAGCGTTGAGAGCCATGGGACTCCAATCATGTGCAAAGCATTATTTCACACCATGGGCACCTTCAACAGTCTGCTTATTGCCCCACTTTATTCATGAGATGATATACTTGGACCAGTGTACCCTAGTTGGCTTAGCAGTGATTGTATGGTTTCGCAACTGATGCGAGGCCTAGAGGAGGTTTGTCTTACACCTTGATATATGGGAGGGCAAGCACCAGCATCAGAACCCTTAGTATTTGAGCAATACAGGCTATTCTATCATCGGGAGACACATGAGACTAATTTTTGTACCCCAAATGCACTTTCAGGCCCCACATGATGACTTGCATGGAGCATTTGGGCCATCCCGTAGTTCATGTTTTATGGAGCCCTCTCAAACATTTTGGCACTTAGAGAACTCAATGTGGCCCTCCAACAGCTCTACATCAGCATGACATCATCAATTCGACTAGCATTTAGATGATTATTTCATAATTTGTAAAAGCTACTTGGTCGACTTGTGACCAAGGCATGTATCTTGCTTAATTTTATAATGTTAGGGGGTTCTTTGGTAAATAATTCAACCTTCTAGGTCTCATATGAATAGAACTCCACTTCATTTGTATTGTATCATCATCACACTTGGATTCTTTCTCTTGTAAAGAACCGACACTTGATTATTTCACTATTGGAGACTCTTTGGATGCATTTTGACATATGCAGATGATTCGCACTTCTTCTTTGGAGCTATTTCTTGGATTTTTGGATGGATATACTCATGTTATTTCGTAAGTGCCTCAGGTTCATGGAATTTTTCTCTTGAATTTATTTAATGTAGGGAGTCGCTACTCTAGAATATGTTAAAATTGTGCCCTAACTATTGAAAATTAAATTTGAAAAGCTTTCTAGTAGAGAATTCCATGTGTTACCAATGTATGGCATTTAATGAATGTTCCTAGTGGATGAATATCTTTGAATTCTCCATGAAACTCCATTATCTCTTGAAGTACGTAAATGTTTGAAATTGGCACCTGCGGAATCAATTTGAGCCTCCTTATGGACATTTTATCTCATCTCAAACGTCCTAAGACTCCATATGCCCAAAGGATAAGGCACTAGTCCAAGTTCTTGTGGTCAAACTTCTTCTTTCTCCATAATTTTTCCTCTTAAAATGTGGTCCTAGGTGTTGATCGAAGAGGGAAACCCTAGGTTCTTCTCCCTCAACTTGAGGACTTCCTTGAAGGTTGTATGAGCTTGCTACTTGTTGAAGTAGATTATAAGAAGACTTTTCTCCCTAGCCTTGACCTTTTGAATACCTATTACCATCGAAAAACCTCAAAACCTAGGTCTTGTGCCTTCTTTTCTAGGGCTTTTATTAGAGAGTGAGTTGCTTCTTTGATGCCTTGTACCTTTATTGAGCCTCTCTTTCAAATGATCTCTAGCTTGATCACTTTGTGCCCTATACTTAGCATATCTATCCTAAGTGATCTCCCTCCTATCGAGACTAATTCTAAGGACTAGCTACTGCAATGGACTCTAATGAATGGCAGGCCAAGTAAGGATATCTATCACACCCTTGCATTGTGTTAACAAAATTGTGAACATGGTGTAGAAGTCAGACGAGACCAAACACTACATCAAGTCAGAAAGTGAAAGCACCAAACTCTACAAGGATGATGTGCTAAGGAACTATCTATTTGCATCGAATGAATTGGCGCAAGACAATAGTCTGTATTCTCTCTATTGAGGACCAATCAAACCCTAGTAAACCAGGTCACAAACCTCAAATCTATACAGAACTCTGGGGTGAACAAGAGTGTCCATGAGCAACATCTTGGATAATATGTCCTGAAAGACATACTGAAAACACACTCTCTCTCTAGAAGAGCCAAGGACCCATAGCCCTTGTCGATTAGGGTTTAAAGTGCATGCCACAAATTGAAGTAAGGACCTATGGATAATACCCCCAAATAAGTATATGTGGTGATGATCTTGATCTCCTCACCTTTGATAAAGAAGTGGTGATCAAAGAGAATCTTCTTTGATGCATTGAAGATCATGACCTTGGTTTTAGGAAAGTCAACTGTCAACTAAAGATGATTACGAAAAAGGACCAAGGCATCCAATTGCCTTGAAATTTGTCTAGAGATGAGGCTAGAAGGACCACATCATCTGCAAATAAAAGAATAGAAATGAATACATGGTGTAGAAGTCAACAGTCACCATCATGGATGTATTCATTCAAGAAGAACTCCAACTCATCAATTAAATCCCAAATAATGTGGTGGATAGGGGACAACCCTATTTAACCTCAATAGTACTCAAAATGAAATCTGATAGGCCATGTGTTCTGCGCAATCGACCAAAGACTAACTCATATGTGCGCATGATGGCTAAAAATAGGGTCTTTGAAATGCCAATGTCTCTGTGCCTCTAAAATAATGCCTCCCTAAGGATGGAATCAAAAGCTTTCCAAAAGTCTATAAAATAGCTGTACAATTTCAAAGAGTGATCACAACCTTCCTCAATTATGGCCATAAGTGTAAGGATATGATCAATAATTTGGTGCTCAGGTCAAAAATTGACTTGTCCTCTAGCCCTAAGATGTCGTCTTTCAAGCTCCTTGGAGAGGTTCATGTGCAAAATTGTAGCATTGAGCCATGAGAATGTGTGGCTCATTGTGATCATCGTGTAGTTATTGAGATTAGAGTTGGGACCTATTTTGTATATTAGGTGAATGATGTGATGTGACCTTCCAATGGAAAACCTATCTGGATGACATGGTTAAAGAGATCAACTAAGGAACCAAAGGACGAAGATTATGTTTAAATAAATTTCTTGAAGAATCCATCCTCAATTGTTGCTTTGTTGCTATTCATCACCCACATTGCCCCTCTAATGTCCTTAACAAGAGACATGGAGAAGGTGGTGATGTAACCTAAACCTAGAGATTCTCAGGGATATCATAGAGGTTGGAGATGTGTAAGAATAGGGAGCAAAGGTTAACGTCAAATGGGAGGTGGTAGTACCAAAGGAAGATCGTGCACCAAAAATGTTTGAGTGAATAAAGGAGGTACATAAGTGCCATCTCCTCTAGAAGACAAAGAGGTGTTTCATGCAATGAAAAAGATGACAATAGAAGGCTTTGATGTTGAGGTAAGATTGGTGAGCTTGGGTGTATGCGTAACGAAATTATTGGTGGAAAGCCTTACATTCTTTGTCATACCAATGGTTCATAGTACAAGAGTCGGGTTTTGGGGTGGTGGAAGTGGGTCGAGTGGAGTGAGGATAGGACTTGAGGACTACTTCCCAAATGATGGATGAGAGATAGGTGTACTTGGTAGAAGCATAGTCTAGTGACGAAAACTAGGTCTCAAAGGGTGACCTAGAGAAATGTGCGAACCACCCCAAGAATAAAATAATTTTCATGCATGCCTTGATAATTGTGCCTATTGCTCACCAAAAGTGGGTACCCCTAGGAGAGCCTTTCTCTTATTCATCTTCTTCCAAGTGACAACTCCTAAGATCCACCTTGTAGTCGATGTGATGTGCCACTTTATCTCTACTCCCTACATGAGTTGTTTTTTTCCTTGCCCATCCTTCAAGAGCATATGCTAGAATGTGGGTGATACAATCCAAAAGGCATGTTTTCATTGCGCAATCGGGTGCCTATGCTTTTTTTTTCATTTATGCATATTGGGCATGGATTATTGGGTGACTTAGAAGAAGGAAGGGCTTTGACCGTGGTTTTTTTCTCACCTTAATGGGGGGTTAATCTTCAATCCTAGTCCCTTGGGATCTCCCCTAATGGCCTATGGCTTTAGGAAGGGCACTACTTGGGAAACCCCAATTTTGGTAATGTGGTCTCATTTTCCCATTCCACATTTTTCATTCCCCTCCGAACATGACAAGCCCTATTCCGCCATTTCCCTTCTCTGGGTCCAAATGACCACTGGGTCCATAGGACACTGGCACACCCCCTTCCATTGTCCATATTTTTGGGTTAGGTCTGGAAACATTGCCCGAAGGTTGATGCAACTAAAAGAAAGTTAAAAGCATATCATGGGCACAAGCAAGAGACAAAAGAAACGAAAATCATAAAATGCAAAAGATAGCTAGGACATTTAATATAGTACGTGGGAAAAAGCGAAACATGAGCTCTACCCCTTATCATTATGGCCATCACCCTAGTTAGTAGGGCCCATGAGTGCCCTTACATCATTAAAGGAACCCATGCACGTCCCAACCCCTAGTGTGCGATGAACTACCCCACATTGAAGGGGGTAATAACTGTGTTACATCATTCACAGCATGCTCTCATTTCCTAGAGCTTTGAGCAGTAATACAAAGAAAAATCAATAAAAAACAAAAGGCAAATAAAGAGGGGTAGAAAAACAAAGGCTAGGGTAATTCATGTAACCACTATTACTCCCTCCTCACATTTATACACCCAATATCTGGACTTCCTCATTATTGCTATCCTTGTAGACATGGCATTTGGCCTTGAGACCCCTTTGCCCCATTCATTTCATCATTATTCACATGCCACCTATTAATTGAAGGATGTACGGGAACATGTCTTTCCCCTTAGGAACACCTAATAGGATCATTTATTAGCTACTCCTACCTAGGGAGGTAACACTATTACGAGATCAAAATCCCAAATTTGGAAGAGAAGCCCCATATGAAGTATCAATTTTCCCGTGACTAACAAGCTTGGTTCACTTAGAAGCACTAATGATTAATTGTACCTAATGGTGAAGATGCAGCAATGGTCATTATGTGTGATTGGCAGGTGGTTTTCATCATGAGTTGGGCAACTTAACTGGGGCCTGAATCCACTAGAGGAGCATATGACACCGTACATGTGAAGAGTTGAGAGCCATGGATCTCCTATCACTTGCAAGTCATGAGTCCATTCCATGGGAACCTACAGCACCTAGCAGTCTGCATTTTGCCCCACATTATTCATGAGATGACGCACTTGGACTAGTATGCCCTCAGCTGCCTTAGCAGTGAGGCCTAGATGAGGCTGTCTCACCCCTTGAGACATGGGAGGGTTGGCACCATAGTCTAAGCCCTCAACGTTGGAGCAGAGTCAGGCTATTTGATCACCAAGAGACCCATCAGACCCATTTTGTGCCCCAAACACAAAATTGGGGTCCACATGATGATTTGCATGGATATCTAAGGGCCAACCCCTAAAGGACATTTTTTGGAGCCCTCTTGACTCAGTTTGGCACCAAGGTGTTGTTTTTCCATAACATTAGTGTCTAGGACAGAATCTTAAATCACTAACGCTACCAAACAAAGTATCACAACAAGTTTACTTTGCACAGTGGAACATAAACAACAGTAAATCTACTAGTGCACAAAATATACACAACTTTTTACGAAATATGTACAATAACCCAACTTTGTTAATTAATCCAACTGAATAATACAACAGTCTAGGGGAGGCCATCATACATCCACTGATACAAGATATACAACAACTAGGGCTTGGTGTATGTCATGATGACCACCAATCTACCCTGAACAAGATACTATGACCATCTGGCTGTAGTGCGCTCTCTCAGCTCCTCTTGGTCATACCCTGAACAAATTTGCTCGGTCCTTTTGCTCCCGATCTGTAGCACCTGCCACTATCAATTCACCAAGTCCATCTGGCCACTGAATCTAGGCTCCACCTGCTCTCTTATTGACCATTATTCCTTCAACACATCAACACATCGAGACTCATGTCGAGTTGTTCAAAACTTGTTTGTGAACAACTCTCATCTGCCCACTACTGCTCCTCAACTACTTAAGTACTTCAGCACACTATAGTCTTCCTGCATTGCTCCAATGAAGACTAACATAGGGCATGGGGGGCTGCCACCTATCGCTGCAAGATGTTCTTCTCCCACAATAAACACAGTCTAGGAGAACAACCCAACTTTTTCTATATATGTCCTTCTCCACAAGGAAAATCTAGGGCAACTCAAACTGCTCTTGGTTGATCAAACATATGAGCTCTCCTTCTGCCACATCTAATAATCCCTTAGTCCTTCAAGAAACTTGTTTCTTCGAGCATGAAGCAAGCCTCTACAATCCTCCCAAGTTGTTCTTTATGCTACTCCAACTCTACCTCATCTAGGTCCACACTTGGTCCGCTCTCACGCTACCGTCCAACGGATCATGTGTTCAATACATGTTGTACCATTTTCTCACTAGTTAGGGCATCCAACCACTAGGATCACCCTTCCTCTTGGTTGCTAACAAACTTCCACAACCTGTCCTCTTCTAGGTCACCAACCACCTGCATCAAACTATCAATCAAGAAGTTATTTGCAACATACTATTCCTGCCTCCTTGCCTTGGGATCTGTGCATGTAGCATTCTGTTAGGGCACACCAAACAGCCCTAAATCCCTACTCAAATCAATGTATCTCTTTCTCCAACTGCGTTTCCACCTATGTTATCCACTCAAGGCTTCTCAAGCATTGTACTTGGTCTTGGAAACTTCACAAGACACCCTCCTATACTATGCCCATAACAACAACACAAAACAATCCTCTAGCATAAGATGATACCACTGATTGGGCTGCGGCCTCCTCTAGAAGATTGCAACGAGGAGAGAGGGTCTAGCTAACCCTCTCAGCCCTCTCAACAGACATCCACAATGTGTTGTTGTAGCAACCTAAACAAGTGGCCCATAACAATGCCAAAACCACACACAAATACACAAAATAGTCCCAATTACTTACCTTTGTACCAACGTCTCAGGCTCTACACTTTGGTCTGCCTCAACCAAATTAAGACATGACCCCAACGACTCTTGCTCATGCCTAAGACCTGTGGCCCTGTAGCTCAAAGATCCGCGCTCCTAAACAAATCCAAACTTGTGCTCCTAGACCTTCACTAGATGATTCAAATCCACTAAGAATTTCAGAGGTATCTATTGATGTTTTCAAGCTTCTTAGATGTGCTCAAATGACTTAGACTCACCTTGTATTTATATCCAATACAAGGGCTCCAACGAAATGCATTTTAGGGCTCATCCAATTGTCATTAGGCCTCCTAACAGCTACGCTGACTTGACTTCTCGTTGTGTAAGCGCACACTCATACTTCAAAAATTCATAGCTCAATTTCTACAACTCAAATTTCGATGGTTTTTTATACCTCTGTTTTCTCTCAAAGTCCTTTATCATCTCCATCACTCATATGTCAAATTCTCATCACGGTTTCACACCCACATGCTTGCGTGCAAATCCCACAGGCATGGTTTCTAAGCCCACAAACATATTTGTGTGCCCATTCCTCCAAAACCCACTGGCCTAGCATTTGGAGTACCTCCCAAACTACAAATATCAACACAAGGGAGCTCAACGCATGCCTCCAAGGTGCCCACGCAGTGATGACATCAGCATTTCACCCCTCTTGTGGATTAACTTTTATGATTTCACATTGGCTGTGGTTGGCTTGTAACCACAATTAGTTTTTTCCAATCATTTAACAACTAAGAGGGGCTTTACGCTAAAATTAGACTTGACTAGACATGTATAAATATGAGAGACCTCATTTAGTCTCTCATCATCATCACACTTGGAATTCGACTTCTTGAGAAAAACCTGCACTTGTTCCTTCTTGGCTACTGGAGATTCCTGGAATGCATTTTGATATTTGGAAGTTATTTTGGATCGTCTTTGGTGAATTGATGGATATACTGCATGTTATCTTGTAAGTGCCTATTGTTGAAGATTATCATTTTGAATTTTGTCTAATGTATGAAATTGCTACTTCTATTATGCTTAATTGTGCCCTAATTTGTTGAAAATAAATTTTAGTGGCTATCTAGTTGAGAATTGCATATGTTACTCATTGTATAACATGTAATGAATGTTCCTAGTGGAGGAATTCTTATAACTCTCCATCAAACTCCATTAACCATTGAGTGGGTAAAAGCTAAAATTTTGATACTTACAGCATCATATTTCAGCCTCCTTAGCAAAAAATTTGGCTTATCTATCACATCCTTGACTTCATATGCCTAATGGACAAGGCACTAGTCCAAGTCATTGGTGATCAATCCTAAATTTTCTCCATAATTTTCTCTCCTTAAAATCAGTCCTTTCAAGGCTAAAGTGAAAATCTAGGGCTTGCAGCAAAATTTTAAGGAGGAGGATTTTTGGTGATTTGAGAGCCTAAACATCAAGCTTAGGGTCTAGGCTACCTATTCTCCAAGTTTGGAGGGAAACCACATAAATTTCATCCATAAAATCTCTCGCCCTAGGTGTTGCTCCAAGAGGGGAACCCTAGTCTCTTTTCCCCTCAACTTGATGACTTTCTTGAGGATTTCATGAGCCTTGGCTTAGTTGAATATCATTGTAAAAAACCCTTTCCCTAGGGTCTTAATCTTGTGAATACCTATTGCCATCGAAAAATCTCAAAACCCTACGTCTTGAGAATTCTTTTCTAGGCTTTTCTTTTAGAGCATTTTTGCTTCTTTGAAGCCTTGAATCATTATTGAGTCTCTCTCTTGAATGAGCTCTAATTGGATCACTTTGTGTCTTATACCTAGCATATCTATTTTAAGTGATCTCCCTCCTACCGGGACTCCTCCCATTGGTGGAAGTCTGTAAAGAGCCAGGGGTTTTGGCTGAAATGACATTGGGCCTCTACTCCATTGCTAGCACTTTCTCTAGTTCTTGTCTTGTAGGGTTTCCCTCTCCAAGGCATGCTAGATTTTGTGGTAACATTGCCCAAAAGAGTAGTGCTTCATCCAAAACCCTATCTCTCCTCGAAATAAACCCCTCCAAATGTGAACAGCGACCAAGTAGGGAATTCAAGCAATTAACCTTAATATAGATATAATGGATTAAGTTAACCATTGAATGGTTAAATCAAGCTCAACATGTGTGCACAAAGGTTATAGCTAAAATAAAAGCATAGCCCAAACTCATAATAGTCACCAACTGACTAAATCAACATGAACATGTATGCCAATGAAGGGGGGTGTGTCCCAACAAGTTTTGTACCATGTAAATAAGTTGTTCTCACGAGTAATGTAGCCACATCATAACAAAACAAAAAAAATCGAAGCTCCACATAGGTTTGAACATAGCATGTGTTGTGAATTTTGTGAGCAGGGTCGCTAACGTCTTGGTAGCCTTGCAATATGGGCACACACAGGGAAAGCACCCATTGTTAACTCAGCCCGAACCCCTACTATTTAAGCCCAACACCTCCTAAAGAACCAAGGGAGAAGTCCCTAAATATCCCCCAGTAGCTTCGGTTGATGCCCAGTGCCTTATATGGAGTCAATGGGTTGGAGCTGTTCTTAATCTGTTTGCTAACCTGTGTAAAATGGCACTAAAAACAGAGCATATTTCTACAGCAAATACTGGTAGACAAAACATTTCACATATATATCATGTGTCTTATGGATTTCGATCTACTGGAATTACCTTAACCAAATATGTGACTATTTCTTGATTCTGAAGTATGGTTAAGGAGTTATGAGTTAAAGTAACTTCTTGTCCTGTATGACAGCGTGTAAGAGCTACATGAAAAATGCAAGAACAGCTCATTAATCTGATGCAACACCAAATTTATTGTATGGAAAACACCTCTAGGGAGTTTTCCTAGAGTGTAGAAAGGTTAGACAGTGATTGTAGAGGTTTTGGGGCCTCCCTTTTATTAAATTTGGGCTGAAAAGTCAATTTCTAGCTAGCTGGAAATTGGTTGGTTTTCAGAATTCTGGGCTATGTTTGATAACCCAGAAATTTTCCAGAAAATTAAAATTCAATTTAAATAGCTAGAAAACGAATTTTATTAAACTCTAATGTGAAAATATTGCTAATAAACGAGTAATGAGTTGAAATTACAAGTTTTATGTGATATACTTGTAATCTTGTAGACCATGTTTTCTGATAGCTGAATATGCAGGTCTAGCAAACAAATTGCCCTCTAAACCAGGTAATATGCAACCAGAAGGCTAGATACAAGTATAAAATGCAAGTAATGATAACTTGTACCAAAATGGGGTTTAGATCTAGCAATTTACTCAATATTACCCAATAAAATATTGTTGTAAATTAATATGACAATAAAAACCTGCAAGAAGAAAACCTATCCTAATGCAAAAAAATAAAATAAATTTGGATTTTTTTGAAGAATATATCAATTGGTTGATGAAATTTTTTACCTATGTCTTTGACTCTCACCCTCTGCTAAGGTGTGAAGCTAAGTTGCATGATACGGGGAAACGGGTACGAGTTTCCGAAATGGACACGGGTACGAAACATGACCTCCCCAAATTTTGGAAACGGGGAAACGCATATATATATATATATATATATATATAAATATATATATTAGGACATTTAAGAAATATAAAGCATACATGATACATTATAATTTATTACATTTAAAGTTTAAACATTATGATTAAATTGTCCAATATCAATGCATAAACTATAAGTCTCTAAATTTACATCACATTTACTCATGAATGATCACAAACACATAATGAAAATAGCAATATCAGAATATCCAAAATCAGCCTTTATTATATATCCAAATCTCAAAATCAGCCTTTATTATATATATGAGGCTGCAAGTACAATAAATACTATGAGGCTGCAAGTACTATAAAGACTATGAGGCTAATACTCATCATCATAATCCTCATCAAAAATAGAAGCAGAAGCATGCTCAACAGTGGATGGTGGAGCTAAAGAAGATGATTGGCCAATTCCACTTCTAGATTGCTGGTCCTCAATATTCATGGTAGCAAGAGAGAGCTCCAAATCAAGACTTTCTAGATCCACATCCCATTCTTTAGAAGGACCACTGCTATATTATGGACTCCTACGAGATGCGAGGCGAACGTTGGAGTGCAGATAAACAAGATCCTCTGCCTTCTATGAGTCCAACCTGTTGCGCTTCACAGAATGAATAAAACCATAGGTGCTCCAATTCATTTTTGTGAATAAAGAGCTTGCCACTTGTGAAAGGATACGAATCGCAAGGTTTTGCAAATGTACACCACTTGCTCCATGACAAATCCACCACCTAATTGGATTCATGGTGCTTCTCAATTTGTGTGATGAGGGAATGAGGCGAGAGTCTTTTTATAGCTAGTGAGAGCCATCTAGAAGCATCCAAAAGATATTTTATTCGCCGAATAAAATAAAAGAAACAAAAAAAATAAAAACGAAAAAAAAAAAACAATTAAAAGGTGAAAATGCGAGTGTACGGCCTAGAAACTCGTTTCCGGCCATACTGGGCCACGTTTCTCCCATGTGAAATGTGTTTCCAAGGCTGGAAATGCATTTCCAAGGCGTTTTCGCGTTTCCGTGCTGTTTCTTCCCATTAACGATCCCCAGACTTGTGTTACCTGCAACATAGGTGTGAAGTAGATATCCCTCTTAGTCGTTATGCTCAGTTTATGTTCAGGGAGTGGGCTTGCTCCTTCTAGAAGTCACCCCCACTTTGGCTTAATCCACCCTGCAATCTTTGATTCTCCTTAGGAGGGGCCCTCCTACATGACATCTCCAACATCTTCTCTCTCTACGTGTGGCAAGATACAAATCCCTTGAGATGATAAAGCCTTCTCATAAAGAGGTTTAGAACCCCTAGACTGATTTACCTACAAAATCAAACCAAAACAAGTGGGGAACCCTAGATGTTTGCTTCCACATAGCCTATTAGCTCCTTAGTGGTAGAGAACATTAGTTTTAGGATGAATCTACTAATTGGCAAATGAACTTAGATAAAAAATAATTCAATACTCGATGACAAAAGCAAGAAGAAAAACATTAACAATAGCTACTCCACAATTGTACAAGAAAAACATTTGAAATGAATGAGCTCCTTTTGTTAGATAGCACTTATCTCAAGTGAACAAAAATAATTACAATGGAGAAGAGCATAGCCTTTTATAGAATATAGAGAAATAAAAGTAAAACAAAAACAAAAATCTCTAACAGCTAGCTGACTCTCATTATTAAAAATATTGCTAATAATCTTCCACAATACAGGATTTAGCAATTTTTTATTTTCTTGAAATTATTACAAAATATTAGATAATTCCCCAAGGGGATCAAATTTGTCCAAGCATCCCAAAATAGGCCATGATTTCCCTTCGAAAATGGTATTCAATGGTCAAAAAGCAAGCTAGCATCATTATTCCTCCCAACATCTAGCTTGAATGGTCCTCTTCTAATTCGATTTGTCCACAAAAGGAAGTGTGAATTGCCCTTGGAGGTTTGAATTGGTCCTTTTGGGAGTTAATTCTCTTCAACAGTTACACTTTTGGTCCACATCCTTGCTTTCTAAGTCCAAATTGGTTACAACAACTAGTAGATTGGTCCTCCAACGGCTACTTTTGTACTTTGACTTGGCATTGAATATTCCCTTAGCAATCCAACTTGAACCCACATTGGTATATCTCCAATTCTTTAGCCGTCCTTAAAAAAATGAAACCTGGGTTTTGCTCCGCATTTCCTAATCTATATTGGGTCTGTCTCTATTTACTCATATCTACTATGATGTTGCCACATCACCTTCACTACCACATCATCCTACTCCCATTACTGATCTCCAACATTGTTCTTAATCTTAAATTTCTGACACCTAGGTATTCTTAATTTCTTTGTCTCATCATATTGATGACTTTTGACATAACGCATGCCAGAAACTACCAAATGCTCAACTTGAAAATCCACCTAGAATAATCCTTGCACTACTGACCAAGTTTCATTGAGCCATAACATTTCACCAGATACCCTAATTGGAAAACGGCCACATGACATTGTTATGAAACCAGCTCCAAAAATAGAAGAAAAGAGAGATCAACGCCTTAGAAATCAGTGACTTCGAGGGGGCAACCTCCAATACATTACATAAATGAACAATTCTACAATGATACAAATGACCAAAACCTCCTTTTATATATAGGAGTCCATGGGCCCACAATATACTCCTAGCCGACCTAACAATAACAATGTATGTGCACAATAATAACAATATTGGGGCTACAGGGGTACAATAATAACAATAAGGGGGCTACACTAATAACAATAATGGACTAAACTAGTAATATAGGGACCTAACATGCCCCTCTCCTTCAAAAAAGTGTTGTCCTCAATGCTTGAGTAGCTCTAGGTGCTTCTGTGTAAAATTCTCATCCCATGTAGAATCATCAATGGGTGAGTTCTTCCACTTGATGAGATACTCTGAAATTGATCGATTTCGTAGCTGTCGAGTTCTTGTTTCCATGACCGCTTCAGGTTCCAATATGACTTTTCCTTCCTCATCAAGTTCTGGCAATATTGTTTGAACTAGAAGATTTTCACCTATAACCTTCTTTAAGCATGAAACATGGAAAACTGGATGCACTCGCGAAGAAGCAGGAAGCTCCAATTTGTATGCCATGGTACCAATCTTTTGCAACACCTTGTAAGGACCATAGTGCTTTGGCGATAATTTATTATCCTTCTTAGCTTGCTTGAGGGACATTTGTTTGTATGGTTGTAGCCATAAAAATACCCAGTCTCCTACATCAAAACTTCTCTTGCTATGATGTTGATCTGCTTGTTGTTTCATTCAATTTTGTGCCAAATTTAGGTTATCCTTTAAGAGTTGGAGAACTTCTTGTTGATGTTCGATGTGATCTTCCACTGTTTGAACCTTAGAATTTTCTCTTATAGATGATGTGATGGAGGGTGGATGATATCCATAAAGTGCCATCAATGGGGTCATTTTTGCTGCAGTATGGAAGGAAGTGTTATAACACCATTCAGCAAGAGGTAACCACTTGACCCATTGTGTTTGTTTATCAGATACAAAACAACGAAGATATCCTTCCAAACATTTATTTACTATCTCAGTTTGACCATCAGATTGAGGATGATAAGATGAGCTATGAGCTAATTGAGTACCCAAACAAGAAAATAACTCCGTCCAAAAATTTCCGATAAAAATGGGATCTCTGTCGCTCACAATAACCCTTGGGCTTCCATGTAGCTTTTGAATTCTGTCCATAAATGTAGTAGCAACTGTACTTGCTTTAAATGGATGATATAATGCACAAAAGTGTGCATACTTGGTAAGTCTATCAACTACTACCATGATGACACTCTTTCCTTCGGACTTAGGTAAACCTGTGATAAAATCCATTGAAATCTCCTCCCAACGTTGACTTGGAATGGATAAAGGTTGTAGAAGTCCCGGGGTCTTAATTGTTTCCACTTCATTCTGCTGGCAAACCAAACATTCCGCCACAAACTTTTGAATATCAGATTTAAGGCCATCCCAAAAAATTATTTCTTCACCCTGTGGTAAGTTTTTAAAAATCCCGAGTGTCCTCCTAAAGGAGAAGTGTGCAATTCCAGAAGAATCTTTTGTTTTAGTTGGGAATTCTTACAAAGATATAAGCGATCTTTGTACCATAAGGAATCATTTTTCCAACTAAATGTATCGGATGTACTAGGTTCTTGCTGCAACTTTTGAATGAGTGTCCATACATCTTTTTCCTTCTTCCATTCATCTCTTGCTTCGGTTATCCAATCTGGTTGGATAATAGAAATAGCACAAAGCAATGCTTCCACCTCTTCATTCTTTCTTGAGAGTGCATCTGCAACAACATTAAGCTTTCCTTTTTTGTAGATTATTTCAAAGTCATAACCCAACATCTTTGTGACCCATTTTTTCTGCTCTTCTGAAGATAGTCTTTGTTCCAAAGAGTGTTTAAGACTATCATGATCAGTTTTTACCTTGAAGTGTCTTCCCATTAGGTAAGTTCGCCATTTCTTTAGTGCATGCAGTATTGCTAACATTTCCTTCTCATAAATAGGTTTCTGTAAATACCTTCCTTTGATTGGATGACTTTCAAAAGCAATGGGTCTTCCTTCCTGCATTAAAACTGCACCAATTCCATTTCCTGAGGCATCACATTCCACAATAAAGGTTTTTGTGAAGTCTGGCGTAACTAAGACCGGTGCTAGGCACATTGCCTCTTTAAGATGTTCAAAGGCCTTAGTTGCTTGAGGAGTCCATGAAAATGCATCTTTCTTCAATAATGTTGTCAGAGGTGCTTCTATTCTCCCATAATTCTTAACAAACTTGCGATAATAGCCTGTTAACCCGAGAAATCCTCGCAACTGCTTTATTGTCTTGGGGACTTTCCATTCCTTAATGGCTTTAATTTTGTTAGGGTCTACTTTAACACCCTCGTGAGATATAATATGACCGAGATATTCCACCTCTTGTACTCCAAAGAAACATTTGGATGTTTTTGCATATAATTGTTTCTCCTGCAATAGTTTGAGCACCCTGTCAACATGTTCAACATGATCCTTCCAAGACCTGCTGTATATTAGTATATCATCAAAAATACTAGCACAAATTTTCTAAGGAAGGGTTTGAAAATGGAATTCATCAACCCTTGAAATGTAGAAGGTGCATTGGTAAGGCCAAAAGGCATGACCAAAAATTCATAATGACCCTCATGACTTCGAAATGTTGTTTTTGGAATATCTTCAGTCTTCATTCTAATTTGATGATATCCTGAACGAAGATCCAACTTGGTAAAATAAATTGCTCTATGTAATTCATCAATCACAGGAATGGGAAATTTATCTTTAATGGTGAGCTTATTGAGCTCCCTATAATCCGGACACATTCGCCATGATCCATCCTTCTTGTGTACCAATACTACAGGAGCAGAGAAAGAACTTTGACTGAGTTGAATTATACCCGCCTCTAACATTTCTGCAATCATACGTTCAATTTCGCTCTTTTGGAAGTAAGGATATCTATAAGGCCTGATGTTTGGAGGAACACTTACTGGAATCAAATGAATAGCATGATCATGATCACGAATAGGTGGGAGTCCTTTGGGAGTTTTAAACACCTTGGAATGATTGTCCAAGACTTGTTGGAGATCTGCAGAAATAGATGATTTTGATGTTGGAACTTCTAGTGAGCATAATTGTGCAATTATGCCTCGTTGTTCTTTCTTCAGAAGCTTTGTCATGACATTAGAGCTTATTATCTTTCCCAGCTTCCCTGCGATACCCCATAATTCGATTTCTTTTCCTTATGAAAAAAATTTCAAGAAAAGTTTTTGAAAATTAAAAGCTACCATCCCCAAAGATTGTAACCACTATAATCCTAGTACAACATCATCACCTCCCATAGGAATGGAAAGCATTTGACTATTCAATACATATTCCCCCATGGTTAGCTTGATATTATGGCATTTTCCAGAGCAATTTATAGTTCCTCCATTTGCAACCATCACTTGACATTCTGGTGCTGGGTATAGGAAACAATTAAATTCCGGGGCTACCTTACAATGAATAAAAATATGGGTACTACCCGAATCAATCAACACTATTACCTTTTTCTTCTTGATATGTCCTTCTATCTTGAGAGTTTGAGGAGTGGTAATTCCTGCCAATGCATTACACGATATGGTCAGACTCATTTCTTCCTCTTCTAGGGTTGGTTCCTGGTGTATATCCTCGTCTTTTGAAGATTCTTGTTCATTTTCTTCTTCCTCTTCACAATCTATGTAAAATAATTTCTTCTCAGCACACTTATGACCTTTAGTGTATTTTCTATTACAACCGTAGCAAAGCCCTTTTGCTATTTTTTCTTCCAATTGTTGTGGTGTCAACCTTGTAGGTTGTGGAATTCAAGGAGTAGCAACACTTCCATCTTTATATATGTGAGTGGCAGGCTTCCTTGTTGCCATAATTTTACATTCAATTTTTCTTTCCAACCTGAATGCCTTTTCCAATGAATCAAGTTCCCAAACGCGAACTTCATGTTGGATGTTATCCTTTAAAGTCCCTATGAAGACATCAATCCTGTGTTCCTCTTGAATATAAATTACCCTTATATTCAATTTTTGGAAGTCCTCAATGTGCTCCACCACTGAACCCTTTTGTTTGAGATTTATCAATTGGCTAAAGAAGGTGTTGCTTTTTGTATTCTCATAATCTGCTATCATTTCCTCCGTAAAAATTGACCAAGTGACAATTTTTTTACAAGAGCAAAGTCATCGATACCATACAAATGTATTTTGTTCTAAATGTAAAGTTGCAATGCGTACCTTTTGTGTGTTTTGCACATTATTGAGATCAAAATATTGCTCCATCTTTAGTATCCATGTTACGGGATCCTTGCCATCAAACTTCCTCATATCCATCTTTGGAATATGGTGGTTCTTCCATCCAACATTAGAGTTTATGAAATCACGATTAACATTTATTTTGTTCTCATCATGAGTTTCCTCTAATATCTTTTAGCCATTAGGAAACATTTCTTATATCAACTTTGCCAAATTGTCTTTCATGTCATCCGGCTTAGCTTCCACATGCCATCCATCTTAGCTTCCAAACATTCCTCTTAAACTCATTTGCCTCTTTAAATATCCATCTTAGTTTCCTGCCTTTTCCAAACTCATTTCATTTTGCTGAATTTGAGATAAACGAAATTTAGTGTTTGCTCTTGTAGCTTGATATCTCATGTCATGTTTCTTATCTCATGCTGAAGAGCTGTAGTAGAGGAAGACTTCTGAAGGCTTAATGGGTGTTGAATTCTTTTTAGGAGGCATTTTAGAACCCAATACTGATATCTATTCTTCAATATGCCCTTGGAATAAATTCAAACTAATTGTTTTTCAAACGAGACTTATGTAATTTGAAAAATACACATATTTTTCTTTCTTTTGAGAAGCTCAATATTGAAACTGAATTATCTCTGTGATTTCGGATCTTCAATATCTGAAATTCAGCCCTGAAGTAGCCCTATGAATCTTCTTTCGAATGCCACAGGTCTGACCGGATTTGGATTCTTCAAGACAAAGTTATGCCCAATCTCCCACGATGACCTAATTATGGACTGGTTTAGTAGAGCGAACTTGTACGACTTGCCACGTGTCATTGTTCCCTCCCTCAGCTCTAAAATTGATATACCGAAAAATACAGTCTGTGTACTTGCAGCCACTTTTTACATAATCCCAATGCAATGCTCCGAAAGAGCGTTATGACATTTTTCCCATGGTCACCTCTTTGAGATGAAATTCGGAAGCCTAAAACAATCCTAACTTCCACTGATCATATCTCCAAAAATATTGCGAACCAAGATCTGAAATTTTTACAGGAGGTTCCTCAGGATTTCGACTTCGCACTGTAAAAAATTTCATCTTCTAAAACTTGGCATACGAAAAGTTATAGCGAAAATGCCACGATGACCTGTTTTAGTTGAAATTCGGAAGCCTGAAAAAACCCTAACTTCCCCAGATCATATCTCCGAAAATATTGCGAACCAAGATCTGAAATTTTTACAGGAGGTTCCTCAGGATTTTGGCTTCGTGCTGTACAAATTTCAGCTTCTAAACCTTCGTAGAAAAAAAGTTATTGCAAAAATGCCACGATGACCTGTTTGGAGCAGTGAAACCCTAGAATCCAAAGCTCTGATACCAAATGTTATGAAACCAGCTCCAAAAATAGAAGAATAGAGAGATCAACGCCTTAGAAATCAGCCACCTCGAGGGGGCAACCTCCAATACATTACATAAATGAACAATTCTACGATGATACAAATGACCAAAACCTCCTTCTATATATAGGAGTCCATGGGCCCACAATATAATCCTAGCCGACCTAACAATAACAATGTAAGGGCACAATAATAACAATATTGGGGTTACAGGGGTACAATAATAACATTAAGGGGGCTACACTAATAACAATAATGGACTAAACTAGTAATATAGGGACCTAACAGACATAGCGTCTTCTAGTCATGTTCTTCAATCTAAAATTGGGTTGACTTTCTAACCATTTTGAATTCGGAAATGTGAACTTCCTTGGGAATACACTTCTATGTTGTTTGAGCAGTCATGAATAATACTGCGCCAAGACCAAGGTCATCTACTAACTCTATCAACAATAACCATGTGGAATGACATAGGTGCACCTTGAAGCAGGTTGGACTGACCCATACATCAATTATCATCCCTACAAAAAGCAGGCTCCCATAAAACCATGAGCCCTCACAAGAAACCTCCCAAGGTCCTGCAATTGAATCAAGGACAATATCACCTAGATGAACCTTTCAAGGGACAGGGCACGGTCCGCCCGATCACAATATATACAAATTCGAACTAACAAGACACAAATCTAGGAGACCTAATATAGGACCTCACATGGTTCTGTACATGGCTTTGACTTGTGATCTTGGGCTTACAATGGTGGTGATTGATGCACTAAAAAAGTTTATGTACCCCCACAGCTAGAGGGGTAACAGGGTGCACCACCAATGGACTATAACAAGATAAATACCTTATCAAACCTTAAGAAAAAGACTTGAACATCAAGGATGTATGTAGTATTGCCCCCAGATCTAAACCAACTTGGAAAATAATATATGACAAGGATACTAACATCATCAAACACTTTCCCACCTAGCTGATATTTAGCAAATACTACTATGACAAGTCATATCACCTAGGAAAATTTGACCAAGGAAAAGTGTAATGTATCTTATTGAAATATACTAACCAAACTTGCAATACCTTGCTTTTTTATCTTGCAAACATTCTGTAAAACACTTTGCATGAAATCAAATATGAGGCATTGCTAACACAATAACACAGAAAATGTTCCACAAGCAAAAATACCACAATAACTGTAAAACCATACAGTAAATATTTCATAATAAATTTTACATCAACAAACTCAGCCAAATAAAATCATATTTGTTTATTAATCAGGCCATGAAATTACAGATAAGCAGCCCTCTAAGATACAAATCGATTTCAGGATATCTGGCACGATTTTGCTGGGCCAAGAGATGAAGGTGATGGCACTGAAATGTTCTTTACAAACTGCTGATAGTTAAATCGACCCACAATAACCTCCCTTGGCTTCCACAAATAGCTAATAGCTAAATCGATCCACACGAATTCTGGTTGAACACTCGTTTCAGCCAAAAAGATGAATCTCCTTCTTCCACAATGAATTCCTGGGAAGAATCTGAGGGATTCTTCCTTATGATCAGCTAGGGTGGATTTGTTTCACCACTGAAATCAATTATCTTAAGGGTTTTATTCCCCTACATACACAAGCTACAAGAGCTCTCCAAATGGACTTGAGAAAATAATCAGGCATACCCCAAGAGTGAGCTCCCATCTCTCTTTTATCATTAGAATACCATGGTTCATCAAAATACCATGGGTCTCTACTTTATAACCTTTCTTTCCCTTTGACCTTGTCTTTCACCTTTTAACATTTTCACGCCCAATTAAATAATATAAAGTGACTTTATAAAGTTTTCCTTGTATTTGCTCCATAGTCACTTAATAACACCTTTTTAATTTAATTATTCAATGTCACTTTTACATGTTGCTTTTTCACCCAAATGACATTTAAACAATTAAATTGATTGATCCCCTTTTACTGGCTATATGCTATGAGAATCAAACAGGCTACTGAATCACCCTTCACAAGTGATCATTTGGAAAGGGACATTACAAGAAGTGTACTACCACAACAGTGAACACATTATCCAACAACATCAACATCATAAGAGAAGGGGACAAAAAAAAATGCTAACCCATAAGTCTCTCCCTATTACACATCCAAGAAAAGAAGACAATGTAGAAACTCCTCCTATTAACACCAATAATACAAGATCACCATGTCAAAGTCACCAGGGAACTTCAACAACATCATGAAACATCTATCTTCCAAGTCCTAACAGCATCATCTGACCCCTTGGGGGGCTAGAATCATCATCCATGAACAAGATGTAGAACATCCAAGATAAATAGGTATACCAAAACCACACCATAATGAGATAGCATGCTGCATAACCATCAAATATGCAACCAAGGGGTGATCGACAATGCAAGCACATGTGAGAAGACCACCAAACCAGTAAGCACAATTATCCAACCTAGAGAAAACTTCCCCAACCAAAGACCTCCATCAAATAATCCAATGCCATGAATATGTATCCCCCCAAGTCAATCCAATGCCACAAATTTTCAACAATGCTATGAAAGAAACAATGTGGAAACTCATACAATATGAGGTATAACACACGATATTCCCATTTTGAAAACTCATATCGATTTCCACATTTTGTTAAACTTAGGCTAGGACATAACTTAGATAAAAAGAAAAGGATAATTATTTCAATAAGAAAAGGAGAAAATATTGTATATAAGAGGGTTGACCTATCCTAAGTAGACCACCCACATAGAATATAAGGACTGGACTGGCCTATCCTAGTGGATAGTCTAGATTAGTAACTGTGATTCCAATGACAAGTAATATGGTTATCTTTTATTGTGTTTTATGTTGTCTACATGTACTTCATCCAAAAAGGAAGCAACCATGTCGATAAAAGGCTCTCATTTTTATTTTGTAAAACCTTTGTTTAGTATCACATATCAATTTGCAAAGAGAAAATGCACAAAGTATTTCTATAAAAGAATTTACTTTCTCAACATCAAATTCATTAATAAAATTGTGTTCTAGTTATGCAGCTATGCAAGGTAAGACAACAATAGTTTGCTTGAGGGATACAACTTCTCCCACAAAATGTGCACCAAAGCAATGTAATTCCTTTGGAGAGGTGCAAAACACCATAATATACGTAATTGCGCAACTATTGGAGGAGAAATCCACTGATGCAACTCAGAAAATAAATTCAAAAGAATGAGATAAAGAAATTAATAAAATAAACAGAGCAAAAACAAAGCATCAAGCAAAAGACCAAAGCTCATACCTGAGCAAAGTCACGAAAACTAGCTTTTTCAATACGACTCGGCAATTCGTGTAACCTGTGGGTTTTCTTTGCAACAATATCATTGAGGATTTTGAAAATATTAATCTGCAAACACACATATCATTATCCCTAAAAATTCCATTTTCTTATCCACCGTTAAATATCAAACCTAATGTCAAAATATAAATTTTCATTTTTGAATATGAGAAGTATGACTATTTATTCTAGGAAGTATAGAAATCTGCATACAAAAAAATAAGTTTCCCTACCATATACTACAGTCCATAAGACAACGTTGTTGAGTCATTACATAATATCCTTAAATTTTATGTACCTAACATAAATTAAAAATTCTCAGCTTTTACATGATGTAAATAGAACATGTTTTATAAATTACTACACTGGACACTTACTGAACCAAATAATATGGAAAAAAAAATTATACGATTCCATTCAATTGTTTTATAAACTCTAATGTTTAGATATGGTCTTCAACAAAATGTTTATTAAAAATATGGCTAGAGAAACACAAACATGATAAGGACCTGAGATATAAACTTAGGAAACCATGCAAGGATGGATGCAAAATAAGTATGCCTTAGAGCCATTATAGACAGAAGAGAGCAACAAAGAACCCACCCCACAAAAGCTTCTTTGATACCACCTATTATGAACTCACTAATAGCACTAATCAATATTCAAAGGATGAAGGCAACACCAAAAGAAACACTATAATGCTCCCAATATAGTCATGAGTGCATGTCTTATTTAACATTTTCATGAGATTCATTCTCTCTCAAAATACAACAAAATATCCTTGGAGTTCAGTAGAAATTCAGTCACAGGGAAAGATTTGGGGTCACGCACCTTGTTCTATCTTGCCAGAGCACTGTTCATAATTCACAGCAAGAACAAAACCATAAAGGTTTTGTTGGTTTGAAGGAGGCTCTTCTAGAGGCATATTTCCCCATGAGGTCCATATGGGCACACTGAACATGTTTTTAGAGTTATGGCTACATGGCCTACATTACCATTTGTTGCATCATTGATGCAGATCCCTATCCATAGCTTTAACCCATGGCCCAAGACCACATGGGTGGATGATGTGCGCTAGAGGAAAACCTTAGAAGATGAATGCCCTGCCATAGCAGATGTCCAAGGCACGACTTATGGAAATGTAGGGGCAAACATAGGCCAAAGAAGAAAATTCCCTATCTAGTAGGAGGTCCAAGAATCCAAAGCATGATATGTGGCCAGAAGAGAGCCCAAACGAGGAACATCATTCTTGGAAAGGTGCCATCCAGTGCTAAAAGAATTTGCATGATCGAAAAGGGGTCACTTAATGAGGAATATTCCACTCCAAGAGTAAGAATGATAACCTTTTTGTTACTTGATCATGAACCTACCCTCTTAATTGACAGCGCCCTCTTCAAGAAGGCATCCAAAGTATTCTAAAGGGTCTTTCGGGGGATTACACATAATAACATAATTTGAGCAATGTCCTTCGCATATATGGCATGACCTCAAGGAGAAGTTGAAATGTTAATTTGTGATTAAATCAAAACCTAAAAGCTACTCTAAGAGGAGCACCTTAACCCTTTAGGTTTCTAGCTCTCTCTTTTATTTTATTAATTAGGGTTTGATTTGAAAGGTATAGATAGAGGAGATAAGATAAGATAATTTTGTTATTGTCCAAGGAATAACCACAAAAGTAGGTCAATGAGACTAAAGATTACAACCAATATGAATACAATGTAGGAGAGCAAGCGCAGCTCCTAGAAAATGTAGAAAATAACATGAAGAAAGAAACCTACAGTAGTACATGTTAACCACTCAAATTGCATTTGAAAACCTGTCAGAGGTTCCATGGGAAAAGCACATTCAGAAGCATTTCATCATCATCAGATCATGTCAAAATGCCAGAATTCTAGACTTTCAGATTTCAAGAATTTCACTTGCTTCCTATCTTCAGTCTATGTATTCTAGATTGTGCAACCCTGTGGGGATTATGTGAAAATGATTCTAGTATGATAAAAAAAAATTCATGTACAAATCCTAGGTAGCTTAGGACTATACTAGCAAGTGAGTTCACTCTAAGGAGTTTTTTTTTCTCAAGCTATTATTTTTGTTTTTCAACATTTATAATCAGTTGATTTTTTCTCCCAAATATTACCCTGAATCTAGAGTGCGACTTGATAGTAGTCTTAGGTGAGTCCCAATGTCTAGAGATGATGTAAATCACCATACTAGATCATCTCTAAAGTTTAGCAGAATTTGGATGAGTCTCAGTGTGACTTTTAAAATTTCCCACTGGTCAGAACTTTTAATAAGTATTTCATGTAAAATATAATAAGTGGTCTATAGAAGTTGTAGAGAGTATGTGTAATCAAAATTAGACCTCTACACCTCGACTTTCTATGTAAACACACTTTGAGGGTGGGAAAATACGTATTTACCCCACAAAAACCGATCTTTTCTAATTTCTGGCAAAAAATGGCAAATAATTAGCCAAAAAATAAAAATGGGAAGAAAAATAAAAATTTCTCTCCAAGTGAAAATGATAAAAAATAAAATGGAAATTCCCAAATATTAGAGTCAAGTCAAAAAATAATAATGGGAATTCCATTTGCAAGAAAAGATCACCCAAGAAAAAATTCGATGGCCCAGAAAAGAAGTTAATGTTTCAGCCAATGATGACAATATCGCCGAAATTCGGAAATATCGCGATATTTTTGGGGAAACGAAATATCGCAAATTGACGATTGAAAATATCGTTGGGTTTCTCTTGGCCGTGACTAGAAAAGGGAAAAAACGATTTTTTTTTTCATTTCTGTTTGTGAGTGGCTGAGAAGGAAGGCTAAAGCATTGTGGAGGTTGTCAAAGAGGAATTGGTGATCGAACAACCATTATCACCAGCACCTAAGAAGTTTTTCATCATCAAAGATTGAAGAACAGTGAGACAAAATCTATCTCTTCCATTAACAGGTATGTTCTTCCAAATCCATATTTTAATGAATTTTTTTATAGATTTAGGGCTATGCATGCTTGCCTCTTTGCCTACCAACATTGTGCTACTTTGTTTTTTTTCTATTTACTATGATTTTCATGCCCATGATCCAATGCAAGGGTTTTGTCCATATTTGGACAGCAAGCTTCATTTGTTTTAAACATTCTTATGCACCTTCTTATTGCCAATTTTTTATTCACGTTGCAAATGCCAAATAATGTATTTGTATTCCTGTAGTGATTTTTTTTTTAAATGACATGCTTATTACTTATTATTTTTAACTTTTTACGCATGGGTGTTTAATGCCAATTTTTTGTTTTTTTGTGCCCTAGGTTTGAATTAGTTCACTACAAAAATCAAATATGCCAAAAGGCTTGGACCCATTTTGGGAGTATGGGGAGCCTGATAGTGGGACAAATTGGGCATATTTATCATGCAAAATTGTATGGGATAAAAATGCCAGGAGGGGTTACGAGATTGAAATACCATTTGGCTAGACTCTCTGGACATGATGTTGCCCTTTGTACAGTTTCTAGTCCAGAGCTTATACAAAAATCTCTTGAAGCTATTGATGAAAAAAACAGAAAGAAGGAAGAGGCAGAAAGAAACAAGGTTGAACATGCAGGTAGATCTTTCGGCATATCTTCTTCGGATTTTGAGGCTGAGGGTAGTGGGAGGGGCTCCACAGCATCACTTGCAACAACTAGTGCTAATGTTGTTGGGAGTGGGAGGTCATCATTTTTTGTTCCACGAACAGGACATGGAACACAACCTTCCATAACATCAGTTGTTAAAAAAAAGAGAAGCTAGAAGCAGATAGAGTTATGGGGGAGTGTCTTTTTTGGAGTGACTTGCCTCTCAGCATCACCAAAACCAATCCATTTTGGCAGCCAATGTGTGATGCTATTGTTGTTGTGGGCCCAGGTTACAAAAGTGCTACATATGAGGAGTTGCGGGGGCCAATCCTTAAAACAGAAAAGCAGGACATCAACTCTAGATTGACAGAGTTGAAAAAGACATGGGAAGTGTCTGGATGCACAGTGATGTCCGATGGTTGGACAGATAGGAAAGGTAGGACCCTGCTAAATTTCTTGGTAAATTGTCCTAACGGTACTATGTTTATTAAATCAGTGGATGCATCAGCACACATAAAAGATGCAGCAATGATATGTGAGCTATTAGATGGCTTCATCTGGGAGATTGGCGTGCAGAAAGTGGTGCGAGTCATAACGATAATGCAGCTAATTACGTGGCTGCCGACAAGATGCTTATGGAGAGGCACTGCACATTGTTCCGGACTCCATGTGCAGCACATTGTATCGATTTGCTCCTAAGTGTGCTCAGTTAGTGAACCTATAGTAAAGGTTCTGAGATTCGTAGATGGGGAGAAGCGTGCAATCGCTTATGTGTATGAAGCCATGGATAGGGCCAAGGAGGCTATTCGTTCTTATTATGCAGACAAGGGTTCTGATGGGCATGATAAACATATGATGTTATGGGATGTGATTGATAATCGGTGGACAGGGATGCTTCATCGACCCATTCATGCAGCAGCACTCTTCCTCAACCCTGCATTTTCATACAAATGCGCCTTTGATTTTGATGGTGAGGTGATGGAAGGGCTCCATTCTTGCATTCAGAGGATAGTACCCGATCCTGAGCTTCGCAGAAAAATCAACTACGAGATACAGTTTTATCAGGATTGTGTTGGCCTATTTGGCTTTGATGATGCTATTAGGGAAAGGACCCTCTTCATGCCATGTAAGTGACAAGCCATCACTCATTAGAATTTTCAATTTAGGATTTACTTGTTTATAATTCTAGATTTTTTAAATTAAATTATGTAACTTGCATTTGAAAGTTTAATTGTTTTATGTTTTTGAATTTTTATTTCTTTATTTTTTTGTAGATATTTGATGGCAAACCTATGGTGCAATGGCACCAAATTTGCAAAAATTGGCCATAAGAATCATGAGTCAAACATGTAGTTCTTCAGGGTGTGAGTGCAATTGGAGTGTATTTGAGAAAATACACTCAAAAAAACGCAACAAGTATAACCTTGACCTTCATCCTTCAGTTGAGCAATTACATTTATTGTAATTTTAATTTATGACCCTCAAGTGTCAAGAGGGAAGGCTCATTAGTTTTTTTGACACTCTTACATGTTGGAGTTCGCACGTCTCAATGATTTAGTGTATGTACATTACAATATTCAACTTCGAGTGAAGCAAATACAAACACCAATGGATCCAGAGGCCATTTCCTTAGACAATATTGATGTGTTGTCTCAATGGAGGGTGGAGACTGAGCATCCCGTCTTGGAGGAGTCACCTGCATGGTTAGAGCCAGAGGAACCATTAGAACAGGGGCAGCAAGAGGAGGAGGAGGAGGAGGAGAAGGAGCAGCACTCGGAGCAAGAGGAGGAAGAGGAGGACGATGACGAGGAGGACACTGTGGGCGCATCAACGTCTGCACCATTTTCTATAGATATAGGAGAGCAGAGCTCCACACCCAGTAGTCAGTATTTGACATTAGGTGCAGGGTCAGGGCCTTCTACTGATAGAGGCAGGCCTGACAAACAGCCCCTCATGTTTTCCTGTAAAAGGGGGAGAGGGCACTAATTTCAGATAGATAGCTGTTATTTTTATTTGTTTTGCTACATATAACTCGTGATGATGAGATACTTTTATATGTGTGATGTTATTTTGTATTGGTTCTCCACATTTGAGTCCTTGATTGAACAATTATCATGGATCAACAGGATTTGGTATTGCTTTTGATGTATCATTTTTATTTTACATCCACTATGTTGTCGTTCCTAGAGACAGCCTAGAGTTGTGATAGACCAGTGCCTAGGACATCTTATATAGCAAGGAGCATAGGATATAACAGAAGGAGTTATCAAAAACAAGCTCTCATGCTATCTCTTGTAAAACAAGGAAAATTAATCTGAATGGGACCAAGACCTTCAGAAACTGACACAGAGACAGGGATATTGCAGAGGCAACATGCAAAACTCCAATATAAAAGCAACAGACAATTCAGAGACAGCTTACTGCAAAGCGGGCCGATTCAGAAATACTTCACAGAAATAAGTTATCAAAAGGTGTATGTAGTGAATGAAATGCAGAGAAAATATTAGTTAACATTGAGCTGATATCCAGATACACAATACCACCATGCATGAGCTTACCAATCTAAGAATCCATACATTACAGTAGCGTTTTAAAAACACCCTCCCAAAGAAACTAATATCGCAGAAACATGGTTTAGATGAATAGTGGAACAGAATATCATGCATGAGCCATATTTAAAGCGCTTGACTGATCCGAGCATGGGCATCAACTAGGATGAATCCATACCAAAAATCAGTGAGCCACTCGCATTCCAAAACATGATACAGGAAACATGGATGAAATGAAATGATATATTAAAATAACACATAAGAGAAAGTTACAGACTGTGAAATACCAAAGACCAGAATCCTCTTTAATAGATGGAACTCCTCCTCACTGAGACCCTATGGGCTCTGAGCCTTCCTATAAAAGTTCTACAAAATGTGTACAAAAAGCCTTTTACTGCATAATTTTCTGATAAAATCTGGAACCCTCAATAATCTGTTCTTCCGGGGTTTTATAGAGAAGGAGAAAACTTAATAAATGAAGTAGGTGATAAACATTTAATTGTATCATAAAAACAAAATGGAGGAGACGCGCACGCCCATACTGCTTGATGACTTTGTGGTTCTGTACGTTCTCAGTAGCCTGCTTTCTGAAATAAATGCACCGGGTGGAAGACTCTTTAGGAACACGGTATAGAGGTAAAACCATATGAACATTCTGTCCTTTCCTGAAAGAAAAATCCTGCTGAAATGAAACCTGGAGGATATTGTTTCCTGTGCATGGTACCCTCTGTCTTTTAACCTTGAATTAAGGCCTGAAACCTTCAATGCTGATCATTGAATTCCTTAATCATTCACTGATCTTTCTCTGCTACTCCATTAATATCTTCACCTGGGAAATCGGCGCCTTGAATGTCCCTACAGGATTTGACAGATTTTAACCCCGCTTCCTTAATGGAAGTCTTATCGATTTGGCTTCCAAGGACTTTCTTCATAAATTTTGCCTCTGCAAAATGGTGCTTTCTGTGATCTCTGCTTCTATAATGGAGGTTGTGAATCATGGCGGTTTCCATCACTAGACAACCCTGCAAAACGCGAAAACATGTTAAGAAATCCAAGCTATGAGTATGGAGGATGTGGCGGGGTTAATGAAAATGGTCGTGCAGACTGGCGGAATGGTGGAATAATGCAGGGTGGCGGTGAAAAACGCAGTGAAAACATTTTTAACGTAAAACATTACAATTCGATAAATGGATGCGATGTATAAACGGCGGAGGAGAAATATGACAAACACATGGAACAATGACGGGTGGACGTACGAAAGACTATGTGGAAAGGATGACGTGGTGATACGAGATCAATAACGGACATGTGATCAAAACTTGACCGTCCGATCTCAAGAGGAGATCGACGGTTGAAAGAGCGTCGGAGGCGATGGATAGCGGGCCAGGGATGTGATTTGCCTATGGTTAAACCTCATGCAGCTTCGGAGCGCAATGGCTGTTGGATGAAGACCCCCGGATCGGACGGCTGCCATGAATATCGCACCGTGACTTTGACCAAACAATAATGCGCGATGGAGAGCGGTTTTGGAGCCGTACGCAGGGACACGCGGCGAGCGACATATGGAATCGCTCCGATTTGAGAAATACCGCCTGCCTCCGAGGCGGTGCGATGAAAACCGGCGGGTTTTGAACAGTGTTCGGGCACGGGGACCACCAAGACATACAGGCTGCGGACCGTTGATTTCGCGGTCTGATCGGACGGTAGTCGGGCGGTCTACGGGTGCGATGGAGATGAACAAATGTCGTCCGATCTTGTACAGATCGACGGCTCAAAATGCACCCGATATTCATTGATAAGCGCTTATAGAGCTAGCACTCGGTTCTGGCTTTCGGTCACGTGGAGGAAAGGAGTAGAGGCTTGGCCGAAGGGGCTAGGCCTGATAGATTTTCGGGTTTACGATTTGTGGCCTTTTATAATGTAATTTGGGGGCGAGAAAGGCAATGATAGGCGTGAAAATGACTCCTTTAAGGCTGAAAGAGGGGATTTGAGAGGTTTAAGCCAGATTGCTTGTGAAAATTTTATAGATAGCTGATTATGATCAACACACTACATCATATATACCATTGTTTTCTTCATATTTATGTGCCAATGTGTTTATTTCATGTTGTTATTGCTTTATATGTTTCAAATTTTGAAAAAAAAATGAATATATTATGCATTTTTTATGCTTGTCGATATTTGCCGATATTTTCGCCGATAGTGCTGATAAGATATTTTTTGGACCCTCACCGATATGTTGCCGATACCGATATTATCAACACTAGTTTCAGCAAATTGAATTCTTTAAGAGGATGGTCCAAGATGGTTAAAATGAATGAGAGTATTTCTTGGAAAAAGGATGAAAAATATTTTAAAATGGTCCAAACCACTCTAGGATCAAATATTGCTCCACCAAGCCATTCCTTCAGTCAAAACGAATTGTCCTCCTCAAGATCTACATAGATGGCATCAAGGGCTACGAATATTTTGGCCTGGATCTAGTTGTTTCCCTCTTGGATCTAGTCGTTAGCACTTGGGATCAAGTCGTTCCACTTGAAGAGGGACCTCTCTCTCTCATTTTTCTATTTAAGAGACCTCTAGCTCCTTGTTGAATCAGGATTGTAACATCGAGCTATTAGATAGCGAAGCTCTGTTGAAGTTTGTACTCAAACATTTTTTTGGATCTAATAAAGAAGACTTTAGGGTTACATACTTTATGGTGTTATTTTTCTCTCCTTTATGGTAATATTTTTATGATTCATTGTGCTTAATATTCTACTTGTGCTAATTAAATTGTTATTTCCATTTGCCGTGATTTGGATCTATCGATTGCAACAACAAAACTGCAGGCTTGTTGACTTTACTTGTAAAATACACAAAAGGTATTTATAATAATAATTTATTAATATAAAAATGTATAAATGATGATTGAATGTTACAATGAGGCCCTGCTTATATACCTAGGCAGGTGGCCTTTCATGACTGGGCATGTCTTTTAGACATGCCCTTTCACTTAACTTAACGACTATTTAACATAATCAAAATTTGATTATTTATTGTTTACAATATTATATTCATTTTATTTGTTATGAATTATATTCATAACATTACCTTCTTCATCGAAAAGCTTTGTCCTCAAAGCTTATTTGCAAAAAAAATTCCTTCATCTTGTGCTTATCATGACATAAGTAACTTGACGTCTCATCTTAACCCCGAACATTTTTCTTCATTTTGCTCACGTCATTTTTTTTTAACTGTGACCGGTCACGGATACCTCAATTGTATAATCCGAGGGTGATATTTTTTTTTTTTTTTGAAATAACTCCATTTTTTTTTAATTTAATATATATAATTTTTTTTAATTATATAATTATAATTACAAACTATATACAGATATATAATTATAAATTATATATAATATGTAATTATAATTTATATATATAAATTTATATAACTTACAATTCACCGATACACAGTTTGAAAAACTGTTCACCATATTAATTAAATAGCACCCCTTATCGAATCACCTGACCATACGGCGATTCAGGGAGAGTAGCGTCGTTCACCGATTGACCACACATCCACCTGACCAAATGTCGTATTGAGTGGGAGCCACACCGTTTCCGGTTTCTTTTTGGTTGACCGCACAACCAAGCCTGCACCGCACGTCCAAACCTGCAGCTAAATACCTGACCGATTGTCAGGACTTAACGACACGATCCCTGGACTACACAGTGGCACTGTGGAAATCAGACGTTGGTAGAGGGAAGAAGCCTACAGCGGAAGGAATTCCTATTACGACAGCGTGAAGTTGCTGAGGTGGTGTCGACCTATATTTACACAGATGGAGTGCAGCGGATGGTGCGGGAGGCCGACAGGGTCTGACGTCCAGCAGGTTGGTGTGGGGATGTTGCCAGGCCAAAAGAACCTGCTCTAATAATGAGGTGAAGATTTCTGAAGGGATAACTTCAAGTCCTTTCCATCGTATCAACCTTGTTTTCTGCTCATGAATGTAGCCTGAGGAAACAGGATCCTCCGTTCCCAACTCTACACAAGGTTTCTTCTTCCCACATCCATTGTTGATGCCCAAGAATGTTGGTTCTTCTTTTTCCAACATAATAGATGTTTTCAGCTCACCGGGACTATTTTCATTCCCACTTCTCTTGAAACCATTTACACCTAAAACTGAAGCAAAATTTAAACATTTTATGTTCTTCTTAGAAATTGCCACTAAACCCTCAAATGGATTTCTTTCATACTCTACATCTACTAAAGATCCCTTAAAATCGGGGAACTGTGGTTGCAAATCATTTAGTGTAGTTGAACCATTTGTTATATTTTCTGTGAAGGTGTAACCCTCTTTGTGCTTGTGATCATCTAGGTCTTGAGGTACTAAAAATTCGGAATTACTAATCTTTGTCCAATTTAATGGTTGACATGAACTCCTTGGAGGGAGAACTTTTTAATTGCACTTTTAAAAGTCTTGGCTTGCAAAGGTCTTTTTTGTGAAATTGAAAACCTTGACCTTCTTACTAAAGGCGGTTTTGTTGGTTGTTGTTGAGAAGCATCATTACAGATATATTTACCATTATCATAATCCATACCATCTCCATTTTTAAGATCATCTTCATCTTTATGTGGATCTTCTTCATTATGATCACGTTTATCTCCTCCATTATTAAATGTAATGTTTTGTGCATTACTCTCATCATTTTGATTTTGGTTTCCTTCCTTCTCTTTCCCATAATCCACTTTTTCTTTTTCAAATGTCATTTTCATATTTATTTTCAAAAATATATTCTTTTTCTTCTTCCACATTTTCCTCTTCATCATCATCAATGTCTTCTTCAGCATCTCCCTCATTGTTATGATATTGTTCATCTTCTTGTTTCTTAAGATAGTCCTTATCCCCATCATCTTCATCTGAATCATCTTGATCTATATCAGCTTCATCTAGTTTTGTTTCTTTATTGTGGCTATCATCTTCTTTATTATTGATTTCCACATAACTTTTCTTAAAACATGTTGTAACTTTGGCACATTAATTTTCTAATTGTTGAAACTTTTCTTGAATTTTTCTAATCTGCTCAATTCCTTCAGGATGTTCATGTAATGGCATATTGTGCGGTAAACAACGTTCAAAGGCTCGCAAGATTATATTGTGCGACATGGCTCTGATACCACTACAACAACAAAACTGTAGGCTTGTTGACTTTAATTGTAAAATATACAAAAGGTATTTATAATAATAAATACCTAGGCAGGCCCTGCTTATATACCTAGGCAAGTGGCCTTTCATGACTGGGCATGTCTTTTAGACATGCCCTTTCACTTAACTTAACGACTATTTAACATAATCGATATTTGATTATTTATTGTTTACATTATTATATTCATTTTATTTGTTATGAATTATATTCATAACATTGATGTATAGTTATCTTGCATTGATATTTGGATTAGAAAAGCACTCTAGATCAAGAAGCACTAGTGGGTTTTCGGTTGAACACCTAGTGTTCTTTTTCATTGTTCTATCTAATCCCTTTTGGATCTAACAATATCTTTCAAAGTGTGTAGAGATCTTTTATTTTCAGAATCAAATCTTGAGCGTTTGGGGAAGTTTTTGGTTGAACCAACCAACTCTCAAGGATAAAGATTGAAGAACCCATATTGAGTCTCCTCAAAGGCTTATCACACTATTTCATTGAAAAGGGAGTTTCCTTACCATAGCTTGGGAATAGCTTCAAAATTCTTCAAATCTATTTAATTCATGAGCTTTATTTTTCAGAACTAGCTAATTTAGAGCTATATGTTTCTTTCCCAAAAGCGGAGGTGTCCTCATACTCTTTGGGCTAGAAATTTGCAGTTTTATTTGTATATATTTTCTAACCCATTTGTATATAAATCAATTTCCCTTGTATATATTTGGATTTCTCTCTTCAATACCTGGATAGATCAAAAAAGAGGAGGGTTTCACTTGAAGATTTGTCTAGAGAATTTTTTAAAGGCTTGCGTAGATCCTAGACGGCTAGGGGCTTTGGAAAAATCATTTGAAGGGATCACACTTTTGAGGCTTGGAAAATCAAGATTGATTTGTTTGGGAAGTCGTCCTATTTTTTTGAAACCTCTCTCTCTTGGCCACAATCATAGGAGAGCATACTCTTTCCTTTTGTGTGAGACTTCTCTTGGACGTCAAAGCCTAAGAGAAAATCTTTTGAAGAGAAAGCAAAATTTTCTTGAAAGGATTTTCTTTGTAAAATTTTAACTATAAAATTTGCAAATAATTTTTTTTTTCATAATTTCTTAGCTCTTTGAGGAAGGGTATTTGCTCTTGAAGCCATATTTCTTTGTAAACCCTCCTCTAAATCTAAATCCTCACTCTTGTATACGAGGGTTTCTATTGCAATAATAATAAAAGAAGGATTTTCTTGGAGGGAGCTTGGGGTTTTTCCCCTAGGTATCCATGTCTCCTAATTTGGTAGGAGGATCTCTTGGATAGCTAGTCACTAGTTTGTTTCATTTCTTTTGCTAGCTTAGTCATTAGATATAATCACTAACTTGTTCATTTTGCATTGCTAGTTTAGTTCATTGCATTATCTAGTTTCTAATCTTCATTTGGAAGTAATTCTAAATAACTCATCATTCACTTGATCTAATTGAAATAGTTTTTAGCTTCTTGATCTAATTGTCATTTCCTTCATTTTGTAAATCGAATTTTCTTCATTGGTCATTTAACACTCTAACAGCACTCTTTACTAATCAATTAATTTGATCATATAAGTGGAATGTTATTTGCTATTGATAAAGCTTAAGATATTTCACATTCGAAGCAATTTGTGTTTACATCTCATTGAAGCACTTATTATAATCTTGGATCTCATTCCTAAATTGCACCTTAGATCTCTCTAAAATTAACCTCCATGCATAAGCTTGGTTGATAGACATCTAGGAAAACCTTCCCTAACTGTCATTCAATCTCCATAAATTTGAGTTTGGAACAAAGGTTAAAATGTGTGACCTCGCAGTTCTCTTATGGCCAAGTCCCTTGTAGGAATGAAGGCACGCAAGTTGTATTGAAGTCATAAGTGGGTATCGTTAATGAGACCTTAGCCTTCTTGCAACCACCTCACTCCTTACCAAGTTGAAGGGATTGAGGGGAAGCCAAACCTTAGATTAGGCAATAATAAAAGTTACCAAGACCACTTTGCCTCACACACTTCACATACACTTGTTTGCATCTTTCACACAATTGGTTATTGTATAAGTTAGGTTGTGAGCATTTCATCAAATTTGCAAGTATTCCATTTATGTTCTTGTACTTGTTCATTTACATGCTCTTGTCAATTGTCCTTTAATGTTATTTCATCATAATTGAGCATATATCTTTAAAAAGTACAAGCTCTATTTCCTTGCAAGTTCTAAATTCATTTATTGCTCATATCTCCAAGTTATATATAACCTCTCGTGTGATTCACTAACCTCTTGCCGTGCAGCTTCTCTAATTGTGCAACTTGTTAATCTCCTTGATATATCATATTTGCAAGTATTGTGAATTTATTTGTGAGCATATATTTCTTGCAGGTAGATTTGGCACTGGTCTAATTATATTTGTCTTGCAGGATATCTTGTTGAATATAATTGATTTATCTCCATTATTGATTGTTATATGCTCTTAATTATTCATACTTGCTAATCAATCTCATTTCAAGATATAATTCAAGTTGTTAAATTGGTGAATCCTTAACTAATCTAATTAACATCATAATCTCCTAGAGCTTTTTATCCTTAGCAAATTTTCTTCCTAGAATCATCTTTAGGGACCACCCCCCTTGGTTTAGCTAGGAGATAATCTAAATGGAGGAGAGTTGGAAATAAGTGACAACCCTTCTCTAAGTGTTTCACCTTAAGGCCACACCTAGTGGAATTAGGGATTTCTCCCACATTAATCTAGGTGTGCATCTTAGGAGACAATAATACATATTCAAGATAAAACACAAGAATATATAACCGTGAGAAAGATATGATGATACAAAAAAAAAACACTAAGTGAGTATGTCCAAGGCTAGAAAAGTGGACAGTTCAAGAACCTGTCGAGAGAGAGAGAGAGAGAGATCAGACAATGAAGGTAATGATATTAGGGACGTCTGGTTTAATGGACAAAGGTGAGGGAGGAAAATTAAATATTGGCATGTTGTCAAAGGCTCTGGAACCATCAAGGGCTCTTCGTGTATGATCCTAGGGGGGATGTAGGAGCGGGGATACTCCTAGCATCTGACATCGAAAGAAAGAAAATATGGATAGATCTCTCACTACTCCTCTAGATCTAAGAGGTACACTACTGGGTGGACGGTGCCAGGGTTCGTTTGGAGTTGATCCCTTTACCACCTCGATGACGTATGGACTAATATATGGTTTGGAACCTCTAAACTAATCTCAATGATATCGAATGATCTCCCATGTGGGAAGGTTGTGGAAGACATAATGTCTCCCTCATCTATTGTCTGATGCACTATGGGACTCTGTCCACCACTTGTTGCTCGGATCTTATGGATCAACCTAAAAGTAGGAAGTGATCATCCTAGTCATCCAAAGATGGGGCCCAACATGCAAAAAATGAGCTATGTGATGGAAGATCTTCCTGATGAAGATAGTTAGGAATCTCTAGTCCTAGTATCCGAAAAAGGAAGAGAGGGATCCTCCCAAGTCCCTATAGAGGTAGTGATAGCATCTGTTGATTTCATAGTATAGAGGGCACAAAAAAGGAGGTGCATTTCTCTATCTAACTCCTCTAGGTGGCACATCTAGCAAATCCTACTAGACTGTAGTATATGGTGATTGGACTCTATTTAGAGACGATGAGAACCGACCCACAGTTGGCCTAAAAGAATCCTAAACAAGTGCATCCAACGCCTTCACGTACAAGCGAGGTGGATAATAATGCCATCTCATAGCTCCAAAAAGTGCTCAAGGTACAAAAACATCTTCGAGCCTAGGCACGTAGGAGGTGAGGTCCAAGTGACCTTAATGTACAATCTGTAAATGTCCTCTCTGATCACCTGATTCAATATCTAGTAATTTGGCAACAAATAGCATGATGCATCAAGGGAGAATCTAAATAGGTCAAGGCACTCTAGGGAGACAGTGATCAATTAAAGAAGCCAAGACACTTCTGAAAGGAATTCATTTGTATCACATGGTTGGAACATAAGGAATTCCCCTCCAACCACTTAGTTGAATACCTTGGAAGAAGGACGAGTTCAAGTTGAGGCTTTCACTTTTTTCAACTTTTCATGGGTTGATTTGATGGTCGGAAATTACTCCTACAAACTGTTGGTGTAATCTTCTAAAAAGTGCAATTTTACTCCAATAAGAAAATGTTAGGGTTAAGGTTTCATCCTCCAACTCTCTTGTTCCGATCATTGTTCACTTAATGGATACTACTATTGTCATTTTTGCATAATGATAGGTTGTTGTTGTCCCCTCTATTGTTCATGGTTGCAAGTTATACTTGCTAGTTTTGTAAATGTTGTGAGGTGCACTTTTGGAAGGAAATTTCTTTAATTTCTGCATATTAAAGAATATCCATGTGGTTAGAGAATGTCATTAATAACCTAAATATGCATCTCTATATCCAAACCAATGTTGCGGTGAAACGCCCCCCGGTTCCAACCCTCGAAACGCGGTTCGTACGGAACCGTACGGGATCCGCCCCCCGAAACGCATTTCGGAAAAAAAATTACGCTTCCTGGTCTTTTGGAACCGTACGGTCGGATCAGCGTTTCCGTACGGCGGATCCGCGTTTCGTATGACGGATTGTTGTACAGAAGCGTCGTGCTTCCTGTACGAATTCGTACAGATCGCGCGCGATTCTGTACAGCGCCGTACGAATCCGACTAGCACAGCAAAAAAAACGACTTTTTTTATTTTATTTTTTAATTTTTACTTTAGTTGGGTTAGAGGGTGGGTTAGTGTTGAGTTAGGGATAGGATGAAAAAGATATAAGCTCTCTTTCACCTCCTTAGATGTTTCTTAGATGCTCCCTCATTGTAATGTTAAATTCTTAAAGTAAAAGGACTTTTACTTAAATTTTTAACATTACCATGAAATGACTCAGGATGTTTGAGAGTGGTTGCAGCCTGATCAGACTTCATATGTAGAAAGTAGAATTTCATATCCTATTCAAAATTCAGCAGACTTAACAGTTTTCAGGAATTTAGGATCAATGGTATGGTGGCATTTCATTAGATTATATCATGTATGAGGGTATGTGATTAGCATTTAATCAAGAGCACCAAGCCCTATATGTACCCGAGTGTTGGTGGTGTTAATTGTTGAACTCCTTTGTCATGTCGTTAGCAAAAAATTACATTTCAATCAACTCAAAATCATTGATCAAGCATGTTAAGTTCTTTCTACCATATTTTAAGGCTTGCATTAGGTAGTTTGATCAAAATTGGGCAATTTTGACTAATGTCCCTAGATAATCGAGGTAGAGGCAAAGGCTAGACAAGAGGACAAGAATCTAGATTATAGATGGTTGATGCATCTAAATGGTTGATGCTCAAATAATTAATCATTAATGTACAATGGATGTCATATCTATCTTGATTTATGTACAAATATGCATGCTTCCATATCTTCTACAATTAATTTGGTATTTAGGATGTTTTTTTAATATAAATGCAAAAAAATAAAAATAAAAATAAATATATATATATAGTAGACGCTTCTGAGATGCTTCGCTTCCCAGATTTTTTGGAAATGACACTTCCGCGTCCCCGCTTCGTGCAACGTTGATCCAAACCATATGGTTAATTGCTCTCGACTCTATAAATGAATTGGATAGGTACTAGTCTTAATTAAAGTCAACAATACTTTCTAAGGTTTCTCTCTTGTGTGTCAAAAGAAAATTGAGCAAAAGCAAGACGAAACATTGTTGCAGTGACATAGGGAAATCTTCCTAAATGCCCCTAGGATCACACTTTTGTTAAAGGACTTCGCAACATTTGAAGTGCGAGTTTGGTAGGTAACATATGGCAAAGTAAAATGATAACAAACCAATGCAAAGAAAATAGATCACCAAGGCCTATTCAACACCCTATTCAAGAAGGGCACTCCCCATAATACAACATATTACAAATACTTATCACTGATTTTGGAGAGATTGCCCATTCTTATTTATAGTAAGAATGTTGATATTCATAAGGGTCAAGAGAAGAACTGATTGAACCAAATCTCATCTAAATACTAAAATAGCCTTCTCACAAGTGCATTAAAGAGAGACAAATCTAGTGTGTTGGAGAAAGATTGCAAAAATTGTTAGAAAATGTAACTAGGTTTGGTCTTAAAATGGTCTTTGTACCAAATTCCAATATCATTGTATATTTTATGTAAAAGAAAAAGAAGAAAAAAATTTATTATTATTATTATTTTGTTATATAAACATGCTATTCATGCTTCATGGTTTTCTTGAGACCTATTGTAAAAAAAAGGAAAATGAATTTTTAAATATGTAATTTGGGTCAAAATCCACTCTAGATGCCAAATCGGCCCAGCCCCAAAGGGCATGTTTATTCGCACCCCTCTGGACAGTATAAATAAAGGATGATTTAAGCTCATTTGGACACATACAATTCACTTGATTGGTTCTGAAACCTCTCCAAAGGAGGGTCGATGTCTGAAATGGAAGAATGTAATATCATCAAAGGTAAATTACAGTAATAACAGGCATACAAGACATTAAAAAAACAGCAACAAATACATGCAATTAAAACACCATTGAGTCACAAAAACTGCGTTGAGCCATTTTATTAAATTGAGGAAATGTGTACAAGATGAGATGTTGGAATGAAGGCACCTGGGCTTGCTCAAGGCAAGCTAGTGAAGCCCTCTGAAATAGTGTTGGAATCCCTCACTGATTGTACACTACGTGGTTGAAGCTTTGCACTGCTACCTGCCTAGAAATATTGTTGCTGCTCCAAATGACCTGCTACACTGCTCAGAAAATTCCGGGAATTTAACCCCAGTCTCTACTCAAGAAACCGACAACAACCCGCGAAGGGTTTGCCAAATGCTTGACCCCAGAAATTGGCCCTCTTGGCCTTGGCTCTTTGCACTGCTGGGCAATTCGGTCCTCGTGGAAATTTTGCTACTAGATGCCACCAAACTGTTTGGAAAATCCTTGTTAGCAAGCTCTAAGCCTCCCCACCAAATCTCCTGCAAAAACTCCTCTCACTCCCCAACTCCCGGAGTGTCCTCAAGACACCGCGCAGCCTCTGTGCTACTGAAGGTGCCACTGCGCTGCTACTGGACTCACTGTTCTCTGGATGAAGCTCTCTACTGCTGGGTTGATCGGACTATGGTAGTACAGCTCCCTTGGGCTGGAACTTGAAGTCCATTGAAGCAGAGGCTGGGATCTCCACTCGAAGACACCTGTGTGTTGAACATCACATGCAGACTTGGCTCACTGCTCAAGCATGCTCTGTTAATAGACAATTTCGAAATAGATGAGTGAATTACCAAAATGAGCATCTTGCTTCCTTTTGTCTAAGTCTACCCAACGTTCCCTTGGGCCCCGCCACAAGACTGCGTTACCTTTAGCTCGTACCAATGACTACACTACCAAACGTGGGCCGCAGTCTCTCCTCAATTGGGGCCCCATCCTCCACTACAGCTGCAATATTTACCTTGGTCTAATGTTTTGATGCCTATAGTTTCCTAAGTCTAACTGTGGGCCCCCAAACCCACATCCTCTTAGTCATAAATGTAATAGTTAACAAAATGGGAAAAATTAATATTCCAATTAGCAAAATTGCTAACTAGGAATATTACAAAGAAGGTTTTGTGGAAGTTTTGTCTCATCATATCTCTTGTTGTAGATTAGTTGTTGGTCGCTTGCTGATGGATTTCTTGTGAAAGAGGAGGGTTTGAATTGGCATTTAGAGGGTTGAAATTTTTTGTGGTCATGGGTCTTGTATATCTCACTTTGATCTGATTGTATAAGAAGAAATTTTTGTTGGGTTTTCTCCTTGGAGGGGTTTTGCCCTGGCTTGGAGCCTATATCTTGTGTTCTTTTGTCTTTTGTGATCTTAGTGCTTTATATTATGGTAATCGCTTGATGAAAGAAGGAAAACGTAAAAATAAAAATGCCAACTAACTCAAGTAATTATCATGTAAAGAGAAATCGAATTTAACTGGTAAGACTCCTAATTTTTCAACATGGTATCAAAGTGAGGTTTGAAACTGAGGCCTAAAGATCATAATTTGTTGGCATTTGGTTTGAAGTCTGATGCATCTTTGAAGAATCTCGGATTTCTGAAGAAGTTCATATACTCCCTATGACATGGTTCGTATGTTCCTGGGCTTGCATCACTGTGATAGGCTCAATTCATAAACACTGAGGCTTGATTCCTGAAATCTGCATGTATATATATTTTTGTGAATTGTCTCACATGACTTTACACTTTCGTAACATTACATTGGATCAGTGAAATTATTGATGGATTTCCCTTATAATGGCTTGTTATTTCCAGAGAGAGTCACATTTAAGATTCGAATTTATCAACAGTGACTTATATACATTGTATGACTCGTCAATATGGCACCGCACTGTGGCATTTGATGCTCGCAATAATGACTCGATAATATACTTTATGGCTCTAATGCTCAAACAAGTCACTCGCATCTAAATCTGAGATGGTTCAATTGTGAGGTTCGCTCTAAACACAAGTTCACATCATTCGCATTATTCTGAGAATTGTATGTGATCACTCTATGAAAAAAAATATGTGAAGATCTATCGACAAAGTTTTATAATACTTTGTGGCAACCCTAGACTATGATCCAAAGAGATTCGCTAAAAATTATGATGCGAAAGATCTGCAGTAACAAAGTATCAAATAGGTCACATTTCTTTGAAACTTTGTGACTCACATTTCGATAGAATGACCCATATTGTGGCTCGATCTTGTATTTGTAGTTCTCATTCTCTGTGAATGCTCATGTCTATGGCGTCGCATTAGTATTTGAGTGACTCGCATTGCTCTATCCATGGTTCACTTTTGTTGTAGCACGCTTCAGATTACAAGACATGTATTTCAATTGAATGGGAGTCTATTCAGAGTCGATTCGGCCGATTTTTAAAACACTGGCCTGAACAATCTTTACACCAGTCACTCAGATGTCATTCTTTTAACCTTGTTCAACCTTTTGGATGCCCTTCATGAGGCCTGCTGCTAGATTCCTTTTACCTGCCCCCTAGAGACACATAGTCCATCCCTCTCTAAAGTTCGGACCTCTTTATCAACTCCTTTTAATCACAAAAACTTGGCCTCCTTTAGGGCTATCTTATTCTTGTTGGACATTGGATGAACCAATACTCCCTGTGTGTTTCGCGACATGGACTAACTGCCTCTTGTGGATCCTTATATTTAGCAATGCGATCGTTGACTAACTCCTGCGGGTTTTGGTCTAACAGTAATGGTGATTCCCAACATGTGGTATCAGAGCCTAGGTCACAAGTTATATACACACCCGGCTCGCGTTGGTGGGGGAGATTGTTGGACATTGGATAAACCAACGCTCCCGGTGTCTTTCGCGACATGGACTAACTGCCTCTGGTGGATCCTTATCTCTGGCGATGCGATCGTTCACTAACACTTGTGGGTTTTGGTCTAACGACAATCATGATTCCCAACAATTCCACACATGTAGTCCTTCATCCCCTCCCAATCCGGCAATATTTCTCTACCCAAGATACTCTGGATGAAGACTTGCCATTCTTCTAAGACGGAATTGAATTTCAATCTCACCATCTTTGTAGCCTGTGGCGCTGACCCTACAGCGGCCTTCATATTGTGTCTAATGTTGACTTCAAATGGTCGCTCTTTCACCAAGCTTGAATACCATGTTGATTATTCATATAATAGAAACTGATCATCCAATCTGCTAATTACTTTCCAGCGATTTCCAATTGAGTTATGTCACATATATCATTAAGCAATTATACATAGAAAATCTCAACAGTAATGCAATGATAACAGTAGGATCATAAAGAGACAACCAAGCACAAGAGAGACAAATTTACAGCGGGAGAACCCAACCTTGGGAAAAAGCTAGCAAACTTTCCATCTTAGGAGAAATTTTTCCTTAGAAATTGATCCAGGATCTTTCCTTGGTGATGTTAAATAGAATTGCTTAAAGAGCATGAAAATACCAAAAATGCAACCTACATGACGAAGCAACAAAAAATGAAGACAATATAGATAATGCACCAAGATTTGTTAACGGATTTCACTCACAATGTGTGAGCTATGTCTTTGGGCCCATCTTCATACTGGAGAGGCCTCTATATTATCTCAGCAAAATAATGGCAAGTAAATGGCAAAATACATGGCAATACCTCACAGTTGGAGATGATCCAAAAATCCATTGTCCAGATCCTAATTCTAACTGCATCAGTGGATTCATCTCGAAATTTTGTGAAAAATGACTATAAACTTCATATGGTTTTGTCACTTTCACTTTTGGAACCCTGAAGTAATCTTCAAGATGCCACCATAGTTCAAAATATTCTAGGAATATTCTCCTAGAATATTCCCTGAAAATGCTCTAGGAATATTTTGGAATATGCCTCGAGATTCATGCCTGCGCAAGACCCCTTCTCGACCTGCCACTCGTCGTTCCTTTTGTGCTCCCATATGTGGGTCTTCCTCCCCAGTTGGGGTTGAATGATGGATTTAAAATTTAAATACATAGGGGGTGACAGGAATTACAAAGCTCGTTGGTAAGCGATCCTAGTTGGCACGATATAACAATAAGCAGTGTGAAAATTCCACGATTGGAATCCTTCTACAGCAACTAGTTAAGTTGCTTCTATTTTGTTATATAACCGAACAAGATTATTTATTGTTTTCTACGATAAATAACAAAACTAACACACTGCAGTATTCACAAATATAAAAATGTTGTGGAAACAAAATACAGCACAGGAAAGAAATAACACACACGACACTGCTATTTTTGGACAATCTCCCCGGAAAAAGCTAAGTCGGAAAACCGGTGCAGCAGCTGAGGTTTTGTATTATTATGCAGTAGTTTCTGAATACAAAC
Source organism: Pinus albicaulis (assembly GCA_034641835.2). NCBI lineage: Eukaryota > Viridiplantae > Streptophyta > Pinopsida > Pinales > Pinaceae > Pinus > Pinus albicaulis. The sequence continues at coordinate 1,477,378,647 of CM076581.1, forward strand.
TTGGATGCCTTATTGGCTATCTGAATCAGAGAATAGACTAGCAAGAAAGTTAGTGAGATAACCTCACACTAGTACAAGAAGATCCAGTACTGATCTGACTAAAGATGAGACCTCTGCACTGCCTCTATGCGACTCCGCGTCACACTTACGTAGTTACCGCGTCACTGCTACAAGGAACGAATCACACCTCCCGGCAGATCTTCTGTTGGCTGGAAAATTGATCCTCTGACCTTCCAGTCTCACACCTCGACTTTCGGTACTGGATCAATTTCTCCTCGGAAAAACTTCTAACTCCCTTTGCAGCTCTGCGTTGCCTTCGTGTGGCTCTACGTTGCCCCAGCGTAGCTCTACGCTACACCTCTTTTTTACTCTTCTGCAATGTATTTGCCGGATTAGAAATACTTCCACCGGCAAACTATCGTTGCCCCTCACTACAAGAAATCTCCTCGGTCTTCCTCCGGCAACTGTTGCGCTGCTCTCTTGAGAAATCGATCTCTTGATCTCCAATTCGATGTATCTTCCAAGTGCCCATCGAGCCTCTTCTTATAATCTTCTCGTTGAACATTCAACAGCCCAGATTAATTCCTAATCAATGGCTTAGATCATCTTGACTCGGTCTCCATCTTTTTCTAGAAGATTCACACCCAGTTAAATTAATACCCTTTAATTATTTTAATTTCCTAAGTTTAGACTTAGGCATCCATTAAAAATAATTAATTATTTTTATAAAACTGTCTCTGGGTGGAATTTCCCAAAACGATTTATGGGTCTTGGAGGATGTATGTGTCCTAGCCTCCCTGCAAATTTCAAGGCTTAAAGCACATCCGATGTTACTAGAAACCAACACTCCCTCTTAGCGAGGAATGTGCTCTAGTAATACAACCTGCTAAAGCATCACCCTAACTCTGTATCATATCCCTCTACGCTGTTGATGTCTGGCATCATTGCCCACCAACTACTGCCCAAATGATGCATCTATGCTACTAGTGACTCTGCATGTTGTTGCCAACTACAACTCTGTTGCTGTTGCAATAGAAAAACAACCAAAATATTGAACCAAATGTTTTCGACATGATGCATCTGTCACTGGAGTTATGACTGTTGCTAGTCTTTGCGCTGACCCTCTGAAGCCTCTGCGTTGGTGTTGACTCTGCACTGCTGCCAACTCTGCTCTGCGCTGCTCAGACTCTGGCGCTCCTAGCCACTACAACTGTCACTCTAGCACTACTCAGCACCAACTAGCATTGGTCCATCCTGCTACTTCTGATATGGGCTCCAGTAGCAAAGTTTTGATCTGAGAGGTGGACTCCTCAAGGATCCTGCCCATCTGCAGCTCTCTCGAACTCATAGTATTAAAAACTGGCCGGTTTGAACTGGTAACCGGTCAAACCGGCCGGTCAGCATGCCCACCGGTTCAAACCGCCCATGCAACCCGGTTTAACCCTGCCTTTGACCAAGATTTTCCGGTTAACCGGTGCTAATCGGCCGGTTTATCCATAAACCGGCTGATTCCGTCCTTAACCGGCCAGTTAGCACCTAGGTTGCTGTAGGATTGTTTAACACAGAAAATAATGAAGATTACAAGGCTTTATTTCATCCAAGCCATGAATCCAAGAATACAATCCTTAAATCTGAGAATAAGCCATGAATCCAAGAATACAAACCTTAAATCTGAGAAATTACAAACTTAGTAGTAGCTCATCCGGCTTACAAAAAGAACACAACCTTTTAGTTGCCAAAATCTGAATCTCTCTCCCACCATTAAAATGTCTTTAGTTGTCTTTCATGTCTTTTGGTAGATGAAATTTTGTCTTCATTTTGGAAACAATTTCTTAAAATAGAATATAAATCCCATACTTAAGGATTGCCAAACACTTGGATAGTTTGCCGTCACACTTCCTGCAAATGAGGAATTTGTTTGATAGTCATTAATAATAATAGCCTTCTTTGCTATCTCATCTGCAAGGTGTATTTTCATGTTTCTTAACCTTAGCTGTATTGAAATCACGTATAGCTGACTCATCATTCCTTGCAAGTTGCAACATATCTTGTCAGGTCAAAGTCATGAAAATGAAAATTCGCAAACATTTCCAGCTTATGATTCATAGACCAGATATATAAAAAGCTCTTCAGATGAACTACTATAACTTTAGGAAGCCTACACAAATCCAAACTTTTTGCTAGCTTGGCAGCACTCATTACAGCAGGGGCAATACTACATCTCTCTAGTCACTAATGACTTTTCCCGTAAAAGAAAGCCTCTAAACATATATATAATGAAAAAGAATCATATCTTGCTTTTTCGACGGAAACCCAGATTTGAAGACTTCAAGTAGAATTTCAAGATAATGTGTATCATACTTTTCTAATTCCTTTTCTAATTCCTTCTCTGACCAGTCTATAAAGACTTGAACCATTGTACATGTATTTGATATCAAAATTGATTTATCTTCTGTGATAGAAACCTCTTTACTCACACTCTTTTCATCTACTAATCATAGGTGAAAAGCCAAATTGATATATTCACCTTTACATGGTCTATAAATGAGCAAACTTTTAATATTTTGTCTCTATTGGCTTGGAATCATGGTTGTAAATCTTAAAAATATTTTTTTTTATTAAAAAATAATTATTTAATTTATTTTTTTAAAAACCGGTTCGTTTAGACCGACTCGCACGGCTAGGGACCTGCTCCTGGCCCGCCATTTCGCTCATTAGGTTCTGGCCTCAAGTTATCGACTATTAGGTCCACCGGTCCGGTCACCGGTTCCGGTTTTTAATACTATGCTCGAACTACATTAATAGATCATCCCACCTCTCCCCTGGAGGTATGTGGGCAATCATAGAAAACTCCTCCTCGATCCCAGAGGTTGCAACCTGCTGATCATGTTTCTCCTCATTGTCCTTCTTTCTGAGAGGACACTACGTAGCATAGTGACCAAGCTCACCACACCTGAAACATTTGATCTTCAAGACGTCCTTCCGCCTTTGTTGCTCCTGCTGCCCCTTTGATGCAAGGGTTGCATTCTCCTCCTCCTTGGCCTTTGCCCCACTGCTGCTGTCATCAAGTTTGCACTTTACTAAGTCTCGCCTCATCTCTTCTTATTGAAGAGCACCCCACATCCCTTCCTCGTTGAGATTTTGTGTATTTGGGGTAGCATCAGTTGTGCTTTAGCTCCAAAATTTTGAGGAGGGACTAGAGTACACTTGATCTACAAGACCCAGAAATTGATTTGGGAAATTTCATCTGGTTTAGGAGATATTAAATTAATTAATTATTTTAATGTATTTCCTAACTTAAAACTTAGGGAACTTAAATAATTAAAGTGAATTTAATTAAACATGTGATGAAATTGTCTTAAGTCACACGGATCAAGCTTTCTTTTAATCTTAGCCATTGATTCAAGATCTGATCATGGCCGTTGATTTGTCAATGAGAAAAGTATAAAGGAAAGGCTTGGGGTCATTTGTAAAGACACACAGAGGCAAAGCATTGAAGCTAAGCTAAGATTCTAGGACAGGGTTTGCTAAGAATACTCAGAAGTGTTTCAGCTGCAGAGAGGGGAATTTAGGCCAAGGGGATGATCTTATCCCGAGGTCTAGAATACACAAGAGGTAGACCGTCAAAGACAAGGCAGAGGAAGGCAAAGCAAAGAAGGATAGTGTGATTTTCAACAGAACCCCCAGCCGTTATGCAGACCCTTCAGTGGGCACTTTAGTGACTATGTCACCCTATCCGGGGTGTTCAGCCCTTTCCGGAGCAAAGGCAAAGGGTTTAGAGGACTTCCTAGGCTAACGCAGGCTTCGTGGGCTTCGCAGGCCGACGCAGCCTTCGTGTCGCGCGTTGGGGTTTCTAGGCCCTAATTTTAGCTGAGTTCTATAAATCCCATTTGAGGGTGTGGATCAATCATTATTTTGGCCCTAGATCAGCCAGTGAGCTATAGATCTAGCATTATCTCTGTAAGGTTGTCTAGATTTGGAACCCAGATTTGTGTATTGCGAAATATTCTTAATAATAGAACCCTCCAACAGCCAGAGACCGGTTTTCCCACATTGGGTTTTTCCGGTGACTATTTGTCCAGAAATAACTGTGTCACTTTGTCAATGTGTGCATGTGTTTATTCTAGATTTGGATTGATAGAGATCTGTTATGTGTTTTGCTTCGATGTTAACTTGAATTTATTCAGTTAATAACTTATCTAAGTAGGAGGAGCTTAACCGGATTAACAGTAATAATTTATGCATAAAATATCGCATTTAGAAATTTTTACATGGTATCGTAGCACCGGCAGATCTAGGAGGGACATCAACAAGAGGATCGAAGGTTCTTGATACGGAAAGTACTGAAAAGCAGCATAAATGCAAATCAAGGACAAGCAGCTTTTCAGGAGCAGATTCACGCAAAGGGAAGGGCGAGGAGATAGATCCCTTCCTCTTCAGACTTTAGAGTCTCAGACTATCCGAGATCAACTGAGTGCCATGGGTACAAATCCGGATGAGGGGCTCTTGGTGAGGACTACCTTGAATGTAGTCACCGAGGAATGGGAAACATTTGTCCAAAGTATCTGGGCAAATGGCAAATATACCATCCGGGCGGATATGTGGGCAATCCTTCGAATGTATGGAAACTAAGGATGACCAAGAGGCAAAGCAAGAGGCCGAGAGCGCTCAAAGTAAAGAAGGAAGAGGAGGAGGATGCAACCCTTGCTTCAAAGGAAAGGAGGCAGCAAGGGAAGAAAAAGAGGGACCTATCCAAGTTCTGGTTCTTTAATTGTGGCGAACTTGGACACTTCACCAGCCATTGTCTTAAGAAGAAGGACAAGGGATCTACTGAATACAAGGCAGCAACAACGAAGGGAGACAATGGGAGTGATGATGATGTAGCCATGAGTGCTCATGAGCCACGGAAGTGGGGTGACATTGATCTGTAGAGCAGGTACACATGGAGTCGGCGGTATCCTTGAGGTGCCCAACTCTTGGATCACATATGAGCTACGGGAGCCTTAAGATGGTAGTGGGACAAGCGGAGCAGTGGGTGCAGGAGATCACGGTGAAGCAGAGGGCAGAGCTAGGACACTGTAGATGGGAGCAGCGCAGTGCAGAGGCAGCAACAACGCAGAGGAGGCATTGCTTACGTAGTGCAGAGCTGTAGCAGCGCAGTGGCTTCAGGAGGACAACACAGAGCAACAACCAAGGTAGCTTCAATGATGAGATGCAGCCCGACTTATTTTTCTGTTAGTGATTGGGCGGGGGTCCTTCAGTTGCTTACTTCTCAGCAACTGAGTTGCAGTGTAGCAGTGGGCAGCACGATGCAACAACTTGAGAGGGAGATGCAGTATGGATGTGGTAGTGTCAATGGTAGTGACATGGGCAACAGTACAGGAAGCAACATCGCAGTGTATGGAGGGAAGCAGGACAAGCATCAGCAACGCAGAGACCGACGCCGAGATCTCGCAATACTTGGTGTTGATGTATTGCTAGAGCACACACCTCACTAAGAGGGAGTGTTGAGATTTTGAGGTAGCATCAGGTGTGCTCTAGCCCTAAGATTTTGTGGAAGGGCTAAGACACACAAGACCTCCAAAACCCAGAAGGCGTTTGGAGAAATCTCATCTGGTGTATGAGATATTCAAATAATTATTTTTTTTAGTGAGGACCCTAAGTCTAACTTAGGGAATTAGAAAAATTAAAGCGAATTAATTAGACACATGTGATGAAATGTTCTAAGTGACGTTGATCAAGCAGTCTTTTAATCTGAACCTTCAATTAGAGATTAGATCACGGTCGTTGATGTGTCAACGAGAAAAGTATAAGAGAAAGGCTTGGTGTCAGTTGGAGACACACACACATTGGTAGAGCACTAAACGAAGTCGAATTTCTGGGGCAGGGTTTTGCTAAGAAATTCGAAACGAGTTGCAGTGCAGTGAGGGGCAGAGATCAGCGAGGGATGAGTTGATCCAAGGCCTAGAAAACAGCGAGACGGAGGGGTAGCGAGTACCAGTCAGCCAGCCAAGAGAACGTAGTTCAGCCAGCTCTACGCAAATACTACGTAGATGTTGCGTAAGCCCAGCCAGGGTGACGCAAACCCAGCCAGCGCAGCGCAGGTTCAGCACAGCACCAGCCAGGGTTACGCAGTCCCAGCCAAGGCAGCACAGAGGCAGCGCTACGCCAGTAAGGGAAACGCAATCGGGACGCTGGCCAATTGAGGGCTGACGCAGAGGAGGCAGCGCTAAGGGTTCTAGTGGGCCAGAAGGGGCTCGTGATCTATAAATCCCGTTTGACGGTGTGATACAGCCATATCTTCTATCTCTGAATGAAAGGTACTTATTATTGTGTAATTTCTCTATAGGGCCAACCATGTCTGGTGCCCAAGTTGTTGCATTCAGATTCTACATAATAATATAAACCCTCAAGAGATAGCGCACTGGTTTTCCCACATTGGATTTTTCCGTAGACATTTGTCCGAAAAATCATGTGTAATCTTCTCACATGTGTGCATTGTTCAATAAATGATCTGTAGAAGTGTTGGCTACAGTTAGTGTCTGCTTTAGTATTTTTCTGAATATTTCAATTAAATAACTTGTTAATGTTAATAAACAAGTAGGTGAAGTAGATCTAGATATTGCAGTAGGGTTTTTGCTTTGAAACTTTCACAAAGGCGTCATCCCAAGGAAAATAGGGTATTAAAACAAGGGAATTATATTTTAACTAAAGTAGCAAGCACTTTAATTAAAGTCAGTAAATTAAAGGGGAGTTCGAATTAAAGTCAAAGAATTATAAAGTTTTATTAAAGAATATTTGATTAAAAAGGAAAAGAAGAAGGTATTATAAAAGGAACTAAAAAAGAAGAAGAAAAGTACCATACAAAAGATATTAAAAGAAAAATGGGTATTACAAAAGGAATAATTAACTCCTAAAGTTCAAAAGTTTGAAGGATTAAAAGGGTTACTTTTAAGACCCTAGGTTCACCTCGATAAACGAAAATGGAGTCTAGTTCAGAAAGAAAGGAAGGATGAAACGAGAAAGAAATTGAGTCCAAGTCAGAAATGAAAGAGGGGAGATTTTTAGAAACCTTACCCAACTATGCTAAAGTGCTATTTAAAATTAAAGGAACTCTCGCAGGAAAATATGTTACTATTTCTATCTCTCCCGCTGAAGAAAAAATCATATTAACCTTAAAATTGCAAACCAATTGGTGATTCCCGAGTTAAATATAATCGAAAAATTAGACTTTTTTAACAAAAAACAATATGACATAAGTAATCTACAACTAAGTATTGGGGATTGTACTTTTATCTCTCAATTTACCATGAAATCCTTATTTTTTGACGATAGCGACATTGTGTTGGGCTCACCTTGGATGAAAACTCTAGGGTCCTTTATCCTAAATACGAAAAAGAAGTTTTTGACATTTTCCCACAAAAAGAAAAAATAATGCTATAGGACGTTAACTTGAAGCTAAATTCAGTGACGCCTGAAGACATACAAGAAATCTCAAAACTAATTCTTCAAGAAAGTAAAAAGGTAATACAAAATATGTAAAGAGAAGTTGACAAGATCACCATTGACAAAAATGAAGACGTTTCTCGACTTAAAGACCACAGTGAAAAACTAGTGACGCAAATTAAGAAGCTTAAGAAGGAAAAGAAGTCATAAGAAAACAAGGTACAACAACTTATTGAGAAGGAAGCATCAATTGTAGAAATTCAAGTTGATAAAAAAAACAACAAATACTGATCCAATCAATGTCACAACTCAAGAAGATGACAAACTAGTTGAAGTAAAGATGTACTTAGAAGTTGCAGTTCCAACAACAAAAGATTTAAGTGAAGATCCAAAAATTAACCATTCAACTTCCATAACTAAATGAAATCAAGGACTTCAAATAAATCAAGAAGATGACACAAACAAGATAAGGGAAAATCAAATCACCAGAATTCCTTATCGACATCTGAATCACGAGAGTAGACAACTCAATCAAGCTACGTATTTAGAACATAAACAACAAATTGATGTTCCGAAGAACACTGATGTCAGTGCAATCCACTCATGTGATAACAATTCATCACAAGTTTCCAGTCACTGCAAGATTCCACAGAAGATTGATTTAGGATGATATTTTTCCATTCTCAATGCGACATGTTTGTTCATCACTTAGAGGATCATATCAACTGGTATCAACAGAGATGAGAATTCTGAGATAAGAAGACATTCGTAGTAGAAAAAAAGATCGAGCAGAAGACATTCGTAGCAGAAAAAGAGATCAAGGCCTTTCATCAACAAGCTTTGAGGACAAAGCTTTTTTAGGAGGAAGGCAATGTTATGAATAAAATAATATAAATAATGTAAACAATAAATAATGATTAATTATCTAATAGTTAATAATGAAGAGGCATGTCTAAATGAGACATGACCTTCCATGAAGAGTCACCAGCCTAGAGTATATAATCAAGTGTCTCACTCTCAATTGTATCATCATTCTTATCCATACTTTTAATATATATTATTGTAGCTCAATGGAGATCTCTATATTCCAAGTCATTTGAAGTATTTGACTTAAGGTACAAACTTTAATCGTTCCATGCAGCAAAAAACATAGTTGTGTAATGAGTTAGCTCAACAAATTATATCCAACTTTCAAATTATAAACAATTTAACAAAATAAGAAATTGAAAATTGAAATTGTTTGTTTACCTGGCTCATCTGCTTCCCTTGCAATCCTTGCTAGGTTCTTGCCAAAGGTACCTGTGGCTCTGCTGAAACAAGTGATCTGTCGGTGTATCTCCAGCTGGTCACTCTCATTAGGGGCCATGCGTTCAAGGCACTTAATGAATCCATCTCTAACGTCCCCAGTCAAAGCTTCTGCCTCCAAAGCTTTATAATGATACCTTGGGTTCAGAAAAAACTCAACTGCATGTAAAAGGCGATGGAGTTGAGTGTTCCATCATTGATCAATGATTTCCCAAATGGGCCCATACTTAGCCACTCTATCCTTGTATGATGCCTTTAGTTTCTCCTTTGCTTGATCCATAGCCTCATAAATGAAGCCCATAGCCAATCTTTCCCCATCCACCAACCGCAACCCCTTAACCAATGGCTCAACAACCTTCACAATCTTTGTTGCCTTTTTCCAAAATATTTCTTCATTAACATTCTTTCTCACATCTTTGTCATCATGTTTGCGAGCCCATTGACATTCATTCCATTCATCACTGGAAAACACCCTTTGCAAATTTCTATGTTGGGAAAGCATAGATTGCAATGTCAAAAAATGAGTTGCAAATCTAGTGATGGCTCCTTGCCCCCTGTGTGTTTCCTCATTAGGTTTAAAATCCATGAGTGGTTGTAGATATATTTTGTTATGCTTTTGGCATGCTCTACAATGTCCTTGATCCAATCTATTTTACCAATATCCTCAAGCATGAGATCTATGCAATGTGCAACACATGGGGTCCAAAAGATGGTCTTGTGCTTATCGTCTAACATTCCACCATCAATAACATAGTTAGAGGCATTACCTGTGATGATTTGAACAACATTAGCCACCCCCACCTCTTCAACAACCTCATCAAAAAGCTGAAACAACAAGCGTTCATCTTTCACCCTATCAAATGCATCAACTGATTTTAGAAACATAGTTCCCTGTGGGCAAAAGATAAGAAAGTTTATGATGGTATGGTTCCTTTGATCATTCCATCCATCTAACATGATGGTACATGCTGCTTTTTCCCATGATCTTTTGAAATCTTTCATATATTCATCAATGGACAAAACCTTTTTTTGCAAAAAAGATCCCCTTAACTCATGCATAGTAGGGCCTTTGAAGCCCTTTCTAGCAGCAAATATGGCATCAAACATAGGTTCATAATATGGTGAACGAGAAACGTCAGAGGATATCAACGTCATATACCATCTAGCTAGGTAATCACATGGAGTTTCTCTCAGTTCTTTCTTCCAATGGTCATCACAAAAGGACAAAAGAGTGGCTACATTTGACCCCTGTTAGCTTGAGGACCATGTGCACTATCGGAGGGAGAGGGTGTGAAATAAATTCTGATATAACCCTTCTTTTTAATTTTGCATACCCTTTTCTTGAATAGACTCCAAGAGAGCTTATAGCAAAGGCGTTGGATGCATCAGTGCAAGGGATAGATGAAGAGCCCTCATAATCAAAATTGGGGTTGGCAACCATCATGTGTTTTATACTCCTCTTCCTCCCAATTTCGGCCTCTATTTCTTTTTGCCTAGCTTTTTCTTCTTCAAACTTCTTAAATTTTTCTAGCAACTCCTTCCTAATATCCCCAAATTGTTTTGTTGGTGTTGCACATGGAGCAATTTGGCCTTTAATACCATAGAAGAGTTGTTTCAGCCTATGAATGCCCCCTCCACCTCCCTTAATTTTTCAATGACAAAATTTGCAATTAATTAAGTGTGGGACCAGGATACCCAAGCAGCATCTTCATTTACAAGATTTCGTTTTATGATATTTGGACTTGGAAATGAAAGGAAAAAAAATTGAAAATGAAAAGAAAAAAAAAATAACTCTTCAATGTTCATTTCTTTTACAAAAATTACTCTTTTCAATTTTGAAATTTGCAAAAAAAAAAAAGCAAAGGCAGATTTGAGAAGTGAAAAAAAAAAAAAAAAAACCTCTAGGCTCTAGCCTCCTCAATGCTACTCCAACAAACCAACTCCTCAATGCTGCTTCAATGACTGCCCGAGAAGCTCCTCACTGCTGCTCCAATGATTTCCAAGAGACTCCTCGCTGCTGCTCCAAAAACCAACTCCATAACTCTTCACAAACTTGGAAACTCCTCACAAATGCAATGAGATAGCTGTGAGGAAATGTGAGGGGGTTTGGTAATTTTTATAGGCTTGGGAGAGGTTAGATGGACTTGCAAAAAACCTAATTTGGAGTCAGTTTTCCCTCCCTTTTCTGCCACGGACTGAGTTTCACTGGCTCGATCAGGTTATGTTGAACTCAGCTGAGCCGACCAGTCTGTTACTGAACAAGCCGAGTCAGTGACCGGCTCAGCTGGTTCGGTAACAGAACAGCCTTTGGGCCGGTTTTTGTACCAAGTCGGCCCGAGCAGGGGTCCGGCTCGGTCAGCTTGGCCGATTCTGAATCGGTTCGGCTGTTTTTTAAAACACTGAGTGAAAGCTCCTTCCTATGGTCAAAGTCCAAATTTTCTGTAGTCAAAACAGCCTCCTTTCAGCAGTCAAACTAGATCAAAATCTTGGTCAAACAGCAGTTTGTTCTCAGTCAAACAAGGAAGAACAGATTCAGTCAACTTGAGCAGGTCAACAATGATCAAATGCAGCTTCAAACTTCAGTCTTCCTTCTCTCTTCTTCGCACGTGTGGATCAGAACAGAAGATGTTGATGTGATCTCCAAAATTGTCAAAGTGGAGGAGATCAACATGTATTTATAGTAGTTAGATGGGGTGATTTTTGACCAAAAGTCACACCCCTTCACTTGTGGGGCCGACTTGACATTGGGGCCTACATGAAGCCCGAAATTCATAATTTAAATTTTCATTTTGTATCATTTTCTTTGGCCAACTTAGGAGACCACTTGGCATGCGGGAATAGCTCCCAAAGCAACACAAAAAAATCAACAAATTGGATCTTGATTTAGTCAATTTCCTTCATGATGATAACCCCTGCTGATTTGTTTTATGTCAAATTTTGATATATTGAGTGAAAGAGTGATTCACAGGTATCAGAGAAGTATATAGTTCATTACTGTGGGAAATGTGAAGCACAATGCAGATTTATTGAAACAATGTCTTCTCTATGTGAAAAACAAAATATGGACTGCAAATTTTGCTGCAAACATGAGAAAATGACAAAGTTTTTCTCATAGAAATTTTTTTTTTGTATTTTTGTTTGTGCTTTCTGAGTAACAGAGGAATGCTTCCTAGGCTAAGTAGGCACAAATTTGCAGCCATATAAGGTCGATTTGTAGCATAGCTCCATCTTTTGTGGCACAGAGTTTGAATTTACTAGTGATTGGAAGGTAATTGTTTGTATTTACATTGACATTTTGAATAATTATGTATTCTTTATTTAGTCATGTTAAAGGAAGAGTCTTAACTTTTGTCTGGGTTGACTCATGATATTTTCCCTCACTGAATCCAAAAGAAGTATGAGACTGATAAATTTGGTTGAGACTGCAATTCTTTCAACAATTCCCCTGACATTGAAATTTTCTTGAAAACATGTTTCTAAATTATAACATTCATAAGAATAACTTCTACTTAGCATGCAGACAAAAGAATCAGTGGGTCATGTCTTCTGGAGGTATCCAATTGCAAGGACCAATTGGGTACAGTCACAAGCAGAATTAAAACTGCTTGATCACAGCCCACTAACTAGGCTACATCCCCTCTTAGGCGACACTTGGATGGTCAATGATTGATGCAAAGAGTTCTGGCATAAGACATGGTCATCTACCATTGGTTTCTTTGGAAATGAAGGTGCACAATCACTTTTCAAGGTGTCAAAGCTAGATTTCATATGCCTTGGAAGGATGTAAACTTCGTGCACCTTGGGCACAGGCTTATATGTTAGCTGTCCTACCTTTCAAAGGAAAAGGATCTTCATGTAACACTTACGTCTATCTATTCCAAGTCTAGTACATATTTGAAGTAAAATAGCATCCATCCTTCAAAAAAAAATGACAAGGATAGGTTTTAGAGGATCAACAGATAGCATAAAGAAGGCCAAATTTTCAGCAATAAAAACATTGGCAGTGAAGACCAATGGCATTGAGCACAGCTTATAATCTGAAGATATAAAAGTAATGTGCCGAAGTAAATGCACTGTGGGAAGATATGAAATACAATCTTATGCTCCTATGGGTAGACATGCTAACTATCTTTATGTTCTTCAAATGAATTCCATTTTCTTTTTGAGGAATGCATATTTTGAAATTTAAGAAAAGTAGGAAAATAACTTACAGGGATTATCTCCAGTACTGTACGTACATAAGCTACAAGTTCTGATGAGTAATATTCAGAAACAGAAAACAGATCTGCACTGAAGATATAAACAGGGCATGGCCTATTAGCTTCTGAGAAACAGTCTAGTGCATCTTATTTTTAGTCTTACAGAGAACCACAAACATTATTCAAAAATAACTTTGCTATGAGTCAGATATAGCAAAGAAATACTTCATACACTGTGCTTTTCATGAGAAAAATCTGCTAGAGAAACCACTTACAAGTTGCTTGTTTTACTAATAAACTGTTCAGAAATCCCCTCATAGAAGAAAACATCAACATAAAGGATCTGTCATTTCATATCCTATTTCAGTACCATACACAATATGCATATTGCTCCCTTCCGTTAATATGTTAGCAATAGCTGGTGAAGTTGTACATATTACTTCCTGCAGATTTATGGTTAGTATAAAGGGATGAAAAGGTATAAATGTATCTGATACCTTACAGATAATCATCCAGTGATCTATTATTTTGGTAACCTGGGACGTGATCTTATTCAAGTTTATGGCTACCGAAGCACTCTCCACCATTATGGCTACTTCCTACAGGTGATTCTAGCTTGTAGGAGTACCCTTTGTCTAGTTATGGCTTTCATTGTTTTCCTAGCTAGGGTTTTCGGAGAGCTTGAAGACTGGAGAGTGGACCAGTTCTGTGATTAAGTTATGGTATGTGCATGTATTTTGTGTGTGTGTGTGTTAAGTTATATATATTAAACAAGTATTACAAGTATTGGACAGCTGGAAACTTCATATGTGTGTGTGTGTGCCAAGTTTCCAGCTAGCTGGAAACATCATATATGTGTGTGTGTGTGTGTGTGTGTGAAGTTTCGAGCTGTCCAATAGTCATACAATTACAGATTTCTGACAATCATTTTCTTCACGATTTGGTAATTTCCAGCACTTGTATGTTTTGCTGATTTTCACATAAGTTATTGTCTAGGGGTTTAACATTGATCTTGAAGATAAATAGGGCAGATTTAGTGTTGTAAATTATGCTGCCTATGTTGAATGGAAATATGATGAAATATTGTCAGTGTTTGCTGCTGTAAACTAATCTTTCAGATCAGCCCCAAGGCTGAAGTTCACAGGCACTAAGATCTAGGAAACCTCCTTGGGTGGTGAAATCTCTATTTTGCATTAAAAGAGAAAGCAGTAATTTCTACAGAGTTACATGCAGCATGTTATCAATAGCCTTGGGTGATCTACCATCATAAAGCAAGAGTAAACCCCAAGGAGTGTGCCCTTCATGAAGTGACGTAACCCCCACCATCAATGCCACAACTCATGCAACTCACAGCTGTCAAAGCTCCCAACTCATGGAGTAATGCACCCACACTCTCCAAGGTATCACGGTCATTAAAAGCTCCACCTACTGAAGTGGGCCTCAATTAGATTGTAACTCATGGGTTCTGTTAACCCTTAAATGTGCCCTTTGCAAATTTAGAGGCCTCGTAATATCTGGAATGGGACATTTCTCTGATTTTGCAGCTATTTAACTTAAACCCAAAATTTTACCACAAAATTATCGATTAATTAACAGAAGATAAAAACAAATAGAGCGTTGCAATCCATTACACATTGAACAGGAAGAAACTCAGCATTTTATTATAAATGGCAAACTGGGGTTACATGCATATATGACCCAAAATAGCTTAAGATGGAGAGTTAGCCTCCAAAATAATATGCTGCACTGCACCGGCCTCCAAAACTAAACAGTTGCACTCTTCCTCCAAAAACAACTGCCACTGAATCCACTGAAAGACAATGAAGCACCAATTGAGTGTTGAGAATTTGTACGGCTAGTGATTAACTCAAATTCTCTTCTTGATAATTAGTTGTGAGCTTGCTTATGTATTCTCTTATTTCACTTAGTTCATCTTTCATTAAGTCAATTATCAAAGTACTTCGTCAAATGTAGAGACAGAATAATTTTTCACTTGTAACTGAACATCTCGAAATGTAGTTAGGAAGGTAAATCTCTGATTTACCCTCCTCACTTTCTATCACTGCCTTGACTTTGACAAATTCTTTCCTCAGATACTTTAAACTTAGAGATGTCCTTACTGTTCCCTTCCTGCACCTTCCGCAATTTGTAGCCTTCAGTCACTTCCGCAATCTGTACCTTCAGTCACTTCCGCAATCTATACCTTCAGTCACCTTCAGTCACCTCCACAATCTATACCTTCAGTGTGCACTAAACTCTGTCCTTAGATCTGCACCTTTTAACCACTGTAGAACCTCAGACAAATCCGCATTTTCTTTTTTTCACCAAATGAGCCACAGTATAGACATATATATATAGGAGACAGATCAGCTATTAGGCCGACCATTTATCTTGATACTTAGGCTGACATTATAACTTCAGTTTAGGCCGATTTAAAGTTTATCTTCTCTGACTTTTTATGAGGTATTACTTCTCATATATTCCAAGACTATTTGAAGGTTGTTTCCGCCATATTTTGAGCTTGTCTTCCAACACTTTTGGAGGGCTGTTGTGAGCTTCTTTATAAGGTCTGGATCATTCATGACTTTGACACTTAATCCTGTACTTAGAAGACATGAACCTAATAGACATCAAGAAGAAGTCTATCTACATAAAATATTGCTCATGAAACCCATGAGACAAAAATACATAGTCATCATGAAGACCAACCTAGTTACATTTTACAACATTGAGGACCTGAATGATCCTCACTCCAATATCCCTGAAGCTCTGTGAAACTCCTGAATGAAGTCTCCTCAAAGAGAGTTGGGTTTTCATCCAACACTCGACAACATACCCGAGGGTTTCCGTCCTGGGGCTACCAATGGAGTAGAGAACTGGGTTCCCAACCTCACATACAAGAAATGATATCAAATCCAAGATATTCCCCAATGGCCTCCTCTTCTTTTATAGATCTCATGGACCCCTCTCGAGCCTTCTATTTTATTATTATTTTAATCATGGAGCACTTTACCCTCTTATTAAAATATTCTTTTTAATGCAGGAAAGAGTAAATTGCCTGCCATTTCTCCTCCAGTCACTGAAACTCATGTCCAACCATAGTATTAAAAATCGGTCGGGTCAAACCGGAAACCATTCAAACTGGTCGGTCAGACCCCTGGCCGGTCAAAAAACCCAGTTTAGCCTCCTACTTCGCATGAAATCCCGGTCAAGCCAGTGTTGACCGCTGGTTAAGGACGGAACTGGCCGGTTTATCAGCTACTAACCGCCTGTTGGGACCCACGCACGGACAGAATGGCGGTTTAGGGTTGATTTGGAGGAAAGGGGAGGGTTGTTTCTCTCCAAAAACACCCTCCCCAATCCTTTATAAGCAGGGGTAGCCTCTCATTTGTCTCACACCATCTCATTTGCATCTTTTGTGAGTTTGATTGAGAGCTTGGAGAGTGTTGAGTGTTTGTTGGAGCAGTGATCTTGGAGGCTTGGAGTTGGAGTTGGAGCTATTTCGGAGATAGTTTGGAGCTATCAGTAGAGTTGGCATCTTCAAGAGGAGGCTAAGGAAGCTAGTTTGCATTGCCAGATAAGGATTTTCACTTGAAAAATCCATCATTTCATTGTTGTTCATGTATTTATTTTCTCATGTGTTTAGCTATGTTATTGCTATCAAATCTCTAATCCTGTGCTATCAAATTTTGTATGTTTGAATGTGCATTTTGTTTCGTAAATTTAGCCTTGGTTGTCCATTTATCTTAGAAACAATTTTTTTAAATGGCAAATTTATTTCCAAATTTCAATTATTTCAAGTCAAGATGGCTCCAAAATCCAAGGACAGTGCATGGGCCCATTGTGATGTGGTTGATGGAAAAATGATATGCAAATTTTGTGAAAAACTTATTGGAGGTGGGGGTATTCTTAGATTGAAACAACACTTGGCTAGGATAAGAGGGCAAGTAAAGCCATGTGATGCAACTAATGAAGTGATAGGTCCTGTTAGGGCAGAATACCTTGCCAAGCTTGAAAAGTTTGAGACTAAAGCTAGGGAGAAAGCCATCCAAGATGAAATTGCAAGGAAGAGGGAACTAATAGAAACCCTGAGACAAAGTGGCTATGATGATTATGACATTTAAGACTCCACTTCTATCCCTTCCACCAATGACCCCTTTCACTATGTTCCTCTAGTTGGCCAAAAATCAAAACCGACAAAGAGACCTAACATCCAGAGTTATTTCTCATCCACTGCTAATCCCACAACCACTTCCTCCCAGCCAAGTCGTCAACCCACTTTGGATCAACATTGGAAAAAGTGATGCAAAGAAGCTTCTTATCAGTACATTGCTAGATGGTGGTATGATGAAGATATCCCATTTAATGTTGCTCGCTCACCTTATTACCAAGCTATGTGGGACTCTGTTTTAGCTACAAGAAAGGGCTTCAAAGGCCCTACTGTGCATGACTTGAGGGGATCTCCTTTGCAAAAAGAGATTTGTTCCATTGATGAGTATTTGGCTGACTATAGAGAGTCATGGCTCAAAACAGGTTGTTCCATCATGTCAGATGGATGGACTGATGGAAAGAACCGCACTATCATTAACTTCCTTGTTTCTTGCCCTCAAGGAACAATGTTTTTTAGATCAATTGATGCATCTGATAAGGTGAAGGATGCAACCCTTCTATTTTAACTTTTGGATGAGATTATTCAGAAAGTGGGGGAGAAGAATGTTGTGCAGGTTATCACAGATAATGCCTCAAACTATGTTCTTGTTGGAAAGATGCTTGAGTCCAAGTACAGGACCATATTTTGGACTCCATGTGCTGTACATTGCATAGACCTCATGCTTGAGGACATAGGCAAAGTGGAGTGGGTAAAAAAAATTGTAGAGCATGGCAAGTGCATTACAAAATACATTTACAACCACTCATGGGTATTGAGTCTAATGAGGAAAAACACTGGGGCCAAAGAGTTTGTTAGGCCTGCAATTATGAGATTTGCAACTTGTTGAAATTTGGTTACCGGAGGACAGGTGGTTCCCTAAGGCTTTGATCTTTGACCTAGGGAAAAGTGTCCAAATGTATTTCACTTTTTCTCCCAAAGTGACCTTATAAGTTATAAAGTCAAATCTAATTTAAAAGTGACTTTAAGTGATAAAGTTACTAAGTCTAATTTTAAAGTGACTTTAATAAAGTCAATGTGAAATTAGAAAGTGAAAAGTGACTTTGGAAATAAATGACTAAGAGAGTCTTTATTAAAGTGGGGTGAATTAAAAAATAGAAAGTGAGATTTAAATGCACATTTAATCTCAGCCCTAGATCTAAAGCTATCTCAGCCATTAGATTCAGAGATTCCCCAAAAGTCACTTAGGGTTGGTTAAAGGAGGAAAAGAGGGAAAAGATCATTCAGTCTTTTATGAGCAAATTGAGAGGAGGAGAAGAGCGCTGGAGACATTTATGGGTTTTGAGAAAGTGAAGGAGAGGAGCAGTTCAGCAAATACATACGGCAAAGAGAGGTTGCATGCATTTCGAGGCAGCAGTCCGTACAGCATTAATTAGCACGCATTTCGAGGCATATTTTCGTACAGTGGCTTGAGGCATGGATTTCGAGGAGAAGGACAGCATAGAAATCGAGAAGGTACAACAAGCTAAAGGCATGATTTCCAAGATTGCTAGGCATGGTTTTCGAGACAGCAGACATGGTTTTCGAGGAGGCATTGTTGTACTTTTTTGTACAATCCGTACAGTCTATATGGTCGTACAGCTAAGTATTGGGCACAAATTTCAAGGCTGCTCACTGCTGTAATAAATTTTTGTTTTCACTGTTTTGCTGATTTGGCACATTTTCCGAGGTGGCGACAAGCACGGAAAACGAGATAAGTCTGTACATTGTTTGCTGGAATTTTTCCTGTATATTTCACTTTTCTGTAAAAGCGTTTTCCAGAAATAAAGAAGAGCTTTCGAACTAGTTTTCCCCAAGAGTTGTAGGGGGTTTTTCCAGGGTCATATTGACCAAAAATCAGCGTGTCAAATTTCTATGTGTGGCTGATTTATTTTATGAGTATTAATTTCTGCATTTTCAGCATTGAAATTTCCAGAATTTGTGTTTTCAGAAAATATTTATTTTTCCAGCTTGTTGAATGTATGGTTATGAGAATGGGCATTTAACTTTTAGGAGAAATAAGGAGAAACAGAAAACCGAAGTGGGCCATAAAATTTCTACATGGTATCAGAGCTAGTTTGCTGAAAAGTGCAGTTTGGGACAGCAAAGAGAAAAATTACAGCAAGCTGATTTTACACACAGAAAACAGAGCCTTTACCACAGCAGTGTCATTTTCAGTTTATTAGGATAGCAAGCATATCTTTGGGCTTGAGGGTGAAGGATAGGTTGGATGGGCATAGAAACTACAGTGTATGGAAGGAAAGAATGCAGAGCATCTTTGAAGAGGCAGAGGTCTGGAGAATAATGGTGAGTACCCAACAGCGCCCTGTTAATGTGTCTACTGACCCTGTTCAGTGGGCAGACTTTAATAAGAAAGAGACTTGAGAGAGGAAAGAGACTTGCTCATGAGATGTGGACAGTCTCGACCAATATCTACCAGAGTACCAATGAGAACAAAAAAATGGTCCTAAGGGAGAAGTTGAAGGCCATTAAGATGGCAAAGACTGATAGTGCTACTGCATACCTCACAAGGATCACCAATGTGAGAGATGAGTGGCAGCAGTTGGAGAGGTCATTCCACCCACTGAGTTGATGCGGATTGCAGTGAATGGCCTTCCCAGTTCATGGTTGAGCTTTGCTGATGGGATTGTTGCACGTGAGACCCTTCCCTCTTGGGAGAGGTTGTGGGATGATTGCATACAGAATGAAATCAGAAAGAACCAGCTTGGGACAGCCAAACCAGTTGAGGAGGATGAGGATGTAGCATTGTTAGCAAGGGGCAAGAAGGGCAAAGGAAAGAAGCAAGCTTCCACAAGTGGTGGTGGGGGCAAAGGCAAAGGTAAAGGTAAGCAGCTGAACAAGGAGAAGGACTATTCAAAGGTGAAGTGTTGGAATTGTCAAAAAACGGGACACTATGCAGTTGTGTGTTCGGAGAAGAAGAAGAAGGGGAAGAACAAGACCATGGCAGCGTCAGCAGAGATAGAGGACTTTTCAGAGAGCTTTGACTGGGAGTTTGGGTTCATTGCTTGTGAGTCCACTAGTGCAAGATCACTTGCCACAGAGGATGAGAGGGAGTGTGCATTTCCCTCCACTAGCGGAGCATCTTCAGGTATTTGGTATGTTGACAGTGGGGCTTCACGTCATATGACAGGAATCCGTGAGTACTTCTCAGAGCTTTCAAAGAGTGGCACTGATATAGAGGTAGTACTCGAAGATGACAGCATTGTCAGAGCAGTCGGTGTGGGGCCATTGACATTTGATAGGGACCCCAAACCTCCCTTGAAAGTGTCGGATGTTCTACATGTGCCAAGGATGAAGAAGAACCTTATATTCGTCTCAGCATTAGAGGACAGAGGGTATGAGGTATTGTTCAGGAGAGGACAGGTGCTTATCTATCCCAGGGACGCTCCAGCTGATTCAGTTAGAGTGATTGGTGTACGCCATGCAAAGGTGTACAAGTTTGCGTTTCAGCCCCTTTTGGCATTGAGAAGTAGTACAGGCAGCAAAGCTAGCAGTTCAGAGCTGTGTGAGATTTGGCACAGTAGGATGGGGCACATGTATCATGGAGCCTTGAGGACATTGCAGGAGATCACTACAGGTTGTTGGAAATATTGTCATTGATGGCAAAGGAGCACAAAGGAGCAGCACCTGAACTATCACTAAGACAAAGGAGCAGAGAAGAACCAGCAATAAGGAAAAAGAGTAGATCAGGCAATAATGCAGTAAGAAAGCATAAAAGAGAGGCAGAGGAGCAGCAGAAAGGCAAGGAGCAGCATTAGACTATCAGCAGAGGCAGCAAAGAAGCAAATGCAGCTAAGAAGCAAGGCAAACAAGGAGCAAAGGCAGCTGAGGTAGCAAAGGTAACAGCGAAGCAACAAAAGCAGAGAGGCAGCGAATTCAGCTAAGCAACAAAGGCAGAGGAACAGCAAAAGCAGAGAGGCAGCGAATGCAGCTAAGCAACAAAGGCAGAGAAACAGTGAATGTAGAGAGGCAGCAAATATAGAAGAGGCAGCGAATGCAGCTAAGAAGGCACCAAAGGCAACAAAGGATTAGAAAGGAGATACACCAGAATTATCAAAGAGGCAAAGGGGCAGAGAAAAGCAGCAAAAAGGCATAGGAGCATGAAGGACACAGAGACTTCAGAGGAAACAAATGAAGTAGAGAAGGAAGAGAGGCAACAGATACCGCAGAGGTAGCAAACGCAGCAGAGAAGCAGCAGAGATAGCAGAGGCAACGAATGAAGCAGAGATATCAGAGAGGAAGCAAAGAAGCCGACAACAGCAAGAACTGGTGTTGCAAAGCGGCAACAGTGTAAAGCTCAGGAGAGAATCACGTCGAAGAATACAAAACAAGCTCAAAAGGAGTAGCGTGGAGGACCCGATGAACAAAAGCGGAAACATGAATCGATGGCTTGCTTGAACGTTTTATCAAATATGCAGAGAAGCGCATTGAAGAGTTGAAAGCGGAACCAAACGGGTCAACGCGGCGAGGTAAGTGTTAAGTCATCACAAGATAAGCAGGGAAGAAATCACTCGGAAGTGCCAGCAGCAGCAAGAACTGTAGATCTAGGTAGATCAACGATGACGACCACATCGGCAGAGATCAAAATTGCAAGTCACAAGGTAATTGTTTTAATTGTCCTTGCGATGTGAAGCGATGTGATCGCATATCGCATATCGCATAAGATATGAGTTCACACGGTATGGTAAATTATATGCAATAGCCGATATTGCGATATTGCGATGCGATATTTGATGCAGGGGTATTAGACACTAGCCAGCAATGTAGGAGGTTTTGTCCACATGTTGTGGCTAGGAGGGTTCAAAATCATTCGAATTGTAACAACAAGGTGTCAATACCTTAGCTGACTATTGCATTTAGATCAGTTAGAGTTAGTAGAAGTCAAATAGTTTAGTTCAGTCCATCTGTCATGTTCAGTTATTCAAATAGTATGATTAAGTTTTGTTAGAAGATAAACGGTCCTCACTGAGGAACCGAAGAGACACATTGTAATGCATATAAATTGAATCCCCCGGATGTATTGAGGGGAGGATATTTCTACAATAAATTCTGTGTGTTAAGCAATTGCTTCCGGTTGAATAAAATTCAATGCTCGTTGATTTTCAAATTGTCTTGAATTGATACCTGTGAGGAATTTGTTTAGTCGTGAGGCGATTGAACACTGGTCCGTGTATGATTGTTGAATTGAGTCGTTGTATAATCTCCGCATCTCTCTGTCAGTTGTTTCTTTTGAATTGTCTGAACAATTGAAAATCCCACTCGTAACAGAGGTCTGTGTATGATCATGGCCGTCGAACTCTGTTCAGTGGTAGTAAAACCCCCGCTTACACAGAAATAGTTCGGTTGGTTGTGAACCGAGGAGGCTGTCCCGAGAGTTGAACCTGAGTTAGTGAATGGGTGAGCGCAGAAAGGAAAGCGTTAACCACGGTCAATCACTATTCAAAGGCTGGAAGCGGTTTTGATCGCACTGCCTTTGTGGGGCGAGCGGTATTCGAGAAATTGGAGCGATCACATTTGTTGGAGGACACGTGGCATAAGGCGGGTTTCCGAAACCGCCCTCATCGCGCGTTAACTTTCGACCGAGGACCCAGTGCGATATTGATACACGCCGTCCGATCTGGAGGTTGGTCATCGAACGACGATCGCACGTAAAGGAGCATGGGAGATAACTTAAGGTATGGACGTTCATTTTGTTGAATCCACGTTGCATAGGTGTGGGCCCAGGGACTGAAGTTGTTTATTTAAAAAGCGTCGGGTTATTAATGTGAGATACTGAGGGGTGACAACCTTAGTATAAGGTCCGACGAAAGAATTAAAGTTCAGGATATATTTAAATTTCCAAAGTTTGCTGAGTATATTTATTTGTCAATTTCTTCGAAATTGATAAATAAAATTACAAGAAATTTGTGGAAGACCACGTGGAGATGAACTTAGTTAATTGAGTGAAAATGCTGACAGAGCTACAATAGTAGACCAGCTCTCCTTAGGAGGCCCGAATTCAAATTTGTTGCTGTCAATTGTGGTATCAGAGTTGTTTTTGAGTTGTTTTTGCAGAGAATTAACATGGCAATCCGAGTTGGTAGAGGTGTTGGCAGAAGGAGAGGTGGACTTGTTGCCAATGCAGAAGTGTTGGGGATCTTGCAGAGGTTCGAGGCCAAAATGGATGCCATGGAGCGAAGACAGCCCAGAGATCCTGAAGACATCAGTGAACCTGAGATAGAAGAAGCTGGAGAAATTGTTGAGATTCCTCCTGACATGAGGCTCCTCAGAACTGTTCTGGGGTCTGCAGTTAAGCCCGAGATTGAAGTATCAAGTTTTGCAGGACGACTGAATCCAGAGGAGCTGGTGGACTGGATTAATGAAATGAACAAGTGCTTTGACTATGAAGAAATGAGCGAAGATAAGAAGGTCAAGTTTGCAGTAACAAAGCTGAAGGGACATGCTGCACTTTGGTGGGATGGAGTGCAAGCAGAAAGAAGGAGAGTTGGCAAACAGCCTATCAAGAGCTGGACCAGAATGATGGCTAAGTTAAAAGGTAAGTTCTTGCCTAGTAATTATCAGCTAACATTGTTTAGGCAAATGCAGAACCTGAGACAAAGGTTGCTGACAGTAAAAGAATATACAGAAGAATTCTATAGAGTAAGCATAATAGCTAGGCAATTTCAGGACACACCAGAGAAGACTGCCAAATATGTGAATGGTCTCAAGCTAGAGATCCAAGATGAGATTGGTCTTCTGTCTCCTAAGACAGTTGAAGAGGCCTATCAAATGGCCTTGAAAGCAGAGGAGAAACTCCTGAGGAAGCAATCTGCCAAAGGGAGAGGTACTTTCCATGGAAAGGGAAGTCAGGGTGGTAGAGGAAAGCCTACTACACCCAGAGATGGAGCTAAGAGTAGCTCACCTCGGGATGCATCCACAGAGGGTGATGCAAGAGGCAGAAGGGGTTCTTACAGAGGAAGAGGAGGCAGAGGCAGAGGCAGAGGCAGAGAATTGAGGTGCTATAGATGTCAGCAAGTGGGACACAAGCACTACGAGTGCCCAGAGAATGTGGGTGCTGGTCCAAGAAATGCTGCTGTTGCCCAGGCTGGAGAAGAGGCAGAAATTGAAGAAGAAATTCTACCAGAGAGGGGAGAGTCCTTGGTGGTTAATAAGGTCTTGTTGAAACAAGCCAAAGAGGTCACTGAGCCTGCACAAAGGAAGACTTTGTTTAGGAGCATATGCAAAGTCCAAGGGAAGTGCTGTCAGCTAGTCATTGATAGTGGCAGCACAAACAATCTGGTTTCCACTGAGGTGATAGAGAAGTTGAAGCTGAAGACAAGGGAGCATCCAACTCCCTACAGGGTGTCTTGGCTACATAAAGGGCACCAGCTGATTGTAAAAGAACAGTGTGAGATAGAGCTGCAAATGGGCAAATACAAAGACAAAGTCTTGTGTGATGTGATGCCCATGGATGTGTGTCACATACTGCTGGGTAGACCTTGGTAGTTTGACAGAGTAGCAGTGCATGATGGCAAGAAGAACACTTACAAGTTCTTCAAGGATGGGGTACATCATACATTGATACCCATGGAAGAAGGAGAGCCATCAAGCAGAGTGGTTGATCCAAAGACCTTGTTGCTGAGCGGGAAGGAATATCTACAGCAGATTGAAGAAGAAGAGGTAAGCTTTGCTTTAGTTTGCAAGCCTAAGGTAGTTCTTACTTCTACAAAGATTTCTGATTTGCCAATAGAAATCCAAGAGATGTTAGACAATTATTGTGACATTGTTGTGGATGATTTACCTGATGAGCTGCCACCTGTGAGAAAGATCAGCCATCAGATAGATTTTATCCCCGGTTCAAATCTGCCAAATAAGGCAGCCTACAGGATGACTCCCACAGAAAATGGGGAAATCAGGAGACAAGTACGGGAATTGGTGGACAAGGGACTGATCAGAGAAAGTTTGAGTCCATGTGCAGTACCAGCAGTATTGAGCCCAAAGAAAGATGTAGGCTCGAGGATGTGTACTGATTCCAGAGCAATCAATAAGATAACAATCAGGTACAGATTCCCTTTGCCCAGAGTTGAGGATTTAATGGACTGTTTGAGTGGTGCTAAATATTTTTCAAAGAGAGATTTAAAAAGTGGATATCATCAGATTAGAATAAGAGAGGGTGATGAGTGGAAAACTGCCTTTAAAACGAATGAAGGACTATATGAATGGATGGTAATGCCTTTTGGGTTGTCAAATGCACCTAGCACTTTCATGAGACTTATGAATGAAGTATTAAAGGAATTCATTGGTAAATTTGTGATAGTGTATCTGGATGATATATTAGTTTTCAGCAAAACTAAAGAAGAACATTTAAGGCATCTTAATTATGTCTTGAAGAAGCTGCACCAAGAGAAACTGTTGATAAACTTAAAGAAATGCTCATTCATGAAGAAAGAGTTGGTGTATTTGGGCTTTGTTATTTCTGCAGAAAGATTGAAGATGGACCCGGAAAAGGTTAAGGCAATTGTGGAGTGGCCTTCACCCAGAAATGTTTTTGAGGTAAGAAGTTTCCATGGACTTGCCAGTTTTTACAGGAAATTTATAAGAAACTTCAGTAAGATCAATGCACCCATTATTGAGACAATAAAAAAAGCAAACAGCCATTTAAATGGACTGTTGAAGCTGAGAGGAACTTTAAATTTTTGAAGCAAAAGATAACTGAAAGGCCTATTTTGATTCTTCCTGATTTTACTAAACCATTTCAAGTGAAGTGTGATGCCAATGGAGAGGCCATTGGAGCTATGTTGAGTCAGGATGATAGGCCTGTAGCCTATATCAGTGAAAAGCTTAATGACACCAGAAGGAAGTATTCCTCTTATGAGAAGGAATTCTATGCAGTTGTTCAGGCGCTGAAAAAATGGAGGCATTATTTGATGTCCAAGGAATTTGTATTATACTCTGATAATCATGCTTTGCAGTACATTGTATAGCAGCCCAAGTTGAATCATAAGCATGCCAAATGGGTTGAGTATCTCCAAGGTTTCAACTTTGTTTTGAAACACATAAGTGGCCAAGCAAATAAAGTAGCTGATGCTTTGAGTAAGAGGCACATGCTTGTTCAAGAAACCAATTTTGAAGTTGTAGGATTTGATTTTCTCAAAGAATTGTATCAAACAGATTCAGATTTTATGGAAGCATTTGAGACCTGTTGTAATCCTGTTCTAACAGATAGAAGCCAATGGCTGGATTATTTCTTGCAGGAGGACTTACTATTCAAAAGAAACCAACTGTGTGTGCCAAAATGTTCCATGAGAGAAAATTTGATCAAGGAGAAGCATAGTGGTGGACTTGCTGGACACTTTGGTACTGACAAAACTTATGAGCAGCTGAGTCACTTCTATTATTGGCCCAAGATGAGAGCAGAAGTGGAAAAGTTTGTGAAAAATTGCAAAATCTGTCAATATGCCAAAGGAAGGAGCCAGAATGCAGGATTGTACACTCCCTTGCCTATTCCAGACAGGCCTTGGGACATGGTGAGTATGGATTTTGTTCTAGGATTACCCAAGACTCAGAGAGGGAATGATGCAGTCTTTGTTGTAGTGGACAGATTCTCCAAAATGGCACATTTTATTCCATGTTATAAAACTAGTGATGCCACCCATGTTGCTAACTTGTTTTTCAAAGAAGTTGTTAGGTTGCATGGGTTGCCCAAGAGTATTGTTTCAGACAGAGACACCAGATTTGTGGGCCATTTTTGGAGGACACTGTGGAAGAAACTTGGTACCAAACTGAGTTTCAGCTCAGCTTACCATCCTCAGACTGATGGACAAACTGAGGTAGTGAATAGGAGTCTGGGAAATTTGTTGAGGAGTCTTGCAGGAGAGCATCCCAAGCAGTGGGACCATATTTTGCCTTAGGCAGAATATGCATATAATGACTCACCAAACAAAAGCACAGGGCAGAGTCCGTTCCATATTGTTTACGGAATGCACCCTAGAGGAATATCAGAGTTAAGAAATCTGGGAAAGACAGAACTAAGGAGCGCTGATGGTGAAGAATTTGCTTCAGAGATCCAAGCCATACATGAACAAGTGAAACAATAGCTACAAGGCAGCAGCATCAAATACAAAGGCAGAGCAGACTTGAGCAAAAAAGAAGTCCATTTTGAAGTAGGAGATCTAGTTTTGGCACACTTGAGAAAGGAGAGATTCCCAGAGAAGCAGTATAACAAACTGAAGTTCAAAAAGATTGGGCCATGAAAGATACTTAGAAAGTTTTCTGCAAATGCTTATGAGATTGAATTGCCTCCTGATGTTGGAATATCTCCCATTTTTAATGTTGCAGATTTGTACAAGTATGAAGATGATGGTACAGAAGAGGGACTAGCAGACAAGGAACAGATTGAGTGGGAAAAGCAGCTACCTCCAGCACAACCATTGCAACCAGAGAAGATATTGGACAAAAGAGTGTTCAGGAAGACCAGAGGACAAGAGTACTTTCAGTACTTAATCAAATGGAAGGACCAGCCAGAGGAAGATGCCACTTGGATGGCTGAAGGAATGTTGCAGAAGATAGGCAGATCAGTGGAGGAGCTCATGGACAGGAGTCCATGAAGAAAATTGCCCTCGGGAGTCTAATGTAGGGGCATTAGACACTAGCCAGCAATGTAGGAGGTTTTGTCCACATGTTGTGGCTAGGAGGGATCAAAATCATTTGAATTTGTAACAGCAAGGTGTCAATACCTTAGCTGTCTGTTGCATTTAGATCAATTAGAGTCAATAGAAGTCGAATAGTTTAGTTCAGTCCATATGTCTTGTTCAGTTATTCGAATAATGTAATTAGGCCTTTGTTAGAAGATAAACGGTCCTCACTGAGGAACCGAAGAGACACATTGTAATGCATATAAATTGAATCCCCCAGATGTATTGAGGGGAGGAGATTTCTGCAATAAATTCTGTGTGTTAAGCAATTGCTTCCGGTTGAATAAAATTCAGTGCTCGTTGATTTTCAAATTGTCTTGAATTGATACCTGTGAGGAATTTGTTTAGTCGTGAGGTGATTGAACACTGGTCCGTGTATGATTGTTGAATTGAGTCATTGTATAATCTCCACATCTCTCTGTCAGTTTTTTCTCTTGAATTGTCTGAACAATTGAAAATCCCACTCGTAACAGAGGTCTGTGTATGATCGTGGCCGTCGAACTCTGTTCAGTGGTAGTGAAACCCCCGCTTACACAAAAATAGTTCGGTTGGTTGTGAACCGAGGAGGCTGTCTCGAGAGTTGAACCTGAGTTAGTGAACGGGAGAGCGCAGAAAGGAAGGCGTTAACCACGGTCAATCACTATTCAAAGGCTGGAAGCGGTTTTGATCGCATCGCCTTTGTGGGGCGAGCGGTATTCGAGAAATTGGAGCGATCACATTTGTTGGAGGACACGTGGCATAAGGCGAGTTTCCAAAACCGCCCTCATCACGCGTTAACTTTCGACCGAGGACCCAGCGTGATATTGATACACTCCGTCCGATCTGGAGGTTGGTCATCGAACGGCGATCGCACATAAAGGAGCACGGGAGATAACTTAAGGTATGGACGTTCATTTTGTTGAATCCACGTTGCGTAGGTGTGGGCCCAGGGACTAAAGTTGTTTATTTAAAAAGCGTCAGGTTATTAGTGTGAGATACTGAGGGGTGACAACCTTAGTATAAGGTCTGACGAAAGAATTAAAGTTCGGGATATATTTAAATTTCCAAAGTTTGCTGAGTATATTTATTTGTCAATTTCTTCGAAATTGATAAATAAAATTACAAGAAAGTTGTGGAAGACCACGTGGAGATGAACTGAGTTAATTGAGTGAAAACGTTGACAGAGCTACAATAGTAGACCAGCTCTCCTTAGGAGGCCCGAATTCAAATTTGTTGCTGTCAATATTACTATCGCATATCGCAATCAGGGCAGGAGAAAAATCGCACAAACACAGTGGTCACAGAAAATACGAAGTGCGATATGATGACGTGGTGATGACGTGGCAAGATGACGTGGCGATGACATGGCAAGGTGACGTGGCACGATGACATGGAGATGACGTGGACCTGGCCCGCATATCGCAAATCGCAAGATCGGAGGGGTGAAGATCGTAAGAGCAAGGTTGAATCACCGAAATCCGAAATGCGATAAGAGTACCGGATGCGATGCA
Organism: Pinus albicaulis; assembly: GCA_034641835.2. Classification (NCBI taxonomy): domain Eukaryota; kingdom Viridiplantae; phylum Streptophyta; class Pinopsida; order Pinales; family Pinaceae; genus Pinus; species Pinus albicaulis. Next base: position 1,477,407,928 of record CM076581.1, read on the forward strand.
ACTTCAAAGCAAAAGTCTAAAGGATTTCAAATCCGAAGGTATAAGGTTTCCCTTTGAGAAATCACATCGAGGGTTGGAAGAACTATGCATAGCAAGAAACACATTGGAACGCCGAAGTGCGAAGTGCGATAACGAAGCGGACGCGATGCAGGTCAACGCTGAAGTCTAAAGCATTTCAAGTCTGGGAGTATGGGATTTCCTTTGTTAAATCGTTTCAGAGAGTAAAGGAGGATTATAACGTAAAACAAAAAGGAAAGCTTGAACGCAAGAATAGACTCGAGTAAGACCCGACACTCGTGCAGAATAGTGGTTGATGCGGCAACGACTGTTTATGAAGAAAAGTTTGAACACGACCGAAGGACTCGGGTAGAATAAGACCCGACACTACGTGTAGAGAGTAAAGCAGTTCTGCCTTAATAATGAAAGAAAGTATGAATGCAGGTAGAAAGGCTCAGGTAAGGACCCGACACAGAGAAAAGGGCAGAATCGAGTGTTTAGAAGAGCGGTGAAGGTTGAACGCTGTGGGCACGAGAAAAAGAGGCAGAGTTGGGAAAAAGGAGAATATGGTGGCACTGCTGGAAACACAACAGCTGGGTCGAGTTAGGCCAAAATGACAGTTATGCAAAACTGTGTTGAATGTAATAGCAGAAATCGAAATGACTCTGACAGCAGCAGAAAAGACAAATGCACAACGAGTAAAGAGATGAAAGGGTTGGGTGAAATATATTTGTTGTAACTGTAAATGTAAATGAATTAATTATTTTTATTGTATGTGATGCAAAGGCAAGTCTCCGTAGGCAAAGAAAAACTCCAATTTGATACGATAATGATTATATATATATATATATATATATATATATATATATATATTGTTGTAACATCCTGAATGTGCTGAGCGAGGAAATGAGAAGGTGGAAGGCAAAGAGTTGTACCTGTTCACTTCATATTCCCTGTAGAATGCAAACAACCATGAAGTTAGCTGTATAAAACATGTAATATTCATGTGCAGAAGGTGACAAAAGCATAGAGAGAGAGAGAGGGAGTATGCAGCAGAATTGAAGAGAGCTGAAGATTTTAGAAAGCTGCAGAATGGAAGAGAGTAGAAGATTATAAGACAGAACAGCATGAGGTTAGAGAAAGTAGCATAAGGTGTGAGAGTGAAAGAAGAAGGAGGGGCAGAAAGAGAAGCTGTGAAGATCTAGAGATGATTTAAAGCAGATATGAAGGCTAGAGGACAGCAATGAAGAAGGAATAGAACAGAGCTGACATCCAGGTAAATCAGCATGTGTTTTCATAGTAGTGTGAGGAAGTTGGTGCTTCCATATCAAGTTGTAGCTTGATAGATGTCCAATTGTAGCTGGTTGAGGTAGGAGCCTCCTATGGGTTGTAGCCTACAAAAAATACATGGGAGTTAGCGCTTCCATTTCAAGTTGTAGCTTGATAGATGTCCAGTTGTAGCCGGTTGAGGTAGGAGCCTCCTGTGGGTTGTAGCCTGCAGAAACCAGATGGGAGTTGGAGCTTCCTTGCATGTTGTAGCATGCAGAATTTGAGGTAGTAGCCTCCTGTAGGTTGGAGCCTACAGAAAATCAGTGGTGAGAGGGAGTTGGAGCTTGCCTTTGCATCACAACAATAATAAGATGTGGTTTTCTCCCTTATGGGTTTCCACTTATACTTGTTGTCCATATGCATGATGATTATGTGTTGATGTTCTGTATTTAATCTATTTAATACTTGCTGCTCACATATTAAGATTAATGTTTCATTATATAATAAGTTGATCATGAAATGAAGGCGTAAATAGGTTTAAAGGAAAGTTTTAAAAGTCCATGAATGTGTTAAAATGATTCACCCCCCCTCTCAGTTTAACTAAGGGTTCAACACAGGTGTGCCAGATTTCAGTTCTGATCACTTAGATCAATGTTGCAAGAAACATCCCCCCCCCCTGGCTCCAACCCCTGAAACGTGTCCTGTACGGAACCGTACGGGATCCGTATAACGAAATGCGTTTCGGAATTTCCGAAACGCGTTTCGCAAAAAAATTTGCGTTTCCTGGAAAGTCGGATCCGTACGACCGAATCCGCGTTTCCGTATGGCGGATCCACGTTTCGTACAGCGGATCGTCGTACGGAAGCGTCGCGGTTCCTGTACGAATCCGTACGGTTCGCGAGTGGTTCCGTACAGTGTCGTACGAATCCGACTTGCGCACTAAAAAAAGCCTCTTCTTCTTCTTCTTCTTCTTCTTCTTCTTCTTTTTTCTATATATCTCGGTTAGTTAGTGAGTTAGTCTTGGGTTAGGGATATGATGAAAAGGTTATAAGCTCTATTTCACCTATTATTTGCTCACTTGTGTTTTTGGAGAGCTTGGAGAAGAGAAGAGAGAGTTGAGGAGAGCTTGGAGGAGTGAAAGAGGAGGAGTGAAAGAGGAGTGAAAGAGGAGGAGCTTGGAGGAGTAAGGAAGGGCTTCCATCTACAAGAGCTAAAGAGATAAGTGCAAACCCCAAACTCTCTCATTTTTTTGTCATTGTTTTTTGTATTTTCTCTCCTCCCTCTCCTACACTTTCCCATTCTTTCTTCTTGTACATTTATTTGCAGGTTCTCCACCATCTATATTCATACTCAAAGATGATGTTTCTTTGGGCTCTATGTATCATTCCACCCTTGGTTTTGATGATGGTAAGGGGGAGTAGAAATAGAAGAGAAAAACATGAAGAAGAAGAGGAAAGTGGTCACCATATGAGTGACCCAATGTATGATGAGGAGGAAGGCTTTGAAGAGGAAGGGGATGATGAAAACAATGAATCACAAGATGGCAAAGCTGCATTGACACCCTTGTGGAATTATCTGACCAAACTTGAAGGGGGAAAAGGTGGTGGAAGCTACAAGTTTTTGTGCCCTCATGGTTTTCATGGAGGAAAACCATATAGCGGTTGATATACCCGTGTGAGGAGGCATCTTTGTGGGGTGATGGACAGTGATGAAAGAAAGGGTGTTGTGGGGATAGCAATTTGCCCAAAGGTTCCAACTAAACAAAGAAGAAAATACATCCAAATAGAGGAGGTTGCACAACAAAAAAATAAAAAACAAAAAACTCTATCTGAATCAAGTGCAACCTCTAGATTTGGTAGCTCATCTGCTCATGGTGTTTCTGCAAGTTCTGGAGGTAAAAACAATAGCAGATTTCCTTAATGTTGCTGGGAGGGATGATGTGGATGGAAAGATATAGTCCGATTTCTTTGTGCTTGCGGTGTACCATTCAATGTGCTTCGCTCTCCCTATTGGCATGAAATGGTAAAGGTCATCAATGAAGCCCCAAAAGGATACAAGTCCCCCAACTATGAGAAAGCTAGAACATTGTTATTAGAAAGAGAAAAAGGAAAGGTTCAAGGCTCAAGCAGCTTTGACACGTTTTACAAATGAGTAGGTGGATAGTGGGGTATCCATTGTATCAGATGGGTGGACAAATATCAGAAACCAACATTTGATAAATGTTCTTGGTGTTTCTGCTACTGGTGCAATGTTTATTGCATGTCATGATTCCTTCTCTCTCAGTGCAACTTCCCAAAACATTGCGGATCTCCTATTGCAATCAATCAGAGATGTTGGTCCTAGCAAAGTGGTTCAAGTGATCACAGATAATGCAGCGAATTGTCAGGGAGCAGGTAAAACTATTGAGCGTACTTATCCACACATATTTTGGTCTGGGTGCTTTGTGCACACATTGAACCTTTTGATGCATGATATTATGAAGCATAAAGAATGTGGGTGGATTAATGAGCTTTACAAGAGAGGGAAGAAGCTCATTAAATTTATCACGGGGCATACAAGGGTTAACTACTTCTATGGCACTTACTCCAAGTTGCAGTTGCTTAAACTTGAAAAAACCAGATTTGCAAGTTATTACCTCACCTTTAGGTAGCTAGTGAAGGTGAGACAAGCTCTAACTAATACGGTCACTGCTGAATCATGGGAGGAGATTAACACTGATAGAGATGGTGCTAATGCAACAAAGGACACTATTCTTGACATGTTTTTTTGGTCACAAGTTAAATATGTTTTTCAATTCACCAAACCAATTTATTACATGATCAAGTTTGGGGATTCAGATAAGCCAATAATTGGGGAGGTGTATGAGCAAATGGATAACATGTTGGGGCAGATTAAAGACATTGTTGAGCCTAGAGATACCACCTTGTACAAATATATTCGTGCAGAGGTGGTAAAACGTGTTAATCTAGGTTGTCATTGATGATGTCAGTGACCGGGATGGCAAATATTCTTGAAGATGCCAGAAGATGATTACAAGTGATTACAACTCTTGTTTAAGAAGTCAAGACACAAATGAAGTGTCAATCATGTATCTTGATGATCATAATGGAAGACTACCATATCACTACACTTGATGAAGGACTATAAGACATACACACGATGATATGTCCTACCTCCACTGATCTTGATGATAACACTACATGATTACATGTTCTACCTCCGATAATATGATGATGACATGACAAATCTCCAATGATGTGAAGCTTGATGTCCTTATGATGAAAAGTACATAATGATGCTGCACTTGGTTGATGCAATATCTCTACTCTATCTTAAGGACAGCTGACCTAATGACCCTATGTTGAAGAAGGCAAGGACATGATGATGGTGGCCCTATGTTGAAGAAGGCTAAGGCATGATTATGAACACAATCTACGAAGAAACCAAACCATGAGGCTCTACACTTAAAGGCATTCTTCCCTGCCTCCATTTCTACACTCATAAATAATCAGTCACATTAAAAAATATATTTTGCTACCTTAGAGGCAAAATTCCTTAATGAAACCTACACCATCTTGAAGAGCAAAATTTTATCTTTCCAACGAGCTATTACTCAGCTCGAAACTCCAAGCGGTTTGAAAGTTATTGATTTTTCAAGTTTAAGGTAAATTTCTGTCAACTAAGCCGACCTAAGCCGACTTGTGTAGGCTCATTTTCCTTGGCGAAGGGACGTGTCTTTTCGTTTATGATCAAAACCAGTATATATATGACGTCCAGACTTGATATTCCATCATCCAATTTCGGTGAAAATCACAGAATTCAGATTAGAAGCACAGAGGCCGAGGACATTAAGGATATCACTGCTGGGCAATTCTTTGTTGAGGTATCCTTTCCAGCTCAGACTACATTGCAACTCGGTGGCATATGAGTAGACTTTTGAAGCACTACATCTCGGACCAGATCACAATCTTGTGAACAATTTCTTGGAGGCTCAAATCAATAACAAACACAGCGGACGGTGCACGACCTCACCTCGGCTGCAATGGCAAGGACTACAAAGCGCGATAATACAGAAGCTCGGAATAGGTATATACAGTCTCTTAGTGCAGCAAACCCGTGACAAGTCTTGTGGAAGGACTACATCCTCAGACTTAGCGTCTCACCTCAACTCAGTTTATTGAGCAATTTTATGAAGCTCGGATAATTCTTGTGGAGGTCAGACATGTGGTTACCAAGAGGCTCAGACTTGCTGCAGTCTTGGAACTTGTGACAACCACCTTTGGATTATTTGCAGTTATTATAACATAAACCACTTGTGGAGAAGCTGCAAGCTTCAGGACAGTCCTTTAACTAGCTTGGACCTTACCTCAGCATCTCTGTTCTGTGTGGACAGTCACCATTATAGCCTGGAACAGTGGATAGTTACTACTACAAAGGCCTAGACTTAGTAGCAGTCTCTCGGTGAAGGCTTGAATCTATAGAGAGGTGGTTGGACAGTTGTTTGTGGAGCTCATTTCTTTAGACTTGTTTGGAGGACAAAATTATATCAGTGGTTTTGGGCATCATATTTGGAGTAGTGATCATCACATTTGGAGCAGTGATCATCATATTTGGAGCAGTGATTGAAAAGCACATTTGTAGACCTTTTGAAGGCTTTCTTAAGTCTTGTTGAAGGAGCATTGATGAATTAAGAAGTTTGGAGCATCTCTAGTATTGTTGAAGATCCATTGAGGATAGTGGTTGGCAGTTTTTTGAAGCAGTCTAGACAGCTGGAGCATTGAAAAACATTGTGAAGCACTTGGAGGATTGTTTGGTGTAGACCTTGAGCAACTTATTGAAGACATCATGAAGACATCATTGTGAAGCAGTTGTTGAGCCCTTGCAGAGAAGTTGACTAGGAGGCATTTTTGGAGGACATGATGTATTGTTGAAAAGCCATCATGAGGTAACCTTGGAGAAATTGTTTGGGTACGATGAAGAGCATCGGTGACACCTTTTACGAAGAAAAGGTTGTCATTGATGACGTGATGTGTAGATTACAGTGAAGAGTAAGCTGAAGATTGTCAAGGCTTGTTGAAGAAGACATTAGGAGTCGTAAGTATAACCAAACACTTGACGAAATGAAGGAGGAGGTTGGAGCCTCATAGAGACAAGGTTGTTGCCTTGGAAGATAAGGTTGGAGCCCTTGACTTTGGTGCCTCAAAATTGACAAGGTTGGTGCCTTGGAAGATAGGGTTGGAGCCCTTGAGGTTGGTGCCTCAGAATTGACAAGGATGGAGCCTTGGAAGTCCAAGTCGGTGCTTGGCAAATACAGGTTGGAGCCTGGGAGATTGAAGATTGGTGTCTTCATCTAGGGTTGGAGCCCTACATATATTGTACTCGATTTATTGTAAAAAAGAAATTAATAAAAGCGTTTATTCTTATTGTTCATTTTGTGTTCTAAATATAGGTGATCTAATTGGTAAAATTAACAATTGAAAAGAAATACTAATTCACCCCCCTCTCAGTATTTCCAACAATTGGTATCAGAGCCAGTACCTTCACTCAAAGCCTAACAGCTTGAAGGTTGATCATTAGAACACAAATGGCAAAGCCAAGGAAGAAAGTCTCCAATCCTCCTAAAGATGTGTCTTCCTCAACCATTGAAATTGAAGAAAATCAATTTGCGAAGGCTCCATTGTTCAATGGAAATTTTGATATATGGGTGGCAAAAATGAGGAATTTCTTGAAGACTCAAAGAATTGAAGTTTGGAAATCAGTGATTACTGATAGCATGTTGGAAGGAGAATCCAAGGAGTATAATACAAGAGCAATGAAAGCAATCTTGAATGGGCTACCTGATTCTATGAAGGCCAATTTGGAAAAATGTTCGTCAGCAAAAGGCATATGGGACAAACTTCATGATCTTCACTCAAAAGGAGCATTGACAATGATCTCTAGTCAAGAAGATGATGGAAAATAAGAAGGAAATCCATAACCCATCAAGGAAGTTGAAGATAAGAGAGATGACAACAAGGCTAAAGAAGACCTAGAAGATGAACAGAACAAAGAAGACTTTGAAGAAGATCTCTTGAATAAACTTATGGCTTCCATGGAAGAGATTAACGGTTTGAAAAAGGAAAATGAGGAACTTAAGAAGAAAGCGCAAGATGGTAACCAAGACAAGACAAGGAAAGAAGTTGACTTTGTCAAGTTTCAAGTACAAGAAAGAGATGAGGAGCTCGCCAAACTTAAAGAGGAATTTCATAAAAACAAAATAAAGCATCATGAAGAAGTCATATCTATGACAAATCAATTGGATAAGGCAAAGAAAAGAGAAGAAACTTTGTCAAGCCACCTTGAACAAAGACTTAAGAGTTTGAACAATCTTGAAGCAGAGATTGGTCAATACAAGGAAGAGGTCTCCTCTCTTAGATCTCAACTAGAAGAAGCAAGGAAACAAGCGCAAGGAGCTGAGAAGGTGATGGAAACTTTGGCATTCATAGAAGGACAAGTTAATGAAGCAAAAAAGGAGAGAAACACCATGATATGCCAACTAGACGAAAAGGATGAAGAAATCTTGAAACTAAAATCAGACATCAATCTTCTCAAGGCCGAAACATGTGAAGCTACAAGAATAAAAGAAGAAATGGAGAGCAGTCTAGCAAAGGAGAAAGAAGAAGTCTTCATAATAAAATCAAATATCATCTGCCTTAAAATCAAAGCACATGAAGCAACAAGGATGATGGAAGAAATGAAGAAGCAACTACTTATGAAAGATGAAGATTGTGAAAAGTTGAAAGGAGAAATTGTCCTTGAAAAGGAAGTTGAATTGCTGAATAAAAACATGAAAACCTCTCAAGCCCTAGATGACATCCTAAGTCAGCAAAGGTCTCCTCTTGATAAATCAGGTCTTGGCCATGCAGGTGAATCCTCAAGCAAGAATGATTCAAACAACAAGGATGTGCGGAACCTAGAAAGAAATGTTGATGCTCCCAGTTCCAACAAAGGCAAGGAGAAGAATCAAGACAACAACGGAAGAAATTCTACTCCAAGGAGACTTGTTGATTGTGTCAAGGATGCAAGAGGTAATGGATATCATCAGAGGATCCCAAGGCATAATGACTTTGGAAGAACATCAAGGCAATCTCCATCCTCCAGGTACCAAAGTATATTTTTTGGTTATTTTTATTCTTGTACAAACTTTGGGCACATGGCAAAAGATTGTAGGGCATATCACAAAGACAATTATAATGGTCCCCGTCAATCTCCTAGAAGCAATTTTGCAAGAAGAAGTCATGATTTCTTATTCATGAACAAGATAGAGTGCTTCAATTGCCATAACATTGGACATATGGCACGTGATTGTAGCTTGACTTGGGCATCTACACAAGCTAGAACCATTCCAAAGAAAAAAGTTACACAAGTATGGAGAAGGAAGCAAGTTGAATCCGGAAGTCCCTTGAACACTTTAGCCAACGACACATGTTGTTGACTTGATGAATTCATCCTTGATATTTCAAGTTTTGATGATGAGACTGCCAAAAAGAAGACCATGCATATTGTTAGGGGGAGCTTGTGATTCTTAACTATCCTTGCTGAAACTATCCAACTGTTGATGAATCACGCATGGACAATCTTGAAAGATCATTTCCATTGAAGAACATGATCCGTTACTCACCCAATGCACCATTGTTGAAGATGTCTTCCACTTGATCAAAAGGATGCAATCTTTCTTGTCGAAGGAAAAAACAAGTGCTAGCAGAGGTTATGCAGGCAAGGGGAGTCGATTGACCATTTACATGAAGATATGCAAAGGCTTAGGGGGAGCAAGTTCATTGAAGAGCACCATGACAACGAGAGTAACATACCTATGAAGGACTACAATTCATGAAGAAGCAGCTTGACAGGGGGAGTATTTGGGCACCCCATTTGCCATTGATGTCAAAGGGAGAGAGAATGTTGAAAGGGCAAGAATATTTCCATCAATGACAAAGGGGGAGATTGTTAATCTAGGTTGTCATTGATGATGTCAGTGACCGAGATGGCAAATATTCTTGAAGATGCCAGAAGATGATTACAAGTGATTACAACTCTTGTTTAAGATGTCAAGACACAAATGAAGTGTCAATCATGTTTCTTGATGATCATAATGGAAGACTACCATATCACTACACTTGATGAAGGACTATAAGACATACACATGATGATATGTCCTACCTCCAATGATCTTGATGATAACACTACACGATTACATGTTCTACCTCCAATAATTTGATGATGACATGACAAATCTCCAATGATGTGAAGCTTGATGTCCTTATGATGAAAAGTACATAATGATGCTGCACTTGGTTGATGCAATATCTCTGCGCTATCTTAAGGACAGCTGACCTAATGACCCTATGTTGAAGAAGGAAAGGACATGATGATGGTGACCCTATGTTGAAGAAGGCTAAGGCATGATTATGAACACAATCTATGAAGAAATCAAACCATGAGGCTCTACACTTAAAGGCATTCTTCCCTGCCTCCATTTCTGCACTCATAAATAATCAGTCACATTAAAAAATATATTTTGCTACCTTAGAGGCAAAATTCCTTAATGAAACCTACACCATCTTGAAGAGCATAATTTTGTCTTTCCAACGAGCTATTACTCAGCCCGAAACTCCAAGCGGTTTGAAAGTTATTGATTTTTCAAGTTTAAGGTAAATTTCTGTCAACTGAGCCGACCTAAGTTGACTTGTGTAGGCTCATGTTCCTTGGCGAAAGGACGTGTCTTTTCGTTTATGATCAAAACCAGTATATATACGACGTCCAGACTTGACATTCCATCATCCAATTTCGGTGAAAAACACAGAATTCATATTAGAAGCACAGAGGCCGAGGACATTAAGGATATCACTGTTGGGCAATTCTTTGTTGAGGTATCCTTTCCAGCTCGGACTACATTGCAACTTGGTGTCATATGAGTAGACTTTTGAAGCACTACATCTCGGACCAGATCACAATCTTGTGAACAATTTCTTGGAGGCTCAAATCAATATCAAACCTGTGGAAAGTTGCCTGACCTCACCTCGACTCTGTGGCAGGGACTACAAAACTGTGATAACTATAGAAGCTCAGAATAAGTGTTGTACAATGATCTCTTAGTGCAGCAAACCCGTGACAAGTCTTGTGGAAGGACCACATCCTCAGACTTAGCGTCTCACCTCAACTCGGTTTATTGAGCAATTTTATGAAGCTCGGATAATTCTTGTGGAGGTCAGACCTGTGGTTACCAAGAGGCTCGGACTTGCTGCAGTCTTGGAACTTGTGACAACCACCTTTGGATTATTTGCAGTGATTATAACATAAACCACTTTTGGAGAAGCAGCAAGCTTCAGGACAGTCCTTTAACTAGCTTGGACCTTACCTTAGCATCTTTGTTCTGTGTGGACAGTCACCATTATAGCTTGGAACAGTGGACAGTTACTACTACAAAGGCTTAGACTTAGTAGCAGTCTCTCGGTGAAGGCTTGAATCTGTAGAGAGGTGGTTGGACAGTTGTTTGTGGAGCTCATTTCTTTAGACTTGTTTGGAGGGCAAAATTATATCAATGGTTTTGGGCATCATATTTGGAGTAGTGATCATCACATTTGGAGCAGTGATTGAAAACCACATTTGTAGACCTTTTGAAGGCTTTCTTAAGTCTTGTTGAAGGAGCATTGATGAATTAAGAAGTTTGGAGCATCTCTAGTATTGTTGAAGATCCATTGAGGACAGTGGTTGGCAATTCTTTGAAGCAGTCTAGACAGCTGGAGCATTGAAAAACATTGTGAAGCACTTGGAGGATTGTTTGGTGTAGACCTTGAGCAACTTATTGAAGACATCATGAAGACATCATTGTGAAGCAGTGGTTGAGCCCTTGCACAGAAGTTGACTTGGAGGCATTTTTGGAGGACATGATGTATTGTTGAAAAGCCATCATGAGGTAACCTTGAAGAAATTGTTTGGGTACGATGAAGAGCAGCGGTGACACCTTTTACGAAGAAAAGGTTATCATTGATGACGTGATGTGTAGATTACAGTGAAGAGTAAGTTGAAAATTGTCAGGGCTTGTTGAAGAAGACATCGAGAGCCGTAAGTATAACCAAATATATCTTGACGAAATGAAGCAGGAGGTTGGAGCCTCATAGAGACAAGGTTGGTGCCTTGGAAGATAAGGTTGGAGCCCTTGAGGTTGGTGCCTCAAAATTGACAAGGTTGATGCCTTGGAAGATAGGGTTGGAGCCCTAGAGGATAGGAGTCCTCAAGAGACCAGGTTGGAGCCTGTACAAGATGTAGCGTTGGAGCCCTTGAGGTTGGTGCCTCAGAATTGACAAGGTTGGAGCCTTGGAAGTCCAAGTTGGTGCTTGGCAAATACAAGTTGGAGCCTGGGAAATTGAAGATTGGTGTCTTCATCTAGGGTTGGAGCCCTATATATATTGTACTTGATTTATTGTAAAAAAAAAAATAATAAAAGCATTTATTCTTATTGTTCATTTTGTGTTCTAAATATAGGTGATCTAACTGGTAAAATTAACAATTGAAAAGAAATACTGATTCACCCCCCTAAGAACCAAGAAACAAGGCCATTAAAGAATATCTAGTCAAATGGAAAGATTTTCCTATCGAAGATGCCACTTGAGAAAGGAAAACAGGTGCTCCAACATCCTAGACTGAATTTACTTAAGGACATGCAATCTTGGGCGAGGAGGATTGTAATGTCCCCTTCCGCTTAGGAGACATCAAAGGATAATTTTGCAAGCCTAATTAAGTTCCTATAGGCTAGGACAGAGAAATTAATCAAGGGAACACAATTTGCCTAGGAGAAAACTTATAAAAGGTAAAAAGGGGAAAAGGAGACATGGCTCTTAGGCTAATGAAAAGTCACTTTTAAATTATATAGAGAGAAAACCCACTAAAGTGACTTTATTAATATAAAATGATAAAAAGTTGGCAAAAGAGTCAAGTGAGTTATAAAAAAGGGGAAAATGAGGAGTCTCTCCTCATTCTTGCATTTGCTCACTTAAAAAAAAATGGAGAGCTCTTGAGAAAGAGACTACGATTTTTTGAAACCTTCATTTTGGTTGCTAGTTTTGGTGTTGAAACTATACACCCTAGCCAGTGTGGGAGCAGAGTCACTCAAATTCTGACATTGCGCTTCATTGTTGAAGAAGGGGACATTGGCAGGAAGGAGTAAGTCAGAGGTGTTATTAGTTGATTTCATTAACTGACTTTTAGCAATCTACATTCCTTATACAAGTTGAGTTCACATCTTCCAAGAGACCGAGTTCTATGAATCCCCGAGGGTTGAGTACTATCATCTCTTAGAGAGCGGAGTTCTGAGAAAAGGGGGGTTGAATTTCACATCTAAAGGAGGTCAATTTCAATTTTGTGTAGTTGGCCAAGTCTAATAACAAAGAGATCGAGTTATGTATCCCTCTTGCTAGCTGAGTTTATTTATCAGAGTTAATCTCCTTCTGTGGGCCAAGTTTATCCTCTATTATTTTCTGGCTAAGTATATTCATTTAAAGGGGCCGCGCACCCTCCATTGTTGGTCGATTTGCTGTTAAGTGTTGTCTCTGTTTCTGACGCCGAGTTCAGTCACCTATTTGAGGTCGAAATCCCTCGCTTTGGAGCTGAGTTTGTGTTGTTTTTTGGAGACAAATATTTCTAGGTTTTTATCAGTCCTCTACAGCCAAGTGTTCACTGACAGACTGTTGATATTCCTTGTCATATTTCTCTAATATTGCTACAACAAGCCCTTATCAGTGGTATGTACCATTTTTTAGTACAATATAAATTATATATTGCTGTTTGGAAGTATCTTTATGGCATTTATTGGTACTTTGTATGTTTATTTTGAATAAAATACAAGAAAGTGCACCTACAACCACATGCATACAAACTGTTTGACGAAACACTACAGTGAAAAACTTAGACAAAGCTCAGAAATTTTAGTGGTAATTTCAAGATATTCCTAAGAGGGTATCTTACAGCACTCCTTTTATGATCTACCAATCCAAGAGGGGCAGACAAATTCTTAAGGTAATATATCTCATCTAAATACCATTCATCTATTTCTAATTCTATGGCAGTTGCACAAATTTGCTCCCCCTCACCAATTTGGAAAGCTTTGTCATTTCCTTCCGTTAGCATTTTAGCTAGGCCTTGGCCATTGATGATCTTTTTAGGTCGGATCTCCAAGTCATATTCTTGGATTTTAGAAACCCACTTTTATCCTGATCCCAAGCAATCGTTTTGAGTCAGCACATCCTTGACAGCTGGGTAAAGAACGTAGACGTGGATTAATTATATCCCACATAGGTTCAGAAATATTTTTAAGGACATGACGAAAGCATAAGTCTGTTTTTCAGTGAGACTCTATCTAGTTTCAAAATTCAGCATCTTGGAGGGACTTGCTCATGAATGTTATAGGTTTCTCATCCCTTCATCATCTTTTTTCATTAATACATCTGGGAACGGTTTCTTCAGATGCAATTGAGTAAATGAAAAAAATCTCTAGAGTAATCAAGGCTAACCAAGACAGAGGCTGATGTTATTCTTTGTTTAATTTCCTAAAAGGATTTAAACCTCCACTCATCCGAAACATATGGAACATCTTTCTTCAATAAATCATTCATGGGCTTAACTATCTTAGCAAAATTTGGGATAAACCTTCTTATGAATTAATCTTACCAAAAAATGATCTCAAAGTCCTTTTGTTCTTAGGGGAAGTGATGTTTTTGATGGCCTCAATTCTTTCAAGTTCAATGCTAATCCCCTCTTTGGAGACTATATGACCTAATAATTTCCCCTAGCCAACTCCAAATATGGACTTTTTAGGGTTTCAATGATATGTTATATTTCCTATATTTTTCAAACACTTTCCTTAAATGCTTGCAGTGGTCATGTTTTTCTTTAGATGCCATGGTTAGATCATCTTGATATATCTCCATGATCTTACCGATGAGGTCACAGAAAGAAAATTTCATCACCCTCTGGAAAGTGGAACCAGCATTCAATAGTCCAAATGGCATTCTAAGGCACTTGTAGGTTCCCCAAGGGGTGGTAAAGGCAGTCTTCAATTGGTCTTCCTTTTTCACTACCACATAATTATACCCAGAAAACCCATCAAGGAAAGACATAATCTTGAACCAGTGATCCACTGCAAGAGATTCTCCATATTTGGCAAAGGATAATTATCTTTGAGGCACACCTGGTTAAGGTCTCTAAAGTCCACGCACATCCTAATATTTCCAGTCTTCTTTCGTGTGACCACTGGGTTAGATACCCATGAGGACTTTGTTAATTAGATAGCCCAAAATAATATTCAATAAAGTACTGTTCCAGGTGAAATGAGGTTGTGAGTTTAAGGAACCTATGGCTTAGTCTAGAGGGCTGAGATAAGTCTTAGAGATACTCAAATAGATTCCAAACACATGCTACCCTACATTTAATGATTATCATTCTAAATTAGGGTTTTAATTTTTTAAATAAAACAATTTATATCATGCAAAAATTATGATAGCAATAACAAAACAGCCCACAATTTATGATAACCAATAAATAATCAAAGGCTATTTAATAAGAAAACAAGGAAAAAAAATACAGAAACTTTTCAATGGCTGAAAATGCACAAAACAACAACAAAACCATAGACGTCAGCCCTAGAATTATAGCTGAAAATGCATAAAAATTATAATTTTCCTTTTAGAGATGCAAAGCCTAACCCTAGTCTATGATGTTTAAGGTATTTTGTGCTTTTTAATGCATATTTTCCGGTAACCCGCCCCTAATTTACCATGAAAAGAAGAAAAAGAATAAAATTGTTAGAGATTGACACACAAAACTAGTGCCTCATCAATCTTGGCTATATCGAGTCAAAAAAGGGAGAGGTCTGAGGCGGAAGACCTTGGTTGGAGTGAGTAAGAGAGAGAAAGCCTCTCAATTAAAGCCTGGCAATTTTCATTCAATACGAGGTTTAATGTCAAGGAAGGTTATTCTAAGTTTCCTTGATGGATTCTAGGTGACAAATCTTGCAAAGGAGATTTTAGAGCCATAAAAATATTCACCATATCATGAAAACTTCATAGAAACCCTAATTCTACAACATTGCAAAATGAAAGAAGATACTCACAATAAAAATAGCACAAGTAACCATAGCATCACTTCATCAGTCCAAGAGAAAATCCTCCAAACAATTTTATCATCCCCGAGACAATTTTATACAATAACATAAAAGAAAGACTCTACTACATGGTAGAAAGGCAGTCTGCACACTACCTGTTGCTTTGTGATATCCGTAGCAGTGGTATATCTAAAATAGAACGTAGTTTAAGAAACAAGCACTGTAGCTTTAATACTGTCAAAGGATCTTCTTCAATACTTTTATGTATCCTCTCTGTAAACTGGCCCATTATACCCCAAGCATATGCCACATCACTGACCTGCAATAATTGTATGTGCTCAAATATTATTTTCAGTGTTACATGGGTAGGTGTATCTGGAAAGCAGGGGTGTTAGACTGGGCATGCTCAACCCTGTATCTTGCTTACACTGTACAGCCTCGATCATACCCAGCCACAAACCTCTGTATGAGAAGACATCTCCACATACAAGGGTGGTCATCCCCAAGTTTTCAAACTTAACCCAAAAAAAATTGTTTTAGGATAACATTCATTTTATCCAAAGCATATTCAAAGATAGTGTTAGCATACCTTCTCTTAATTATCTAAAAACAAAATTGCTACTAAACAGAATAAAAACTTTATGAATCCTATAGTGGTTATTATATTTAGTATTATAAAAGCATGGAAAATATTCTGTTGGTAGACAATATGTAGTGATAAGTATTATCACAAGGAAAGATTTATATTTCTCAACGATGACCTTTGAAGGGAAGGCATCTTCTTCAGTTGGGAAAGTCAACCCTCACTCATATGACATGAATGGTAAAGGGTATATTCGTAGGGTGTAACATACTTTATTTTCTTGGCTTGAGGTAACTGAGCACAATGGTCCTCCACAAGGGATTATGTGGTTCTCTTGGTAGTGGCCTTTTGATGATTTCATCTTCTTATGATAGGCCTTCTTTTCAGTGGTGTCTGATTTGACTAAACAGCAGTAGAGTTAAATGTGAACAAACAGTAAGTTCTTCATCCGCCAATTAAACAGGGAGTATTTAGAGGTATATCTGCTCTTTATTATTTCCAGCCTTGGTTTGAGACATGAAAAAACAGGCATGCTTGGTATCACCTGAGTTTTTATTGACAGCAGTAGCCAAATGATGCTACTGCTAGCACTCTATGACATGTACAGTCTTATGCAAGCAATAAAGTTCAAATGCTTACTTTATTCAAACAAAATGGGGAAAATATTTAATCAAGGATTATACAAGCAATCAAAGAAGACATTTTATTGCATATCTTTTTCATGATGGGTCAGAGGCTCAGAGATGTTTAACACATTCTGCCTCACACAGAGACTACAGCACGATGTTGTTGTCAAAGGGTTAGACATGCATATTAATTGTCAGAAGAGGCAAGTCTCATTTGCATCGCCATTCCATGAATGGTAAAAGCAAAGTGTCTGTGCAGCACTATTAAAGATCTATTTGGTCATCTTAAACAGCATTAGCAATTGGCCGATTCTTCTTTCAATCTCACCTGGTGAATAATCCTTCTTGAACACTGTGGTTGGAGGCTTTTATGACATGTTCAAGGGGTAGAATCACAAGCTCAGGGCCAGCACAAAGGATGAAACAACACTTGATGATGAAAGTGCCCATTCCTTTTCCTTGGTACAGCCTTCCATCATCATCTCAAAGATTAATGGAGAAGTGAAAGTACTTGTGAGTAAGCTAGCTCCAAGTTTTGGACATTGCATTTACTCTATGTAAGTGTTGTGGTTGCTTACGTAATTTTATTTGTGGAGGTAAGAAACCACAACACTTAGATAAGGAACATTGCAAATTTTTAAATATCGAAGGAAAATAAGGCCATAGAGTAGCATTTTGCTACACTGGGGAAGCTTACAGTGATGTAGTTAAGGCTTATGCTATAGTCTCTAGTCATCTACCATCAAGATCACAACATTTCAAATGTAATATCTAAGCATTAGGTGTGTATATAGAACAATAACAAATAGAAATTGTAGATAGAACACTAAATCCAATGAACAATAGAAGACAGCCAAGAGCAATAACAAGAGACACAGAATTTGGTCAGAGGCCAGGGAAAAACCCCACAAGGGGGAAAACCCTTTCCATTTTTTTCTTCTATTAGATTGTCATCAAATGTTCAGTAGAGAGATACAATGTTCCGATACATCAATAAAAGATTCAAAGGTCAATAGCTTTGACTATCCAAATCTACTAACCAGCCAGCAGCGTATTTCTGGGCAGTTTCAACACAGAGCCAGGGCAGCACAGTAGCAGATTGGAGAGGGGTGTCATATTCTTCATTTTGGAGCTTTGCTAGCTTGTCTTGAGCAAACCCAGCTGCACTCTTTCCAGCACCTTGTTGTACACCCTTATTTATCAATAAAATGGCTCAGCAGCACAGTTTTTTGGGCAATTTCTTGATCTGATTGTGTGTTTGTTGTTTTATGGTTTTTGTGTCTACGCATGATTTGTTATTTACTGTAAAAATTCCATAGGAATATTACACCCAATAATCAAGAGCACCTAGGGTACTAGGGTATGGAACTTGTATTTAATCAAGAGCAGTAAGGCTGTTTGACTATGCAGGAGGAGACTCTCAATCAAGCAGGAGACAAGAAATTAGAAATTTCTCGTCGCTGATTTTGATATTGCTATTTTCATTATGTGATCATTCATCTGTAAATGTGATGTAAATTTAGAGACTTAGAGTTTATGCATTGATATTGGCTATGTCACATGGTTCGGGTTCGAATTCGAGTTCGGCGACGATTAAGTTCGATTCAGGTTCGAATATTCTGATGAGGTTCGACATTAGGTTCGACTATATATATTTTTCAATAAATATATATATGGCATAAAAAAAATCAAAATCAATTAATAAATTATAAAACTATGAGTAGGAATTTTGATTAGTAAAGCACATGAATAACTTAATCATAATAGGATCTAATTATATCAATGACATTACTTAAATTAAATTTACAATCTAATTTTTAATTAATTTTAGATTACAATCTAACTAAACCTACACTATCCTAAACTAGTTCTAATGAATAAAAAAAACGAAATTTAAAACTAGAACTAAATATTAAAATCCTAAAGCTAGACTAACGCTATCAAATATTAACATCTAAAATCTAAAAAAAAAGTAAATCTAAAACTAAACTAAAACAAAATCTAACCACAAATTAAAACTACAGCTAATAAATAACAAATTGAAATTTAAAACTAAAGCCCTAAGTCAAAAAATCAAAACAAAACCGCACTGAAAGAAACATGGGTTTTTTGATTTTTTGAATGCATGCGTTTATTTTTTTGTATGTGCAGGGCAACGGAGGAACACGCGAGGCAGCGGATGGATGCTGTGCGGAGAGGTTAAGGATGAGAACTCGACCGCAGGGATGAGCGAAGAAGGGCTGCAGGTCGAGGAGGGAGACTCGATGGAAAGGGAGAAAGGGCAGCGTTCGATTCAATGGCAAAGACGCCAGTCAAGGGAATGAGGGGACGGCAAGGAGCTGCTTGATGGCGGACAGCGGTGAAGAGGGAGCACGGATGGTAGGAGAGGCAATGGTTGCGGAGAAAGACAATCTGTGCGACAACAGTTTACAAAAACCGCTAACAAAAACCGCTCAAGCAAAAAAAAACATAAAATTTATTAAAATCAAACTTTATGTGAAAAAACATAAAATTCACCTTCAGGTTCGATCAGGTTCGGCTTCAGGTTCGGCATAATGTTCGTCTTCAGGTTCGGCTTAAGGTTCGTCTTCAGGTTTGGCATTAGGTTCGCCGAACCTGATCGAATTCGAATTTTTTTATCAGGTTCGCCCTGTGACATAGGATATTGGACTATCTAATCATAATTTAATAAATTATAATGTATCATGTATGCTTTATGATTGCATATATTTCTTAAATGTCCTAATATATATATATATATATATATATATTGTGTTTCCCCATTTCCAAAATTTGGGGGGGTCACGTTTCGTACCCGTACCCATTTCCCTGTATCGTGCAACTTAGGTTCAAGGCCTTCCTCTTTGCTATTGATTTTTTTGAGACTAGCAACAAACTATAGATGAGATTTAAAAATAGACAGATTTGGACACAACAACAGAACACACAGGCTTAAACATACCACAGATATTGTTGCAAGTGTGTTCTCCTGCACACTGAGGGTTTGAAGCATCTCTTGTAAACTCATACGTGTCTCAGACAAGTACTGCTTCGTCTGTAGACTAGCTTCAATCTGTTTAGACAGTAACAGAAGTGACATCTCATGAGTAATAAGCAGAAGACTTCCAATTATAGTAAAACAAATCTCATGCAAAAAGAAAAATCAATAAATAATTTCTCACTGGAGATAAGCACACAAACTGAAAATCACAACAATATATGAGCACCTATGTTAAAACAAAAAAATCAAACTTTTGCTGCACAGAAAGAAATGTACTAGAACATAATAATGAAATTTTACTATGAAATATCGCTCTAAATCCAACATCACTTGAATATATAGCATGTATCTTAGGTGCTTGGGGACAATTTCAAAAGCTCTTGGAAATGCTAGTATATTTCTCAGGCCATTCTATTGGTTGACATACCAAATCCACAAGAGAAGCACTCATTTTATCCTGATGCCTTAAGTAACACCAGTTTCATCAAATCTCATGCAACTATTATAGTAAGGCAAATAGGGCAATGGGTGGTAGAACAAGGTAATCAACCAAAGTTCTGGGAATATCATTGGAATGAGAGTATATTCTAATTATGGTAACATGCTGCACATAAGGAAGAGGTTAATCCAGCAAAGAGTAATTAAGGTGTCCCATAATGTGAAACTTAAAGCAAATGGAAAGGACTGGACTTCGTGGATATTGGAGCATAATGTTTGAATGACAATAGGCTAGCAAAAGCAGATACAGATCCATTAGACAAAAATGCATTTCATCTCTGATTCATACTAGGAGAGATTGACACAGATTTTACTGATTAAAAAAACAAGCTGCTAGCCTGAACTTCCTTGGAAGGTTGTTGTTGGAGAATGACAATTACAAGTGATAACAATGCTGCTGGGAAACCAAAGACTGCAAGGAAGTCACTGTGGGGACTTGGAAAATGATATTTTTGTGCAGTTTTTGACAAACAAGAAGCAGGCCAAGGAATTTTCCAGAATGGAGTATGGATCATAGCAGCATCCCTTTCTTATGTACATCCTTTGTATCAAATCTTTGACCCAGAATTTGCCTCTCAGCATAAAGTTTAAACATCCTCTCCGAATGGAAATCCCCAGGCTGGATAAAAATTTGTGTGTATGTATTGAGAAGATTTTTCAACCTTCCAATCAACTTCTTGTAGGCAATAAGGGAGGTTCGCAATCAATGCAACCCTGAAAATTCTGTAGATGTGGGGAATGGAGGGGAGGTCATGCAATAGAGCAAAACATAGGTGTCTATGAGGAGTTTGCACCTTTCATCATACTAGTATTTCATGGAGCAGAGATCATGGGTGATTAAAGGAATCTCATTCTTTGAATATGATGTATCATGTTAGGTGTCTATGAGGAGTTTGCACTCTTCATCATACTAGTAGTTCATGGAGCAGAGATCAAGGGTGATTAAAGGAATCCCACTCTTTGAATGTGACATTGGGAAACCTATCCATGGTTAATTTGTCAATGAGTCATTCCTCACCATTCTTGAGGACCAATGCTTGTGGGATAATACTATGGAATGTCTCCAAATCTTTTGTCTAGCCTTTGGTTCTAATTTTTAATACTGAATGAGCTAAAACACAATGCTATGGACAATGTTGGATACAGTTTCCTACATGGTCGGAGGGCTAAGGGAGGTCTTGGATCACCCCCAACCATATCTTTAAGTTTCCTGATATCTCGTTTGCCAGTCAAACCTCTCACAAGCAACTGTGGAGGTGGTGATCCATTTGTTAAAAAAGAGGATTGAGAAATGGCTTACTAGGCCCATGACACTAGAATCCAAGATTCAGATAGATTCTGACGACCACACATGTCTATTATTCCTCTTGTTATGTGACTCTGATGAACGCATAATAGCAGCTGGAGACCATGGGAAGCTTTGTGTTGCCCAGTAACTTTGGAGCCAAAGACTTCCATAAAGTAAATTGCAAGTTGTGTTGTAACCTAAGAAATTAGGGTAGGGCGGGAATTATCAAAACATACACTTGGGCTCAAAGTTTATGTGATAAGCAGGTTATTTGATCCCTGGAGAAAGAAAACTGGAAGATGTCAGTGAGGAACTGCATCTCTTTAGAAACCCTTGTTTGTAAGAAATCTTGGCAACATCACAACTTGCAAACATCGGTGAAAATAAAGGAACTTTAGTGGCTGAAAACATTTGTAAAGCCCAACTAGCTGTTAAAACACATCTTACATAAAGCATTAGTGACTAAGAGTTGTGCTATCATTTAATGATCACTCTTTCTTATGGTCTCCAACTCTAGATCAAGAAGGCAAAATATTGACTGAGGCTGCTTGGTTCCTAACCCTTGAGATCCTCAAAAAGGACATCAACTCTATTAGAGGCATACTTGATGCTCAAACAAGAGATTACAGTCCATGGCCCAAGTTAAAAATAAGTTTTAGGCTTGCGAACTCTGATAGCATTATTCTAAACAAAGTAAAAGGCTTGATCCTGGACTCGTTTATCAAGCAAGACCAAAAAGCAGCTGCAATGTTCTAGGGTAATTTTGCCCTTAGGGTTTCTACTCTGTCTAGCGTTTCTAGCGATACACACTCATAAACAATATATATGCATGAATAATATAAGGACTGTCAACAGAAATACAAAACCATAATTAATAGAGTTGGCTGCCCAATGAAAACATGAATGTATCGACTCAGGAATTCCACCAATACTGTTTGTAATGTCACCAATCACACTAAATTTAGGGTTTCTTTCCCAGTGACCAATAATCCACCAGTGCAATTTAGACAATGTCAATAGATCAAAAATATACTATATCCCACACAATCAATTCTGTAATACTAACAAATAGACCACTAATATTGCCACTAAACAATTGTACGTACTACCAAGTCTGCTAAAATTGCTTCTCTGTCCCAAGTTCTTTGATGGGGCTCCTTGATCAAACGAATCCTAACTGTGTCTTCCTACTGCCTCAAACATGCCACTGTACCAGGTTTGCTGTCCCATCAATGCGCAGAATTTGTGCTGAACAGAACAGAAATTCAGCCCCCCTGCGGCCCAGATCACATCGCTGCACCTTAAACACTGACATCTGCCTAGACCGGGTCCTGAACCTCCAGCGAACTGGTTTCTCAATCTAGGTTAGGAAGCACAGCACTCAGAAGACCTTACAGATCAACCAGCACTCCAGCAGCCTCAGAATTTTGCCCAGGTAACCTTCACTGCTTGTGAAGAGAGAAAATTCGATGACCACAGTGGGAAGATAGCACTTGCTGCCTTGACTGAACTTGTTGACCAATGAATAGCCTTAAGCCTCTTCTTTCCTACCAGAACAAACCGAGCTGCTTCAGGGGAATAGGTGTCTAGGTAGGGTGGATCGTGGTATCACCTCCACCGAAGCTAATCAAAAGAGAAGGCGTCTTAAAACCCTCAGAGCCTCAGGCTCAAGAAAATCATGGATATTCCAATCCAAATGGTGATTCAACATTATTCCAACTCTCCTCTATTTATAGATTTTCACATGGGGTTCACTCTAATGTGAGGGGTTGCCAGTGCAACCCTCAATTTGGGCATTTTTCCCCAGCCGACCCAAAATTAACGCAATGTTGCCCCAGACATTGGATAATTGGGTTTTCCCCATTTATCAAGACTAGGCTACTTCGTCCTTCCGTAGGCAATTAATCCATAAAGAACATTACAGTTGCTCAACCCTAGTGGCAAGATTGGAAATGGAACAGATATACGACCTTCACCAAGTATAAACCATTTGATGGCTATAAGTGGCTATGTCCAAAGCCTCTTCTTGATGATAAATTAAACAAGTTATATGGACACTAAAATCAAAACAGAAAACTTGGTTGTTTAGGCTTGGAAGCCTATGCAAGCCTCTTGTAAAGCCTAAACATCTCTCTTTTGCCTAGCTGTTTATCATGGGTGGCCCACCTATTCTAAGAGATTGACTCACTTGGGGTCTGCAATACCTTTGTGTTCTTTCTGTGATCAAGTTGAGATGCTCAAACAACTCTTTTGGTTTATTCCCCTTGCCATGACTACTTAGGATTGGGTTGATACCTTTTGTTTCCATTTCCTTCCCAAACCCCTTGGAAAAAAAATTATCCCTAATAGGGGATAAACTCCCCTCAATTGTTGAGTTTCAAACCTTGAGGTAGTTGATCCAACTGAAGATGTTTTTTTTCATATGGAAGAAAATGAGTGATGTTTTATTGAATAATGCCCCATTGTTACCCTTCAATAAAACTCTAGATTAAGAGCAACAATGGGATCAGTCATCACTATGACCTTATCAACTATTCCCCTATTGTTTTGTGGTTGGATATTATCTCTACAAGGGACACTTCACTGGCACATGTTAGAGATCATATAACCCAAGTATTCCCAAGCTGAATACCCTCCAAGGGTTCTACTAATAAAATCGCCCAAGGATAGTGTTCAATAAGTAAGCCTCTGGGTGAGATGAGATGTAATTCCAATATACGAGTTCAAAGGACCCTGTGGCTGAATCTAGAAGGATTAGTAAGTCCTAGAGAGGCTCAAATAGGTTCCCAAACACATGATAACTCTAAATTACTAATTATTGTTATAAACTAGGGTTTCTAGCGACATAATTAAGGCATGCAAAATTTATAACAGCTATAACAAAAATAGCTTAAAATTGATAATAGACAAGTGGAAACAAAAGGCTATTTAATAAGATAAGATAAGATAAGATAATTTTATTAATGTCCATCGAATGACCACAAAAATGTCAATGGGACTGTTTGTTTACAATAATGTCATCACACTAGTTGGTGGACCAAACGGTCCCCTTTGTTCATAAAAGCAGGAAATACAAAGCTAAAATGAATACAAAAGTAGAGCCTGGGCAACGGAGTGCTTGATATATCATGATAATGAGTTGTGTTGAGGAAGAACTAGAGGAGAGGGATGAGCCTCTTGGGTGGGAGCCAAAAACCCCCTTCCTCCTATCATCCGAGGCCGATAGAAGAGGGCTGAAGAAAATATGTCAATGTCTGTTGCCTTGAGGAGGGGCTGGATCCGGATTGGAACTGCTGTTGTCTGGAGGATTTGGGGCGCCACTTGGGTGGATGGGGATGCCTGGTTCTAGAGCGCCAAAGAGGTGGTCTGGCGGGAAGAGTGTCCCGGAGCCACACTGATCTGGATTCATGGTCTGTGGAATGATCGAAGGCTCTCTTGGTGCCCTGTGGTGCTGGGAGTGCTCTGAAGAAGTCTGTGATCCTCTGAGTGGTGGTCGACGTAGATGGGGGCTGGAGTAAAGTCGAGCGGTATGTGAAAGTCTCCTGGAAGTAGAGAGCGAGGCATCGCTGGTCCAGATATCTGAGGAAGTTTCCCAGGTTCTGAGGGCCTGTGAATAAGCAATAAAACCACCCGCAGATCTCATAGTAGACCGGGCATCTGAATATGAAGTGTGACTTGGTTTCCACCTCCTTTAAGTGGCAAAGCTAACAGATCCTCTCTGTTCTGTCAATATGGTGGTCTGTTTCCACTCGAAGTCTGTGTGACCCAACTCTGAGCTGCCCCAAAGGGATCCTAATGGCATGCGTCCAATGCTGGAGGGTATACGGGGGTCGAGTGATGAGCCCATCTCTGATCTCCAAAAAGTGTTCAGCGTAGAAGGCCATTTTTGGGCGCAGGCCGCCTGAAGGATTGATCCATGTTGTCTGAATATACTGCTTGTAGATGTCCTCCCTGATTATTTTGTTAAGGTCTTGTTGGTTGGGGAGAAGGTGCCCCGGGGGCATTTAGTGAATACTGGAAGGGGGGGAGATGGTCTGGCTGGATACCGATAAGACCAAGGAGTTCTGTAATTCCTGTGAACCAACAATTGGTGTGGCCAGTTTGGGTATGGCGATGTTCTCCGAGGAGCAATAAGCCAGGTATGGGTATCTGTCTCTCCCCTCTTTCGTGTCTACCAAACTACGGATCCGATGAAGATAAGAGACTATCCTGAAGATTGCCTCCAACCGGAAAGGTTTAGCCCCGAACTCTGCTAGGATGATGTTTTGGGGGACTGTCTGCTTGCATCGGATGAATCGGCGCAAGAGAAGATGGTCTGGCTGGATACCGATAAGATCAAGGAGTTCTGTCATTCCTGTGAACCAGCATTTGGTGCGGCCAGTTTGGGTATGGGCAATGTTCTCCGAGGAGCAATAAGCCAGGTATGGGTATCTGTCTCTCCCCTCTTTCATGTTTTCCAAACTACGGATCCGATGAAGATAAGAGACTATCCTGAAGATTGCCTCCAGCCGGAAAGGTTTAGCCCCTAACTCTACTAGGATGATGTTTTGGGGGACGGTCTGCTTGCACCGGATGAATCAGCGGAGGAGAAGAGTCTAGACTCGCTCAACCGAGGCCCAATCTGAATCCAGTAGCGATGGGCCCCAAACCTCCGATCCATAGAGCACGGTGGGGCGGATCAAGGTATCCATGATGTTCATCTTGGATGGGATATCCTGGAAGTGGTGGCAGAAGCACTGTCTTTCTAGGAGGGCCAGGGATCCGTACCCTTTGTTTATCCTGGGCTGGAGGCTGAAACGGGGACTCGAGAACTGCACTCCCAAATAGGTGTAGCTGTTGACGACTTCGATTTCTTCCCCTCTGAATAGAAAGAGGAAACGCGATGATTTCTTCACCCCATTGAAAATTATAACTTTGGTCTTGCTCAGGTCATAGAATGTTGCGAGGGCGTCAAGCTGTCTCTGTAGCCCCTCTAGGGAGGAGGCCAAGAGAACAATATCATCTGTGAAAAGTAGGATGGAGATCAGGACCTTGTGGAGAAGGCACCCATCGGACTCCTGGATATGCTCGCGGAGAAAAGATTCCAGTTCATCGATGTAAATCCCGAAAAGAGTGGAAGAAAGCGGGCACCCCTGCTTGACTCCAATAGTACTACGGATGAAATCCGACATTCCTCCAACTGTGCGAAGACGGCCAAGCATGGACTCGTAGAGACGCATAATAGCAGTCAACAGAGTCGAAGAGATGCCAATCTCTCTCAACCTCTAAAATAGGTCCTCCCTCGAGACCGAATCGAAGGCCTTCCTGAAGTCCACGAAGCAGCAGTATACTTTGGAGGAACTATGTTGGGCCTCCTCGATCAGTGCCCGAAGAGTGAAGATATGGTCGGTGGTCTGATGATCCGGTCTAAACCCCGCTTGCCCCCTGGCTCTGAATTGTTTCTGATCTAGGACGCTGGAGAGTCCCCTGTGGAGGGCAATAGCATACAACTTGGAGAAGGTGTGCCCGACCATGATCGTTCTGTAGTTGTTCAGATCCGAAGTAGGCCCTGCTTTGTGGATAGGATAGATAATATGATGGGACCATTCCTCAGGGAAGCCGTCACGAATGACCTGGTTGAAAAGATCCGCCAGATAGCCAACCAGAGGCCGAAGCCCAAGCTTGAGGAATTCTGCCTGGAAGCCTTCTTCGTCTGCTGCTTTGCTGCTGTTTAAAGCCCAGATTGCTTCTCTGATGTCTCTGCTGGAAAAGAGGTGACAAGTGGTAGGGGGGAAGCGGCCTGAGTGGGGGGTTGCCCAGGGAAATCATACAACTTGGTGGTGTGGGAGAACATGGAGGTGGGGTCGAGGTCGGCAGGGGTGGGAGATCGCCTGGAAAGTATGGTGCTCCAAAACTTCTTGGGAGAGTGGAGAAGAACGTCAGAAAGAATCTGTCTCTGGTGGGAGATAAAATGACGCTTTTTGCTGCGAAGGAGGCGGCGATAGGCCGAACGGATAGCGAGGTAAGCCGGCCGAGATTGTCTGAAGGCGTGCTGGAGATCCTGGTGCAGGGATTTACATTCGTGATCATACCATTTATTCATAAGACATCCTCCAGGTCTAGGGGGTACAGAGGCGGTGCGGGTGGATGAAGGAAAAGACTGGAGCACGGCCTCCCATATTGCAGATGATAGGCAGTGGTACTTATCGGTGGCGGACCCGAGGGACGTGAACTGGGCTAAAGGAAGAAGTGTGTGCTTGAGGGTAGAGGAGAAGACGTCAGGATCGCCTTCTTCGAACTTGAAAAGGGTGCGGGGCTGGCCCTGCAGGGTGGGGGGGGGGGGGGACTTGCGCGTGATGCCGACCTGAAGAGAGAGTGAGAGAAGTGCATGATCAACTAGGGGAATAGGAATGATAAAAAAGCTTTGAATGCGCGGAAGGAGATCTGAGTTGGCCAGGGCGTAGTCGACCACACTTGCACCCCCTCCGTGGGGTCGGCAAGTGAAGAAGTGGGAGGAAGGAAAGCACGGGAGGCCATTCAGGATGACTAGCCCGTGAGACTCCCCCATCTATAGAAGGTGTTTCCTGTAGGCCATTGTGGGGCCCAGGTTATCCTCTGAAGTACGGTGCATTTTTATCGAGGTCAGATCTATCCCTTGAGTGCAGAAGACATCTTCTGTACGATCATGAATGGGTATCTGGAGGTCCCTGGTTCGAGCATTAAAATCCCCCATGATAATGATGTCACCCACTGTTGCGTACTTGGTAATGTCAAGCTACAAGTCCGTGAAGGGGTCGCCTTCACTACTATGGATGGCAAAGGAGGAAGTGGGGGGGAAGTAGCATACTGCAATGTAAATGTCTCTCAGGGGGGGGGGAAGAGCCCATCCGATCCACATGAATCTGGCATGATCGTCAGTCGCTACCACAGATATTCTGTCACTAAGATCCTCTCTAGCGAGACACGCTACTCCTCCAGAACCTCTGACTCCACCTGAACTCCATGTCTCCTGTCTGCAAGCTGAGGACCACTGGTAACCTGTAATGTCCGGGAGAGGGCGGACAGGGCTCGCGTGCATTTCCGTAGCAAGCAGAATGTCTGTTGAAGCAAGGGCATCATGCAGCAGGCCTGGGGATGACCAAAAAGAGCCATTACCGTTCCAGCAGTGTATCGAGATACTCGTGCCCCGTCTCCTCTCCTCTCGGGCCCGTCATTTGGAACTACCGATTCGAGGGGCCCACCTCGAGGGGAAGCAATCTCGAATAACCGCGCGGAGATTCCTGATGACGACCCACTTTCCTGCCTGTCTTGCTGTCGCGACCTGTTCCCTGGCCTGTTTAAGTTCAGCTACCTTTGTTCTTGTGAGGTCCTCGTCTAGGAATACTTTGTCATGGAGGGAGAATAATTTCCGCTTTGCTCGCAGTGCCCGGAGTCTATCCGTGGCATTGCGGAATCAAAGAAAGAGAGTGGAGTCGTGTCCCAGCCATGCCCTGTCCAGTGTTATATCCGAAATGTCCAGTGTGTCCCGGAGAAAACTGTGGCCTAGTTCTAGTATGTCCGATGAGGAGGTGGGTGGAGGAAGTCCCCTTGCTTTAAGGTTTAGTTCTCTGGCTCTCCTGGTCCTTTCTTCCACCAATTTGGCCTGTACAACTTTTTCCACCGCTAGAGGGGTGGGGCCTTCTCTTTTCCTCTGACTACCTGTGCCCATGAGCTGATATGTGATTCAGTTTTCTGTTTGAAGGATACCTATTCTGACCTGATTTCCTCATGTTTAGCCTTAAGACACTGAATCTCTGCCTTTAGGGCCGCATCCGCCGGGCGTGTTGCAAAAATTTCCCTACACTCCTGCAACTGGTTCTTCAAAGATGAGTTGTCTTCTTCTACCGCTCTGATTCTGTTGGACAAGGTGCTCACCTCGGAGTGCAGTCTGAAGTTTTCCGCTTTCAAGAATTTCGTTTTCCTCATCAATTGCTTGATTTGGGAAGTCCAAAAGGCGAAGTCGGATTCCAATGCGATATCAGTGGGCCTGTACGAAGCTCCTGGCGCGTTGTGGCACTGTTTAATATACCTGAGGGCCCCCCTGTCATTGAAATTTGGGGAGTTGGAAAATTCGAGCCCTTCCCCGGGGTCCTTGTTCTCTTTCCTCTCTGTCATTTCCGTCAATGCTGTGGCAATAGCTGAGTGCCGGACGGAGGTTGCAGGGGGAACGGTCAGTGGCTGAAAGGAGCCGCGAGAGGCCAAGTGGCGGATGACTGCGGGGAGGGCGAGCAGCAGGGAACAACACGGATGGGAGCAGCGGTGGCTGTGCGGGCAGCAACGACTGCGGGGTGACGGGGTGTGATGGGGTGTCGGGGTGCCGTGGGGTGGCTGTGGGGAGGGCAGACAACAGGAAGCGGGTGACAGCGAGGTGACGGGTTACGGGGAGCAGCCACGGGTGTGTGGGCTGCGGGAGGCCGAGCCTAGGGCTGCGGGCGGAAGGTTGCGGCTGCGGGAGCAGCGACTGTGGGCGGAAGGCAGCGGGAGCAGCAGCTGCGGGTAGTTGCGGGCGGAAGGGTATGGGTGGACGACTACGGATGGACAACTGCAGGCGAAGGGCTGCTGGAGCAGCAGCTGCGGGTGGCTGCAGGCAGGAGGCCGAGCCTAGGGCTGCGGGCGGAAGGTTGCGGCTGCGGGAGCAGCGGCTACGGGTGGCTGTGGGCGGAAGGCGACTTAAATGAATAAACTATGAAATAAATTACAACAAATTTCAATGGCTGAAAAGAAATAAAACAGCAATGAAAACCCTAGAAGTCAACCCTAATTAATCACTAAAAAATTCATGAGAAAATATATTTATGCTTCTCCAACGTAGCACATGCAAATCCTAACCCAAGGCCTATAAGGTCCAAGATAATTTATGTTATTAAATGCATATTTTGCCATAATCTAACCCTAATACACCCTAGAAAACATAAAAATAAAACTTAGGGTTCTAAATATTTTGATTTCAAAACACTAACACAAAAATGGAATTGTGCCTTTCTCAATCAAGGGGCTAATGGAGTCTAAGGCAAGTTCTATGGAAAAGGACCAATGAAGCGATTTATGAAAATGAGAAAAAGCTATAATGAGGTTTCTCCAATTCATGAACTCTAGTGATATTTAGTCAAATTGGTGAAAATGCAAGGAAACTATACTAAGGTTTGTTAAAGAATTTTTTATGATAATCTGGTAAAGGAGATGTTAGAGCCATAAAAGATTCAATAAACTTGATGAAAATTTCAATGGAACCCTAATTCTACAACAAATACAAGATGGAAGAAGATACTTACAATAAATTTGCACAAATCACCATACACTCACCATTCATCATCCAAGAGAAACTCGTGTCCAATCATAATATTCTCCCCAAAACAATTTGCTCATTTAATGCCCCATGGAAACCAAGAGAAAAGAGACAACTAATGCACACTCTCTCAAGTGAGTTTGTGTGACAATATCCAAGGCTATAGCAACTTCCCTCTACTTATATAAGAACAACCAAGTCGATTTAGCCTTAAAATTGACTAAAATCCTTGAGGTTTGTGCACCAGTTATCAAGGGATCAATTTAATTTGACAGGGATCAAGCCATTGATGAAGGAAACTAGTCGTTATTTCCACTTGGAGGGGTTTGATGCTCTCATTTTCTATATAAGGAAGCTATTTGCTCCTCATTTGATATCGAAAAATTTTGTAATTAAGCTCTAAGTCAAGCTCTATTTGTTGTAATATATTTTTTTGGAATAATAAAGCAAAAGTCTTTGGGGTTTATTCATGGTGGTGTTCCTCTTCTACTTCTTGTGGTAATGTTTTTTGGATCATGTGCTTAATGCTCTAGTGAATTAAATTTTGTAAGATATTATTTCATTAGCCAATTGTTGGATTAACTACTTGTACAGGTATCTTGCATTAGTTATTGGATTTTAGAGAAACATTTTAATCCAATCTATCTAGCAAGTATCTCTAGATTTTGAGGGTTATTATTGTTGAATATTGTAACTAGGTTCGATCTTCATAATTTTTATGTATTGTACTTATCAAAAGAATTAAAGAAATAGGATTTATATTATCATTTGACATTTATTTTATTATTAAATGACTTATTAAAGCATGGGTTTCATGCTTGGGTCATATTTAGTATAAGGTCCCCATCGTGGACTTCTAGGTTAGTCATTACAGATTTATATTGACCCTTCTTGGGCTTTTGAATCATGTTATTAGGTTTATTTTTAGTCAAAAATGATTTAGAATCCCTCCACATCAAGTCGGCATTAAGGAGATCAAATCGGCCTCAAAGGGAGAAATTCGAACTCATCTGGAACCTATAAAAGCAGGGATATTGAATTCATTTGCACCATCACTTCTCAAGCAAGTTCGATATTTACTGCATCAATGGAAAAAGAGCGAAGTGGAAGGAAGAGGCAGAAAGAAGTGTGAGTTGGGTCTAGAAGCAAGAGGAAGAGAAAATAGAAATTGTGGTGAAGGAATCTCTGCATTTTGTGCCCTATCTTGAGAGATTGAATTCTTCTAAGGTTTGATGTTGCTATTGCTTTCGAATCTGCTGCTTAGTCGAAGTTGTTGGAAGACAAGTTGATACTGTTGCTGGGTCGAAGATCTGGAAGGCTAACTTGGTGTGGAGGGGAAATTTGGCTCATGTCTAGGGTGAAGAGTCTTAAAGAATACTATTGAAAGGAAGAATTATCTTGACTGGGTTTTCCCCTTAGGGGGGCTTTTCCCTGGCATAGTGCCTATATATTGTGTCCCTTGTTTTTTATCTTCATACACACATAATATGGTAATTGCTTGATTAAAGATAAGATAATAAAGAAGTAAAAGAAGTCAACACATTCACAAGTAATTATCAAGATCGAAGAATCAAACCCTAATATAACTGCATTGATTCTTCAACAATTATGTTATATATTCCTCTATTGATCTAATAACTTGATGTTAGGTATGTAGAGACTTCTGGTATTTAGATTTTGGGCATGAGGGGAAGTCTTTGGTTGGACCAAGCCACTCTCAAGTCAAGAAAGCTCAAGAGCCCACTTTGTTAAATTTCAATGCTTATCTAACGATTTGTTTCTGGCAGGATTTTGGCTATTGCTCACCCATATAAAATTATTTCTATCATATCTTTCAATTTATTTGTGCATTAATGAATATATTTGCTTTTAAAAGCCATAAATCATTGTAAATAATTGTAAATAATTTTATTCTAACCCTTGTACATATTTATTCATTTTGTGTATATAGTTATTGAGGCTTTCATTTGATTCTTTACAAATCTGAAGGGAGAATCATCTTCTTGAGGGTTTTAGCCCTCACCTAGCCTAGACAACTAGAGTTTGGGCTCAATATTTCATCTTGCGGCTGGTCATCTAGCATTTTTTCTTTCTCCCTCAAGTCCATAAGGAATCTAAGGCCTTTCTAGCCCTCTCAAGGCATTGATCTATCATTGTGTGGCTTATTCCACATCATTGAAAAAAAGA
Organism: Pinus albicaulis; assembly: GCA_034641835.2. NCBI lineage: Eukaryota > Viridiplantae > Streptophyta > Pinopsida > Pinales > Pinaceae > Pinus > Pinus albicaulis. The sequence goes on from CM076581.1 coordinate 1,477,440,818, forward strand.
TAAGAAGTCGCAAGGGTTTGGGGCAGCTTCAGAGGGTTCGATCTACATTTTTTTGGCTCCATTCTTCATAAAATAAAAAAATAGAAAATTAGGCCAACCGCTAGGCCTAAAAACCCTTGTTTCACTTCAAAGTTCAATTTCTCAAGGGATTGACATTCAGAAAATTTTGTACATTATTTTGTAAATTATTTTGGAATTTTCAATTTTTTTCCATCAAATTCTAACTTGGGTTGTTTGTTGTAGGCCTATAGACATACCTTGAGCTCAAGTTTTGATTTTTTAGCTTGTTCTTGGCTAGTTGCAGGCCTAATTGGCCTTGATTTGCCTAGCCACAAGCCTTTTGAGGCTTAACTCTGTTATGTATAATTTATTGATTATTAGTTAAATATAGTTATCTTAGGTTTATTAAGTGAAAGGGCATGATCAACGATCATGCCTCTTCACTGATCATGCCTCTTCACCAAGGGACACCGTAAGGCTGTATTTAAAGCCTTGGTGATTCCCAATTGTAATCATCTCATCTTTTATCAATAATAATATATACTTATTCAAGTTTACCAGATTTTTTACACCCCATTGGTATCGAAGCAGTTCGCTCCTCGGATTTTGTTGCTGTATCAGTTGAATTTTTTTTTCCTTCCACAAAAATCAACTCCAGAACCCCCCATCCGCTGCCCTCAGCCACTTACACTGTTCATTGTTGTCTCCATCTGTCACATTATCCACTCCCTTCTTCCGCATACCGATATCAATGGTATTGAAGCGTTTCTTCACAAAGCGTGAGGATTACACAAGTCCTAGATTCTCTACAATTATCGCAGGCCCGAGTTTTTTAACACACCCAAAACATCTCATCAATAAGACTGAATCACAGGGCTGAGGTGGATAACCACAGGACCGAACTTATCCCAGAAGACGGCCAAGTTTCAGGCCTGTAATAGGCCGAATTGTATCCCTGTCACACAGCCGAAATTCAGACTTGTCACAAATCCAAATTACAGTGCTTTCACACGTCCGAATTATAGAGTTACCTTAGAGCCAAATCTCAAGGTTACCTTAGGTTACATATAGAGGCGTAGGTATATCCGCACACTAAAATATTTTTGAAACCGGGTTGTCAATCGGACGTGTAACTCGGACGAGTGATTGGTCGTGGAGAAAGTGCGACTTCCGTGGTATATCTGAATACTAAATATCTGAACCAGGGTTGTCAATCAGACGTGTGACCAAAGGTGCGACTTCCGTGGTATATCTGCATACTAAAATATCTGAAACCCGGGTTGTCAAGCGAAAGTGTGACCAGTCGTGGAGAGGTGTGACTTCACGGAAGTAGTGTGGGCGTTTAAGTACACGGTGACAGGTAACCCGATTTAATAAGCCGCATATAAATTTGGACCAGAAGCCGATATAATAAGCCGCATACCAATAATCACAGCCCAAACTTCAAATTAAATCAGGACCGGTCGTGGAGAGGTGTTATTTCACGTGTCATTTAGTATATACGGTGAACGAGTTTTGTTTAAAAGAAACAAGTGCGACGTCTAGAAACTGGACAGGTAAAAAAAATTTTAAGTGAACGATTTTTTTTAAATAATTATAATATATATAGTATATAATTTTCAACCCATAATTATATATATATATAATTGATACAATAAAATAATAATTATTATTATTATATAGAAAAACAAATAATATAATAATAATAAAAATTATTATTATTATATATAAAAAATTAAAAAATTAAAAAATTAAATTAAAAAAAAAACAAAACTGGCAGAAAAATATTCACCACCGCATACGCGTTCAATGACGTCATCAATTTCGATGGCCGATTTCCAAAAAAAAATTGCTGGATCTTAAGAAACAAATCAATAATAATTCCAATGACTTTGGAAAAAGATTAGTCAGTCTCGAAGGTATAGTTGCAGGAAACTCCAACGATATGAAAAAGGTTCAAGATATGACGAATCAAATAGAAAAACAAATGTGGCTAAATCATAACGAGGCCACAGAAAATCTTAGCGAAGCAATGAAAAAGATGGCAGAACTCTTCGATAAGACAAATGATAAGATAGATAAGATAAGTCAGACACAACGACCCATATCCCCTAATATGGAACAAAATCAACAGAACAATTCCGCAAATTCAGGCAACTCAGAAGAGCATCAGGAAAAAACCGATTCCCCAAATCATCACGAAGATAGTAATGCAGATTCTCAAAATAAGCAGCTCTGGAATGCATTTGCTAATCAATATCCCCTTCTCGTTCCACCATTAGCATATTAGCGAAAAGCAAAAATCGAGCTACCCAAGTTTGACGGTAATGAAAAAAATAGCATTGCATGGCTTAATAAAGCCGAAGAATATTTTGAGATTTATGACATTAATAGTGATGACGAAAAAATTAAGCACGCTTCCATGAAAATGGAAGGAGAAGCATATAATTGGTATATGTGGTGGAAAAAGACGACGCTTGCTATCAGTTGGAGGAAATTTAAAGATGCATTTTTTAAGAGATTCGAAGGTATAAAAGAAGAAAAGTTTTTTTCAACGTTCATCAAATTACGCCAAAAAGGAGATGTGGATGAGTACACTCGAGAATGGGAGACCTTGGCAACACGAGTACCGAGATTATCAGAATCTCGTCTAATCCAGTCTTTCATCTCAGGACTTAAAATCCATATACAAGAAGAGCTCAAACTTCACGACATTACATCAGTAGAAGTAGCAAGGCAAAAAGCAAAAGCTACTAAAAAGAAATTTGAGAGGTTATCTGGGTCAAAACCAGAAAGAGTATATCCGAGACAAAGGTTTCCTCAATCTACAAAAGAAGATAACACGAAATATGTTCCACCACGCCTTTGTGAAGGAGACAAATCTAACATAGAAATACAAAGGATGAGAGAGGGCAAGTGCAAACGTTGTGGTGAAAAGTGGGACCCTAAGCACAGATGTGCTAATGGAAAAGAAAAAAATCTGTATAATTGTGAAGCAACTAATGATTCTAACAATGATGATTCAGAGGTAGAAGGAATAGAAAACACCCTAGAGTTCTCTCCAAAAGTAGATGATGAAAGCATTCTGCAAGTGTCATTATCAGCCATGACAGGTATATCACAACCTCAGACACTAAAATTAAGAGGACATATTAAGAAAAACAACGTAATGGTTCTCATCGACACTGGCAGCGCGCACAATTTTCTAGATTCAACCATGGCCAAAAGACTCAACCTCTTTACTTTTCCCATGCCTAATATGAAGGTAATGGTGGCCGATGGTAAGAAGATTGGGCATGTAGGGAAATGCCATAAAGTCAAATTACAGATTAAAGACTTTAGTTTAGAATCTCCATTCTATGTCGTACCACTAGGAGGAGTAGATGTGGTCTTAGGAATTCAATGGCTACAAACCTTGGGTACTTATTCTGCCAACCATCAGAAGCAGTTTATGAGCTTTAAGTGGGAAGGGCAGAAGCACAAGTTATATGGATTCCAAGCCCTAGAAAATCAAATCGTATTGTCATCCCAGATGATGAAGATGATCCGAAAGGAGCGCCAGCCTATATAGTACAATGTCATCAGTTAGAAATGTTATCTACAAAAAGGAACCACGAAGAATCACCGGAGGTACAAGCACTAGTTCAGAAACACGAAAAAGTATTCCAAGACCTACCAATGAAAATGCCTCCTAATAGGGAAATTGAACATACAATAGAAGTCAAGGCAGGATCAGACCCTGTTAACATCAAGCCTTATCGCTACCTGCATCACCATAAAACTGAAATTGAGAAGATAATCCAAGACCTTTTAAAATGTGGGGTCATCTCAAAAAGCAAGAGTCTGTATGCTGCCCCAGTTATATTGGTAAGAAAAAAAGATGGATCGTTCCGGCTATGCATTGACTACAGAGGATTAAATAAGATAACAATTAAAAATAAGTTTCCAATTCCCTTTATCGATGAAATGCTAGATGAGCTACATGGCGCAAAATACTTCTCTAAATTAGATTTAAGGTCAGGTTATTACCAGATCAAAATTAGATTGGAAGATATACCAAAAACTGCATTTCAAACACATGAAGGTCATTACGAGTTTAAAGTAATGCCCTTTGGGTTGACAAATGCACCAGCTACGTATCAAGCTAAAATGAACGAATGATTTCGTCCATATCTTAGGAAATTTGTACTAGTATTTTTTGATGATATTTTGATTTATAGTAAAACTTGGAAAGAGCATTTGCAACACTTGGATAAAGTTCTCACATTATTAGAAGATCATCAATTTTATGCTAAGAAATCCAAGTGCACCTTTGGAAAAGAAGAAGTCGCATATCTGGGACACATAATATCCCATGAAGGGGTAAAAGTGGATCCTTCTAAAATTAAGGCTATAAGGGAATGGAATAAACCAGTGAATATATCCAAGCTCAGAGTATTTTTAGGATTAACGGGATATTATCGAAGATTTATTAAAGACTATGCGCATAGAACTGCACCTCTTACAAATCTTTTAAAGAAAAAATCATTTCAATGGAATGAGGAAGCAAGCAAGTGTTTTGAAGATTTGAAGGAAGTAATGACTAATGCACCAGTATTGGCAACTCCCAACTTTTCTAAACCATTTGTCATCGAATGTGATACCTCTGGATTCGGTATTGGTGCAGTATTAATGCAAGAAGGGCACCCTATTGCTTTTGAAAGCAGAAAGCTAAATAAACGAGAGCGTCTCAAGTCCACATACAACAAGGAAATGCTCGCAATTATGCATGCATTGGCCAAATGGAGACAATATTTGTTAGGGAGTAAATTTTCCATCCGAACGGATCATAACAGTCTTCAGTATCTCCTTCAACAAAAAACACTCTCTGAAGAACAACAAAAATGGATCAAGAATATTGCCGCTTTCGACATGGAGATATTACACAAGAAAGGAAAAGACAATGTGGTAGCAGATGCCCTGTCCAAAAAAGATGAAGAATCAACACTACTTGCAGTTTCGGTTGTTGTGCCTGAATGGCTTAATGAGATTAGAAGTGAGTACGCCAAAGATCCGGAAATGTTAGCTATAATCAATAATCTCCCAGGGAATTCAAAATTTGAGTGGAAAAACGATTCTTATGGTACAAAGAGAGAATTTATCTAAACTCCAAATCCAAGTTTATATCAAAAATACTCAAGGAATCACATGATTCCATGTCGTCTGGGCATGTAGGATATTTTAAAACCTATTACAATGCACGTCAGTCATTTTTTTGGAAGGGTATGAGTCACGATATTCAAAAATATGTTGCAGAATGTGACAAGTGTCAATGAAATAAAAGCGAAAATATTATGACACCTGGGTTACTTCATCCCTTAAATATTCCGACTCTGAAATGGGAAGAAATATTGATGGATTTTATTGAAGGATTCATGTATCTGATGGGAAGGATAAGATCTTTGTCGTAGTAGATAGATTCACTAAATATGCTCACTTTATCGCTATCAAGAAAACAGACTCTGCAAAGCAAATTCCGGAGATATTCTGCAAACATATTTATAAACTACACAGCTTCGCAAAAGTCATTGTCAGCGACAGGGATGCCAAATTTAATGGAAGTTTTTGGAAGGAATTGTTCAACCATATCGGAACCTACCTCAACCTGAGCTCAGCTTATCACCCCCAAACAGATGGGCAAACAGAGGTTGTCAATAAATGTTTGGAAGCTTACCTACAGTGTTATGCTACGAAGAAACAAAATAAGTGGGTTCAATGGTTGCATCTTGCCGAATGGTGGTATAATTCTACTTACCATACATTGACAAAAATGACTCCATTCTAGGCTCTATATGGATACGAGCCCCCGAAGTGGAAAGATTTTGCTTCAGTTCAATCAAATTTGCCAGCAGTTAAAAACCAGCTAGAAGAACACCAAAAGGTCGTCCAAGTTCTAAAAGAAAATCTGAATAATGCACAGAATTGTATGAAGCAACAGGCTGACCGTAATCAAACTGAGAGATCATTTGAAGTCGGAGACTAGGTGTTTGTCAAGCTCCAACCGTACAAGCAGTTGTCCATGAAACAAAAAGGGAAAAATAAATTAGCTCGAAGTTCTATGGTCCGTATCAAATTATTAAAAAGATCAGTCAAGTCACTTATGGGCTGAGCCTTCTCGATACAAGTCGTGTTCACAATGTCTTCCATGTGCCCTGCTTAAAAAAGGCACTGGGTGACCATCAGTCATCCCAAACGACACTCCCCATTTTGGATGATGAAGGAAGGATCATTTTGGAGCCCAAGAGTATCCTATCTACCCGAGAAAAGAAGCTACGCTCTCGTGTTATTACGGAATATTTAATCAAATGGAAGGATTTTCCCGTAGAAGAAGCCTCTTGGGAATCTGAAGCGTTTCGCCAGCAACACCCATCGTTATGTATGCTTGAGGGCAAAGCATCTTTAAGAGAGGGGTAATGTTATGTATAATTTATTGATTATTAGTTAAATATAGTTATCTTAGGTTTATTAAGTGAAAGGGCATGATCAACGATCATGCCTCTTCACCAAGGGACACCGTAAGGCTGTATTTAAAGCCTTGGTGATTCCCAATTGTAATCATCTCAACTTTTATCAATAATAATATATACTTATTCAAGTTTACCAAAGTTTTTACACTCCAAACTCTTTGGCAAAAGGCTTATTTAGGGTCTGATTTTTATTGCATTTGTTTAGAGACTGATCTTGTGGTTTTGTAGTACTCCATCACTTTACAAAGGGCTTTATTCACTTGTTCTGGGGTTTGATCACTTGGAGGTGTTGAAGAATGTAACTAGTGTCGACCTTCATAATTATATTTGAGTCATAATATAATGTATTTGTCAAAAGAAAGAAAAAAAAAATTTATTGTAAAAGAAATCGACTTATGAAAGCATGGGTATCATGCTTGGGTCAATGATTAATAGGTCTAAGCCTCCATTGTAGGCTTCTAGGGTTTATGTCAAGAGTCCTTGTCCATGTCATCATTTAATAGACCCTTCTTGGGCTTTGTTTATCGAGAAAGAAATTTATTTTTATATAAAATTAGTCATTTAGGCCTCCTCCACCAAGTCGGCCTCAAAGAAGACAAGTCGGCCTATTTGGGAGCCAGAAACAACTATAAATAGGTAGCTATTAGACCTCATTTGGATACTCATTCACTCAAGTTCGATCTGCAATTTGAAGAAGAGAAAAAGGTGTGAAAAAGGCAAGAAGAGAAGAAGAAAACTTGAAGCAAAGAAGAAGAAACCTAGCTAAGGAAGAAGACCATTTGATCTTGTCTCTATCTCACACGTGCCAAGAAATTGAAGTTGCAGGAGAGCTGAAGTTGCAGGGTTGCAGGAGGGCCGAAATTCTAAAGCTAGGGGCCGAAATTCTGAAGCTGGGAGGCCGAAATTCTGAAGCTAGGAGGCCGAAACTCTGACTTGAAGTTGGGTTGAAGCAGTTTGACAAAAGTTGACTTGTAGTATTAGGTTCATCATCTTGGAAGGTTGACTTTGTGGAGAAAGGTCTTTTGGTCTGGTCTAAGGTCTTGGATATTCTCAAGTTTGATTTGAATCTACTAGTGGAAGAGTTTGATGGGTTTTCCCCTATATAGTGGTTTTAGCCCAGGATGAGTGTCTGTAAATGGTATCCTTGATCTTCATGTTTTATTTTGATGATTGCTTGTTGAGAAGATGAAAGAAGAATATAAAGAAAATAAATAAAAGCATAATTCTATCAAAAGTAATTGTCAAGACAAGAAAATCTTTCTGCCTTTCTGGTTTTCTAACATGTATAAGAGCTAAGGTAAAAGAAGAGAGAAGGCAACTTGAAGATCTATTAAAAGAAGGAAGGATCAAAAGAAATGATTCAAGACAAGATCATAAGAAGAAGGGAAGAATCATCATCTAGAAAATCTATGGCAACTTCAATGAAGACAGAAAACAAGTTAGAAGGAGCCACCAACTATAGAACATGAAAGAAAAGGATGGATCTCATCCTTGCAAAACATAAAGTATTAGATTTGTTCAAGGGAAATTTCAGAAACCAACAAATGATGCAAGAAAAGAAAAGTACAAGGAAACTGACATATTGGTCGTGAATCTAATTGTATATGGAGTGAAGGACAATCTAATCCCCTACATATCCATTATTGACTCCGCACAAGAAATGCATGAATCTCTCTCCAAGTTATTCACCATCAAGAACATTGGACAGGTGGCTAGTCTCAGGAATGAACTTAGGCCAATAAAAATGACAAAGGATGATATTGTATCTTCATATTTTGTAAAGATCTCTCGAATAAGAGATGAACTCCAAGCCATTGATGAAATTGTACAAGAGAAAGAACTTGTGATTGTTGCACTATTAGGTCTACCAAAATCATGGAGCTCTTTTTCATCAGGTATTAGTAGTTGGAAGGACACACCATCCTTCGAACAAATGTGGAATCCTTGCACTCAAGAAGAAGTCGACGTCTCATTAGCAAATAATAAGAAGGAATAAGATGAGGACAACACCTCCAATGCATACTCTGCTAATCACAAGAAGGGAGGATACAAGAAATTCAAAGGACCAAAGAAGAAGATTGATCTATGAAAGATTGAATTCTACAATTGTCATAGATGGGACATTACAAGAGTCAATGTCCTAAAAATCCAAGGAATAAAAAGAGAAAGAGAACATGCAATTGTCTTTGATGAAGCTCCACCAAAGAAGAACAAAACTGAAGAATCTGAAGTCAAAGACTTATTTTCTTAAGTCATTTAGGGATGTTATCCCTTGCATATCCTTCTACCCTAGGTTTTGTAATGTTTTCTTTTATGTTTTGATTTCTAGAATTCATAGATCTAAATGTCTTGTTAGAAGTTCTTGAATTGTTTTGATAAGTTGTAGGTATCCCTCTGAAAGATTGGATTAAGAGGGAGACTTCACCATTTTACTCCCTTTCGGCCTCCTCCTCGACCTTCCTCGACCCTCCATCCTCCTCCGCTAGGCCTCCGTCCTCCTCTGCTAGCCCTCCCTCAGCCTTTGTCCTTCCTCAGCCTCCTCCGTTTGCCCTCTGTCTCCTTCTCCGTTAAGCCGCAACACCTAAAGAGCTTGTGGTTGCCTCTTTTGAGGCTTCCTCTAGGGTGTCACGGGACTTAGGGCCTCAAAACCAGTGAAGCACAACCCGCATAAGACCCGCGGGTTCTATAGCGAGTGGGGTCACTCGCATAGAACCCGCGATTAATACCCTTACCGGGGCAAACTCGCATAAGACCCGGCTAATCCTATAAGACTCGTGGGTTTTGTATAAGGCCCGTCGAACCTCAAAAGGCAATTTTTTTTTATTTCTCATTTTTTTTTTTTTTTGGAAATGAGGTGGAGGAAAAGGGAATAAGTAGGCGAAGAGGCTTATCATCTTGCCAAGGAAAGATATCTGGCCAAATATAATCAGGGCATTCTTGTCACTTTCCTCCTCCTGATCCCGACATATACATTGATGTGAATGATTGTAACACATAACAGCTATTAGATGTTGATTTGCCAAACAGAGTTGACTCTAAATCAGAAAATTTGGACACTGAAAAGTTGCCAGATAGAGCTCAAGAGACACTAACTCCATTTGATATTAAGAGTCATGCAACTGAGGCTCAAGAGAAAGAAAGGCCATTTGGACTTGGGTATTATGTTTGTGGCTACACATATTTGTAATGTTGTCGACCTTTATATTGCTAAACCTTAGTTACCTGATCATTACAAACTGACATTGGTAACTGTGGGATGGGATAGTGGAAAAGGTTTCAGCAAGGAGCATTCCACTCCTAGTCGTTTGATATGCAAGGAAGAGGATGGTTTGGAAAACAAGAAGGCAATTGGCTAGAATGAAAGTGAAATGAAAGGAACAAAGTTCCCAAGCCATATAGCCATGGTTGAGAAGAATGAAGCTGCAGAATATACAAGTTGGGTTGAACCTATTGTGTCAGGATGTGGATTTCCGATTAACTATATAAATAAAATAGCCAAGTTGGAAACTTAGAATTGGGAGTCAATGAAAATTGCCAGGTTAATTACATATATTTCTAGCATAAAAAGGGAAATTGAAGGAGCTATATTAGTTTTGCTAATTTGCAAGATAATGTATTTTTTGCAAATTCTAGCATAGGTTGGAATTTTAGCAATGCCACATTAGCTCATGCAGAGCGATGTGATATAATTGAAGGAGGTAAGCAGCTAGTGGGTTGAGTGAATTTTAACATCAAAAGCAGCCCTCTGTTCCAAAGCATTGGAACTCTAGACCACAAGTTGTTTGTGAGAACTCTATCCCGAATCTGCCTGCAATAATGAGCTTGCTTGTTCATAATTACCTTAATATTGGGTGAATGTGATCTGGATGAGTTTATAACCAGACAAGTTACTTTGGAAATGCAGGGGTAGTAAGATGAATTGAAGATCAAAATATAACCAATCACCCAAACCGTCTCATGGATTTGAGCACTGAAGCAGTGATATTTACAGATTGTGCACACTGAAATGAGTTCATATGCCATATAAAGGAAGTAGTAGAGATGTGTAGAAATGTAATGAAAACAGCCAGGCTAATTTGACAGGCTTGAGGGAATAATATCGTGAACGAATGGCTTGGTAGAATTACATAAATAGAAGAGACCCTGATGGAAATTCAAGACTGACAATCAGAATTGCATATATTGCGGGCTGAGGACCTGTACTTTTATAGATGTGAGATGATGTTATGAATTATTGCATATATTGTCATTTTATAACTTATAAGGATTGGAATTGTCATTAGTTTCTTTTTCTGCTTAAAATTTACCATATTTTAAGGTTTTTTTGCATTTTGATGAGTCTTATACGAGTTTTATCCAGGTCGTTCCCGAGTCTTATATGAGTCGATAAGTCAATCAATGGTCAGACGAGTCTTATACGAGTATGAGTCCTGCAACATTGCTCAAAACCCTAGGCCGCAGCCCCTAGTGGGCCTTTAGGCCCATCCCAAGCCCAACGGCAGCCCTTTTTGGCTTGTCGTAAGGCCTAATAGGCCTTTTACCCTAGCCGCAGGCCTATTGAGGCCTTTTCCCTTCATTTTGGCCTCTCTCTTGCCCTCCCTTGGCTGTAAATTGTCATATGCTTATCTCTGAAATTTTTCTAGACTGACTGTGGGTGTATTTTGCAGAGAAAATTGGCCTAAAGATTGTGTTTCATGTATCAAATTCTTGGAAAAAAAATTGCACAAGTTGGGCTAGTAGAATTCAAGGCCTAGGGCCCAAGGGTTTCATCTCCTAACCCTTGTTTCCTCAATTTTTTCTTTCAGCAAGAAAATTAACGTATAACAGTGAAAAAAACATCCTAAATTTCCCTAAAATTCATTTAGAAGTTGCTTGACATATTAAGGAATAAATTGTTTGAGTTGGGCAATCATAACTTGGCATGAATCTAGGAGTTTTAATGACTTCCATCGTTGCATAAAAAATCTGATATAACAATGATAAATTGCATATTTGAAAGACTAATCCATCCTTGAGTTGGCAAAGTTGATTTGGTAACTGGGTTTCTCTTCATTACATTGTGCAAGCATATGCATTTTGAATTTGGCACCTAAAGAAAATTTACTCACTGGTGTCATAAATTTCTTACTGTCGTCATATCATTCACTTATTGCTCATTAAGAGGTCATTGGAACATAAATTGCATAAGTGCTCTCCTAGTTTTACACTCTATTGTTCTTATTTGTTGGCATTGACATTGTGGAAAAGGCTAACATTGTGTTTCATTGTGAGTATATATGCTACAAAGTTTGTAATTCACATCTAACAAGCTCACTCCCTAAAGCACATTTCAAATCTTTGGTTCAAGTACATAAATCGTTCGTAAGTCTCTCTAATTCAATTGGTATTGTGCTAAATTTGGCAACTAGGGCCAAACTCCACTTTGGACTGCTCATATGATGGAGATGATATTTTTGTTGGATTCCTCTTTCCGAGAGGTGCATGATTGATCTAAAGATCATCTTGTTTGTGTTGGAAATGTTGTCATTGATGGCAAAGGAGGAAGCAGAGGCAGAGACAGACAAAGAACAGCAGCAGAAGCAAAGGAGAAGACAACAGGTAACATTTACAGGGAGCATGAGAAGAACAGAGGGAGAGTTTATTTACAGCAGCAGACGCAGAGCAGCAGAGGCAGAGAAACAGTTGAGCAGCAGAGGCAGAGAAACAGCTGAACAGTAAAGGCGGAGGCAGAGGCAAAGCCGTTAACAAACAGTGAAAAAAAAAATCAAGCAGAGATGGAACCCTGAGGGAAATGGAACCAAGCGCTAAGCAGTAAAAACTCAATGAAGTCGGGTATTAAACCTCATGGTAGCGTTATATTAACATAATAATGAAACAGGCCTCATATATTAAAGCGCTGAAGAAATAAGAAATAAACCTTTGAATAGAGTGTATGCATATATATGTATATAACGAAGGCGCAAAGTAATTGTTGGAGCGGAACCATGACTTTAAGAGGAACCCCTACCATGAACAGTAAAACCGGAGGGCCACAAAACCAGTGGGTTCGCGCGTCGATTGAAGTGGTAAGCGGTATTACCAAAATGAACGCGATATATGTCATTAAAGGGCACGTGTCCTCAGGCAGTTTTGTAAAACAACTTTTTTTGTGTGATTTTGGAGGATTATGCAGCGAGCGTTTAAGTTGCGCGATATTGCGCGTCGTCCGTTGGATCATCGGAGTCGATGCAATAAACTGTCAGTCGTTGGATGCAAGAGGTGTGTTAATGGAGGTGGGCCCTAGGAACGTGTGTATGTTAAAACATGTATCGGGTTTGATATTCATTGCAATATTGGATATATATTAAAGTTGAGTGCACATATAGAAATGGGTTATGTGCGAATTATTTATTTGTTGCGAGTTAATACATTATGATATGCCGAGGGTTAAAGCTATGTTCGAAGACTGACTTAGGCTTATATATTTATGTTCAAAGGGTGCTGTCAGTTGGAACGTACTAAAAGTGCAGAGTTCATCAAACACATGTGGGCTCCATGGAATGATTGTGTATTAAAATGTCACGATGGGTTTAGTTATATGTTGATGGTGCGGTGGTGGCATATATACAAATGCACAAGTAATGCGCTAACCAAAAGTTGTTGTTTGGACTCATAATATATCATACGAAGGGTAAGCCTGGAACATATATATATATATATATATATATAGATATATATAGTGGGTCGAACTCCGCCAGGGTGAGAACCTTTGGTTTATTGAACTATTAAAGGTTGGCTTCATATATGTATGTTGAAATGAGTTGGTATTCGGATATATAAGCTGGATGACCGAAAACCTTATGTTAATGCTTACATATAAACCAAAGTTAATACGCAAGTGGGACCCCTACATAAAATTTCGTGAATCATTACCCCAGTTGCAGGATACATTAAAGATTGAAGTGGCAAAGTATATATATATATATATGCAGCGCTTCATATATGTGTAGCACCTTTTAAACAAGGGACCAAAGGTATAATATAAAGCATATGTATTATATTATTGAGCGCGAGAGCTAAAGAACCAAAGGTTTTATCAAAAAACGAAGTACCACATGGTGGGACCCTCATCAATCGCATCGGAGAAAAGTTGAAAGCGGAACATGTTAATAAACGATTGCGATTGCGATGAAAGTCCGGACCCGATGGGCTTATAAACTGTGATTCATACATGCTTAAGTTCCGACATCAAAGTAGACCATCGCATTGGAAAGAAGCAGAACATCGGAGCACTATATTAAAAGATTGCGATTGCGATGAAGAACTGGACCCGATGGGCTTATAAACTGTGATTCATACATGCTTAAGTTCCGACATCAGAGTAGACCATCGCATCGGAAAGAAGCAGAACATCGGAGCACTATATTAAAATATTGCGATTGCGATGAAGAACCGGACCCGATGGGCTTATAAACTGTGAAACATCGGATCGGAGTGATCGCATCGGAGCATTGGAGCATAAGAATATCGGAACATGCAACTGGAAGTTGCGATTGTGATTAATCACACCGAAATAAAGACTGCACTGCATCTAATCGGTGTATAATCAGTTCCGCAAGGGGTCTTAAAAGGCATGGTATACAGAAATATCTAATATTGCTATTGCCAAGAGGTATCGGGTTAAATAACGCAGCAGTTTGTATGTTAAAACTCTGTATAATTATGCCGAGAATTGAAATTGCATTATATATAAAAAGCATCGTTACAGATACATAGCAGTTACACCACGGTAGAGAATAGGAGAACTAGCAGAGCCGAAAGGGACAAAACACAGTCACAGAAAAGACAAGCGCAGTGAACTAAGAGGCTGAATGGGTGAGCTGGAATCCACATTGTAATTAAATGTAAATGGTTTAACCGATTTATATTGTTTGTGATGCATTGGCAAGTCTCCGGAAGAAAACAAAATTCCCACTGTAATGTTAAAATTAGTACATACAATTATATTTTTCTGAGTGAGCTGGAAAAGAAATGAGAAGGCAGAAGACTAAGAGGTATGGCTATCCATTTCGAATTCCTAAGAGGAAAACAAACAGTCATCAGGAATTCTCTATAAGTAATATCATCTGGATATGCATAGAGAGGTTAGAGAGAGTGAGTATAGAGAATGCAGAATATGGAAAACTGAGGCAGAGAAGATAAGGAAGAGAGGAGCAGAAAGAGATGCTACAGAACAGAGCTGATATCTGAGATAAATCAGCAAACATTTCTTTTAATAAATTGAGGAAGTTGGAGCTTCCCTATCAAGTTGAAGCTTGATAGTTGTCAGTTGTAGCTCACTGAGGTTGGAGCCTCCTGTAGGTTGGTGCCTGCAGAAAAACAGTGGTGAGAGGGAGTTGGAGCTTGCCTTTGCATCACAACAATAATAAGATGTGGTTTTCTCCCTTTATGGGTTTCCACTTATATCTGCTGTCTCCATGTGTGTTGCCTATGTGCTGATATGATTTACCAAATCTGCTTAATGTTGGCTGCTCTCATAATAAGATTGATGTCACATTAATTTAATACTTGCTGCAACATATTAAGACTGTTCATATATTAAGGTTGGTTATAAAAGTAAGCTGTAAATAAGTTGATGAAAATTTTAAAAAGCTCATGTATGTGTTAAACGGATTCACCCCCCCCCCTCTTAGTTTAACTAAGAATTCAACAATTGGTATCAGAGCCAGGTTCCTTTTGTACCAGTTTAACCACTGAAAGGAGATCCTAGATCCCCAGGATGGCTAGTCAAGAAGGAAGCTCAACCAATAAAGCCCCTTTCTTCACTAGTGCTAATTATGCCTTCTGGAAAATCAGAATGAGAGCATACATAATGTCTCTAGGAATAGAGATTTGGGCTGCTGTAGAATTTGGATATGCCCCAAAGGCAACTGACCCAGAAAGAGAAGCTAAACAAGAATTTGTAGCAAATGCAAAGGCCATGAATGCAATCTTAAGTGGACTTTGTGAGGCTGAATTTATCAAAATAATGCACAGTAAGACTGCTAAAGATATGTGGGACACTCTAGAGAATATCCATGAGGGAAATAAAAAAGGTAAAGACTGCCAAAATTCAAGTATATAGAGCCCAGTTTGAAAATTTAAAAATGAATGATGATGAAGATGTTGGCAGCTTCTTCCTAAAAGTTGCAGAAATTGTTATGTCATAAGCCACATGAGCTCTCCCTTTTGAAAGTATAATTGTGCAAAAGATTCTAAGATCTCTTCCCACCGAGTTTTAATCTAAGGTGTACGCAGCTGGAAAACGGTGATTGGGAAACCTTGACTATGAACCAGTTACTTGGAAATCTAACAGCCTATGAGATGAGACTCCCACAGAAGAAGCCAAGTACGAGGGAGGCAACTTTTAAAACAAAAAAGAAGAAAGAAGAAAAGGAAGATATATGTTCTTCCTCTGATGAAGAATAGGCTAAATTTGTTAAGAAACTGGATAGAGGCTCAGGTAAATACAAAGGTAAACTTCCTTTCAAATGCTTTAACTGTGGAAGAGTTGGACACTATACTGCTAAGTGTCCTCACAAGAAAGTAAAGAATCAGGCTCAAGAATCAGGGAAAAATACATCAAAGAACTGGCAGAAAGGAAAGAAATTTAGTAGAAAATCCTTCTATGCTCAACAAGACATCAGTGCATCTGAAGTCTCAGATGAACCCTCAAGTGAAGAAGGAACCCTAGAATTTTTACTGACGGCCATAGAAGAACTTGAAGGACTCCTACTTGAAGATGAAGAAGAAGGTGAAGTTGACCTTGAGGGGGAGCTAAGGAGTGCCTTGGAGGAGATTGACAGACTCAAAATGAAGTGCAGAAAGCAAAAGGACATTCTCCTCAAGTATGTACGAGAAGAACAGAATTCAGAAGTCCTCATGCAACTAAAGATAGAGCTTGAAGAAGATAGAAGACATATTACTTGACAAATCAGAAGGATAAACTTAGCTACCAAAAGGATGCTTCCAGTGGAAAAAGAAGGTGAATAAGTGTGACCTGGCTCTAACTGCTCAAGACCTGAAAAGCCAATGGTATCTGGACAGTGGCTGCTCAAAACATATGACTGGAGACAGAAGCAAATTTATAACTTTTGACGAAAAGAAAACTGGTAATGTTACTTTTGGCAATGATAAAACAGGAAAAATCAAGGGAAAGGGCTCAGTCAGCTTAGATAATGAGAGAAAAGGAGGCCAAATATGTACTGGCTTGGCAGATGGGGTGAAAGCCAAACTTGTTGGTATCGGTCAAATGTATGATAAAGTGGCAGTTCTTTTAGAGCACAAGGCGCGAAGTCAAAATCAAAGCACCACGGGTAAGACTGCGCTCGAAAGGGTTCAAACGAGAGGTAATGTTTACATTGTGAAAGAGGAAGATGAAGCATGCCATCTTAGCAAACTTGAGGATTCATGGTTATGGCATAAAAGATTGGGACATCTCAGCTTCGATCACATCATTAGACTTAGCAAGAAGAAAGCTGTCAGAGACATGCCAGAAATAAAGAGGCCTTCTAATACCATATGCAAATCTTGTCAATTGGGTAAACAAACCCGCACATCCTTTAAAGCTAAAGAGGAATTGTCAACAAGAAGACCACTCCAGCTTGTGCACATGGATCTGTGTGGACCTGCAAGAACTAAAACACCAAGTGGAGAATCCTACTTCATGCTGATAATAGATGATTTCTCCAGAATGACATGGGTTGCATTTCTCAAGAAGAAATCGGAAGCACTGGAGAAATTTAAGATATTCAAAGCATTAGCAGAAAATCAAATAGGATGGAAGCTAAAATGCATCAGATCAGACAGAGGAGGTGAATTCACAGATTATGACCTTGCAGACCTATGCAATGAACATGGGATAAAGCAACAATTTACTATTGCAGGGACACCTCAGCAAAATGGAGTAGTAGAGAGACAAAACAGGTCTGTACAGCAAATAGCCAGAGCCATGATGCAAGAGAGTAATATTCCTCAAACCTTCTGGGCAGAAGCAGTACACACAGTCGTGCATATCCTAAACAAAGCTCATTTAAGGCCAAGCAGTAACAAGACTCCCTATGAACTATGGCATGGTAAACCAGCTTCAATCAAGCACTTTAGAATCTTTGGAAGCAAGTGTTACATAAAGAATAATGATGAAAATCTTGGGAAATTTGATGCAAGAGCAGATGAAGGGATATTTCTGGGATATGCATCCAAAAGTAAAGGGTACAGGTGCTACAACAAGACTCTTCGAAAATTGTAGAAAGCATTGACGTAAGATTTGATGAAGAACTTCCAAACAATACAAGAGGTACAGACTGCAGAAGTCCTTCAAACAGCCATGAAGAAGAAAACCAAGATGATGATGAAACCAGCAAGACAACAGAAGATGTTGAACTGAGCTCGAAAGCCCCCTCAAGATACACTCAGAAGAACCATCCTGAAGATCAAATCATTGGAGACAAGAGAGTAGGGGTCCAGACAAGAAGGCAGCTAACTGAACAGACAGAAGAGGTATACATAGCCATGTTATCACAAATAGAGCCAAAGAAGTTTGAAGAAGCCAGCGAGGACAAGTATTGGGTGAATGCTATGAATGAAGAATTGGACCAAATTGAGAAGAACAATACCTGGGAACTAGTTCCTAGACCCACTGAGAAAAATGTCATAGGCTCAAAATGGGTATTCAAAAATAAAATGGATGAGCAAGGGCAGGTAATCAAGAATAAAGCCAGACTTGTTTGCAAAGGATATTCACAAATCGAAGGACTTGATTACGATGAAACATTTGCCCCTGTAGCCAAAATGGAAGCTATCAGAATGTTTCTGGCCTTTGCATGCTACCAAGACTTCAAGGTATATCAAATGGATGTGAAATCTGCATTTCTGAATGGAGATGTAGAAGAAGAAGTCTACATGGAACAACCAGAAGGCTTCTCATTAACAGACAAAGAAGACTATGTATGCAGACTAAAGAAGGCTCTATATGGACTAAAACAAGCGCCTCGTGCTTGGTACTCAAGGCTGGATAAATACTTGCAAAAACAAGGCTTTAAGAGAGGAGGAGTAGACAGTAATCTATACATAAAAGCCCATGAAAATGAACTCCTGATTGTTGTAGTATATGTTGATGACAATATGTTTGGAAGCAACAGAGATGAACTAGCAAAAGGGTTTGCTGAGGAGATGAAATCAGAGTTTGAGATGTCCATGATTGGGGAGCTCAATTTCTATCTAGGACTTCAAATTCAACAAAAGAACACAGGTACATTCATCTCACAAAAAAAATACTTAAAAGAAATGTTGAAAAAGTTCAAAATGGAAGACTGCAAACCTGTGTCAACTCCCATGATCACGGGATGCAAGCTATGTGCTGCTGATGGATCTGCTGATATAGATCAAAGACTCTACAGATCCATGATAGGAAGCCTGTTGTACCTAACAGCATCAAGGCCAGACATCATGCTAGCAATAGGACTTGTGGCTAGATATCAAGCTGCACCAAAGCAAAATCATCTTCTAGCAGTCAAAAGAATATTTAGATATCTACAAGGAACAGTACAGTTTGGGCTATGGTATCCAAAAGGAAAAAACTTCACTTTGACAGCATACACAAATGCAGATTGGGCCAGCTGTGTGGATGACAGGAAAAGCACTAGTGGAGGGGCATTCTATCTAGGGGAAAGTTTGGTGGCATGGCTAAGCAAGAAACAAACATCTATTTCTCTATCTACAGTAGAAGCAGAATACATAGCAGCAGCAGCATGCTGTACACAAGTCATGTGGATGAAGCAAACCCTCCAAGCCATGAAGGCAAGCATTGATGAACCTATCTCCATCAAATGTGATAATACAAGTGCTATAAGCATATCAAAAAATCTTGTCCTTCATTCAAAAACTAAGCATATCCCAATCAAGTATCATTTTCTCCGAGAACAAGTAGCTCAGAAGGTAGTGAAGCTGGAGTATGTGCCAACTAAAGAACAGACAACAAATATATTTACCAAACCACTTGCTAGAGAACCATTTGAGTATTTGAGAGATAGACTAGGAGTAGTATTTGTAGATGCTACTCTCTGATACGAAGAATAAGCATTGTTTCAGGGGGAGAACAGAAACGAAAATATCATTCCAGGGGGAGATCTGCTAGCAATAAAAGCATGAGATAGGTCCTCAAGATCAGAGCAACATGGATGAGATTTAAAAGCACGTTGGTAAATGAGCAACCCCTTGCCATTGATGTCAAAGGGGGAGGAAGAGCAAGCAACAGAAGAAAGGGTCCAAAAGGCAAACAGAGTAAGTGTATTTCCATCAATGCCAAAGGGGGAGACTGTTGGAAATGTTGTCATTGATGGCAAAGGAGGAAGCAGAGGCAGAGACAGACAAAGAACAGCAGCAGAAGCAAAGGAGAAGACAGCAGGTAACATTTATAGGAAGCATGAGAAGAACAGAGGGAGAGTTTATTTACAGAGGCAGAGGCAGAGGCAGAGAAACAGTCGAGCAGCAGAGGCAAAGAACAGCTGAACAGCAGAGGCGGAGGCAGAGGCAGAGCCGTTAACAAACAGTGAAAAAAAAAAATCAAGCAGAGATGGAACCCTGAGGGAAATGGAACCAAGCGCTAAGCAGTAAAAACTCAATGAAGTCGGGTATTAAACCTCATGGTAGCGTTATATTAACATAATAATGAAACAGGCCTCATATATTAAAGCATTGAAGAAATAAGAAATAAACCTTTGAATAGAGTGTATGCATACATATGTATATAACGAAGGCACAAAGTAATTGTTGGAGCGGAACCCCTACCATGAACAGTAAAACCGGAGGGCCACAAAACCAGTGGGTTCGCACATCGATTGAAGTGGTAAGCGGTATTACCAAAATGAACGCGATATATGTCATTGAAGGACACGTGTCCTCAGGCAGTTTTGTAAAACAACTTTTTTCGCGTGATTTTGGAGGATTATGCAGCGAGTGTTTAAGTTGCGCGATATTGCGCGTCGTCCGTTGGATCATCGAAGTCGATGCGATAAACTGTCAGCCGTTGGATGCAAGAGGTGTGTTAATAGAGGTGGGCCCCAGGAACATGTGTATGTTAAAACATGTATTGGGTTTGATATTCATTGCAATATTGGATATATATTAAAGTTGAGTGCACATATAGAAATGGGTTATGTGTGGATTATTTGTTTGTTCCAAGTTAATACATTATGATATGCCGAGGGTTAAAGCCATGGTCGAAGATTGACTTAGGCTTATATATATATATATTTATGTTCAAAGGGTGTTGTCAGTTGGAACATACTAAAAGTGCAGAGTTTATCAAACACATGTGGGCTCCATGGAATGGCTTTGTGTTAAAATGTCGCATTGGGTTTAATTATAAGTTGATGGTGCGGTGGTGCATATATACAAATGCACAAGTAATGCGCTAACCAAAAGTTGTGGTTTCACCACAATGAGACTACACGCCTAAGGGTAAGCCCGGAACATATATATATATATATATATATAGTGGGTTTTAATCGTTTTGCAGGAGAACCTTTGGTTTATTGAACTAAAGGTTGGTTTCATATATGTATGTTGAAATGAGTTGGTATTCGGATAGGTGTCAGATGACCGAAATTTTATGTTAATGCTTACATATAAACCAAAGCACACGCAAGGGATTCCCCCTACATAAAATTCCGAGAATCATAACCCAAGCTGGAGGATAAATTAAAGCTGAAGCGGAAAGCCTTTATATATGCAACGCCTTATTTATGTTGTGCTTTATATACAAAGGTCCAAAGCATATATATATCTATATGTAGCGCTTTATGGACAAGGGACCAAAGGTATAATACAAAGCATATTTATGATATTATTGAGCGCGAGATCTAAAGAACCAAAGGTTCTATCACAAACGAAGTACCACATGGTGGGACCCTCATCAATCGCATCGGAGAAAAGTTGACAGCGGAACATGTTAACAAAATATTGCGATTGCAATGAAGTTCCGGACCCGATGGGCTTATAAACTGTGATTCATACATGCTTAAGTTCCGACATCAGAGTAGGCCATAGCATCGGAAAGAAGCAGAACATCAGAGCACTATATTGAAAGCTACGATTGCGATGATCGCATCGGGTCCTTCAAAAATGCATCATTCGCAATCGGAAGTATTCGGTTACAATTAATTGCATCAGCACAATAAAGTGCAGTGAACAGTGAAACATCAGATCAGAGTGATCGCATTGGAGCATCGGAGCATAGGAATATTGGAACATGCAACTGGAAGTTGCGATTGCAATTTATCGCAATAGGAAATAGTGATCGCATCGCATCGGAGAATAATGCAAGCTCGGCAAGTGGGCCCGAAAGGGCATTTTATGTATTAAAATGATTCATTATTGTTATATTTCCAAGAGGTATCGGAGTTAAATAACGCGGCAATTTGTATGTTAAAACTCTGTATAATTATGCTGAGAGTTGAAATTGCATTATATATAAAAATCGATGTTACAAATACATAGCAGTTACACCATGGCAGAGAACAGGAGAGCTAGAAGAGCCGAAAGGGACAAAACACAGTCACAGAAAAGACAAGCACAATGAACTAAGACGCTGAATGGGTGAGCTGTAATTCACATTGTAATTAAATGTAAATGGTTTAACCGATTTATATTGTTTGTGATGCATTGGCAAGTCTCCGGAAGAAAACAAAATTCCCACTGTAATGTTAAAATTAGTACATACAGTTATATTTTTCTGAGTGAGCTGGAAAAGAAATGAGAAGGCAGAAGACTAAGAGGTATGTCTATCCGTTTCGAATTCCTAAGAGGAAAACAAACAGTCATCAGGAATTCTCTATAAGTAATATCATCTGGATATGCATAGAGAGGTTAGAGAGAGTGAGTATAGAGAATGCAGAATATGGAAAACTGAGGCAGAGAAGATAAGGAAGAGAGGAGCAGAAAGAGATGCTACAGCACAGAGCTGATATCTAAGGTAAATCAGCAAACATTTCTTTTAATAAATTGAGGAAGTTGGAGCTTCCCTATCAAGTTGAAGCTTGATAGTTGTCAGTTGTAGCTCACTGACGTTGGAGCCTCCTGTAGGTTGGTGCCTGCAGAAAAACAGTTGTGAGAGGGAGTTGGAGCTTGCCTTTGCATCACAACAATAATAAGATGTGGTTTTCTCCCTTTATGGGTTTCCACTTATATCTGTTGTCTCCATGTGTGTTGCCTATGTGCTGATATGATTTACCAAATCTGCTTAATGTTGGCTGCTCTCATAATAAGATTGATGTCACATTAATTTAATACTTGCTGCAACATATTAAGACTGTGCATATATTAAGGTTGGTTATAAAAGTAAGATGTAAATAAGTTGATGAAAAATTTAAAAAGCTTATGTATGTGTTAAACTGATTCACCCCCCCCTCTCAGTTTAACTAAGAATTCAACAGTTTGGAAGAGCGGAAGTTGGATTGTGAATTTATTCTCTCACACATGTACATTTGTAAAGGTCGGCCAGAACTGTAATGTAGGCTCACAAGCCCCAAAAGGTGTGTCTCCACCCATCATTGATGGTTATAAAAAGGAGAGAGTCAAACCTCATTTGGACATCATCTCATCAAACATCTCTCTCCTCTCTCATTGATTCGTACAGCCTCATAGAAGGCTCTCTCTCTCATTTGCATGTGTGAAAGGAAGGTCAGATTCCAGCTGAGATTTTCGGACTATTTTTAGGGCTTCTACAGCAGCGTTGACCAAGGGTCAGCTCTCACATTTTGACTTCGATTTTTGGGCTGAGATCCGATCTTGCTAGGCCACAACTGGTGGCACGAAATCCGAGATTTCTCGGCAATTTAACCGTGGTCCGTAGGTTTGACCGCAACATTGACCAGGTTTGACTGTGCTATTTGCAGACTGTTTTGGGCTGACTTTGATTGATTTTGGAGGTTGAGTTTGACTGGGTTTGACCGAGGTTCATTAGAGAAGGAATATTGTTGGTTTGGCCAAGGTTGACTTTGCTAGCTAGGGCATCCTGTTGACTATTGTTTGAAAAAGAGAAATTTGTAAATTGTACTTTCTCTCTCTGCAGAATTTGAAGAATAATAAGAATATTTGATCAAACAGTTTTTCCCACATCGCAGTTTTTCCCTGGCATCTGCCAAAATATTGTGTCCTCTTATCTTGGCTTGTCTTCTGGTTATTTATTTATGTTCTATCAGCATTTACTATCAATGTTAATGAATTGAATTGGGCTAATAAGAAAGATTGAAGTAAATTGCTCTAAGCATAGAACATACCAACGTTAACTAAAATTAACATGGTATCAGAGCTGAGGTGAAGACAAAGCCCGAGCAAGAGTGAGAAGAGCAATCACTGAGAGTTGATTAGACAAGGACAAGGGTCAATGGCTTCCTCATCATACTTCAAATATGATGACAAGCTCAATGATAAGTTTGATTATCATGCATGGAAAATGTCCTTCGACCTGACATTGGAGGAACAAGATGTTATGGATTATGTGTAGGGAAAGATCACTGAGCCTCCATCAAATGCACCTGTTGCCACTAAAACAAACTACAAGAAAGGGGAAAACAAGGCGAAGAAGATCATCAGGGATTCTATTCACAAGCACTTGGTTGCTTATATCTCTGAGTTGGGCACATCAAAGGAGATGTATGATAAGTTTGTTGGCATGTTCAAGGCTAGCAATGCTAATCAAATTCTCTTTTTGAAGAACAAGTTGAAGGACATCAAGATGGACAAGGGAGAGTCCATCCAATCCTACTTCATGAGGATCATCGAAATCAAGAATCATCTCTTATCAACTGGAGAGGTCATAGTTGACCAAGAGCTCACTCTCATTGCTCTTGGAGGTCTTCCCCGGGCATCGTATATATTCAATACCACTACTCTCAATAATAATATAATTCCTGATTTTGATGAATTGTTGACGAGATGCACTCAAGAGGAGACAAGGATGATGGAGAGAGACAAACCCACAAATGGAAATGGAAGTGAACCTACTGCTTTCACCGCTCATGCAAAGAAGAAGAATGTTGGTCCTAGAAATCAAGGTCAAGGAAGAGCGGGACCCAAAGGAAGGAAGGGCAGATGTTACAATTGTAACAAGTTTGGCCACTATGCTAGAGAGTGCCCCAATAAAAGGGACTCTCCTCGAGATGATGACTACAACAACAATAACAACAACTTCAGGGGAAATGGAAATCAAAGGAACAATGGGTTTAACAACAAAGGAAAGAGAAAGGCTCCCTCTGCTCGAAATGGAAATGGAAATGGTCAACCTTTCAAGAGGTCAAGGAACTCTAGGTATGATGAATCTAATTTTGTTGATAACAAGAAAAATGAATATATTCTTATATCTGCCCTCTCTATTGCATCTCCTCCCAACACCCTGGATAACTGGTTGATTGATAGTGGTGCCTCAAGTCACTTCCTTGGATATAAAGAGGCCCTATTTAATTTGATTGAAAAGGATATTAATTTGATATTTATCCTTGGAGATAATGCCACCTATCCTATGAAAGGGATAAGGACTGTGACGCTTCATCTAAATCAAGGACAAGTCCTTCGTTCGCAAGATATGTTGTATGTACCTGACTTGAAGAAGAATATAGTGTCTATCTCAGCAATGGAAGACAAAGGATTTAAGGTGGCATTCATTGATAGAAAGGTATGCATTTGGAAGAGGAATTTCAAAGAAGCATTCACTCTTGGTTTCAGGGTTGATACACTCTATTAGGTTGGAGGAAGTTCGTTGGGAGCCATGACATATAACACAACTCTTCAATCCGAACTATGGCACTGGAGGTTTGCACATCTTCATTATAAAGCTCTTCCCGAAGCAAGGAAGGTGGTCACAGGTATGCCCGATTTCAAAGATGATCATGAAGGTGTATGTCAAGGTTGTGCCGAAGGAAAGCATACAAGGGAACCATTCTCCTCAAGTGACTCCAAGACTACCGATGTTCTACAATTGATTCATTCTGATCTATCTGGTATGTTACCCGTAACATCCTTGGGAGGATGTCTATATTATGTCATCTTTATAGATGACTTCTCCCGCAAGACTTGGATATACTTCTTGAAGAAAAGGACGAAGTATTCAAATGGTTCCGCACCTCCAAGGCCTTGGTTGAAAATCAAACAAGGAAGAAGATCAAAATTTTGAGGACCAATAATGGAACCGAATATGAGTCAAATGAGTTCAATGACTATTGCAGGGAAGCTGGCATTAAGAGGGAGACAACTACTGTGTATACTCCTGAACAAAATGGAGTTGTCGAAAGGAAGAATCGAACCATTCTTGAAGTTGCCCGTGCCATGCTTCATGACCAAGGTCTTCTCAAGTTCCTATGGGGAGAAGTTGCCAACACCGTTGTGTATGTTCAAAATAGATGCCCACATCAAGCATTGGACTCCAAAACTCTCGAAGAAGTCTTCACTGGTAAGAAACTTGATGTTTCTCATTTTAGAATTTTTCGAAGTCCCGTATATTTCATGTGCCGAAAGAAAAGAGGAGAAAATTGGATGCTTTGGAAAGAAGGGAACGTTTGTGGGCTACATTGAAACCTCTAAGGCATATAGAACCTATGTGCCTGGTCCGTGAAGTGGAGATATGTCATGGTGTCACCTTCGACGAAGATGTTTCCCTTAGGAAAGGTAGAAATCTTCCTATCTCAAAGGAAGACAAAGAAGAAGAAGCGAGGAAAGCAAGAAGATCCGAAGGATGAAAAAATGCCCAGGATGTTGAAGTCAGAGTGTATACCATGAGATCCCACCTTCTAGTGAGCCCACTTCTTGAAATAAAGAAGACCCTCATGGCTTAAAGACACTCTCGAAGATCATGAAGACATATTTCTCCAAGGGGAACATTTCGTGAAAGTAAGAAGCCGAATAGGTACCAAGGGTGTAGTAGCCATGAGCACCTTTGTCCAATCGAGCACGGAACGTTTGAAGAAGCCATGAAGCACCAAGTTTGGAAGGATGCAATGAACAAAGAATATGAGTTGATCATGAAAAATGATGTACGGGATGTGGTCTCTAGACCCAAGGACAAATTTGTTGTCACCTCGAAATAGTTCTACAAGATCAAGCATGGAGCCGATGGAAGTCCTGAAAAATACAAGGCAAAATTCGTTTCCTGAGGCTTGTCGCAGAAAGAAGGAATAGATTATGATGAAATATTTGCACCTATTGCTCGCTGCACCACCATCCGTTTGATTATTGCCCTTGCTGCATCGCAAGGATGGATTCTACATCAGATGGATGTCAAGACTTCCTTCTTGCATGGATCAATCAAGGAAGAGGTCTATGTGGAACAACCTTTGGGGTTCAAAGTTCGAGATAGAGATACACACGTATGCAGGTTGAAGAAAGCCCTCTATGGGTTGAAGCAAGCCCCAACGCTTGGTATGAGAGGATCAATAGCTACTTGATGAAGTTGCGCTTTACTCGAAGTGATGCTGATCCAAACCTTTACTTTAAGGTTGATAATGACAAGCCTCTCATTCTGGTTCTCTATGTGGACGATCTCTTCTTGAGAGGTGCAAACCCTCTCATTCATCAATGTAAGAGGGAGCTAGCTTCTGAGTTTGAGATGAAGGACCTAGGACTGATGCACTACTTGCTTGGCCTAGAGGTCTGGCAAAAGCTAGATGAGATTTTCCTTTCTCCGGGAAAATATATTGTGTAGCTGCTGGAAAGATTTGGGATGGTGGACTGCAAGTCCGTGACTACTCTGATGGAACTCATCTTTAAGAAGTTGTGTGGAAGTGTTGTTGGGCCCGATTTGGGAAATCCTACCGAGTATCGTCAACTCATAGGGGCCCTGATGTTCTTAGTGAACTCTCCTTCGGACATTTTTTTTGCAGTGAACACATTGAGTCAATATATGGTCGAGCCTCATCACATTCATTGGATTGCTACCATGAATCTCTTGCAATATCTCTGGGGCATAATAAATCATGGACAGAGATACACTGTCGGGAATGTGAGGCTCCATGGATATACCGATGTTAACTGGGCAGGCAGTGTGGTGGATCGTAAAAGCACATCCGGATGTTGTTTCACTCTAGGCTCTGCTTCGATATCTTGGATGAGCAAGAAGCAAAAATCGGTTGCTTTGGACACCGCCAAGGTCGAATACATTGCAGCAAGTATGGCCTATTGTGAAGCTGTTTGGTTGAGGAAGCTCTTCAGTGAGTTGTTTGGGCATGTGTTGGATACCACCATGATCCATTGCGACAACCAATGTGGGATTCGACTTTCAAAGAATCTTGTGTTCCACGACCACTCCAAGCATATTGATATCAGGTACCACTTTATCCAGGATATGGTACAGCGAGGCGTCGTAAGGCTCCATCACATTGGTACTGATGAGCAGGTCGCAGATATTCTCACAAAGCCCCTGGGGAAGGTCAAATTCCTAACCTTCCGTGAGAAGCTTGGAATCGTGGACAGACCCTCTTATGAGGGTCCCACTTGAGTTGGACTTTGAGCTCTGGGAGCTCCAGGGGGCTTGGGGATAGTTTCTTGGAGCTATAAGCAACCACAGGGCAAGGTTCGCCTTTTCTTGTTGGTGTGCTATATCCCCACCATTATGATATTGAGTTGTTTCGCCCTCTCTTGATCTATGCCCCACATACATCCTACCCATGTAGTCTGGGACTCATGGGAAGTACCTCTCATCTGGCCAATGAGTTGAGAAATGAGGATAGAGACCATAGCATTACTATTGGACGCATAGTGTATTGTCGTACTCTTTATGTCTAGGATGGGTTGTGTCCAACACCTTGATCTGGGATCAAGTCTGATTGAGGTTTTTAGCTCTAAACTGACTTCAGGCCAATGGAGAGTGGCAAGGTCTTGTGACTCACTCTCGATCAAATCTTCTTCATTATTTCTTCACGGTTCAACAGAGCAAAGTACAGGGACAAGAGGATGACACAAGATGACAAGATGGTACATGATGGTATAGGATGACAGGATTGCACAAGTTGACAGATGGATTGAAGGGTGGAGTTCTCCCTAGTTGAGAGGGAGTGTTAAATTTGGAAACTAGAGCCAAACTCCACTTTGGATTGCTCATATGATGGAGATGATATTTTTGTTGGATTTCTCTTTCCGAGAGGTGAAAGATTGATCTAAAGATCATCTTGTTTGGAAGAGAAGAAGTTGGATTTTGAATTTATTATCTCACACATGTACATTTGTCAAGGTCGGCCATAATTGTAATGTAGGCTCACAAGCCCCAAAAGATGTGTCTCCACCCCTCATTAATGGATATAAAAACGAGAGAGTCAAACCTCATTTGGACATCATCTCATCACACATCTCTCTCCTCTCTCATTGGTTCGTACAGCCTCATAGAAGGCTCTCTCTCTCATCCACACGTGTGAAAAGAAGTTCAGATTCCAACTGTGATTTTCAGATTGTTTTTAGGGCTTCTACAGTAGCGTTGACCAAGGGTCAACTCTCACATTTTGACGTCGATTTTTGGGTTGAGATCCGATCTTGCTAGGCCGCGGTTGGTGGCACAAAATCCAAGATTTCTGGGCAGGTTGATCGCAACGTTGACCAAGTTTGACCGTGTTATTTGTGGACTTTTTTGGGTTGACTTTGACTGATTTTTTAGGCCAAGTATGACTGGGTTTGACTGAGCTTCATTGGAGAAGGAATATTGTTGGTTTGACCAGTGTTGACTTTGTTGGCTAGGGCATCCTGCTGACTGTTGTTTGAAAAAGGAAATTTGTAAATTGAACTTTCTCTCTCTGCTGAATTTGAAGAATAATAAGAAGATTTGATCAAAGGGTTTTCCCCACATTGGGGTTTTTCCCTGGCATCCGCCAAAATATTGTGTCCTCTTGTCTTGGCTTGTCTTCTGGTTATCTGTTTATGTTCTATAAGCATTTACTGTCAATGTTAATGAATTGAATTGGGCTAATAAGAAAGATTGAAGTAAATTGCTCTAAGCATAGAACATACCATTGTTAACTAAAATTAACATATTGAAATAACTTGTTTCATTTGTGCATCTAATTGGTGGTGATATAAATTGCATCTGAGTGTTCTTAACTTGAAAATTGGTAAATTATATTGCTTTGAGGAATATTGGCTAAGAACACTTGTTATCTTATTGTATCTTGTGGATAATGGTCATTGACTTATCATACTAAACCATTGGTTAATTGTTGCTCTATTGTTTATCAATTGTGCATCTATATTTTCGAGCAATTGCATCTTGTGGATATCTTTATCTCTTGTTGGCACTGTTGATATTTAGCACTTGTCTTTGGTTGAGATCACCTTTTCTAAACATTGTGAAATACTTAACATCATAACTTGGGTAAAATATAACTAAGTACTTGAAGGAACATTTAAGTAATCTCACCTAAAATTCTCAATCATAATCTCTTGCACAAGAATACTAGTTCTAGATTGCATTCAAATTTACCTCCCAGCATAAGCTAGGTTGATAGAGATCTAGGGCAACCTTTCTCCAATTAGCTTGAGAGATTCAACTCTTCTTAGTGATTAACACAGTGACCTTGCAATCGTTGGAGCCACAGTCTCTACAGCGCCGGAGGTACTAGGTGGGTGGAACACATGGGGAGGTATCGCTAATCAGGCGACTTCCTACTTCTCGTTGGCTTCCATTTCACAACCTACTCTGAAGACTGTTTCTCAAAACAGTTAGGGGAGAGGTTCTATTTAGACTAGGCATATAACTAAAGATAACCAAGATCATTGCATCACACATATATCCTAGGATTTGCATATCATTTAGGTTAGCCAATCATTTAAGCATCGAGTGTCCATCCAGTTACTTGGTTTCAATTTACAATAAGCAAGAATTGTGACTCCATTAAGCATTGGTCTCATACTTGAAAATCTAATCTAATCAATAATCTTTATCAAATTCAACCAAGTGGCTAGGCCACTCATCTGTGTCTCCTAAGCAAGTCAGTTCCCAACTTGTCTTCGTTCACCTCATTTCATAGGGACTATCCCCCATATCCTGTTGTTGGGAGACAGCTACAACGAAGTGAACGGGGATCGGAGTGAAAGCCCCCGCCCTGAGCATGTCGCAATGCCTGTACAATCCGGGCAACAACAAGACCAATGGAGCAAAAATAGTCACGATGTCTCACTCAAAGTTTATGAGAAGTAAGAATATATATGTGTGTGTGTGTGTGAAATCTTAATCAAAGTTTATGAGAAGTAAGAATATATATATATATATAACAATCATATTTACAATGAAGGCCCAATATAAATATTCATAACAGGGAAGCCTTGATACTTTTCCATCAAAGGTTATGCCATTTAATTATAATTATGTCCTATTGTATATTCCTTCTATTTGATTTTTATTTATCAATGTCTTCCTCCATTTATTCTTTCATAATTATTATTTATGTAACAAGGTTGTAAGCTCCATTAAATAACTCAGCATCAAAGCACATATGTAACTCTGCTTTAAAAGTTTCCAATGCTCATATCTAAAAATCAAAATCACTTCAAGAATTTTTAACAAGCATAATATAAGAATACATAATGGTAGTATCTTTGATCTAATATGATATTATCCATTTACTGTGTAATGTGAAGAAGTAAGAGACCATTTTTTTGAAATGAAAAAATGCCTTAAAGAATACAAATTATTTATCAAATCCACTTTTCCTTTGTGAAACTATACCTGGTGAAATTGCTCCACTTCCTTTAATGCAGAGATCATATGTTGAACCTTTTGACTTATACTTCTAGTTGTCTTGTAGTCAAGAGAACCTACCTGCACATAAAATGTTCATTAAACATTTCTGTCATTGTTCCTGAAAAACTATTCAAATTTATTTGTGAATGCAGTTATCTAAGATTTCCTATATAAAATCAATCAAATTTTGAAAATTGGCAGGATGATAAGTAATGCATACAAAATGAGGGAGTAAAACCCTTGTATATTAAGTTTGAAACTTTCATATCCCAATTCTAGAAAACAAAATAGCACGATCAAAAAACTTGGAACTATAACAGAACAAAGAACTTTGTTCAGAAAGAACATTGAATGAGGAAAAGTATGTGCAAATTCTTTTCACTGTGCCTAATGGCCAAGAGTAGAAATGATCAAAATTTTAACCAAAGAACAGTTAGTACGTAAATGGATACATTAAAAACCTTCACGGCCCTTGCAAAGAGTTGGAAGTGCAACTGTACAGATGTAATACAAAATTATTAGGGGCCAAGTAAATTTTGCTTTAATCTAATGAGCTTAATTAAAATTTTATATAATTAGATGTTTAAAAACTTTTGAAAAAGGGTGAATAGAGTAGTTCATCACGATTGTCGTTACACCAAAACCCGCAAGTGTTAGTAAACAGATGCATCGCTAGAGTTAACAGATCCACGAGAGGTGGTTAAGCACATGTCACAAAACACACGGGGAGCGTTGGTTTATCCAATGTCCAACAATCTCCCCCCTGGTGCAAGCCAAGTGCGATTCGAACTCAAGACCTTTGGCTCTGATACCACTTGTTGGAATAACGATTGTCGTTACACCAAAACCCGCAAGTGTTAGTAAACGGACGCATCGCCAAAGTTAACGGATCCACGAGAGGCAGTTAAGCACATGTCACGAAACACGGGGAGCGTTGGTTTATCAAATGTCCATCCTTACGAATATTGAAGAGGGTATGTTGCACCTGATGGAGGCCTAACATTGGAGAGAAGAGGCACCATGTTGTTTACTTGACACCCGTGGAGATGACATGTGACACCCACAACTGCATTTTTGTTAAAGTTGGCAACTAGGGATCAATTCCCTCATTTAGCAGCTCCTCTTTTGATGGCACTCTTCACCCTTGAAGAGCTCTTGATGACATCATTCATGACTGGGAATTTTGGATTTTTTTTGTCTTCCTCCAAATGCTCCTTTTTCAAGTCTACTCAGGTCGGCTCCCATTCATGTCAGCTCATGGATGAAAAGACATGTCTTTTCACCCCACGTCAACCACTAAAAATATAGCATATGTCCTCATTTTGGCACCTCATCACAACAACACATTTTCTCTCTTTTGATTGGTTCACTCACATCTGAGGTAGCAGATTCCTCTCACACGTGGGAAGGGTGGACTAGGCATCTGGGTTCTTATGCGATGACTTTTTTGCAGTGAACTTTGACAAGCTTTGACTGAGGCTTATTTGGCACTATTTTGCAAGGATTTTTGTGGAAATATCTCTGTTTGGGCAGGCTGCACATTCTTGCACAAGAACTGAGGATTCTGGTGAAGTTTGACCTGTGTTGACCGCAGGGTCTAATCTCAGGTTGACCGCAAAGTTGACTCTCTATTGACCTCATTTAACTGTGTTTTTTGTGGGTTTCTCTCTGTTTCAGCAAGCCGCATTCATTGGCACAGAAACCGAGATTTTTTGGGTAGGTTGACTTGCATTGACTGCAGGCCTGTGTTGAATATTTGACCGCAGAGAAGACTTTTTGGTTGACCAAGTTTGACTATTCCTTCGATGACTGTTTTTGCTGCTGGTTAATCTCCAAGGAAGGTCGAATTGACTTGACCTTGACCGAGCTTAAGGAGGACACTTTTACTATTAAGTTAACCACTACTGACTTTCTGGTTAGGGTTGTTTGACTGTTGTTGACTGAGAGTAGAATTGCACATTTTGATTGGGTATTGGATCATTTATTGTACTCTATTGTATATTTTGTTATGTATAATTTATTAGTTATTAATTAGATATAGCTATCTTAGGTTTTATTAAGTGAAAAGGCATGATCAAAGATCATGCCTCTTCACCAAGGGACACCATGAGGCTGTATTTAAAAGCCTCGGTGATTCCCCATTGTAATCATCTCATCTTTTATCAATAAGAATATATACTTATTCAAGTTTACCAGAGTTTTTACACTCCATTGGTATCAGAGCAGTCGCTCTTCAGGATCTGTGTGATCATCCAGAATTAAGGAATTACAAGAAATTCCAGAATTGAAGAATTTTTTTAAAATCGAGTGCTTGTGACAACATTTGTTTTAAAAAAAAAAAAAAAATTACAAATTTTTCCTCCCCCAGATTTTTTTCCCTCTTCCATTACATTACAAATTTTTCCGCACCCTCACTGCACTCCCCTCACTCACCCAACCCACTCGCTGTCCATTTCCCTCCCACAGCCTACCTCCCTCTCCGCTCACACTTCCTCCGGCGCCCTCCCACGTCGTCCTTCCCTGTTCCCCTTCCGATCCACCTCTTGGCTCCCTACCCACGATTCCCAACTCCTTACACTTCATTCACTTCCCAACCCCTCACGTAAACCGGCCCCCTCACCCTTACGCTATCACCCCACCTTCCCCGCGTCCCCTCGCTACCCCCTCTCCCCAACGCTATCACCCCACCTTCCCCCATCGCACAAGTCCCCGTACCCCTTAACCCGACCCCTCCACTTGCTGAATCAACCCCTCACTCCAACCTTACGGCCTTTCGGCCTCCGCCCCCTCCACACCCCGCCTTCTTCCCTGCTAACCCCAACCACGACTCTACAGCCGCCCCCCACCTGCCGCTCCCCCCCCATCCTTGCTAGCATACTTCGCCGTCCCCTCAGCCCTGCGCTCCCCCTCCCCGCAATACACCCAAATCTCTCCCCCCTCTCCGCCCCCTCACTGCTTCCCACCCCCGCCTGCACTCACATTGCCCCCCTTACATCCGCTCCCCTCTCAACATCCGCCTATCTCCCTCTCGGCTTAACCCAGCCCCCATCTACCTCGCTCACGAGCTCTCCCCTCCCCCTCGAGCTACCTTACCCCTCACCCTTTCCACCTGCGCACGCACAGATCTACCTTACCCCTCACTCCTTTCAAAACAACGTGACTTTTCAAAGTTAACAAATTTTTTCCCCATAGTTATATATATATATATATAATTCAAATAATAAAATAATAATTATTATTATTATTTAAAAAAAAAAAAAATTATTAATTTAATTAATTAATTAAAAAAAAAAAACCTATTTTCAAAGACAACATTACAAGAGAGGGCACCAGTGGTGAATGACATACGCCAAAGAAGATAAATCTTAAGTGAAGAAAATTGTCAAAAAATATAGCTTTGAGGACAAAGCTTTTAAGGAAAAGGGGATAAGCCCTAACAAGGAGTATGAGGAGTATGTCATCATCAATGTCGATGGCCGAATTCCAGAAAAAATTGCTGCATCTCGAAAAACAGATCAATAATAATTCAGATGACTTTGGAAAAAAATTAGTCGGTCTAGAAGGTACAGTTGCAGGAAACTCCAATGATATCAAAAAGGTTCATGATACAACAAATCGAATAGAAAGACAAATATGGCTAAATCATAACAAGGCCACAGAAAATCATAGCGAAGCAATGAAAAAGATGACAGAACTGTTCGATAAGTTAAATGATAAGATAGATAAGATAAGTCAGACACAAGAACCAATATTTCCAAATGTTGAACCCAATCAACTGAACAATGCAGCTAATTCAGATCAGAATCATGAATATAACATGTTTGAATAAGAGCAATTAAATGAGGTTGAATTGGAAATCAGCTCACATGAAAGCTATAGTGTTGAACCACCTAGAAGTAGAGACTCTGAGAACAACCATGAAAATTATAGAGCTGAGAAACCAAGAGAAGAAAATGCAACTCAATCCACTAATAAAGCCAGTAATGCAACAACAGAAGTTATTGAGAACTTTTATATAAATAAATATCCAATGGCAGAAAAAGAAACAATGTTGGTGAAGGAGCCACATAAAGAATTCAACATGACCGCTGTCACAGATGCAACAACAAACATAGGCATTGAAAATGAAAGAAACCATGAAAATATAGATGCTTATAAACAGCAAAATGTTTCATCCCCAGATTTGAAAGAAAAATGTGAAGAGACAAACGCATTCGATGCCACTGGTACAGCGCCAGAAGCTGTTGAGGCCTTCGATGATGAAGCAGATATGGTTGTTAAGAAGGAAGCATTTGATGATGGGGAGAAGTTGCATCAGACGATAATTGTTGGTAACTTACCTCTAAATCTAAAAAGGAACCACGAAGAATCACCAGTAGTACTAGGAATAGTTCAGACACATGCAAAAGTATTTCAAGACTTGCCAATGAAAATGTCCCCTAGTAGGGAAATCAAACATCCAATAGAAGTCAAGACAGGATCCGACCCTGTCAATATCAAATCTTGTCGCTATCCACATCACCAAAAGATTGAACTCGAGAAGATGCTCCACGATCTTTTTAAAATGTGGGAAGCAAGAGCCTGCCGCTCGAGAAACCCAGGTGTTCGTCAACGATGTCCATCCTTACGTATGCTTTGAGGACAAAGCATCTTTAAGAGAGAGGCAATATTATGTATAATTTATTAGTTATTAATTAGATATAGTTATCTTAGGTTTTATTAAGTGAAAGGGCATGATCTCAAAGATCATGCCTCTTCACCAAGGGACACCATGAGGTTGTATTTAAAAGCCTCGGTGATTCCCCATTGTAATCATCTCATTTTTTATCAATAATAATATATACTTATTCAAGTTAACCAAAGTTTTTACACTCCATATTCTCTCTCTGTTGAACATTTGATATTTGTTAATAAGAAGGATTGATCAAGGGTTTTCCCTGGCTTGAGCCAAATTCTTGTGTTCTCTTGTCTTGACTTGTCTTTTGCATTTGTTTATTGTTCTTTCTATAGTTACTGTCTATTGAGAATTTGGAGGGTTGGTGGTTAATACAAATTCTCTTCTTGATAATTACTTGTGAGCTTGTTTGTGTTACTTATGTCTTCTCTTCTTTTAGCTTAGTTAATATTTCATCAAGTCAATTCTCAAAATGCACAAAACACAAAAGTTAGGCTTCTAGACCCAGGGAAAAACCTCTCCCTCTTAGAGAGGAAAACCCGCAAAGAATTCCTCTTATAGATCTTGAAATGATAGTTACCATGACCCAAACTTGGACCCTTGACCTAGTTATGCTTCCAAGACCTTGATCCTTCTATTCACCAATTTGCTCAGTTCTGCTTTCCCATTTATAGGACAGTTATTCATATGTCCTTATATACAATCCTTTTGTTATACTCTGTGATAATCTTATGTATTATCACAGTCCTCCTTTTATGTTAAACATAGACCTTATTGTAATGTTATTATGCCTCGTTGTATAACCCTGCTCCTCTTGATTATAATCCACAACTTTTGTACTTGAAGCTTATACCAAAAAACTCAAACTTCTCTTGGCTATTTTATCTCAGACTTATCCGCACTTATCTTCAGCTTTTCCACAGCCCTAGCATTGCACCACCTTCTAATCTATATCACTGAAGGATTCGGACTTCTTCACGTTGTTTTTATCTCTTGCACTTCTACGCAATCTTTCTTCCTGTAATTCTGTGTTAGGTCCGCATTTCTTGTTTCAGTAATCCGCACCGTATCCTCCCTTTTGTCCGCACAGTAATCTGAGATATATATGCTTGCTTCTTCCTGAAACTAGTCCGCAATTGATCTGCAATTGTTCCTGAGATTTGTCCTCAATTTAATCTCTGAAATATCAGCAATTTAATCTTTGAGATGTCCGCAACTTCCATTGAAAAATCACAGAGACAACCGCAGAAATTGTGTGTAAATGAGCCGCAGTTGACTGGGTTATATATAGTGTTTCGTCTGGCTTTTAGGCCGACCTGTAGGCCTACTTTCTCAATGAGTGTAGGCCAACATGAAGGACTGTAAATTCAACATTTGTGAGAGCATCTTCTTGCATTTTCTAGGAGACAATTTTTTCTAGTATATAGTCAAGATCTTGGAGCATATTGATGACTAGACTCTTCATGAATATGATACTTAACTTCATTTATAACTAGAAGATAATTCCTAATAGACATCAAGAAGAATTCTATAGACCTATAATAAATCTTTCTCATGAAACCCATGAAGCAAGTACACCAAAAATACTTTTTATTATCTTTGACATCTTCTTTACATAAATACATAATTACATAACATGAAGACCGACCTAGTTACACTTTTCAACACTCCCTCTTAACTAGAGAGGTATTCATATTGTGACATGGTTAACTTCAAACTCAAGAATCGCTTGTTTGGCCTGTGGACTGCAGTCGTGACATGTATAGCATCATCAACCACATTGTCCTAAAGGCAAGGCCTCGACTACACTCTATCTTCAACGAGACAATGGGCTACAACGTTAGTGTTAGCAAGACACATGAATTATAGACACCATCGTCATTGTCTCTCCAAGGTACATACTCCACCCTGTTCAAGTATAACCTTCCTTGGACTATATTCTTCTCTTTGGGTAGCTAGCCCCTCAAAGAATATCATCCCACGGGGGCTTCACTCAATCAAACTCTATCCTATCACGTGCGTTCGTGGCATATTAAAAAATACCCTTAATTTGAATACATATTGGAAAATACCCCTAAAAATCACATTATTTAACCCCCTACCAATATGAACCCAATACACCTTCCCAATTTAAAAACCCCCTACTTCCACTAGATATTGTAGGTGTCCATTTTTTCATTAACATTTTTTATACCCCTTTATATTTTTTCATTAACTTTGAGCTCCATTTTTTATACTTATCAATATAAAAACCCTTTACCCCCTATATATGCCCGAATATATTATGCCATTTTTTCCTCAATATAAATCCCCCAATGTGAACCCATGTGGTATGGTATTGCTCCCTAGCAGGCCCCCGTGGACTGTCCGACTACTCTTATCTTGAATGCCCTAATACATTCTCAAGAGTATCGACGTTTACGTATCACCCGTTAATCTCATTTTGTCTTCCCAAGTGAAGACCAGAATGATGTGTCTATCTCTCCCTCTCAGCCAGGGAGGACCTATTCCAAAAGGGAATGTACTCATTCCTATACAAGGAATGTACCTAAGCTCATTCTTCGAAATTACCAATTTTCTTCCAAGTGAGAAACTTATCATCAGGCTCCCTCTTAACCACAGACGTCCAATAGCAATGGTGAGACACCCAACTGCTCATCAAGAATTCTTGTCCTCGATGTCATAGATTTTGATACTGATGAACCTTCAACTTTTAGCTTCATAGGGCACAGATCATCCATCACTTCCATCCTGAGTCATGTCTGCTATCAGAAAGTGATTCATCAGACTTCCTTTATCTGGTCCATTGTTATGCCATGCTGCTTTCCTTCAAATCATCTCCAAGGATCATACATCCTTTCTCATGATTAGCAACCCTGCACAAATTCATCCAGATAAACATATTCATATGAACCTTTTAAAGGTTACCTTAGTGATGATATTTCACCATGACATCTTCCTGTAGGCATCGCCATCCTTCATACAGATTTTCACATCTCCTAATGATATGTTTTTGCCAAGGGTCTTCTTCTTTACTAGACTTCCGTCAAAGTCTACATATCTTCCCAGGAGATCTCCTAGTCACATCTTCTTGGCCTTCGGATGATAACTGCCTCTTGACATGGTTGCATTTCATGATCTCTTCCTCTCTGCACATTCTTCATTTCTAGGACATTACAAATTTTCCAATTTCTTGTTTATGTGCAACCACCTCATATTCTATGAGGACATATTATGTTGATTTCATTTGTCAGTGAACTGAGAGATCCTCCTTCATAGATCATACTTCTAAATACTGAGGCCTATTACCTGCAACCATATGACATGACTTCACAGCATCCAATATTAGCACATATGTATGCATACCTCATACCTATTTCCTTGAGTCATCCTGTAGCAGCTTCTCTTTGAATGAAGAGCTTCATTCCTTTGGCCTGCTTAATCAATAGGTCATCACATCCCAAAATTTTGTCACCATGACAACCCTCAATCTAATGATTGTTTTACTTTGGTAGAGATATTTTGCAGAAGCTGTTTCACTGAGAGCTCCTTTCATGTTTCTATTGAGATGCTTCTTAATGTACATTGCTTTCTATTTTACAATCAATTAGAGATCACTTAAAGAGAAAGATGATCTCAATCATAATAGAGATCTCTTTCTTCCTCCTCCTTGGATCTTTTAGCATGAGGTTCTTCTCTTTCATTAGTGACATGGGCTTCTTCCTTTTCTCTCTTGTCCTTTTCAAATTTGGGACAATCTCTTTTATAATGCCCAAGTTCATTACATCCAAAGCATCGTACGTTGTCCATATTCTTTCTTTTATTCCGTGTGCCAAATTTTTTGAATCTTCCTTTCTTCTTTTATTCCTCTGGTAGAGCATTCAGCACCACTGTAGTCATCTCAGTGTCAGACATCACTTCTCCTAGTTCCTGCAATTGATCTCTTATTTCAGAAATCCTCATAAAGTATGGAGTGATTCCCGCTTCCCTTGATAATTTCATTTTGTATAGTTCTTGTCTCAGAGAATAGCTCCACCAATTTCTCGTATATTTGTTTTGCAGTACTCACAGAGAATAGCTCCACCAATTTCTCGTATATTTGTTTTGCAATCTTTAGTTTTGATACATAGGGAATAAGAGAGTCTTTGATGGATTCTATGAGAATCCTTTGGGCTCTAATTTCTCCCTTCATGTACTTGGCATGGGCTGGAGCATCTTCTTTTGGAGGTTGAACAGTAGATCCTTCGATATAGTCCATTACTTCGTATTCAATTAAATTCAAGTCTGTTCTTTTCTTCCATGCACTAATGTTTGATGACCCAACCAGCTTGTTGACTTCTTTACAATAAGACATCTTGACAGATAGGGTCATGAATACTTACCTGAGTGGATTTGCTTGCAGCTTCCTTGATGATGATTGATAATGAAGTCAAGGGTTTCCTTTCTTCAATGTTGATGTACTTGAACCCTTGATTATAAAGACTATCTTCAGAAGTTGGGATTCTCTTCAAACAATGTCTTGAGTGCAAACCTTTGATGGCAAAGATTATTTTCTTGAATGAGTTGATCTTTTGAATGAGGTAGGAGATCTCACTTGAAGTAGTTAGATAGTCTTCTTTGCAAACTGATTTGTCTTTCCAACCCAAACTTTGATCTTTGCTTCTTTGAGTGTCTTTGTCGACAAGCAGCCCCTATGTTCAGCACCTTAGCTCTGATACCATGTTGAGAATTTGGAGGGCTGGTGATTAATACAGATTCTCTTCTTGATAATTACTTGTGAGCTTGTTTGTGTTACTTATGTCTTCTCTTCTTTTAGCTTAGTTAATATTTCATCAACTCCATTATCAAAATGCACAAAACACAAAAGTTAGGCTCCTAGAGCCAGGGCAAAACCTCTCCCTCTTGGAGAGGAAAACCCACAAAGAATTCCTCTTATAGATCTTCAAATGATAGTTACCATGACCTGGACTCGGACCCTTAACCTAGATATGCTTCCAAGACCTTGATCCTTCTCTTCACCAATTTGCTCAATTATGCTTTCCCTTTTATAGGACAATTATGCATATGTCCTTATATACAATCCTTTTGTTATACTCTGTGATAATCTTATGTATTATCACAGTCCTCCTTTTATGTTAAACATAGACATTACTGTAATGTTATTCTGCCTCGTTGTATAACCCTGCTCCTCTTGATTATAATCCGCAACTTTTGTACTTGAAGCTTATACTAAAAATTCAGACTTCTCCTGGCTATTTTATCTCAGACTTATCCGCACTTATCTTCAACTTTTCCACAGCCCTAGCATTGCACCTCCTTCTAATCTATATCACTGAAGGATTCAGACTTCTTCACGTTGTTTTTATCTCCTGCACTTCTATGCAATCTTTCTTCCTGTAATTATGTGTTAGGTCCGCATTTCTTGTTTCAGTAATCCGCACTGTATCCTCACTTTTGTCCCCATAGTAATCTGAGATATATTCCCTTGCTTCTTCCTGAAACTGGTTCGCAATTGATCTGCAATTGTTCCTGAGATTTGTCCTCAATTTAATCTCTGAAATATCCGCAATTTAATCTCTGAGATGTCCGCAAACTTCCAGTGAAAAATCACAGAGACAGCCGCAAAAATTGTGTGTGAATGAGCCGCAGTTGACTGGGTTATATATAGTGTTTCGTCGGGCTTTTAGGCCGACTTTCTCAATGAGTGTAGGCCAACATGAAGGACTGTAAATTCAACATTTGTGAGAGCATCTTCTTGCATTTTCCGGGAGACAATTTTTTCTAGTATATAGTCAAGATCTTGGAGCATAATGATGACTAGACTCTTCATGAATATAATTCCTAATAGACATCAAGAAGAAGTCTATAGACCTATAATAAATCTTGCTCATGAAACCCATGAAGTAAGTACGACTCTTCATGAATAGGATACTTAACTTCATTAATAACTAGAATATAATTCCTAATAGACATCAAGAAGAAGTCTATAGACCTATAATAAATCTTGCTCATGAAACCCATGAAGTAAGTACACCAAAAATACTTTTTATTATCTTTGACATCTTCTTTACATAAATACATAATTACATGTTCAACATGAAGACCGACCTAGTTACACTTTTCAACACTGTCAATGTGATAATGGTTTATGTGATTGCTAATGGAAATGAAAAGGAATTGTTAATTGGGCTAATATGGAACATTGTAGTAATTGTCCTAAGCAAAGAAAATGTTAACTAAAATTAACAATTTTGGACCCTTGGAGCTGATTTGATGCTTGATTTGGGGATTTTCCTGAAATGGAGGATGATCATGATGCTCGGAGACATTTTCAGCCTTATATTTGCTTTAATGGAGCATTTGGAGCCCTAAAAGGGCATGATGTCATCACCTTCTTAGGCCTACAGCTC
Source organism: Pinus albicaulis (assembly GCA_034641835.2). Lineage (NCBI taxonomy): Eukaryota > Viridiplantae > Streptophyta > Pinopsida > Pinales > Pinaceae > Pinus > Pinus albicaulis. The sequence goes on from CM076581.1 coordinate 1,477,483,142, forward strand.
ACATGTGTGGGATTATTTCGAAATATCTTGTTGTAAGGCTAATGGGTTGGATTGTAACCCAAATTTACTATTTTTCCACTCAAAATCAAACTTGTGTAAGGGATTTTAGTTATAAATTAGAACAAGTAGGTGTCATATAAATAGAGGATCACCTCTCTCATTTATTCATCATCACTAGTGTGGAACTCGGCCTAGCTATTTGTACTTCGCTACTTTGAGGAGGTGAGATCGTATTTGGATTTTTGGCTATTGGAGGCAAGTGCTTATTGTGGAAAAATAATTTTGGAATGAAAAAGGCATGTTCTTGGATATATTGTGAGTACTTTTTGTTGAATATCAATTATGATTATTGCATGTAGTAAATATTGCTAGGGTTTCTATGTTTCATGTCTAAATGCTTATATTTATATGAAATACTTGGTAAATTTTGCATGCTATAATTTTGTATCCTTGAACTCCCTAGAGAACCTCCTAGTGAGCTTTTCTCTAATAAATTAATCCCCTCATAAAGTGATAGTTAGGGTTAGCAAGTGAAAACCTGGGGTTCTCCCCCTTACTCCCTTCAAGGGTTTGATATTTCCATGGTCAAAATCCCTAAAGGCTAAAACTCCATCACCCAAGTAGATAGAAGGCATTACCATCCATATTGGTGATCAAAACTCATAAAACTTTATCTTTTTCTCTCTCTCCTAAAATTTTGACCCTTTAAGGCAAGCTGCTAGGGTTAGGGTTTCAAGCCAAATTCAACTATGACGTTGAGTCGTTTTGAAGTCATTTCACCTTGTTGACCATTAAAACATCAAAATCTAGCCATTAACATGGTTGAAAGCTAAGTTGCACTGAAACGGATACGAGAACGGATACGGATACGGGGTTTGAAACGGATACGGCAAATTTTCAAAAATTCTGGATACGATACGACAGGAAACGCCACGTCATATATATATATATATATATATATATATATCAAATTTACATTGCCATTCATGATTCATCTTTGAAGTTTGAGAATCTAGATTATATCTAAATAGTAAAAATGCATAATGATTAATCATCTATCATCAATCATCATCATGATATCGTCTAGATTCTATCATCTATCATCTATTCATCAATTATCATATATGAATTATGATTTATCATCTATCTTCATCATCAATTCAGGAATCAGCATATGCCATAAAGTTATTCATCTATCTATCACCATCAATTCAGGAATCAACATAAAGTTATAATTTATAAATTGAAAATTCATAAATGATGATTCAAGTTCAAGCTATCATCAAGTTTTTGTTTAAAGGGGTAAACTTGAACTGTCATGATGATAGCTTGAACTTGCAATTTGTGAGGTTATAGAAATAAAGCAGCATTCAGGTGGATTACTTTGGTATGATATTTTATTGGCTGGAAAAATAGGCGAGTATATTACAATTTAATGGGTGTTTGACAGTTCTTGTGTCCACAACTGGAAAAAGCATACCAAGCACCTTCTACTGATAGGATGCTTGTATGTATATGCAATTTGTATCAATGCCCTTTATATCTTGAGCAGAGTTTTTTTCAATATGTGTTTTCTATTGATGTCTTATATCTCGATTCAATATGTTGATCTATCCCGATTCCATAATCAAGGAAGGCTTGTGAAGAAGGCAACATTCAATCCTTGCTTTATTACAGTAAAAGAATACAGGATAAAACCAAAAGTATAAAGGGGTAAAACAACTTGCTTAGGAAGAATGCTTCAGATCTAATTGGCAAATTGCTACATTGCAGGCTGCTCTACTGGTTGTGTACTCGCTTGAATATGAATATGAATATATGCAGTTTGATTTATTCTCAAAACTCAGGATTTATATGGCAACATTTAAACCCAGTAACTAGTTAAAGCTTTCTTAAAAATGTATTATGTTCCCCCAAAAATGCCTGTTTAACTGTAATTGACCCGCACTAAATTGTAATGAGCTTTTGAGAGGGCAAACATTTGCTCTGCATTTCCGCATAATTGTTCCTTTTCAGGCAGTTTGGATTCTACTAACGTGTACTCACATAAATATGAATACATGCAGTTAGATTTATCCACAAAACACAGGATTTCTTTGGCAACATTTAAACCCAGTAATCAGTTGAAACATTCTCAAAAATATATACTGTTCCCCCAAAACTGTCTGTTTAATTGAAATTGACCTGCACTAAATAGTAAAGAGATTTTGAGGGCCTAAAGTTCAAACACTTGCTCCTCCGCTTTATAGTGTCTCATTGGTATTTGCTCTTGCAGACGTTTTCAAGGCATTTCATCCATACTCATTATTTGAGAACTTCAAGGCTCATTTTTCATGCATACTTGTGATCTAAAAACAATCTATTTTAGGTGAAAGAACCTGTTGGTTAAGATGACTGGAACCATCCATTTGTTTTTGTAGTGGGGCAAATGAGGCATGATCAAATTCCCCCATGTGCAAAAACATACTATGGAAAAATACAGTTTTTGAAGGTGGTAATACCAATATTGGATTTGTGCTTTCAATATTCACACTACACCTCAACTGTCCATCTAAGCGACCTGATACATTCAAAAAAAGCAAATACGTTTCTGATTTTATGAAATACGTTTCTGATTTTTATGAAATACGTTTCCAATTTTTAGAAACGGCCAGGAAACGGGACATTTCCAAAAAAACCGTTTCCGAAATTTCTGAAATGGGTCGAATATGTATCACTGCCGTTTCCGAGGAGTTTCGTACGGGTTTTTGTTTTGGAAACGAGGATACGAGTTTCCGAGGGCCAGCCTTGGCGTTTCCGGCAACTTAGGTTGAAAGTGCTTACCAAGGGTTGACATCATCAACCCTAACCAATTCTAGGGCTTGAAAAAGCCTAATTTTGCTTTTAGGATTCAACTTAGGGTCATTTGAAGGTTTGTTGCTCTTGTTGTTGATCATACCTTTCAGGGAAACCTTCTACTTCCTCTTGTATGCCTAATTGTGCTATTTTTGAACTATATATTTTAAAACACTAGTCTACAAGTATTAATTTATAGGCCTCTTCATAGGTACACTTTTCCATATCAAAAAGAATTGAACCTTGTTCCTAGTTTGAGTACCTTGATTAAGCCTATCAAAGTGTCACCTTGATCTTTTTGAGCTAGAATAGCATTTATGTGACCTATACTTGGAAGCCTCCCATGTGGTGAAATTCCACCAAAGAGAAGGAGGTGGAGTGCTAAGGTGACAATGGCGTCCACCTCGTTGTTGTCTTAGTCTTGCTTTTGTCTTGTGAGGTCTCTCACAAGAACTGCTAGATTTTGAGGCAATAGGGCACAGCGTCGAATAACCAAGTGGAGTTGTATGCACTAATATAAGGTATCAATCTTGCCAAGAAATCCCCAACTAACAAGTTAATTATTGTGGTCCAACAATATTATAAGGCACCTAAATCTAGGCAACACTCCCTCAAATCTATAATTACAATCCATTTTTAAGAGAATTGCATCAAGTCTATCCTTAGTTCCAAAATATCAATTCATCCATGTATTATGGGATCTTAATATGTTGGTGGACTCATTGGCCAACCTAGCAATCTCCCATCCACCTGGGACAATGTGGGTAAACAGTTCCACCCAAATCCACCCAGCTCCTTACTCTTGTGCCATGATCCTTAGAGACAGATTTGCTAGCCAGGTGGAAGAATGAGTGGTCACATCAGGAGGGGCTATCGGCACTTAGCCTGGGTCTCCACTGTTATGAAACCATTATGAAAATTGCAGTATAGATATCCTCCACTTGCACGAACATCATAGGGAAGTACAATAGGGGAATCAACACAAGTTGGTATTCAATTCTGGTGTGGGACACTGGGGATTGAACGGTCTACAAGCAGGAGAAACTACAATTCATCGTCATGAAATTACTTGGGCCATGCATTGACACCTATGTGAAATCCATGGAAATTCTAACAAGTTCGCATGGCTCGGACAAGAAATTAAAGTGTTAGGAATCGGGCTCTCCCCGATGTGGAGACCCCTCTTTTTATGGCCATCACATGTTTCAATTTCAGCAATTGGAGAGATGAAGATTGTAGGCCCCTTCGACTTTCGAAAATTGGTTTGAGCTTCCAGGTAGGCAGGCTTTGGAGACAAAGTATCCCACTCGCTTTGGTCATGGTGGCCCATCAAGGGAGTCGAGGATAGATAAGCCCTGTCTCCGATGGCACTGTGGCCAAGCTTCAGGTTCATTTTATGGCTTTGAATCTACATATGGACCTGCTGGCCACCCAAATCACAACAGCAATGGAGATAATAATAGAACACCAGCAGCTGATTCAAAGGCAAACTGATGAAATAGAAATGCTGAGAAATCAATTGAAAAGTATACAGCAAGTGGAAGGTCGCCCAGCTTCGCCTACACCATCCTCAGTAAACTTGGTTTGTTCTCCCCAACAACCCTGCATGATTTGAATTTGGCTGTCACCTCGGACAGCAGAGCTACTCTAGATGTTTTTAATGATATCCATACAGTGTAAGGTCATCTGATATGCAGTCGAAGTGTTGCAAGTACATGGATGTTTTCTACAGGGAGTATACTTTCAGACCTCCCTGCTACTTTGTATTTTGGTCCTGAGTAAGGAAATCTGTCCAAGTGCAGTATCTCTTTAGAAAAAATTTGGGAAATGACTGTACTACAAACTCTAATATGTAATCCGGCTGTGTTTTTACACCAACTTTGCTAATATAATTTATCAGTTACTGTTAAAGAAAAAATACTACTTTTCCTAAAACATTCCCTTCTTGAAGCCAAAACTCTACAATGAATGTCACTGTAAAAACTGTCATTTTGTTAATACCATTCACTAGCCTTTCATAATATTAACCATTTATGGTCAAGGACATGTATCAGATGATTCTAAACTTCTGACTTTCAGATTGAATGATTCACAAAAAACCCATGAATCTATCTCGTTATTTGGATTAGAAATATACAGTTCAAAGGAAATGATGCCCAAGCAATCAGATATCCAATAGAAAGCATCAAGAATAATGAAGGCAATAAACTGTGAAGCTCAACCATTTAGATTCATTTGACACAGGAAAGAGAAATCGGACCTGCATGGACATTTGCCTGAACCACTGCTGTAAATTTTCATCCTTAATCTTCTTTGACAAAATCTGCACACAGATCAAACATTACTGTATAAACATCATGTTTTTACTTAAAGAAACTGTAACTCTGTTCATTTCAGAGAAAAGAAGATGCACGTTGTTTTTTCATTCAGCTAGAAAATGTTACCATGTAATGAACCCCGCTTGGTAGAAAATAGTTGTGAAAAAAAAACTCGTTGAAATGCATGTAAATTACTTAATTAAGTAGTAAAAGGATGCATTAAATCCATTATAACAACAATGTTTCACTATGAGGAAGCCAATGACACAATCCCAGAATAAGGAACATTGTGAGCAGGTAACCAGGTCCCTTCCCGGATCAAAAACTTTTAAACAACAATGCTCATCTGAGGCCAGAATTTCTATAGAAAAATTCATTGGTTAGAACTGATCCAACTTTCCAACTAGGGAGTCCAGCAAGGATTCTTAGAAACAGAAATGAGAGAAGCAGTCAGAATGCCCCTAGATGTACTCCTATAAATTTGGCTCCATTCCAACACCAATAAGGATCATGCTGATTTGCTGGTGAATCCACCTGAACTTCATAGCCTTTTAATTTGAGCTTCTACATGAAACTAAAGTAGTGATGGCAATTAAAACCAGTTTTGGAAGCACATTTGTAAACATGGAGATGTACAAAATTCGATCCCTGCAAAGATGCTCGCTCTTAGAATGACTTATGCTTATATTAAGTTGTACCCATCTTAGATTGCATAAAGAAGCCATTATTTTAGCAAGCATCTAACATAGTTTTTCACATCTTTTACAAGCAAATCAACCTCAAATTCATACCATGTCATGACTCGTAACCACAATATTCCTTGTGTTTACTGAGTCGACACTAGTAGACACACAAGTTCCTAGACATACTGGAGACTTCATCTAACAGAGACCTGATTTTGCAGACAGCAGCCAAGTTTCTCTACAAGAAGCAACATATGGGTGTCCTTTCTTTAGAGCAAGGATTTGACTCCAAAAAGGGTCTGACAACCTCCCTGTTTACAACATAAAGAACAGTACTTCACAAAGGCATTTTGATGTCCATCAAAGCAGCTCAGTCCCTTTTGAGAAGCATAAATGAGCATTAATTGTGCAGTACTACCTGAGGAAAAGTCAGAATGATATTTCAAAAAAAGTTGAAAATTTTCCTTTTGTACCCCTCTGAAATGCCTAATTGACGCAGCTAGCAGTCCCAAATCCTAATGTCTTCAAGATTGTCTTGCTGTAGAGAAGGCTACAAACAGGGAATACTACGTGTATTATTGGTTTGTGGGCTCCACATTGTTAATTTACCTGGCTATTCCAAGCTGTCTCCATTTCAGCTTCAGCAAGTTGTTGAGCAGATCTACTCAGCCATGGCAATTTGGGCAGCAAATCAATTTGGTCGATTGCTTTAGGAGGGTACATTTGTGGAAGTGATTTCAAGAGGATGCATTGTTTATGAAGTCCTCTTCTGTCTATCATTTGGTTTTATGAGTTACATGAGGTAGGGCACACTTCTCTAGGTGGGAAAATTAATGATGGGAATTACACATGGGTGATAGAGTGAGTTATAACTGGAGTTACACTTTACGTGGGATGCACTTCCCAGGAAGGGTGCATCACTCCTTTATGGTGCATTCATTGCTGGGGGTTACTCTTCCTAAGATGGGGCACACTCTTCCTTCTTCACGGCTCATTGATTGCTGAATGCGTACTTTCCATGAGGGTGCACTATTTCCCTGAAAATAACTCCTGGAGTCCTGGAATACAACTATAGCAAACAATAGCCCAGAAAACAAATCAGGTCAGACACCTACCACATGCAGATCACCTTGTTGAAATTTCCATGCACCCTAGGTCAGGTCTATGCCCTAGCTAGGAACACGAACACACTAGACATGCCTATCGAAGAAAGAAACATCATTAATCTGCTCCATTGAACACTCTTATGTGACATATTGATTGTTACAGGGAAGCTGAAAAATTTACAGATTTGTGATAGAAGATAAAAGGCCGAGGATAGAGGAATAGAAGTCTGAAGAAGGGCTGTTGTGACTTGGTTCTTGGAAAGGTTCTTGATCAAGGGTCTAGGTCTTGGATTCGCCAATTGAAGAAATTATAAGAAGAAGAATTTGTTTGGGTTTTCCTCTCAAGTTGGAGAGGTTTTGGCCCTGGCTGATCGCCTACATCCCATGTCCCTTGTCTCATTATTGTCTTTCATTTTGATAGTTGTTTGATGAAGATAACTCTATAACAACCAAAGCTAAAGAAGAACAAGATAAAATAAAGTAAAAGGCATTCACAAGCAGTTATCATTCCTAGAGAAATCACTTATTATCTCTACCCTAGATTTCTCAACATGATGCCTTCCTTCACAGAGAAGTCTATGAAGTCTTTATCTGTGTACTCTCTGTTGATTTTTGGTAGCATCGGATGTGCTCTAAGTCTCAAATTTTGTGGAGAGGCTTAAACACATGCATTATAAATAACCCAGAAATCGTTTTGGGAAATTCCACCCAAAAACAATTTTATAAGAAAAATTAATTATTTTTAATGAGGACCCTAAGTCTAACTTAGGAAATTAAAATAATTAATCTGTATTAATGTAAACTGAGGGTGAATCTTCTAGAAAAAGCAGATCAAGTCAAAATATAATCTTAGTCGTTGATTTGAGATCTAATCTCGGTTGTTGAAGTCTCAACGAGAAGACTATAAAGGAAGACTTAAGGGTCATTTGTAAAATACACCGAGGCAGATACTCAGTTGCCTAAGAAGATCGATTTTCTCACTGGCTGAAGTTCGGCACGAGAAATCGATTCAGAGGGATTGTTGCAGGGTGGAGACAGAGAGGGATCAGCAAGGGCTAAGTGTACAGAATCCGACAGAGAGAAGCAGGGCAGAGGAAGGACTACGCAGAGGCAGTGACACAGTAGCAGTGACAGCATAGGAGCTGTGATGTTGGATCTGCGTAGCCACTGCACAGAGGCTGACGCAGTGAGACACAGAGGGTCTCAGAGGCACTCCAGGATCAGAAAATCACTAAAATGCAAGTGAGGAATTTGATTGTAAATTTCTCATAATATTTTTCTTTTGTTCTGCTGGTCATTTTCTGTACAAGAGATTTTTGCTAAAGAATAATAAAAGAAACCCTCATCTGCTGCACCAGTTTTCCCACATTGGGTTTTTCCGGGGACAATTGTCCAAAAATAATTGTGCTATTCATGTGCTTGCATTTCTTTATATTTTGCTCAGCATTTTATTTGTGAAGACTGCAGTTGTATTTATTTCAATATTTACTGAACCAATATGTAAATAACTTGTTGTTGGATAATTAGGAGAAATAATATCAAATACTGCAGTAGAATTTCGTTTTAGAAATTTTCACATGGTTTCAGAGCCAAGTTCGGGCAAAGGCGCAAAAGAATCTGCATTGAAGGGAAGTCATGGTGTTGTATCTTAACAACAAATTCTACCCCAGAAGGGTTATACAGTTTTCTGCAGGGTCTGCCAGAGAAGGAAAAAGCACGATGGGAGATCATGACATCTCATAATTATCTTCCAGGTTGGAAGAGGAATTTGCTTGTTCATCTACTTCAGCATCAGCTGATGATTGGTACATTGATAATAGGGCTTCAGCACATATGACTGGAGTTCGAGGATATTTCTCGAGCTATCAAGAAGAAAGGATGAACTTCCAGATTACTATGGGAAACAAAACAAAGTGTACCCTAGTAGGAAGAGGGACTATAGCATTTCAGACAAAAGCAGGAGATAATCTCCGGGCCACAAATGTGTTGCATGTGCCAGGATTGGGAATGAACCTACTTCAGTGTCTCGGTTGCAAGATAAGAGATATGATGTGTACTTCATTGGAAGAAAAGTATATGTTAAGCATCCAAATTGGAAGGAGGCTCAAATTGGAACTCGAAGCAACAAATTTTACAGGTTGCAACTCGAGTCTCCAATGCCACTGGTAGGCAGCGATCTTAGCGGAGATAAAGATCTACACCATGGAGCTCTGAGAATGCTCAGAGAAACTGTTTCGGGAGTTCTAGTCCTGCATACCACGCATGATGACGTGTGCAGAGGATGTGCACTAAGGAAGTATGTGAAAGCAGCATATTCTAGAAGCAACAAGAGGGTTGTCAGTGTATTAGAGCTAATACACTCAGATATTTGTGGACCAATGTCTACCAGAGCTCTTAGTGGTGGCGAAAACTTCGTCGCATTCATTGATGAACACTCTAGGAAAACTTGGATCTACTTCTTGAATACCAAGGATGAGGTCTTTGATCGGTTCAGAGAATTCAAAGTTTTGGTTGAGAACCTGACAGAGAAGAAGATAAAAGTTTTGCGCTCAGATAATGGTGGAGAGTACACAGACAAGGACTTCACAAATTTCTGTGCAAGAGAGGGCATCAAGAGAGAGTGGACAACTCTGTATACTCCGGAGCAGAATGGGGTTGTAGAGCGGAAGAACAGGACCATTGTCGAAGCAGCAAAAGCCATGTTGTATGATCAGGAGATGCCTAGATTTTTATGGGTTGAAGCATGCAACACAGCTGTAAATATCCAGAATAGGACTCCACATAGGGCTTTAGGCAAGACAACACCCGAGAGTGTTTTCACTAAAAGAAGTCAGAAGTGAGTCATTTCAGTATATTTGGAAGTGTGGCATATTGTTACATTCCAGATGAGAAATGAAGCAAACTAGATCAGACCGCTGAGAGGGGTACCTCCTAGGATACAGCGAGACCTCGCATGCATACAAGATTTACATTCTTGGGAGCAGGAAGATTGTAGTCAGAAGGGATGTGAAGTTCATGGAAGACAGAGCTTTCAATAAATCTCGAGAGATGCCTCCTGGAGAAAGGTCGAAGGATGTTCCTCTTGTTCAGCAGCAACAGGGGGGAGAACCAGCAGGTGGACAGACATATGGATCGAGCAATGTAACCAACACCAATATTTCCTCAGGTGGGAAAATTTCATATAGTTCATAGCAGGAAGAAGGGCTGAGCCACCCACCACCAGTGGCAGAATCAGCAGAGAAGCACGGCAAACACTGAGGGACACAAAAGAGTTTATAGGAGCTCCGAGAATCGAGAAGAGGCAGCATAGACAACCCGACAGATACCAAGCCTTGGTAACGAAGGTTGAAGAACCCTCTAGCTTTCAGGAGGTCGTACAGCATCAGGTCTGGGTGGATGCCATGGTAGAGGAGTATAGCTCTATCATGACAAATGATGTCTGGGAAGTTGTGCCTAGACCTGTGAACAAATCAATTGTAGGTTCGGGATGGATCTACAAGATCAAGTATGTTGCAGATGGTAGCATATAGAAGTACAAGGCCAAGTTTGTGGCCAAGGGGTATGCACAGAAGGAAGGAATCGATTATGAGGAGACCTTCGCCCCTGTTTCTAGATACACCTCCACCAAATACGTCATATCCTTAGTTGCGCAGATGGGATGGGAAATTCACAAAATGGATGTCAAGATAGCGTTCTTGAATGGGGTGATCGAAGAAGAGGTGTACATTGAGCAACCTGAAGGCTTTGAGACTCATGAGAAGAAGTCTCACGTATGCAGACTAAAGAAAGCTCTATATGGGCTCAAGCAAGCACACAAAGCATGGTACGGTCGGATTAACTGGTATTTGCAGCAGTTGGGATTTTTCAAGAGTGACGCAGATCCCAATCTCTACTATTTGATGGTAGAGAATGAGCCACTTATTTTGGTATTGTATGTGGATGATCTATTCCTCACAGGATCATCTAGGCTCTGAAGGACTACAAGAAGAACATAGAAGTTGAATTCAACATGAAGGACTTAGGGTTTATGCATTACTTTCTAGGGTTGGAGGTTTGGCAGAAGAATGGAGAAATCTTCCTAGGACAAGGAAGATATGCTTCAAAAATCCTGAAGAGATTTAGGATGCAGGATTGCAGGCCCATGGCAATGCCCATGATAACCAACTGGAAGACGATAGATGCATCAGGAGACAAGCAAGTGGCCCCCACCTTGTACAAGCAACTCATTGGGTTACTTATGCATCTGGTCAACACCAGACCAGACATTTGCTTTGTTGTCAACACCCTCAGTCAGTTCATGGTAGAACTGAAGAGGGTGCACTAGGCAGCAACAAGGCACATTCTCATATATGTGCAAGGAATAGTCGGATACGGGTATGTGCAAGGAACAGTGGAGATGATATCAGGTTGAGCAGGTTCACAGATGCAGATTGGGAAAGAAGTTCAGTAGATCAGAAGAGTACTTCATGGTATTGTTTCAGCATCGGATCAGGGATGACCCCCGGTGCAGTAGGAAGCAGAAATTTGTATCTCTGAGCTCAGCAAAGGCAGAATACATGGCAGCAAGCACAGCTACGTGCGAGGCCATATGGCTCAGAAAACTGCTAGTGAACCTGTTCAGAAAGAAGATGGAAGTGACCAGTATCTATGTGATAATCAGAGTTGCATCAAACTCTCTGAGAATCCAGTATTTGATGATTCGTCAAAGCACATTGATAGCAAGTGCCATTTTATCAGACTGTGTTCAGAGAGGAGCAGTACAGTTATCGTACGTTCCTGTTGAGATTTTGTGTATTTGGGGTAGCATCAGTTGTGCTCTAGGTCCCAAATTTCGAGGAAGGACTAGAATACACCTGATCTACAAGACCCAGAAATGGATTTGGGAAATTTCATCTGGTTCAGGAGATATTAAATTAATTAATTATTTTAATGTATTTCCTAAGTTAAAACTTAGGGAACTTAAATAATTAAAATGAATTTAATTAAACATGTGATGAAATTGTCTTAAGTCACATGGATCAAGCTTTCTTTTAATCTTAGCCATTGATTCAAGATCTGATCATGGCCGTTGATTTGTCAATGAGAAAATTATAAAGGAAAGGCTTGGGGTCATTTGTAAAGACACACAGAGGCAGAGCACTGAAGCTAAGCTGAGATTCTAGGGCGGGTTTGCTAATAATTCTCAAAAGTGTTTCAGTTGCAGAGAGGGGAATTTAGACCAAGGGGATGATCTGATCCCGGGGTCTAGAATACACAAGAGGCAGAGATCAACTCAAGGACAGCGCAGAGGAAGGCAGCAGCAAGGACAGCGCAATCTCTCCAAGGACAGCGTGATTTTTCAACAAGAAACCCTCAAGGGTTTTGCAGAGACCCTTCAGGGGCAGCGTAGTAACTGCGTCACCCAGTCTGGGGTAATGCAGTCCCTTTCGGAGCAGAACTGAGGGTTTGGAGGACTTCCATGGCTGACGCAGAGGCTTTCAGGGGCTTCAGAGGCTGACGCAGAGCCTTTCATTGTCATTGTCATTGTCTCCCTAATCATTCTAAGTATTCCATGGTGTAAATGTCCCATTCTCCTATGCCATAGCTCATTCAAGTCTTTCCCCCTATTATTTTCGTTGCCTATCAATGCCATTGGAGAATCGAGCTACAACTTGTACAACATGTTGCTTCGAACTCCAATCCGTTTCACCCTCTTCTAGCTCGGGTGTTTAACAAACACCTTCTTCCCTACGAAGTGGACATCATATCCCTTACACTGAAGCTGGGACACTGAAATCAGGTTCATACCTAATCCCGGCACATCTAGTACATCTGTAGCACTGGTACTTGCTCCTAACTCCATCTGAAAATCGATGGTACCTCTCCCATCTGTACTGCACTTGGCCTTGTTTCCCATCATAATCTAGAAGTCCATCTACTCTTCATTGTAGCTAGAGAAATATTCTCTAAACCCTGTCATGTGAGCTAACACTCCATTGTTGATGTACCAGACACCCTGTGAAGTTGAGGTATTTAAGCAAGCAAATTTGTCCTCCAATCTAGAAGACAATTCTAAAGCCCCCTTAATATCAAATATGTCCATGGTCATACTGGAGAATCCTGGAGAAATTATTGAAGAAATCTTAAGTATAAATGTGTGCCTCTTCCACCCGGCACTGAATCTGCTCTAGCAAACTACTGCAAACCCTCTGTGCCCAGACAAGAAATCTGCTCTACAAAAATACTGAGTTGTTGCTACTCCCTCTGCCTACTGGAATCGCTATTCTAGACAAGTCGATCTTTTTTGCCACTCTGCAACTAAAAATCAAACCTTTGCCCAGTGATTCGCACTGCCTGGCTAGGCACTGCGCAGCCTCTGATAATTTCGGCATGTTGCTCCCTCTATACAGCGAAATTTTATCTTCTTCGAATTTGAGCCTCTTGTCCATCAAGTAACCTCTGATACCATCTGAAAGTTCCTTGAAATGAAGCAACTGGAATTAATTCTCCTACCTGATTAACAGCTTATTAATTTTTTGAATTAATATTGAATTAATCACACTACAATTTCTTTACCAAATAAAATATTGTGGAAGCAAATATAGGAACCAAGAAATACTAGCACACACACATAAAAATTGACACAATTTATCCCTGGAAAAATCCAATGTGGGAAAACTGGTGCAGCAACTAAGGGTTTTATTATTATGCAACAATGACTTTTGAGTACAATAAATTTGGATGCCCAACTGGCAAACCAACCTAAGAGAAATACTAGCAAAATCAACTGAGGGAAATTTACCCTCCTCCACAAGTAATCTCGGCTCAAACTGACAATTGAAAACTAAGTCGTCCAAACCATCTGCACAGGATCTGCATCACCTTTGCGCAACCTGCAACACTCTCAGCCCGGAACTAATGCTAATCAAGTCGTCTTGCTTGCTACTGACTAGGGAAGTGTCTCTCCTGCCTACTGGAAATCATCCCGGCCATTAGAAACTGAAAAGACCTCCACTCCAGCTAAATCAAACTGCCTTCTTGAGGCACTACGCAGCCTCCTGGAGAATCAATTTGACCTCCTCTCTTACCTCTCCAGAACTGGAAAATATTCCTTTGGATCACTGTCTCTGCCCCTCTCTAGCACTGCATCCTCTATCTGGCTCGAACTCTGCTGCTACTATGCTAGCTAGCTCGAATTGCCCAAGGAACTCGCACTGTTGGCTCTCACTCATTGTTCTGTGTGTTTTTCCATCTACCCATCGACCTCTTCTTATAATCTCCAGTTGGGACTCCAATGGCCAAGATTAAAACTTAATTGATGGCTGAGATCATCTCTAAGTCGATCCGTGTGAGTTTCTAGAGAATTCTCACCTTTCTTAATTAATTACTATTAAAAATTTAAATGATGGTCAATTAATTTAATTGAGTTATCTCTAGGTGGAATTTCTAGAAACAATATCCAGGTTTTGGAGAACTCCTTGTTTTAGCCTCTCCACAAAGTCTCGAGACTAGAACACCATATGATGCTACAAAAACTAATAGGCCTTTCTATGTCTGGACCATAGTCTGATCTTGTTGATGATCCCTTGGAGTGGACCCATTGGATCCCCTTCCATGTGATCCTCCAGCCAAGAAGAGACCATTATTGCTTCGTAACACTTTACAAGATGTTGAGAGACATGCTACTGCATGAGGAACTTTTAGGGAAAGCAAGAAGCCATGCCAATACCAAGAATATGTTGTGGCTATGAGCAACATGATTCAGGTTGAACCATGCCGATACCAAGAATATGTTGTGGCTATGAGCAACATGATTCAGGTTGAACCATGCACCTTTGAAGAAGCAGTGAAAGAGCAGGTATGGAAGGACGTTGTGGCAGAGGAATATGAATCCATCGTGAAGAATGATGTGTGGGAAGTGGTTCCACTGCCCGAAGGAAAGTCTGTTGTGACTTCTAAATGGTTGTATAAGATTAAGCATGGTGTGGATGGAAGTATCGAGAAATACATGGCAACATTTGTGGCTAGAGGTTTCTCCCAGAAAGAGGGAAAGGATTATGATGATAACTTTTCACCAGTTGTCGACTATACCACCATCCACTTCATCGTTTCTCTCGTTGCTAGCCAAGGATGGACACTTCACCAAATGGATGTGAAGACTGTGTTTCTACATGGCACACTCAAGGAATAAGTATATGTCGAGCAACCACAGGGCTTTGCGGAACAGGAAAAGAAGACTCATGTGTGCAGGTTGAAGAAAGCACGCTATGGATTGAAGCAAGCCCCTAGGGCTTGGTATGCCCACATTGATAGCTACCTGATGAAGCTTGGATTTACGAGGAGCAATGTGGATCCAAATCTTTACTTCAAAGTTGTCCAAGGTATCCCCCTGATTTTGGTATTATATGTTGATGATTTACGCTTGACAGGTGGAGAGCCTCTTATTCTCCAGTGTAAGACAGAGTTGGCCTCTAAATTTCAAATGAAAGACCTTGGGTTGATGCACTACTTCCTGGGCTTAGAGGTGTGGCAAAAGCCTGGTGAGATTTTCCTTTCTCAAGGGAAATATGTTGTTAAATCATTGGAAAGATTTGGAATGGTAGAATGCAAGTCCATGGCCACACTGATGGTGATGAACTTCAAGATATTACGTAGAGAAGTTGTGGGACCTGATCTGGAAAATCCCACTCAGTAATGACAATTGATTGGGCATTGATGTTCTTAGTGAACACTCAAAAAGACATGTTTTGCAGTTAACACTCCGAATCAATTTATGACTGAGCCTCTACATGCACATTGGGTCGCTACTAAGCATGTGTTGAGATACTTACATGGGACTATCAATCTTGGACTAAGATATACTGCAGGAGATGTGAGACTACAAGGATACACTGATGTTGACTAGGCCGGAAATGTTATTGACAGGAAGAGCACATCAAGGTATTGTTTTAGCCTGGGGTCTGCCATGATATCTTGGGTGAGCAGGAAGCAAAAGTTCATTGCTCTTATCACAGTTGAGGCTGACTTTATTGCTGCTAGCATGGCTAACTGTGAGGAAGTATGATTGAGGAAGCTCTTTGGAGAGTTGTTTGAGCAAGTACTGGATACGACTATGATATATTGCGACAACAAAAGTGGGATCCAACTGGCAGAGAATAACATGTTCCACAACAGGTCCACGCACATTGAGATTAGATATCACTATATCCGGGATATGGTACAGAGAGGAGCCATAAGACTCCATCACATTTCCACTGATGAGTAGATAGTTGATATTCTTACCAAAGCTTTGCTGAAAGGGAAGTTCTTAGTCTTCAGAGAGCAGCTTGGACTAGTGAATGTGACCCTCCCGGGAAAGTGTCATGGCTAAACGAGGACACTGAGCTATGCTCTTCCCTAGGTGTTTGAGCTCCCGAGGAGAGAAATTAAGCCAGATAGCTCCTAGGGTTAAGGGAACTCCGAACAATAGGTGTGTGTGATCCTACCCTTTGTGGTAGGTTGGGTATCTCCCCTACTGTCATTGTAGGGTGTGTGTGATCCTTGTCATTTATGGCAAGTTGGGTATCTCCCCCTATCAGGTCTGGGACTTGACAGAGTATACCCCAGTATGCATCCTACCCACAAGCTAGGCTTGTTGGGTTTGCCACCCATCTAGCCAATGGGTGAGGAGACTTGGGTGTGTGTGATCCTTACCACTAGTAAGTTGGGTATCTCCCCCAAAGTAGAGGATGCAGGTGTTCTACCACTTGACTCTTGAGGGTCAAGGTGGAAAGATCAGCAGACAATAGGATGGATGTAATCCTTACCTCTTATGTTAAGTAGTATCTCGCCTATTGTCATCAGAAAAATAGGATGGTTGTGTACCTCTTATGGTAAGTGGTATCTCCCCTATTACCCTTGGATATAGGGTGGCAAACTTATCTCCCCTATGATGATTCTTCTTCTTGAGATCAAGAGTGTTCAGCAGATGAGCAGAGATGAGTAGACACGAGATATGATATGATACAGCGATGATGAGACTTATGATACAGTTGGGAATTCCTCCCTAGCTGAGAGGGAGCGTTGAAATTTGGCAGCTTAGGGACAAATTCCCTCCTTGGGGAAGCCCTCCTCTCTGTAAGGAGACCCTTCTAGCCATTGGAAGAATTTAATTTGCACATTGGAAAATTATTATTTTAATGTGGAACCCAGTCATCACAAAAAGTACAAATCGACTTAAAGGAAGAAATTCGACCTCATCAACCACATATAAATACACATAAGGTCACATCACTTGGAGGCATCATCAGACATTCATTTCTTCCCTTGATTGGTTCGAACAAGTCTAAAATTGCAGGGTCTGAGCTCACACATGTGAAGGAGAAAGAGTGTATTTTGTTGACTGCATTGACTTTCTGATTTGATACCATTGACCAGCATTGATTTTGGGTTTTGGATTTAGTTTGACTTGAGTTTTGAACTGGGATTTGGATCTGTTCTTGGAGGCTGAATTCAGGAGAGAGAAGGCCGAATTTTCTGGACATTTTGACCTCACTTGATCGCAGACCTGAGGCAGCTTTTACCACAGGGTTGACCTTGACGTTGACTGATTTTGAGGCAGAATTTCGTGATTGTTTTGACCAAGTTTGACTAAGGGAAAGAGGCTGAATTCTTTGCTGCCTTGATCAAACCTTTTGGAGCACTTTGACCATTGACCATTGACTGCTGTTGTCTTTGACAGAAAATTGCAGAATTCAAGTTTGATCAGATTTGACTTTCTTGCTCATATTTTACTGAATTTTGGTTGGTTGATTTGCCTAGTCAAGGGTTTGACCTTTGACTCATTGTTGATGTACCTGGAGGCTGGACTATGTATCTCTCTGCTCAACATTTGAGGACAATCTAATAGAAGAAAAATTTGGAAAGGGTTTTCCCCCTTGTGGGGTTTTTCCTTGGTCTTTGACCAAATCTCTGTGTCTCTATTGTTCTTGGCTGTCTTCTATTGTGCATGTGGTTTTATGTTCTATCTACAATTACTTACTGTTACTGGGTAATTGAAAATATATTGGATAACTGATTGCTATTGGAAGAAGAAATTGTTATAAGTGATTGTTTCAGCATAGAACATTGGAAAATTAACATCTGGGACTGTTTGTTGACAAGGCTTTGTAGACACACGCAAATGCCCCCTGTCAACTTCACAGGCCTACCCAGCAAAAGGGCCCAATTAGACCCATTTTCCCCTGAGATGTTGGGATAACCAGAGGATTTTTTTTCAACTGTGATTATTATCAGAGTCAGCAATTCCACAGATGAAATCTATGGTCTCCCATGGACATTTGGCCAGAGATGCTCCCTACATTTGCTCAGCTCACTCACATTGATGATGATGCTTATGAGGCTTGATATGCATATTGTACATTGGTATATTTCATTTGATTGCTCATATATGGTGTACTTGCAATGAAGGTGGTGAGCATTGATTTGTTGATGAGTAGTGTTGCCGCAAAATCTAGCAGGCCTTGGAGAGGGATACCCTACAAGGCTAATACTAGACCTGGAGACAGCGATGGGGTGATGGCCCACTGTCACCACAGCCAAACCCGCCCTGCTCTTTATGGACTTTCACCGATGGGAGGAGTCCCAGTATATTAATAGGTCACCTAATAGGTATTGTAGGTATATGGTATAGGGTTCATTTAGCTTCAGAACAGTCCAGTAAGATGGATGGTTTTTACAACATTATTCTTTAATTTTCTTTACAGGAAGGCCTGAAATCAATAACCCATAGGGCCTCAAAGAAAATTTGAAATGACGTGAAAATGATACAAGAAAAGGAGACCTAAAAAAATAGAAGTTTCTTACTTTAGATCCAGAGAAGAAATCAGAGAGTTCCTGCATGCACTCTGCAGCACGAGACCTGCACTGTTGCCAGTGAGCTTCCTTGTATTCCAGAAGTTGAGTATATACCTGTTTTAACTCAAACTCTAGCTGCAAACCAAAAGAACACATGTACTGATCAATTTTCTATCAACAGAATAACAGCATTCCTTTATAAATGTTACAAACTAGGGTTCAACAAGTAATTTATGAATAAGGTTTAAAACAGAAAAAAAAAACATATAATAAACTGTACTAATCAAACTATAACGTAAACCATACTAATCTAATTACAACTTGCCCAAAGTCCAGAAGATGGTAGTTATTCATAGTCTTCAGAAGCTTACTTAACAAGGTAGGTAGTACCTTTGCAGTTTCCAAGAACAATGACAGCAACTCATCTTCACCCACGTTGTGACTATTTCCCACAGCAACAATAGAGTCTCGAATTTTTTTGTTCACTGTCTGCATTTAGAACATTTGACATTAAACCAATCAAAAAAGGAAATCCCTTAAAAGAGTGATTCCATTCATAGGAAATAGCTCAAATTATATCAGTATACATGATCTTAATATGTATTTCCGTTCTGTCAATAGCATTTGAATCAATAAGAAAGACTGTTCCTTGCTTATGAATCAAATTAGATTAACATCAATAACCATTTTGGTCTTAGCATCCTGGACTTTGTTAATTATGATGGCAAGCAAAAACATAAGTTAAAAAGCAAATTCAAGAATGACTTACAGATCGATGCAGTAGAAGCCAGCGAAGAGTGACATTACAGCTCCTCATAAAAGAAAGAAGATATTGAGTATTATTCATAACATAATCTTGGCTTAAAACACCGTCTGACAGAAGACTCCTCAAATCCATCAACAAATTCTTAACCTGCAACAGAAAATAGCATTAACTGAAGAGCGTTATTCATTGCTGTGGCAAAAGAACACATAATAGATATGGCTTTGTCAGTCATGGAAACATAAAAAATGCAGTCTACTGAGGCCTTCCTACCAGGAAAACTATGTCTCTTTATTGACTTTCTGGCATGATCCCAGCATGGTCTCGTATTTTCTGGCCTGAAATGGCACATATAAGTTCATGACTTGCTAGATGTCTTTCGTACAGAATTCAGTCTCAAGGCACTCATTCTTCCAAACCTCTCAAAATATTTTCAAGAAAACCTAATAAATGTACAAAGCTGCAAACCCAAAATGTGTTTCAATTTACAACACAGCTCAACACTAATTGCCTAAATATAAAGCCTAGGCCCTATATATGGCATGCTTTAACTGCTCCGGTCCAATGGAATGATTCTGCCTCCTTGCCTGGCATATCCATGGTAATTTCCTGGACCATTTATCTACAACTTCCATGCCTGTCAACAGAAATTCTCAGTTGACATGATGAAAGTATTAAATGTTCCAAAAACTTGTAATTAAATGGAAAGCTGGGAGTAGCTTTTCATCCTGCAGTGGACTTTACAAGGACTGCATATTTTGAGTGGGAACCCATCTTATTCTAAATGCTTGCATTTAAATCGGGCATTTTGTCAAAGAAAACCTTTACCCATTTTACAAAGTTCAAACATTTGAAATGGCCTCATAATTCTACTATATCCAGCAAGCTACACAGCTAGGATAGTACCTAGCATAACTCTTTTAATTGACAAAGGCTATTCTTGGTTACTTTAGTGAGGCACTTTTTCGCATTAACCATGGCCTTGGAATAAACAATCTTCGAAAATGGCTAAGTAACATTTACCTGCATTATATGTACATGTGCAACATTTACTGCTTTTAAGCGTTTTCATTTTACTCTTAAAGGGAAACCATCACATTTGTAAATACTTGGCCTCTGCATGTGAGAAACATCAGTCATCTGACTGCAAGAAGTCACTATTGGTAATATGCACATACCTTTCATATAAATAGAAACGAATATTCATTCAAGAATTGCCTACCTGAAGGAAAAAATTCGAAAAAAAAAGAGACTCTAAAGGTTCCAGGACTGCTGAGTCCTAACATGTTCCCCTGTGAGATCAACTGATATGCTGTATAACCATTGTAAACCAGGAACCCAAAGGAACATCAGTCATCTGTGTGCAAGAAGCCACTGCAGGTAGTGTGCACTTAGCTTTCATATAAATAGAAATGCAAAGTCATTCAAGCATTGCCTACTTGAAGGGAAAAAAATAAATGTAAACAACAAAAAGAAACTATAAAGGTTGCAGGTGTAACGAACAAGGTTCATATACGCAGCGGAATGAATATTCAGAATATCTGAAACATGTAAATATCCATAATAGGACAAATAATAATTTATATAAGAATGTTAAATGTATAAGAGATATGCTATGATATAAATGAGGGCCCTGCTTATATACTAGGTAAGGTGCCCCTTCATGAATAGTCATGTCCTTAGAGAAATGCCTCTTCAGTATGCTAATCATTATTAACAATTAATTATTAATTATTTATATTCATAACATTGTCTTCCCCTTTAGAAAAGCTTTTTCCGCAAAGCTTATTAATGGCAACGCTTGATATCTTTTTCTGTCTCATCATGTCTTTTCGTCTTCTCAAGTCCTGAACTGTCATCTTCGATGATACAAAACGATATGAACTTCTGAGTGTGGTTTAGAATTGTCTCACTGTGAAATGATCTAACCATCCCAATTTAATCTTTTGTGGAATCTTGCGATTACAAGAAACTTCGAATGAAATGTTATCATAAGACTAGATTATGGTGGCATCGATATTCTTT
Source organism: Pinus albicaulis (assembly GCA_034641835.2). NCBI lineage: Eukaryota > Viridiplantae > Streptophyta > Pinopsida > Pinales > Pinaceae > Pinus > Pinus albicaulis. Next base: position 1,477,504,686 of record CM076581.1, read on the forward strand.
GGAATATAAATCAGTGGTTTTTGGTCTGAATGATAGGGATATGCAGACTAGTTGAGATGTCTGCTTTTATGATTTGGGTGTGGATAAGTTCTTGTGATCTGATGTCCCCTTATCCTGTTTGTGGTGATCTCTTGATTTACTTGAGGTACCTGATTTTCTTGAGGTACGGAAGCAACTTGTTTAATCGTTGGATCTTTACTTGAAATTTTCGTCATTTGAACTGCAACCTTCACTTCAATTGGATTGGAATTGTTTTACATCATGATATTATCTGGATCAGTGTTTATTCCATTTCTTCAACGTGGGTTGTTTCATCTGAAGACTTCTATTTTTTCATAGCTTCTTCTAATTTGTTCTCCAATGATTTCTTATCATTTTTAAGCTTCTTAATTTGAGTGAGTAGATTTTGATTTTGAAAACTGAGATGTAAGAGTTCTTCATTTTCTAAGTCAACTTTATTTTGACATTCAAGCTTCTCATCTTTTAAACATTTGATTTGTTCTAATAATCTTTGATTAAGGTCTTTTAAGTTTTAAGTGCAAATTTTCTTCTTCCTTCTCTGATAGATTCTCGTTGAATTATTTTCTCAAGACATTATTAAATATTTTCTTGTTCTAATTTTTGCTTTGTAGCTTTGGCCTTTTTGAGCTGTGCAAGTAATCTCTGACTGTGATCTTCTAAGCGAGAAATTTCTCGTTTTTATCTATAGTAACTTCATTAAACTCTTGTTGCATCTTGGATATTGATTGTTGATTGTCCTGACTAGTTATATTTGATATATTGTTCAGGTACTTGGATGAAGGTACTATCGAATTAGAATTTATTGTAATGTCTTAAAGTCACCTTCTTTTTATTGAGAAAAATTAAAAACTTATTTTCTGTGTTTAATATGAAAGTATCCAGCTCTTCAAACCAGTGTAAACCAAGAATTATGTTAATTTTATTTTCATACATAGTTATGACTCTAAATTGAGATATACATTCATAATGATCAGTTGTTACTCATAAATCATTAATTTCACTCTTTCTTGCCAGAAGTATCTTATCTTTCACCTATTTTTGGCTCTAGAATTGAGAGTCGATTCACCAAATCGATATTGTTGAAAAATGTAACTTCGGTCAGTACTTTAATTAACATATTATTGGAGAAAAAAAAAAAAAAAAAAATTATTCTAGTCATGTCGACTTCTTAAAAAATCAGGTCGGCTCCATGGTCAAAAGGTGGATTTTCAAGGGTCGTGAACCTTCACATTGACCACTATAAATAGGGCCACGTTGGAGGTCATTTGGCATCGAATTATCACATCAAAAGCAACATGGTATCAGAGCTGGAAAAGATCTGAGAAGAAGATTTAACAAATTGTGGCTTAGTAATTCGCATATGATGGACCTTTGTGATTCATATGGTTCAGTTTTGTTACTCTATGGTTTGCGTCCATATTTTCAGTGGCTTGTTATCTCTATAGTGGTTTGTATTCTGTTGTGGCTCGCATCCTGCCTTCTCTGTGGCTCGCATACGCATTATAGTGGCACACATTATGTTCTCTGTGATTTGCATAATTTTTGTGGCTTGCATATGTCTCTATGGCTCGTTGGCTCGCATATTGTCTGAGGCTCATATAATTTTTGTGGTTCGCTCACTTACTATGGCTAAAGATGGGTTAAGTGCCTGGGAAGGAGACACTTTACGCCAACATCACCAAATCAAATGTGTTTTCCTTTCCAAGTGGGGAAGGAATATACAGCAGAGTGACAGAGACTTATCCATCTACAGAAATCTATTCAAATTAAATTAATATAAACATTAAAATAATATTTACCATGTGATCATGACTTTGTTTGATTTGATCTGCGAGACAAAGAAGGATTTGTTTGCCACCATTTGATTCTCCTCAATTTTGGTTTTCCAACGTCAAAAATAACCATACCAGAGGAATCAACCCCTTACGAAACTCTACACAATTTGGTTTTAATGGAAGTGAGGAATTGTCTACAATCGGATGGATGATTTACCTTCAGTTTGCATCGGAAGCAGAGAAATCGAAGTGAGGGGAATCAATTGAATGTTGTGAATTGTTAATTGTTGTAATAGCCAAGGTTTTGAGAGCTTTATTGCGGTGCTTATGTGCGTGGCTGCTTACTGCGAATTATCGGAGGGGCTGAAGATGCCTTTCAGGCCAAAAGATTTTTTACCAATGTTGTCGTGTCAGGTGTCTTGGCCAGTGTTGAATACAATTCACAGCGTGGTTGATTTGTTGCCTCTTTGTGTGGGATCTGTCTCGAAGCAAGAAATTGTTCAGTGGAACAGCTCATGCTTTAACGGCAACGAGGCTCGAATAGAAATTACAGAAAAAGAAGGGGACGAACTTGGAGGAGGTGAGATATAAATTAAGGTTGGATTTTTGTTAATTTTGGAAAACTAGGTCCAAACTCCATGTTGCATTGCTCATATGATGATGATTATATTTTGTTGGATTCCTCTTTCGGAGAGGTACAAGATTGATCTAAAGATCATCTTGTTTGGATGAGCAGAACATCTATTTTGATTTTATTTTCCACACATGTGCAAGGTCGGCTAGATTCGTAATGTGGGCTTGCAAGGCCAATAGATGTGTCACACATTCTCTCGTGATCTGATTGGTTTGATCAGCCTTTGGAGGCCTCTCTCTCTCACACGTGTGGATCTGATGCTGAAGAAGTGCGGACTGTTTTAGGGCTCTTTTGCTGGTGCGTTGACCTGCGTTGACCATGGGTCAAAGCTTGGAATTTTGACCTCCTTCAAGTGCATAAATTTCGATCTGTTGAGGCCGCATTAGAGGGCACAAAGATCGAGGAAAAGGGAGGACATTGACCGCAGCCCTAAACCGCAGCGTTGACCGGCGTTGACTTTTCTGTGTTGACTTTCTCTGTTGACCAACGTTGACTTTTTTAGCGCCGTCTTTGAGGGGTGTGTGTGACACTTGGAGGATTGGTTGATCTGATGTTGAGAAAGACTTTGCTGGCTGGTGCATCTTGTTGACTGCCGTAACGCACATTTCTCTCGATCTTTGCTGGATAAGAAGAATTGTAAATTCTGATTTATATTATTGGCTTGTCTTCTGTTGATCTATTATTATGTTCTATCAGCATTTTACTTTCATGTTATGTGATTGCTAAATTGAATCAGGCCTATAAGAAAGATTGAAGTAAAACCGCATTAAGCATAGAACATACCATGTCTGTCTAAATTTAACATGGAATCATAGCTAAGGTGAAGACAAAGCCCAAGCTAGTGTGAAAAGCAATCACCAAAGAAGAAATCCTATCAAGGACCAATGCCCTCCTCAACCTATAAGGGTTTCAAATTTGATGATAAGTTGACTAACAAGTCTAATTATCATGCATGGAAGATGTCCTTGGATTTGGCATTAGAAGATCAACATGTCATGGATTATGTGCAGGGGAAGATTCATGAGCCTCCATCAAATGCCCCTGTTTCCACAAAGACAAAGTATAGAAAAGGGGAAATCAAAGAAAAGATGATTATCAGGGATTCTATTCATAAGCACTTGGTTGCTTACATCTCCGAGCTAGGCACGTCTAAAGAGATGTATGATAAGTTGGTTAGCATGTTCAGGGCTAGCAATGCTAATCAAGTGCTTTTCTGCAAGAATCAGTTGAAGAATATCAAGAAGGGCAAAGAAGAATCCATTCAATCTTATTTTATGAGGCTCACAAAAATCAGGAATGATCTCTTAGCCATTGGAGAAGAAGTAGCTGATCGAGAGCTCATTCTCATTGCTCTTGACTCCCCCAAGATTGGTATGTATTCAATACTACTATTCTTAATAATAATGTGATTCCTGATTTTGATGAATTGTTGACGAGATGCACTCAAGGGGAGACAAGAATGATGGAGAGAGATCATCCCTCTAATGGAAATGGAGGTGACCCTACTGCATTTGTCGCTCATGCAAAGAAAAGAAACAATGGTGGTCGAAGAAATTAAAACCATGGAAGAGTGGGACCCAAAGGATGGAAAGGAAGATGTTACACTTGTAACAAGTTTGGTCACTATGCAAGAGAGTGCCCCAATAGAAGGGACTCTCCCAGGGATGATGACAACAACAACTTCAGGGGGAATGGAAATCAAAGGAACAACAGGTTCAAAGGAAAGAGGAAGGATCTCTCTGATCGTAGTGGAAATGGGAAACCTTTCATGAGGTCAAGAAATTCTAGGTACGATGAATCTAATGTTGTTGATAATAAGAAAAATGAATATATTCTTGTATTTTCCCTCTCTGTTGCATCTCCTCCTAACACCCGGATGTCTGGTTGATTGATAGTGGTGCTCCAAGGCACCTCACTGGTTATAAAGAAGCCCTCTCTAATTTAATTGAGAAGGATACTAATCTAGAAATTATCCTTGGAGATAATGCCACCTATCCCGTGAAAGGGACAAGGAATGTGACCCTTCATCTATCTCAAGGTCAAGTCATCCGTTTACAAAGTGTGTTGTACGTACCTGATTTGAAGAAGAAGCTTGTGTCTATTTCGGCAATGGAATGCAAAGGATTCAAGGTGGCATTCGTTGATGGAAAGGTACGCATCTGGAAGAAGAACTTCAAAGAAGCTCTTACTATTGGTTTTAGAGTTGATACACTCTACCAGGTTGGAGGAAGTCCGTTGGGGGCTATGTCATGTGATACAACTCTTCAAACTGAGTTATGGCACCGAAGGTTTGCACACCTTCATTACAAAGCCCTTCCTGAAGCAAGGAAGGTGGTGACAAGGATGCCCGAGTTTACAGATGATCATGAAGGTATATGTCAGGGTTGTGCCGAAGGGAAGCATACAAGGGGATCATTCCCCTCAAGTGTCACAAAGACATCTGATATCTTGCAATTGATACATTCTGATTTATCTGGTATGCTACCCGTAACATACTTGGGAGGATGTTCCTATTACATGACTTTTATAGATGACTTCTCTCGCAAGACCTAGATATATTTCTTGAAGAAGAAAGACGAAGCATTCAAATGGTTTTGTACCTTCAAGGCCTTCGTGAAAATCAAACCGGGAAGAAAATCAAAATTCTGAGGACCAACAATGGGACCAAGTATGAGTCAAATGAGTTCAATGACTTTTGCAGAGAAGCTGGCATTAAGAAGGAGACCACAACTGTGTATACTCCTGAGCAAAATGGTGTTGCTAAAAGAAAGAACGGGACCATAATGGAAGTTGCTTGCGCCATGCTATATGAACAAGGCCTTCCAAAGTTTCTATGGGGAGAAGCTGCGAACACTGTTGTGTACTTTCAAATTAGATGCCTGCATCCCGCTCTAGACTCCAAGACTCCCAAAGAAGTCTACTCTGGTAAGAAACCTGATGTTTCACATTTTAGAGTTTTTGGTAGTCCTGTTTACTTTCATGTACCGAAACAAAAGAGAAGCAAGTTGGATGCTTCTGGAAAGAAGGGAATGTTTATGGGCTACAGTGAAACTTCGAAGGCAAATAGATGTTGAGATTTTGTATAGTTGGTGTAGCATCGGGTGTGCTCTAGCCCTAAAATTTTGTGGAGGGGCTAGGACACACTTGAAATCCAAAACCCAGAAAGTGTTTTGAGAAATTTCAGTTGGTGTTCAAGTTATTCAAATAATTAATTATTTTAATGGATTTCCTAAGACTAATCTTAGGAAAATTAAAAATTAAAGTGAGTTAATTAACACGTGTGCTGAAATGTTCTAAAAGGCACGGATCAAGCAGTCTTTTAACCTCGGTTGTTGATGAATGTTTTAATATCGGTCGTTGATGAGATCAATGAAAAAGTATAATAGAAAGGCTTGAGGGTCAGTTGGAGTGACACACACAGTTGCAGAGCTAAGAAATAGATCTAGAATTCTAGGGCGGGTTTGCTAAGAATTTCCGGAGGAATTTTCTGCAGCGAGGGGTAGTATTGGCTAAGGGGATGATCTGATCCCAGAGCCAAGAGTCAGTAAGAGGCAGAGGAGCAGCAACAAGGACAGCGCAGAGAAGCAGAGCAGGTGCTATGCAGGACAACGTAGAGGCTCGAGAGGGCTTCAGAAATTACGCAAAGGGACCCATCGAGTAACAACATGTGCAGACTCGTTAATAAATGTGTGTCAAAACATTTGACATTAAAAACCCACTTTCGAAGAATGGGCCATTCCTAGTAAGAAGGGTCTGAAAACGAAAAGGAAATTGTGTCGATCACACAACAACATGTGCAATCCTATTAAAAAATGTATTAGAACATTTCAAATATTATTGAAAAGTCCATTGTTGAATCCCACAATTATTTAGTGGCTTATCTGGACATTTGAAATATTATTGAAAATTCCTTTGTTGAATCCCACGATTATTTAGTGGCCAGCCAGGTCTGACATTACCTTATTATGCTGCGAATTTTAAATTTTCAGCTCTCATGTGTTTAGTCTTGGATGGTTTATATTAAATCCCTAAATCCAATTCACTTTATAATACCAATCTAAATAGTTTGTCTACCTTTATTTTAATTTTTGTTTATACGTTTAATCTTGGATGGTTTATATTAAATTCCTAAATCCAAATCACTTTATAATCCAATCTAGATAGTTTGTCTCCCTTTATTTTAATTTATGTTTATAATTTTACAATAGTTGAGATTATGTTGTACATTAATTGTAAACTATTTAATTTGTATGAACGCTTAATATTTAATACTTATAAATAATATAACCCTCGATTAATGTGTGAGCTGGAGGGCATTTTCATCATGGTGAGTTAATGGGGGTCTTATCGAGGTACAGCCCCGCCACCTTCCACATGCTCGAGGCATATGGAGCAGTGACTCCATGCATGCGAGGTTTTAAGGCCATTGCCGAAGGTGGCAGCAACAATTGTTTCAGGAAATTTCTAAGTTTTTTTGGGTGTGAGGTTGGCAGTCGTTCGGTGTATGCGAGTGGTCTGTCAAGGTGTGTTGGTGATGGGCTCTGTGGCTTGGCGAAGGCGCTCCGCGCTAGGCTTTATGGGTTGGCGCAGGCTGCAGTCTCTACTTCTCCTCGCGTTGATACACAGGTATGTGGCCTGAATTCCTTTTTACTCCCCCATGCATCGGTCGTATCGTTTGTTGGACTCGGGCTTGTTTGGTTTAGAACCGTCAGGGTTTCAGAGGAGGATGGGCTCTATGCATCTGCATGTACCTGTATCGGACTCGAAGCAGGTCCTAATGTGTTGTATTATCTCTGTGTCTGTAATTTTTGGGATTTTTCTATCTAAGATGGGGTTATATTGTTGGGAGTTTGCTTCTGGGGTATGTCTCCATGATTACCCCCTGTCTCGGCCTCGGCCTGAAAGAGATATGGGTTTTTCCTGTCTCGGCTTTGTTTATGGGTTATGTTTCTTCAAATTTTCTCGGTCAAGGCCTGGGTTTTTTTACTGGGAGTATTGGAGCAGATTAAGTCTCTGTGGGGTCTATGGTATCCGTCTCTGTGGGCTATGTCTATGGCATGTGACTGGGTCTAATCTTTGGTCTGCTAATGGGTTACATCTCTGTGGGTTATGCCTCTGCAGTTTCTTTATGCCTGTTTGTGGAGATTGATAATGTTTTAAGGGATAGCAGCCCAATTACCGAGCCCTTACAGTCAGACCAAGTGGTTGTGATTGTCGACTGCTCTGTAGGCCGAATCCTCAAGAGGATGAGGGAAATGGTTGGATTTATGGGGGTCGTGTCTCTATTCTGGTTGGTCTGTAGTGGAAGTCTGCAATGGAAAGGAGAGGATCGTTCCCTCGGGTTTTACACTGGCAATCGCCGGCTCATGTATCTTTTCTGGCAGGTGTGTGGTGCAATAGTGCTTCCTGGAAGCTGGGTGCTTTTGGGTTCGGTCTACCACCTACGCAAGTTATAAGTATGGTTTCAAATTCTCCCGCAAAGTGCAGGTACAAGAAGTTGGCTCGGTCAGTGGCAGCGAAGGGAAGAAGTGGCCCGAGTTCAAGGGGCAAAGGCAAAAGAACTACGGGGTCTTTGATGCCTTGTCAACCTACCTCCTCTGGGTGCAGAACTCGAGGCCGCAAGCCAGTCTCCAACATCATAAATGATGCAGATACAACTTATCACGAAGGCACATCTGAAGAAATTCGTCATCTAATGGAAGAGTGGGAAGAAGACCTGAACAGGCAGACAAGCATGATGGAAATTGACGTGGAGGATTGGTCGGTTATGGTGTCGGATCCAAGGCACACCCGAGGCCGAACCACACAATTCGAACAAACAATGTTCTTGTATTGGTCCATGAAGAGCATCCTAGCGAAAGCCCTGGAACAAATTTCTGTGGGTATGGCAGCAGCAATTCAAGATTTTCCTGACAATAAGAAGGAATTTCAGAAGCTTCAGTTCCAGCAACAAAAGCAGGATGGCAGACGTTGACACATTGAAGAGCATCTTCCTTATATTCTCCTACAGACAGAGCTTTCACGTTCTACTGCTAAAGACCTGGCTCTGGTGGAGTCAGTGTCTACTGATGGTGCTGAGTAGTTTGATAGTTGGGATCGTAATTTTTCATTTTTTGTATGCGGGAGCTTTTAATTTTCAGTATGTTGATAGCTATGTCACACGGTTCGGGTTCGAATTCGAGTTCGGCAACGATTAAGTTCGATTCGGGTTCGAATTTTCTGATGAGGTTCGTAATGAGGTTCGACATTAGGTTCGACTATACATATTTTTCAATAAATATAAAGATATATGGCATAAATTAATTAAAAATCAAAATCTTTAATCAATTAATAAATTATAAAACTATGAATAAAAATTTTGATTAGTAAACACACATGAATAACTTAATCATAGCATGCTCTAATTATATCAATGACATTAGTTAAAACTTAAATGTAAACATACACGATACACCATAGTAGTTTGGAAATACAAAAATGAATCGCATAATTTTCATAATCAAAACATAATTAGAATCACATAATCAAAACATAATTAGAATTTAAGCATACGAATTACAATTTACAATAAAGCTATATTTCAATACCATGGAGAACATCTTCAAATTTCAAAATTTTAAAAAGGAGTTTATAATGTCAAAGTAGCTATAATCCATAAAATTCTTCTACAAAATTCAAAAACATAGATTATCTATCATTTTGGCCTACTTGCAAGTTTCAAGTTGCAACATCATAAAGCTCTAAATCTCTAAATCATCATAAGCAAATGGCCTAGTAAAGCCACTAGAAGAGTGATCATCAAAGTCATCATTTGACTCATTTAGTGAGTCATCATCAATGCTAATATCATCTTCTTCTGGTATGGACTCAAACAACAACTGAGAGGAACTAGATGCATCTTTGGCCGCACTGCTCAAGGCCAACTTCAAATTGTTGCGAACATGAACAAGGTCTTCCAACCTTGTAGACAATAATTTGTTTCTTTTCTTGGACTGAATATGGTTAAAGTTGCTCCAATTACTTTCATAAGCAGAAGCACTTGATCCCTGGCTTAAAACACGAATTGCAAAACGTTGCAATTCAGGAGTCTCTGATCCATAAAATTGCCACCATCTCCCTGGCGAAACATTAGGCCTATCCTGTACAGCACTAGTCCTTGCAAACATTCCCTCCTCCAACCTGTATGCCCGAAGCTGCTCTCTAATTCTCCTGGATTCTTCTAAATCTGGGACCAACCGTTCAATTGTTTCATAAAGGCCATTCATGACCTCTGCATCATTTGTTCTTTCTATCCCAAAGAGTCTAGGATCCAAATAACCAGCTGCTGCATGCAAAGGGCTATGCAACATCTTCCATCTTTCATCAATCACCTCCCATATTTCAATGTATTCATTTTCCTCATTATTAAAAGATTTTGCAATGGATTCATTAGCACGATCCATGCCTTCATAAACAAATCCCATGGAAGGGGTATCACTATCAACCATGCGGAGCATATCAACAATTGGTTCACATACTTTTAAGACCTTTAGAGCATTTTCCCAAAAAGTATTTCCTAAAATCACCTGTTCCAACTCCTTTCCTTTAGCTTCCTTTGAAAGGGAAGAGTTTTCCCAGTCATTGTGGCAAAAAATACCTCTTATACTTGATTTTTCTTCAACTAGTCTTTTGACAGTGATGTAATATGTAGCAAATCTGGTTTCACAAGGCCTTAGCAGCTCTCTAGATGCTTTACTCCTGTACAAACTCAAAGTGAGTTGATGGTTGAATATGAAGTGCGCAATTTGTTTCCCCTTCCGAACTTTTTCATTAATCCATGGAAACTTGGTCAAGTCATGCAACAATAAGTCAAGGCAATGAGCAGCACAAGGTGTCCAATATATTTTTCTATATTTTTCCATGATCAACTTTCCAGCTCCAACACAATTTGAAGCACTATCAGTGACAACTTGGACCACGTTTTCTTCTCCAACTTCAAGAATAGCTTCCTCTAAAATCTTGAAAATGTATTCAGAGGTCTTTTTATTCCCTGATGCATCAACTACCTTCAAAAAAAGTACTCCTTTAGGGGAATGAACCAACACATTAATTAGAGGTCTATGATTCATATCTGACCAACCATCTGATAAAATTGTGCACTCTGTTTTCCTCCAAGAGTCTTTGATCTTTTGCAATCTATTTGTCACCCTTTTTTTTTACCTCTTCAAAAGAGTGGTCCTTATTGTCTCAGAACTGGGAGGGACATAACCTTTACCAAAATCCGCAATCATCTTACATGCATTGAGGAAATAAGGACTTCTTGCCACATTAAATGGAATGGCAGATTCAAAGAATATATCAGCTACTGCATCATCAACTTCTTGCTTCTGCTTGGGCTTCCAAAGAGAATTTAATGTTGTTGTCCCAACAGATTTACTGCTCTTTGGCTGAGATGAACTTCCAATGCCAACCATGCTCGAGGAGAGTGAGGAGAATGAGCCATAATTCGTTTCAATTTCTGTTTGAATACGCTGCATTTTCTTTTCTTTCACCTGCTTGGCATTCTTTAGTTTATCATAATCTCTTTGAAGTATCTCCTTGAGCTCTGCAGACACATTCTTGCAACCATCAACACCACCTCCTTTACCATTAGAGATAGACAGCGAATGGTCCATCACTCTAGTTAAAGACCCAACAAACTCATCATTGCATAGTTTGCATTTAAGATGTCTCCCACTAGACCCATCCAATTTCTCCACATATTTCCTTGCTTCTGCTATTGATTTTGGAGGTGCCATTGCAAGTATTTCTGCAATTTGTTTCCACACTATAATTAAAATTTAAATAAATGAAAAAAATTATAAAATAAAATACAAATAAGCCACAATTTTAAACTAACTGAATTTTGAAAGCATTAGTGGAAAACTTAATTAAATAAATGATAAGAATTATAAAATAAAATACAAATAAGCCACATTTTTTAAATTTAAACTAACTGAACTGGTAAAGAGATGGGCAGAAATTCGAAGGGATTTCCATGGATCATCGCATCCGTATGTTATTATTTCAGAGGTAAGCATATCGTCTATTTACATTTATGATTTAAAAAATGTTATTGTTTTTATTATTTATAATTATTTTTTAAAAGTAAATCGGAGATTTAAAATGGACTTTAAAATATAATTGTTAAAATAGGAAAAAATTTAAAAATAAATTAACACAAACATTAAATACAATTTCTTTTATATGTTTTATTATTTATAAATAAATCATAAATACATGTTTTCATATATTTCCAATTTATTTTTTTTTTAAATGTATTAAAATATGTAAAATAAATGATTATTGAATTCACAATTCAATATTACATCCAAAATATATAAATTTAAAATTAAAAATTAAATACATCTATATAAAAATAACTTCAAGATATAAATAAAAAATAAAATTCCCTTATTTTTTAAAAATATTTTTCTTATAATTAATATTAATATTTTGAATCCCATTAATTTTCTACAATTAATATAATTAATCTTTAATGTTATTATTTAATTTACACATATAATTTATTTTTTTCAAAATTTTCCTAATATTTTTTTCCGACCAACCATTATTTTCCAGGGAAAGACAACAATATCAGAGAATGTTAAAGAGAATATGAAAAACAGTGTTTTATCGGAACTGGATTGCCTGCTTACAAATGGACGAGGAGAACTGGATCGCCTGTTTACAAATTGGTCCTTATAATGAACATTTAAATCATCGGAACTGAATTTTTTAAATTTTATGTTTTATACCAAAATATCTTGTTTTCTAGTCACAAAAGACTTATCAGCTTTCAATCATGGATCTATACCCAATATGCAAGGAATAAAATTAAAAGAAAGTCTTGCTGGTTCTAGGATGTTTAATATATTTTGTCAAACAGTTCATGCACAAACTAGTACTCCAACAATTATATACCATAATACCGGTACCATGAACAATGTATCACAAGGAATAAATTGACGAGTTTCATCATGAAATACACTAGGGATTACCTAAATAGTTATCTGCATTATAAGGAATTGGCATCAATTGGCACCCACTGAACAGAGGTAAATACTACAGTCAATGCCATGTGAATATGGCTGTGAAGAATGGAGCACTGAGTCCTGACTCAAAGGAAGCAGCAGATTTCAGAGTATATCTTCATAAGTCTAGGTTCTGCTGCTCATATATTTTCAGTTTGAGAACAAAAAAGGTGGCTGAATGTAAACTATACCTGTGCCTTGAGGTTCATTGGGAAAATGGGGGTGTTTGCACCAAGGAGGGAGATTGCTCAAATGAAGGAGCCCATTTTGAAACATGCACACAAAGAACAGTCCTATCATATATTTTAACAAGAAATTCAGAAATCTTTCACCATATTTCTTTGCTAAAATATACAAGGAGAAACAGTGATACAACTTGAACATAGTCAAGGAATAGTTCTATTGTCTATCACCATGAGTTGAGAGAAAAAAGACAAGAGAAAACATTCCAAATGACCAAACACAAAATGAAGGAAGATTCAGTTTTCAAGATGAACTGGCATATTTTAACCCATCTATCCTCTGTGTGTTGTAATTCCGCTTCATGTGTTTAAGTTTATGTGGTATTCTCGTACGACATTTTGGTGTCACAAGAAGGGAATGGTTTATTCTAAGTACATTCCAATCCTTCTAGATAGGCAAAACTCCCTGACTTTGAAGCTGGTGGTGTTCAGTATTTTGAGATAAATCTGTAAATTCAACACAAAATTTGGCAGTATATTTGCACCAAGAGAAACGAGGTACGCTATACAGTCTCTGTGGAAGAGGTGTCGTGTTTGTAGGCTGTAGCTAACACTAATAGACAAAAGTGAAAAAAGGCTGAGGTAAAAATAAAACTAAAAAATCCAACCATTTGTTAATTATCATCTTAACAAATATCATGCGCAAATCTGTAGTTTCTTCGAGGATGCATGAAAACTGTTTGACAAACTAACTGGGTGAATTTTATCACAAAATTTCATGCGAATTTGATATATAGCCACTAATGAAAGGTTTCCAAAACTGATGAGCACAAGAGAAGTGCCGAACTCAGCCTTTGCAGCATGCATAGAGATTCATAAAGATTTGATAACTAACCTGTAACTTGTAAGGCTGTAGCCGCAGGCTGTAGGCTGGCCGCTGTAGCAACACTTCGCCACACTCCTCGTCGCTCGACCGTCCGGCATCGATTGCAGCAAACAGTGCTGAGTGAACACCACGGCAGCCTACAGCAACACCACGACAGCAAGCTGCAACACTGAGCAGCACTCCTCGACGAGTCAACCGCAGGCGTAGGCTGTAGCAACAGGTTGACGGCGGCAATGAGACTCCTCGACCGGCAGGCTGCAACACTCCTCGACTCCACAGACAATCACCTCAAAGCTCAAAGTCAGACGGCTACTCGGGAGTCGGCAGCAATGAAACCTCACACGGCAGCCGATAGCAAAGCAACACGACCACAAACAAACCTCAACAGCAGTTACAGGCTAAAACACGATCGGATAAAGCACGAATTTGCTTTGTAAAATAAATCACGCACTAACCATTAAATAATGAATCGAACATCATCCCACCATGGCAGGAAGGGAAAATCGTGGCGGGAAGAGAAAACTTGCCCACTGTTTTTAAAACCACTAAGACCAAATCCGCCGTAATAAAAACCCTAAATTCATTAAAAATCGAACCTAAACGAATTTTTTCCATTAAATTCGCCTTCAGGTTCGGGTTCGGCTTTCATATTCGCCTTCAGGTTCGGCTTTCATATTCGCCTTCAGGTTCGGCTTTAAGGTTCGCCGACCCTAAACGAATTTGAAATTTTTTTTGAGGTTCGCCGAATTTCGAACCTCAAGGTTCAAATTCGCCGAACCCTGTGACATAGGCTGATAGTAATGTGTTCAGGTATTTAGAATATAGGCAGTTTAAAGACAATCAAACATATCTAGCTTGGTTAGAAAGACTTATTATTTTTTGATACTGGATGGCATATCGCATTGTTAGGTGGCCAACAGACTTGGTTTCCCTCTGGGCAAGTTGAGGCCACCTAACGATCTGTATATGGATGTAACGTGGTTTTATATGTTAATGAAAAAGGAAGGACCTACCAAGCTTACAAAAAAAAAATTACTTATAAATAATATATATTAATTCTAAATTTATTAATGAAATATATTAATTGCTTTATATAAGTGTTACATTTTACAAATATATATATATATATATATATATATATATATATATATATAATAATAATAACAATTATAATTTGTATTTTTTAAAATACAAAAAATATATTTATATTATTTCATTTGTACTTGTCGTTTCCTTAGCATATCCGGCTCTGGACTTTTCAAAACATTGGTGGATCCGTATCCGAATCTAAATCCTGGTAACTTAGCTTTATGGTTCATGCATTGGTAGTTGTTTGATGAAGAAGAACACTAATAACCTAAGTAAAAGAAGAGCCTAATCTAAAGAAGTAAAAAGCATTCACAAGCAGTTACTACTATAAGAGAAATCCCTTTATTGCTATGCCCTAGATTTCTCAACATGGTATCAGAGCTAAGGTAACTAAGTCAAGGAAGGGCATCTTATCAAGGGGCACTCAAGGATCAAATCTCAAGGAAGGCATCAAATCGAAGATCATCTTGAAGTCAAAAGAAGCACCATAAACCTAGATCAAAGAAGTCTACAAAGAAGTATTGGGATCATCGTCAAGAAGGAGAAGGCCAAAACCCTACATCTACTCAAGTATAATTGTTTTGAAGACTATTCATCCAAAGGAAGCTAAATCAAAAAGTGGTGTCATCTATGTGATCAAGAATCATTCTTGAAGAAAACTACCTTCATCAAGAAGAAGTTTTCTATCCTCTACCATCATCAACGTCAAGGAAGCAACAAGGAGCATCCAATCAAGTAAGTATATTTATTACCATATCTGAATCGGTCAAAATGTCTTTTTGCAAGGAAAGCAACAAATTGGTTGGGGCCTCAAACCATCTTGCATGGAAGAAAAGGACAGATATGAATCTCATTGAAAATGAGGTTATGGAACATGTCAAAGGTTCTATCAGTAAACCAAGAAAGGAAGATGCTGAAGCTCTTGCCAAGTATATGAAAGGGGAAGTTAAGGCTCTAAGGATTCTCATAGAATCCATCAAGGATCCCCTCATCCCATATGTATCTAAACTCGAAACTTCAAAAGAAATCTATGACAAACTGATAGAGTTGTATTCTGTAAGCATTGTTGGAGAAGTCATCTCATTACGACAAGAACTCTACAAACTGAAAATGTCAAAGGGAGATGGAATAACCTCATACCTTATGAGGATATCTGAGATTCGAGATCAACTACAAGATCTGGGAGAAGTCACGTCTAATAGTGAAATGACTACAATTGTATTAAATGTACTACCAGAGGAGTGGGGTAACTTCAGGTATTTATGGGAAGAAAGAAGCTACTCCATTCCAGGATCTATGGTCACTATGCAAGATTGAAGAATCCAGGTTAAAGGCAAAATATGATGTGGGATCAGGTGAGCAAAATCAGGCATATGTTGCTATGACTAGAAGTAAGGGAAAATATGGAAGGTTTGGTCCTCAAAAAAAGAAGAAGAACATGGATAAAATACAATGCTATGGGTGTCAAGTATATGGGCACTATAAGAGAGATTGTCCTAAGCTTAAGAAGGACAATAACAAAAGAGGAAGAGAAGAAACCCATATCACCAAGGAAGTGGAGAAAGGTGAAAAGAAGAAGTCCAAGAAGGAGGGAGTAATAGATCTCCACTATTGAGATAGTCTTCCTCACATAAGTTCTTTTCAAATTCTTAAGTCTTCTAAGATATGGCTATCATGATTCACTAAATAAAATAATGGGATGCATCAAAGCATCATGGGAGCATTGAAAGGAAGAGCTCGAGACATCATCATAGAAAAACATGAAAGACAATTACAATATATGGAAGTCAAGTATATAGCTCTTGAAAATCTGATTGAAAACACAAGTGGCAAGGTCATCTAGTACAAGGTTCATCATACATCTGTCAAATGGAAACATCTGTTGATGGGGATACTTTAGATCCTCAAGATTCTCTGATGCAATCTTCATTGAAATGTTCACCAATCATGAGGGGAAGCAAGTGTTTCATCAAGAATTCAAAATTTGTGGAATTCATGGGATGATGGTATGATGACATAAAAGTGAAGCAAATCAAGGGATTGAAGCTCTTTCAATCAAGGAAGTTGTTGCAGGAAGTCTAGATGACCCAAAGGAAAATGAGATATGAATAATTATATTCAATATTAAAGAGTCATGTCATATGGTTGCAGATAACATGGATCAATGCTCTATCTTGAGAGCATAATCAAAAGAAAGGATCTCCTCCCTCAAAGGGATGCAGGAATGCACGGGTCACACATTCACTAGATGAAATCAACATAATATGTCCTCATATGAAGTATGAGGTGGTTGACTACAATTGAGGAACTCTGATTGGAAGCTACTGGGAAAGAATTGTGTGAAGAAAGGAAGCAATCATAGAATATGCAACCATGGTAAAGGCAATCAACATCTGGTAGACCAAGAAGATTTGAATAGGATATCTTCATGGAAGATATGAAGACTCTGATGGAATCTAAAAAAGAAAGAGACCCTTGACAATATATCTTTGGGAGATGTGTCGATATGTATGACAATATATATCATAGGATGTCGATATGACAAGGTGTAGAAGTTAGTTATCATACTTCTCACATGCTGCATTTAGCACTGAAATAAAGTGCAAAAGGAAGTCGAGATTGAAAGGAAGCCAAGAAGAGGAACGGAGCAGAAGTTTGACTAATATTGACTTGGTCACAAAGAAAAGTGGAAGGGAATTTGTGTCTTGGCCTTGGAGTGGCAAATAGGTCAAGGGTCTTGGTATTCGTCAATTGGAATCTCTATAAGAAGAAGAATTTGTTCAAGTTTTCCTCTCAAAGAGTGAGAGGTTTTGGCCTTGGTTGATAGCCTATATTTTGTGTCTCTTGTCCCTTTATGGTTCATGCATTGGTAGTTGTTTGATGAAGAAGAACACTAATAACCTAAGTAAAAGAAGATCCTAATCTAAAGAAGTAAAAAGCATTCACAAGCAGTTACTACTATAAGAGAAATCTCTTTATTGTTATACCCTAGATTTCTCAACAGCCTCCTAGACATATAATGTTAGGCATCACTAATCAAGGTAGCAAAGTAAGGTCATAAAGGAACCACACATGTCATAGGACAAGCAATGGAACCTCCCCTAGATCTCATAGTATCCTCAACTCAACCCCCTAGAGATGACTTAGCTAGTAGATCCTCTCAAGATGTAGTGGACCATTTCAACTTGTAGGTAATGTGGACAAACTTGCAACTAACAAGAATGGAATCTTGAGGCCATGAACCCAATGGCGTTAAATGTACCTAAGACATCCAATGAACAATGAGATCGTCCTCCAACTACATGACATGTTCATAATAAAAGGCTATCTTGGAACCAAGAGTCTAAGCAACAAAGATCCAAGTTCTCTTTATGTACCTCCAATATATGTTGATCTCCTCTCTTTTGAGAAGAAGATGACTAAGGATATGCAAAAAGTGACTAAAGGGAGGGAGATGCTCTACAAAATTTAAATATAACAACAGGTTGGAGGAGAGATGTGGCCTCAAAGAACCAACCTGATCGACACCGAAAAGGGCCCAAGGAGGCAACCACTTCAAAGGAGCAAAGAACAAGATAGGGGTATCTTTCGTGCCTAAAAGTGGAATCCACTAGGGTGTGGACCTTCCATAAAAATAATACAAGTCTAGAAATGTTCTCCAAGAATAAAGGATGAACCACATGTAGAAAATTTGTGTATGTTGTAGCCCACCCAGTTTCAAGTTTTTGCAAAGGTTTAATGGCCAAACCCCATCATGACATGTGAATGATATAGAAATTAATTTTGCTTTCAACTTGAAACAAAAGACTACTAATTTTCACTTTTCAGGTGATATGACAGAAAATATACAATCAAGCACACCCAGAAAATGAACACAATATTTTGGTCTAAGACACTAGAAAAACCCACAAGGGGAAAACCAGTTCTAATGGAGGATTTCATTTGCTTCTTAAGGAAATTTGTACAACAAGAAATTCAAACTTATCTCTTCCCTTAAAGGAGTGCCTCTGAAGTCCTCTTTCTATCTGAGTTCTGAACTGATATCTCTAACACACGTCTAGCTCTCCTCAAGCAGAAATTTCAGGCCTCATATCAACTCCTTGTAGACTAGACAGTCAATCATCTTCTCTGGAAACTCGGGTTTACATAGCATGAAATACACACACATAGAGCAAGTATCTCCTCCCTGAAAAGTGAGTTGATATACAATCAGAAACAAGTATGAAAATCTTGTTGTAATGCCCATAAATCTCGTATTTCATGTAGGTTGTCTGGAGGAGAATTTCCGACTGTCAGTATGTTGGTTCTGACAAGGTTCAGACCTTAAGCATGCCCTCAACCTGTGTGCAAATAACTGTGACTGCCACCTTAAAATTCGAGCTCCCTTCTTGACTTGATCTCGGCCTCCAAGAGAGATTCGAACTATTGTGGTTTCTTCCTTGTTCTCTGTTGTAGAATTTCTTACAAAAACTCTCTTCGTCCTCTCAAGTTCCTTGCTCTCCTCTCCTCATATCTCTTGATAATAATAAGCCTAAAACCCTTTCCTTTTCCTATTGATCAAGGGTTGAGATTAAATCTCAGCCCATGAGATCAATGGATGAGATCAAGTCCCCCACTTGAACCATTTTCTCATGTTGTTCCCCTTACTTAAAGAAATCCTAGTCACTTTAAGATGTTTTGTGCCATGTGCACTTTTTTTCTCATAAAATCACTTTTAAAATATAAAAGTCACTTTAATATTAAGAGTACCTTTGTACTTTTTCTCCCTAAAGTCACATTTAAAACATAAAGTGACTTAGTTAAAAAGTACCTAGCACATGTACCACCTCATTAAGTGACTTTACTCCATGACATTAATATAACACATAATGTCACATGACAAAAACGTTATTAAAGTTTTTTCCTAGGCAAAAAGGCCAATGCACTAGGAAACACTTCCTTAGTACCATTTTTCTCAACACCGCAAACTCTATCTAGACAATGGCATGTAAAATTGTATATTTGCAAGGGATCATATGCTAAAGCATGATATATTGATCTGTCTCAACTCAAGACCAATCTATTAAAGTCAAATTGTATCCCCATACTTCAACTCCACAAAAGAATAATGGGTATAATGATGGCATCAAAGAGGAACAACTTCATTTGGATGCCCTGGAAATGCAACTAGAGACAATGGGGCTCTAACACAAAGAGGTAAGAAAGCCTAGTAGTGAAGCAAGGGCCCCAAATATGTGTAAGCAGTGGTGATCTCAAGCTCACCACCTCGAAAAAAGAAATGAAGGTACTACTACCCCTCATGTCAGCAGGGGTACATATAGTTTCACATTGCATTTATAACCATTATAATCTCAAGGTGACAAGTCAAAAGCCTTGTAAAAACCATGTGAGCCTTTGAATTTAGGTATCCTAGACTTTGTGATGGTCAGCCATGGACTGTCTTTTTGGTCTAAGTCCTTGATCTCTTTGTGTTATATAGGATCAAGAGATTCTGGATGGATCTCGAAAGGACTCATGGTTTTGAGTTGTCTTGCTTATGTAAGAGTGATCACTAGTGTATATACTATAGACCAATCTAGCATGTGTGAAGGTGCATGTTAAAATTGGACAACTAGATCCAAACTCCATGTTGTGATACTCAGATGAAGATACCAATATTTTTATCGAGTTCCTCTTTCAGAGAGGTGTAAGATCGATCTAAAATTGATCTTAATCCGATGAGCAGAACATTTATTTTGAATTTATTTTTAATAATTTCAAATATGTGCAGGTCAGCCTTAAGGTTTTACACCCCCAGCAAATGTGTCACACACCTCAGTGATTGATATAAATAGAGTCAACGTTGGAGGACATTTCACTCATCTCATCCTCACACATCATCTCTCCTCTTCTGATTGGTTCGAGCTCCTTGGAGGCAGTTTCAATTCACACGTGGGAAAGAGGGATGTTGTTGTTGTTGTCGTTACATCTGCCATTGCGTTGTTCTTGTATTATTCTTTGGTGTTCTTTGTGTTGCTGAATTCTTCTTTAGTGTTGTTGTTGTGTTTAGATACTTGACTTGCGAGGATTTGACCCTGAGTTAATGGTGTGGGCATTATGAGGGAAGTTTGTTGTGACACATTCTGGGTTGGCCGACCAAGAAGACTTTGCTGGTTGAAGCATCCTGCTGACTGCCGTAACGCACCAACACATTCTTCTGTTTTTGGTTTGTCTTCTATAGATCCACTGGTATGTTCTATCAACATTTTACTTAACTGTTTATGTGATTGCTGTAATAAAAGTAAAGTTGCATCAAGCATAGAACATCTACATAAATTTACATGGTATCAGAGTTGAGGTGAAGACAAGCCCTATTTGTAGCAATCACCGGAAAGGATAATGGGTTCCACAAGCTATAGCTTCAAGGAGGAAGACAAATTGACTAGGAAGGATGACTTCCATGCTTGGAAAATGATATTGGATCTCAAATTGGAAGACCAATATGTCATGGACTATGTGCAGGGTAAAATCCAAGAACCTCCATCCACTGCTACTGCTGCTGCCAAAACAAAGTACAAGAAGGGGGAGATCAAAGCAAAGCTGATGATCAGGGAATCCATTCATAAAATTCTGGTGGCCTACGTCTCTAAGTTGGGCACATCCAAAGAGATGTATGATAAATTGATTCTCATGTTCAAGGCCAATAATACGAATCGAGTACTATTCTTCAAGAATCAATTGAAGAATCTGAAGAAAGGCAGGGATGAGTCTGTCCAATCATACTTTCTGAAGCTGACCGAGATCAGGAACAATTTGCTGGCTATTGGGGAGACAATAGCTGATCGAGAGATGGTACTCACCGCACTTGGAGGGCTCCCATTCGAATGGCATGTGTTCAACACTACCATTCTCAATAATAATGTGATACCTGACTTTGACAAGGTACTGTCGAGATGCGTTCAAGAAGAGACAAGAATGAAGGAGTATGAAAATGAAGGGAATGCTGCCTACACTGCTCATTCTAGAAAGAAGAACTTTGGTGGTCCAAAGATCAAAGGAAGAGCAGGGGCACAAGGAAAGAAGGGCAAGTGTTACACTTGTGATAGGCCAGGTCACTATGCTAGAGAATGTCCTTTCAAGAAGGATTCTCCCGATGGTGATGACAATCAAAGGAACAACAGGTTCAAGGGAAAGAGGAAGGCTCCCTCCGACGGAAATGATCAACCTTTCAAAAGGTTAAGAAATTCCAGGTATGAGGAATCAAATTTTGTTGATAAAATAAATGAATTCATTCTTGTATCTGCCCTCTCTGCTGCATCTCCACTCGACACTATGGATGTTTGGTTGATAGATAGTGGTGTCTCAAGGCACACCACTGGCTTCAAGGAAGCACTCTTTGATATGGTTGAGAAGGATACCAATCTGGAAATTATCCTTGGAGATAATGCCACATATCCCGTGAAAGGGACATGGACTGTGACCCTCCACTTGTCTCAAGGTCAAGTCCTCCGCTTGCAGGATGTACTCTATGTACCTAATTTGAAGAAGAACCTTGTGTCTATATCGGCCATGGAAGACAAAGGTTTCAATGTGGCATTCACTAATGGAAAGGTGCACATGTGGAAGAAGAGCTTCAAGGAAGCTATCACGTTTGGGTCTAGAATTGATACACTCTACCAGGTTGGAGGAAGTCCACTGGGAGCAATGACATGAGATGCTATCCGACAGATCGATAATGGCACTGAATATGAGACGAACGAGTTCAAGAACTTTTGCAGAGGAGCCAGCATCAAGAGGGAGACCACAATGTTTGTGGGCTACAGCGAAACTTCGAAGGCCTGTAGATTATATGTGCCTGGTCAAAGGGAAGTGGAGATATGCCACGATGTCACCTTTCACGAAGATACTTCCCTGAGGAAAGTAGTCAATCTTCCGAGATCTGAGGAAGATCATGAAGCAAGGCCTGGAAATCAAGAAGAACCGAAGGATGAAACAATACCTGATGTTGAAGGACTGATGGCCCTGATTGATCCACCTCCTTCACTGGGAAAGAGACCATCATGGCTCAGGGACACTCTTGAGGATGTTGAGGGACATTCAGCCCAAAAAGGGGGACATTTCGTGAAAGCAAAAAGCTAAGTAGATACCAAGGGTATCTAGTAACCATGAGTACTATTGTACAATCTGAGCCTGGATCTTTTGAGGAAGCCGTAAAGTATCAAGTTATCAAGTTTGAAGGATTGTTAAATTTGGACAACTAGGTCCAAACTCCATCTTGTGATGCTCAGATGAAGATTCCAATATTTGTATTGGATTCCTCTTTCAGAGAGGTGTAAAATCGATCTAAAATTGATTTTAATCTGATGAGCATAACATTTATTTTGAATTTATTATTTATAATAAATTATATGTGCAGGTCGGCCTTAAGGTTTCACACCCCCAGCAGATGTGTCACACGCCCAATGATGGATATAAATATAGGAAAAGTTGGAGAGCATTTCATCACAACACAACTCACATCTTCTTCTTTCATCTGAGATAGTACGAGCTCCTTGGAGGACGAGTTCAGCCCACACGTGTGAAGGAGAAGAAGGACAAAACTGTACGGCTGAGTTGAAGGACGATATTCGTGCCTAGGTTTCGCAGTAGTTTGGACTGGGGTCAGTTGACTTTGGTCAACGCATGGTCCAATCAAGCTGAAAACTTGTGGGAAGTTCGATTTTGGAAGGCCGTACTACTTGGCACAGAAATCGAGGTCAAAGGGTTGACCAATTTGATGTTGCGTTGACTTTTAGCTTGCTGCCCTGCGTTGACTTTTTCAGGACAGCGTTGACTTTTTGGGAGTTGACTTGGGTTGACTCATTTGCTGATTGGAGGTCTGTTGTGACACATGCTGGGCTGGCTGACCAAGGAGACTTTGCTGGTTGAAGCATCCTGTTGACCGCCGTAACGAACACACATTTTCTTGTTTCTGATTTGTCTTCTGTAAGATCTACTTATATGTTCTATCTACATTTTGCTTAACTATTTGTATGATTGCTGTGATAAAAGTAAAACTGCTCTTAGCATAGAACATCTACAAAACTTTACATGGTATCGGAGCTGAGGTGAAGACAAACTCTATCTTTAGCAATCATCACCGGAAGAAATGGGTTCCACTAGTCTTGAATTCAAAGATAATGACAAGCTGACTGGAAGTAATGACTTCCATGCCTGGAAGATGATATTAGATCTCAAATTGGAAGATCATGATCTCTTGGATCATGTGACGGGGAAGATTCAAGAACCTCCATCCAATGCCTCTGCAGCTGTTAGAAACAAGTATAAGAAGGGAGAAATCAGAGCAAAGCTGCTGATCAGGGAATCCATAAATAAGAGTCTGGTTGCCTACATATCCGAACTAGGCACATCCAAGGAGATGTATGACAAATTGATACTTATGTTCCAAGTAAACAATGTGAACCAAGTGCTATTCCTCAAGAACAAGTTGAAGAATATGAAGAAGGGCCGAGACGAGTCTATTCAAACTTTCTTTATGAAGTTGACCGAAACCAGGAACAATCTGCTAGCTATTGGGGAGACAATCGCTGATCGTGAGATGGTTCTCACCGCACTTGGAGGACTTCCATATGAATGGCAAGTATTCACAACTACCATTCTCAACAATAATACCATTCCTAACTTTGATGAGCTTCTGTCTAGATGTATGCAAGAAGAAACAAGGATGAAGGAATTCGATAATGAAAGAAATGCCGCCTATGGTGCTCATTCCCGAAAGAAGAACTCTGGTGTTTCTAAGGACAAAGGAAGGACAAAGACTCAAGAGAAGAAGGGAAAATGTTTCACCTGCCATAGGCCTGGACACTATGCTAGAGAATGCCCCTTCAAGAAGGATTCTCCCGATGGTGACGATAACAACAACAACCGAAGGAATGGGAATCGAAGAAATGACAAATCCAAAGGAAAGAGGAAGGCTCACTTTGGTGGAAACAATCAACCTTCTAAAAGGTCCAAAAATACCAGGTATGAGGAGTCTAATGTTGTTGATAAAAGAAATGAGTATATTCTAGTATCTGCTCTCTCAGCTGCATCTCTGCCCGACACTATGGATGTCTGGCTAATCGATAGTGGTGCCTCAAGACACATCACCGGATTCAAGGAAGCACTTTCTGACATGGTTGAAAGGGATACTAATCTCGAAATCATCCTTGGGGATAATGCCACTTATCCTGTGAAAGGGACAGGGACTGTGACCCTCCACTTGTCTCAAGGACAAGTCCTTCATTTGCAAGATGTACTCTATGTACCTAAATTGAAGAAGAACCTTGTGTCTGTATCTGCCATGGAAGACAAAGGATTCAATGTAACTTTCTCTGATGGAAAGGTGCTCATGTGGAAGAAGAGCTTCAAGGAAGCTATCTCAATTGGTTTTAGAGTTGGTACACTCTACCAAGTTGGAGGGAGTCCGTTGGGAGCTATGACTTGTGATACTATTCGACAAACCGAACTATGGCACCGAAGATTTGGACACCTTCATTACAAAGCCCTTCCCGAAGCAAGGAAGGTGGTGACAGGGATGCCTGATTTTGGAAATAATCATGAAGGTGTATGTAAGGGCTGTGCTGAAGGAAAACATACAAGGGGACCTTTTCCCCCAAGTGTCACAAAGACATCTGAGATATTGCAACTGGTTCATTCTGATCTTTCTGGTATGTTGCCTGTAACATCCCTGGGGGGATGTTCTTACTATATGACATTTAATGATGACTTCTCTCGCAAAACCTGGATATACTTCTTGAAGAAGAAGGATGAGGCTTTCATGTGGTTCCGTACCTTCAAAGCCTTGGTGGAAAATATGACCGGAAAGAAGATCAAGATTTTGAGGACCGACAATGGCACCGAATATGAGTCAAATGAGTTCAAAGACTTTTGCAGAGAAGCTGGCATTAAGAGGGAGACTACTACTGCATATACTCCCGAGTAATGGTGTTGGCCGAACGCAAGAATAGACTATCAGGAAGTGCCCGTGCCATGCTATGTGACCAGGGTCTACCAAAGTTTCGTGGGAGAAGCTTCGCAGAATATCGTCAGATAATATCCAAACCATGCCCTCATTCCGCTTTGACCCAAAACTCCCGAAGAGGTTTTCCGGTAAGAAAACCCGATGTCTCACATTTTAGAGTTTTGGTTGTCCCGTTTATTTTCATGTGCCGAAAGAGAAGAGGAACAAGCTGGATGCTTCTGGTAAGAAGGGAATGTTTATGGACTACAGTGAAACTTCGAAGGCCTATAGAGTCTATGTGCCTGGTCAAAGGGAAGTGGAGAATTGCCACGATGTTACCTTTGATGAAGATGCTTCCCTCAAGAAAGTAATCAATCTTCCGAACTCCGAGGAAGATCAAGTAAGGGGTAGAAATCAGGAAGAACCGAAGGATGAGACGATGCCCGATGTTTAAGGACCGATGGACCCTATTGATCCACCTCCTTCAATGAAGAGAAGACCTTCATGGCTCAGGGACACTCTCAAGGATGCTGAGGGACATGTTGCCCTGAGGGGGACCTTCCGAGAAAGCAAGAAGTCGTGTAGATACCAAGGGTATCTGGCTGCCATGAGTACCATTGTACAATCTGAACCTGGATCTTTTGAGGAAGTCGTAAAGCGTCAAGTCTGGAAGAATGCTATGCACGAAGAATATGAGTCCATAATGAAGAATGATGTCTGGGATGTGGTTCCAAGACCGAAGGAACAATCAGTTGTCACCGCGAAATGGCTCTACAAGATCAAACATGGATCCGAGGGGAGGCCGGGTGCCCAAGGCAAGGTTTGTTGCCCGTGGCTTCTCTCAAAAGGAAGGAATTGACTATGATGACATATTTGCACTCGTGGCACGATATACCACCATTCCGATCAATCATAGCCCTTGTCGCTACGCAAGGATGGAGTCTTCATCGTATGATGTCAAGACCGCTTCGCATGGTGGTAATAAAGGAAGAGGTGTATGTGGAACAACCTCTCGGGATTTGAAGTTCAAAATCGAGACACTCATGTCTGCAGGTTGAAGAAAGCCCTCTATGGGTTGAAGCAAGCACTCCGAGCTTGGTACGAGAGGATAGATAGCTACTTGATGAATCGGGGCTTCACTCGAAGTAATGCTGATCCGAACCTTTACTTCAAGGTTGTCCAGGGGAAGCCTCTCATTCTGGTGCTATATGTGGACGACCTCTTTCTGACAGGTGCTGACCCTCTCATTCATCAATGCAAGAGGGAGCTCACTGCTGAGTTCGAGATGAAGGACCTAGGACTGATGCACTACTTCAGGCTCCAGGTCCCAGAGACTCCTGGAGAGATTTTCTCAAGGAAAATACATTGTGAAGCTTCTGGAAAGATTTGGAATGGTGGACTGTAAGTCCGTGTCGACACCGATGGAACTCAACTTTAAGAAGTTGAGTGGCAGCGCTGCTGGCCTATCTTGGCCAATCCTACTGAGTATCGTCAACTCATAGGAGCTTTGATGTTCTTAGTGAACACCTGACCGGATATATGTTTTGCAGTGAACACTTTGAGTCAACAGATGGTTGAGCCTCATCATTTTCACTGGGTTGGTGCCAAGAATCTTCTGAGATATCTTCGGGGCACGATAAACCATGGGCTGAGATACACTGCCGGGAGTGTGATACTCCGTGGATATACTGATGCCGATTGGGCTGGCAGTGTGGTGGATCGTAAGAGCACATCCGGATGCTGCTTCAATCTTGGTTCTGCTTCGATCTCATGGATGAGCAGGAAGCAGAAGTCGGTGGCTTTGAGCACCGCGGAGGCCGAATACATTGCTGCTAGTATGGCCTGTTGTGAAGCAGTTTGGTTGCGGAAGCTCTTTAGTGAGTTGTTTGGACATGTGCTAGATACCACTGTGATACTCTGTGATAATCAGAGTGGGATTCGTATGACTGAGAATCCTGTGTTCCACGACCGATCCAAGCATATTGATATCATGTACCACTTTATCCGGGATATGGTACAGCGAGGCGCCGTAAGGCTCGATCATATAGGAACTGATGAGCAGGTCGCGGATATTCTCACTAAGCCCCTGGGGAAGGTCAAGTTCCTAACCTTCCGTGAGAATCTTGGAGTCGTGGAAAGACCCTATGATGTGGGTCCTGTTGGACGATGAGCTCTGGGGGGCTTTGGGGATAGCTTCTCGAGCTATAAGCACTCATAATGCTTCTGCCCCA
This sequence comes from Pinus albicaulis, assembly GCA_034641835.2. Lineage (NCBI taxonomy): Eukaryota > Viridiplantae > Streptophyta > Pinopsida > Pinales > Pinaceae > Pinus > Pinus albicaulis. Next base: position 1,477,532,537 of record CM076581.1, read on the forward strand.
CCCTTGTGATTATTGAGCTGGTTCACCACTCATTTATCTGTGCCCCGTATGCATCCTACCCATTGAGTTCAGGGCTCAAGGGAAGTACCTCTCATTTGGCCAATGAGGTGGGAAAAGCTAGAGACTATTAGCAAAGACTGATGGACGCATCAGAGATTGCCGTACTCTCTATCTAGGATGGCACGGTCCAACCACTTGATCTGGGATCAAGTTTTGTGAGGTCTGGGACCTCTGCGTGACTTCGGGTCAGATGAACCAACTTTGGGTTGGTTGGATACTCTTCATGAGTTTGATAGAGGTTTGGAACCTCTGGACTGATTATGTCAGTCGGGGGATGATGTCTTTGTGACTGACCCACTTCTGTTCTGAAATAAAGAGGCCAGCAAAGCAAGTTACGGCGGGATGACGCACGATGTTTGATTGCACTAATGGATGGAGTTCTCCCTAGTTGAGAGGGAGTGTTAAATTTGGACAACTAGGTCCAAACTCCATGTTATGATGCTCAGATTAAGAGGCTAATATTTTTGTTGGATTCCTCTTTCAGAGAGGTGTAAAATCCATATATAATATGTCTTAATCCGATGAGCAGAACATTTATTTTGAATTTATTATTCTTAATAAATTATATGTGCAGGTCGGTCTTAAGGTTGCACGCCCCCAGCAGATGTGTCACACGCCCCAATGATGGATATAAATACAGGCAAAGTTAGAGAGCATTTCAGCACAACACAACTCACAACATCTTCTCTCATCTGATTTAGTACGATCTCCTTGGAGGACGAGTTCAGCCATACGTGTGAAGGAGAAGAAGGACAAACCAGTACGGCTGAGTTGAAGGACGATTTTTCTGCAGTTAGGGTTTTGCAGAAAGTTTGACCAGCGTTGACTTTGGTCAACGCATGGTCCAATTGGGCTGAAACTTTGTGGGAAGTTCGATTTTGGAAGGCCGTACTATTTGGCACAGAAATCGAGGTCAAAGGGTTGACCAATCTGCTGCTGCGTTGACTTTTAGCTTGCTGCCCTGCGTTGACTTTTTCAGGACAGCATTGACTTTTTGGAGTTGACTTGGGTTGACTCGTTTGCTGATTGGAGGACTGTTGTGACACATGCTGGGTTGGCTGACCAAGGAGACTTTGCTGGTTGAAGCATCCTGTTGACCGCCGTAACGAACCAACACATTTTTCCTGTTTCTGATTTGTCTTCTGTAAGATCCACTTATATGTTCTATCTGCATTTTGCTTAACTATTTGTATGATTGTTGTGAGAAAAGTAAAATTGCTCCTAGCATAGAACATCTACAAAATCTGGAAGGATGCTATGCACGAAGAGTATGAGTCCACAATGAAGAATGATGTCTAGGATCAGGTGTCACCTCGAAATGGCTCTACAAGATCAAGCATGGATCTGATGGAAGTGCTGAAAAGTTCAAGGCAAGATTTGTTGCATGTGGCTTCTCTCAAAAGGAAGGCATACACTTTGATGATATATTTGCACCTGTGGCCCAATATACCACCATCTGATCTATCATAGCCCTTGCTGCTATGCAAGGATGGAGTCTTCATCAAATGGATGTGAAGACCGCATTTTTGCATGGTGCGATAAAGGAAGAGGTGTATGTGGAGCAACCTCTGGGGTTCGAAGTCCAGGATCGGGACACCCATGTTTGCAGGTTGAAGAAAGCCCTCTATGGGTTGAAGCAAGCACCCAGAGCTTGGTACGAGAGGATAGATAGCTACCTGATGAAGCCAGGCTTCACTCATAGTAATGTTGATCTGAACCTTTACTTCAAGGTTGATAGAGAGAAGCCTCTCATTGTGGTGATGTATGTGGATGACCTCTTCCTGATAGGTGTTGTCCCTCTCATTCATCAGTGCAAGAGGAAGTTCGTTGTTGTGTTCGAGATGAAGGACCTAGGACTGATGCTACTTTCTAAGCTTGGAGGTCTGGCAGAGACCTGGCGAGTTTTTCCTTTCTCAAGGAAAATACATTGTGAAGCTTCTGGAAAGATTTAGTATGGTGGACTGTAAGTTCGGGTCGACACCAATGGAGCTCAACTTTAAGAAGTTGAGTGGCAACGCTGCTGGGCCCGTGCTAGCAAATCCTACTGAGTATCTTCAACTCGTAGGGGCCCTGATGTTCTTAGTGAACACCCGTATGGACGTATGTTGTGCAGTGAACACTTTGAGTCAACACATGGTTGATCATAACATTCACTGGGTTGGTGCCAAGAAACTCTTGAGATATCTCATGACACTCACATGGGCTAAGATACACTACCGGAAGCATGACACTCCTTGGATATACTGATGCCGATTGGGCTGGCAGTGTGGTGGATCGCAAGAGCACATCTGGATGCTGCTTCGCACGTAGATCTACTTCGGGCAGGAAACCAAAGTCTATAGCCTTGAGCACCACTGAGGCCGAATACATTGCAGCATGTATGGCCTATTGTGAAGTCACTTGGTTGCGAAAGCTCTTCAGTGAGTTGTTCGAGCATGTGCTAGATGCCACCGTTATCCTTTGTGATAACCTGAGGGGGATTCGTTGTCATAGAATCTCGTGTTCCACGAAAGATCCAAGCATGTTGATGGCTGGTACCACTTTATCCGGGATATGGTACAGCGAGGCGCCATAAGGCTCGATCATATAGGAACTAATGAGCAAGTCGCAGATATTCTCACAATGCCCTTGGGGAAGGTCATGTTCCTAACCTTTCGTGAGAATGGAATCGTGGAACGACCCTATTCTGAGGGTCTTGTTGGACGATGAGCTCTGGGAGCTCTGGGGGGGCCTTGGGGATAGTTCCTCGGAGCTATAAGCACACACGGGGCTTACCGAACCTTGTGGTGCTTCTGCCCCACCTTTATGATATTTGAGTAGGTTCACCTCTCATGATCTGTGCCCCGTATGCATCCTACCCATTGAGTTCCGGACTCATGGGAAGTACCTCTCATTTGGCCAATGAGGTGGGAAAAGCTAGAGACTAGTAGCAAATACTGACGGACGCATCAGAGATTGTCGTACTCTCTATCTAGGATGGTACGTGTCCAACCACTTGATCTGCGATCAAGTCCATGTGAGGTTTCGGACCTCCAAATGACTTCGGGTCAGTGAGACTAACTTCGGGTTAGTATATATGACTCTCTTGAGTCCATGTGAGGTTTCGGACCTCCAACTGACTTCGGGTCAATGAGACTAACTTTGAGTTAGTATATATGACTCTCTTGAGTCCAAGTGAGGTTTCGGACCTCCTACTGACTTCGGGTCAGATAAACCAACTTCGGTTTGGTATGAGAATCTTTGTGAGTCCTATAGAGGTTTCGAACCTCTAGGCTGAATCTGTCAGCCGGGAATGATGTCTTTGTGACTGACCCATTACTGTTCTGAAATAAAGAGGCCAGCAAAGCAAGTTACGGCGGGATGATGCATGATGTTTGATTGCACAAGTGGATGGAGTTCTCCCTAGTTGAGAGGGAGTGTTAAAATTGGACAACTAGGTCCAAACTCCATGTTGTGATGCTCAGATGAAGATACCAATATTTTTATTGGGTTCCTCTTTCGGAGAGGTGTAAGATCAATCTAAAATTGATCTTAATCCGATGAGTAGAACATTTATTTTGAATTTATTTTTAATAATTTCAAATATGTGCAGGTCGGCCTTAAGGTTTTACACCCCCAGCAAATGTGTCACACACCTCAGTGATTGATATAAATAGAGTCAACGTTGGAGGACATTTCACTCATCTCATCCTCACATATCATCTCTCCTCTTCTGATTGGTTCGAGCTCCTTGGAGGCAATTTCAGTTCACACGTGGGAAAGAGGGACGCTGCCATTGTTGTTGTCGTTGCTGCCGTTGTTGCTGCCGTTGCTGTTGCCGTTGCTGTCGTTGTTGCTGCCATTGCTGCCGTTGTTGCTAGTGTTGCTGGTGTTGCTGTCGTTGCTGCCGTTGAGGCAGCATTGACTTTTCTGGGGTTGACTTTGAGTTGACCGTGTGGTTGTTTTGAGGGCTGTTGTGACACATTTTGGGTTGGCTGACCAAGGAGACTTTGCTGGTTGAAGCATCCTGTTGACCGCCGTAACGCACCACCACATTTTTCTGTTTCTGGTTTGTCTTCTATAGATCCAATGGTATGTTCTATCAGCATTTTACTTGATTTTTTATGTGATTGTTGTGGTGAAAAGTAAAGTTGCATCAAGCATAGAACATCTACATAAATTTACAGTGCACCTATGTCTTACTACATGGTTATGAGTCATTGAGTCTGTATGTGGCCTTGGCCTTGGTGCGGTATTCCTCAAACAATTTTCAACATGGCAGTCTCACAAAATCAACAACTTCACATTTTCCGAGGCAGTTCATACTTCTCAATGCAGGTGTTCTTGGAAGTTAAAAAGCCGACTTAGCCCCAAAATGCTCAAATTGATGAGGAGATGACATGTCATGTTGAAATCTTTCCAAACAGTGAAGGCATGATGCAATTACAGGTGGTCAAAGTTTGTCAAATGGTATGTGTGGCTCCCAAGTGGCAAAAGAGGGGCAGGACTTGTCAAAATGAAGAATGCATTATGTCAAAATGGGTCTACAGAAAGAGAGGAACAAAACCCATGTTTCAGCGTTCCCAAATTCCTAAGGGAATTAGAGATCTAGCAATTGGATGTGATGACACGACATAAAGGGTGATGATGTGGCAACACAGGGTACCACTTTGGCTAATGAGGCTAACTACATGTGAAATCCATGCAAATCTAAACAAACCTAGGTAAAAACCATGCAAATCTAAACAAACCTAGGTGAAAACCATGCAAAATTCATTGAGGTGCTGGAGAACCAAGCAAAAAGGTGCCAAGTCAAGTTGTACTAGTCGTTGGGGTCAAGGAAACTAATCGATTGAAGTCAAAAAACTAGTCATTGATGGGTCAAAGTGGAACATTGGAAGTCCAAGGAAACAAATGCTAGCAAGCGTACAAAAATACAGTTGTCGCAAAGTCAAAACATGCATCCTTCAATCAAGTCGATTCTTCCTCAAGCGAATCAATGGTACTATGGACCAAGTCAAGCCACCAAGTAACCATTGGAGTGGGACATTGAGCATCCAAGGGGATCGTTGGGAATTTTTTAGAAATTTCTCCTCATTTATTCAACTTTCGAGTCAAATGCAAGTGAAATGTTGTACTCTCAAGGGACTTGTGAACCAAGTCAACTTCCCAAATTGGGAAAAAGGCATTGTAATTAAATATTTTTATCAAAATTTATTAGTTAGTCTTTGACATGTGGATGACAAGTAAATCATTTTCCTAGAGGGGGCGAAACTAGCCATTATCTAGCCGTGGAAAAAAAAAGTTATAAAGGCTAGCCTCTCCTCTCGATGTCAATGTTGTTGATTTGTGAAATCATATTATGCCATAATAAAGAACTCATTTTGCAATCCTTTGTGTGGGTTAGATTTTCGTATATTTTTCTTTCTTGATTTATGTTGCAATCAAACTTAATATAAAATATTTCCATAATAATTACGATCACACAGAAATTGGAAGGACAATCCATTAAGGGGCTACACAGCCATACAAAGGTGGACTAGGTGTTAGTCTACTTCATCATTTTGTTGTAGGGGGATCACTTGGATGAAGCTTCAACTAAGCTTTTGAGGAGATAGCTTCAACCAAAGTCTACTTCATCATTTTGTTGTAGGGGGATCACTTGGACGAAGCTTCAACTAAGCTTTTGAGGAGATAGCTTCAACCAAAGATTCCCTGGGGTGTGTATTCCATTGCAAAAAATGTAGTTATAGCAATGACTACACATTGCATGGACAATGGTGTGAAAAATCCTTGGTTTCTTCTTGTTACCAACCAATTTAGCAAGGTTGTTAAGGTCCTAACAACTCGCTATCATTGGCACATGCAAGATGAGAGGTCACTATCACATCATCCCAAATCCCCACTCTTTAGGCCCAACATCCTTGGAAAAGGCTATGGGAGGATTCCTATTTGATACCTCACCCAACCAAATGAAGACTAGTGCCTTAAATGGAGTCTATGCATGAGGTGGTGGAGTTAATTGCTTGTTGTCCCACTCGTTTCTATGTACAAATATGCAAAGAATACTTACAACCAGCAAGATATAACACTCAAATGCACAAGATATATCAATGTATATAGCCAAAATGAGTGTACTAAAAATATGCTAACCAAATCTCAAGTTATTTCTATGATTGGAGCTTTGGTTAGAGGCGTTCTAGTGTTATTTAGCTTATTGTCCTGTGACTACGGACCATAAAATCTGCAAGAAAATGCAAGGGCAGCAGCAAATACACTCCAAAATGACCATCCAAATAGTGCCTTAGCACTCTCGATCTAGGAGTGAAGAGGCTAGAAGATGTCACATAAAATGACCATCCAAATAGTGCCTTAGCACTCTCAATCTAGGAGTGAAGAGGCTAGAAGATGTCACATATACCCTTTAGGATCACACCAAAGCCTTTTGCCAACAACATAATGCAATTTTCAACAAGTTGGAAACTGAATTGTTGAGATCAGGGATCAAATCCCACTTGGTACTGTTAACCCTTATACTAGCACAAGTACCTATATATCTATTGCAGCATTTTTTACACTGTTGTAAGCCCAAGGTCACACAAGTTAAAGCTTTGTAACAACCATGTGAGGTCCTATATTAGGTGCCCTAGACCTTATGCTGGTCAAACCATGGCTGGTCCTTTTAAGTTCATTTATGTTCCTTTCATCTTGGATAGGATTGGATAAGCTTGGATGGGCTAACATGAGAATTATGGTTATAGAGGAGCATTGCTTTTGTAAGAGTGATCGCCAGTGTACGGGCCAGTCCAGCCCATGTCTTCTGCACCTTCGTCTTTCAACATGGTTATGAGTCTTTTGAGTCTTAGGCGGCCTTGTCTTTGGTCTAGTATACCTTAGATGCTTCTCATCACATGGCAGTCTCACAATTAGCAACATTTCTCGCTTTCGAAGGTAGTTCGTGCTTCCCAACACAAAGTGGTCTCAGAAGTCAAAATGTCAACTTGGTCCTATATTGCAGAGCTTAATGAGAGGACGACATGCCATGTGGAATTTTTCTAATTGGTGAAGGCATGCTCAAGTTATGGTTGGTCAAAGTTGGTCAACATGTACTATAGGTTTCTAGGCAGCATGTCATCTCCTCATCAATTTGTTATATTCTAATTTTGTGTTTATTAATAAAATTACAATCAATTTTTCCAAGGAAAAAAAAATCAAAATATGCATTTCACATTAAAATAAATTTAAATAATAATAACTCATATTCATGACCATGATATTTCAGAACATATAATTAATAAATGTATGCTTAGGGACTTTTCCACCAAGTGAGAACCTGGGAGGTAACAGGGTGAACCTCCTATTGGTGGCTTTACCATCCAAATTTTAGGTTAAAACAAGATGTGTCAAGAAATCTCCTTGCACATCTTCAAAGATTTTTGCCACGGTACACAATATTAGGGATTTTGGAGGAGCACAAAATTCATGTCATTTAACATTTTGCAAAGTTTAGGTGTAATGTTTTATGGGATAATGTTTGAATAGAATGTACAAAGCATCTACAAAATGTAAGCCTTCCAATACTGACACTAAGTATTTGATGTTATGTTAAAAGGTTATGACATAGGAAAGGTATAGTACTCAAGAAAACTATGAAAAGCTCCTACAAAATCCTTGGTGCTGTGATTATAAGTAATAATGTAGATTTAAGGTTACTGTGGTTCTCATCAAAGCCTGAGATAGCATTTAAGTCATAATTCAGATCTTTTACAAATATTCTGTTCCTTTCTCCCCAAGAAACATGAGTAGTAATTCAGATCTTTTACCAATATTCTGTTCCTTCCTCCCCAAGAAACATGAGTAGCTGAATGCAAATAACAGAGGCACCAAATGCATCGAACATTTGACCAGTACTACTAATATTTGCTTTATCCTACTTTCTTAAGAGTGGTTACCTGGAGTTTTCATGGAAAAATAATAAACGATAAAGGAGAAGATAAGTTAGGATTTTATCATCCCGTTAACAACAGATATATTCAGGATTATAGATCATCATTTTTTCCATCTACAATAAGTTAAACACCCAAAAGGTAGAAAGCGAACAAAAGATATTAAAATTTGTAATAAATATTTATGCATGTCCTGCAACCATAACTAACCTTGGAGTAATGTTTGTCAGAAAGATCGCGAATTGTTGCTGGTGCAAGAGTAGAGGACAATGCAACCTTTGCAGCCTTGTATCTTTCCCATGAAAAAGATAGATCCATAGTGAATGCCATGAAAACTGGTAGGATCCAGTTATCTTTAAAATATCTCTCCACTATTTCCCTCATTACATATCCATTAGTAAGAAGTTCTGGAGAATAACACAATAGTATAAATATACAGCCAGCCTGTGATGTCAATGCAGTGCTCCACTGATCGGGGTTTGGATAGTGGCGAACTTGATTGTACAGGTCATCTGTGCGCAAGTGACTAATCAGTACATCCACAATTGGTTTGCATATAGGGAACCTTCCAAACAAGTCTTCTGGTTTTTGAATTAATATCATAGTTGGTGTCACTGGTGATGGGGAAGCTTGACGAAAAGGAACAAAAGTGGTTACAGATGATAAAGGTGAGGCAGATATAGGAGAAAATGTACGACATAACGTGCATAACATATCAATATTTGAAACTTCTGAAGAACGCTTGGTACGAAAAAATGCAACAAGCAGTCGCTCCCTCACACCACCATTTAAACGGTGCTCCATCAAGAGTAACAGAACTCCAAGAAGAACTAAGGCTTCCACTAACAGTTGTCGCCCATCCTCATTCTCCATAACACTCTCTATGGTACTTTGCACATATACTCCTTCCTGTCAAAAGAAAGAAATGAGGCTCACAGTAGTTCCCCGTATAAAGATGATGTGAACTAGAAGATAAGACAAAAGGAGAGAACAAAGCCATAAGTACTAAAATGCATGCAGATATCCATAATATAAAACTGATGACAATTTCTTCCATAAACATAATCAAGACGTATATATTTGCAAAATTAATTTCATATTTCTTTTGTAGAAGGAAACTTAAAGTTGAACAGGACAGATCTAAAATTCCATAAACCTAAAGGTATGATGAAATTGAAAACAGAATCAGATTAAAACAACATATTTTTTCAAAAGGAGATTAAGTGGGAAGAAACTTTTTTACTATAGATAAGATAATACAATATTATTAATACCAAAGTGGGTCAAACCTCAATAATAACAAAGCAAAAGGAGATATGAAGGGCAATAAGAAACTACTATTGAGTCCACAGAGAAACGATAAGGAAAAGAGGGAGTACTTGAATGAAATAGATACAAGTACATCTATCTCCTCAAATCCAACAAATACATGGAAAAGAAATCCAGGACGACATCTTATGATGTCACCCCCACACTAGATGGCTTTCCAACTGAAAAGAATGATTATAACAGAAAGGCTAGAACTCCCTTGAATTTCTCAGGAAGTTCAAAGTTGTGGAGTGTTTGCGCAACAATCAACAATCAATCCACATTCATATCTTTAGCCCCAAAAGAAAAGCATTGTACACATGGCCAAGATGGTGCTCAATTTCTAATGCAAAATTGCTTTGCCTACACAATACATCAAAAAATAATAGCAAGCTAGCTTCAATAGTTCCATATGGCACCAAAACCATGGAGACATTGGACAGGTAAGAGAATGTCATTTGGATACAATGAGTAAAGAGACTCTGATAAGTGTCTCAGGACTCCTTAATGAAGAAAAATGCTGCGCCCCTCCAAACACCCTTCAATATTATGGTTATCATTGGAGTGCTGATAATATCAACAGAGTGGATAGAAAAGATGTTTCAAGAATGAGCATGATTTGAAGGAAAAAATAAAAAATGATGATGGGAGAACGAGGGGGGTTTCTTGATCCATCTAGCTTGACATTTAAGAATCAGAACAAGTAACATCTTTGTAGATTCAGTACCAATCATTCTTTGCTCACTGTGTGGATGGATGTCCTTCACTCAGAAGTTCACAGAGATTCCTTAACCATTCCATCAGGCCTTGGTCTGCTTCCAGACAGATTGTCAGTTGGCATTTCTGGCTCTACTGCAGATATTTGGCCTCAGAGTCAAACTTCAAAGTCTCTCATTTCTCAATGTTTTCTTCTCTCTGGATAAGATATATCTGCAACTGTAGTCCTGCTTCTGGATATGTTGGTATCAGGCTTTCGTTATCTTTTAGTTGCCTGGTGGTAGGGACTTCAGTTTTCTCTTCAGTCTTTCCGTGTCTCCCCCACATCCAACAAATATTTTTATGCCATCAAGTAAAGAAGGTGTTTGTGGATCAACATGGACAATGAATTTGGTAGGTTTCCTAAGGGTTTCATTACAGGGGTTAAGAGAAGGGAATGGCCTAAAGGACAATGCATCAACAACCTAGGACAAGCATGATCATGTAAAGAAAGCAAAACAAAAAGGTGAATAATCCCTTAAAAAACAATTTTCGACATGTTTGGCAATCAGTCCCTGACACAAAGACGGATCCTAGCCAAAGGGGAAGGAAAGGAAGCCAATATCAGGATCACTGCAAATCCCTCACGCCAAACCAGTAAATCATTTTCTGTGGGACCCAGGCTATACCATTTGGAGAAGAACCCTTTAAAAAACAGCATTGGAGTTGGACTTTCACATTCAGCTTTTCAGGACATCTTGCTGGGTCAGTGGATTAAACCGAAGGACAAATTCAATGATGCTATAATCAGGCTTACTGAGTGGACCATGGAATCTGTTAAAGAAGCACTGGTAAACAATAACCAGAATGAAGAATGGAAAGATGAGATGGAATTCAAACATCAGGAAGTTATGGAGCAGTTGGAAGAGATGGGTAGTATTATCTGCTAAGTTGTACCAAGCAGAATCTGAAGACCCCATGGCCCAATGTACAGGGCACTCATCATTTTTTTTCAAAAGTTCAGAGGTCAGCAAGGCACCTATGCCCCTTTCTCTCTCCTCTCTCTACCTTCTCTCTCTAATTCCGAACCCCTGCAGGGGAATTGTATTAAATGTCGCTAGCATGACAAAGTTTGTAACAAGCTTAGGTGAGTTGGGACCCGGTTATCGAGTCTGCTCTAGAGTGTTTTTTTCACTCAGCTAATTATCCTCGCTTTTGAGCGATGAATAACTAGCTGAGTTTTTTCACTCACACACCCCCAAAGCTGGAGCGCGGCTTGAAAACTGGGCCTTCGGTCTGTCCTAATGCCTAGAGTCAATGTATATTACAATGCTAGGTCATATCTAAAGTGTCACAGAATTTGACTAAGTCTTCATAGGATTTTTTAATTAATTAAAATTTCTCGCAGGATGAGATTTTTAATTAATGCCTTATGGAAAAAAGTAAATAAGTGAGCCTAGAAGATGTTGGGGGCATATAAGTACTTAAAATTCATGCTCTTCATCCCAATATTCTCCCGAGGTACACTTTGGGGGTTAAAAAATCAATTAAACCATGAAATCCCACTTTCTCTAAAGTTAGTGGCCAAAAGTGGAAGAAAATATCAAAACAAATTAATAAGTATTGGACACATTTATTATTTTTCCAAGTCAAAAGGACAGGGAAAATTATGTGCCATTCAAGCTTATAATAGGCTGATTGGGCATCTAAGTCATCACCAAGCATGAGTTCTTAATGAGGCCGTATTGACAGCCAGACATGGGCCCACAAAATGCCATCTCAGCAGGCCGAAATATCCTTCACTTCTTCACGGATTTGCCAGCAGTGATTAAATATACGTTGGAGGGTTTGATAGAGATGATTGTGGGAGTTTGTCTCCACCTTAACTCAGCCTCTTTTGACACCTGTTCACAGCCAGTCTCAAAGCATCAGTCTGACAGATTAGGAAAGATACGCAGGCCCAGTTTGGCATACCATACAGCCTTGGATACACAAGTTTGAAGTCAGTTTTAGCACATGTTTGAATGCACTTTGGTGGGAGTTTACATCTACACATGTCAGCCATTTAAGGAACTCACACCAGCTGAGGGAATTTATACTCGTATGCAGGGTCTCTTGGCAGCCACCTACAGGAGTTTCACAGCAGTCATTGCTACACTTGTAATTCGACTTGCTACATTGGGATCTTCGCCCTCTTCTGCTTGGCATTCCTTTGTTGCATTAGGATTTGCTCCAGAATTTGTATAAATAAGCCCATTTGGCTCATAGCTTCTTCATGGTTGGAAGCTCTAGCTTGGGTCCACTATGCTCAAATACTTCCTCATATTTTATCAATAAAAGTACAAAGACTTTGGGGGTCTAGAAGGTGCTCTTGTCTTGCATGCGATTGAGAGAACATGCTGCCATTGTTCTAATTTATTTGGTTATATCTCGTATGCTTAGACTCCTTGAGATACAGTGTTATCTAAGGGGACTGAATAGTAAGTAGTTGCTATTCATTTGGTAAATTTTGCATGTGATTTAACCCTTGTGTGTACTTGTTAATAGCACACTTAGTTTATTTTTCTTGTGAAATTTCCATTTATTGGCTAACAAGCTTGTGGAGAAGTTCTTGTGATTCAAGTTGCAGGTTATCCTCAAGACATGGGTGGACTAGTGTTATTCATTTGAATACCTCCAAGGGGCTACCATAAATTGATTTTGGGAGAGGAGTTTGAGAGGGCTTCAAGGCCCCAAGATTGGCTTCTTTCAGTCATATAAATTTCAAGAAATATTTGGTTACTAAATTGTTTTTACTTTGAAAATCTGAGCATTAGGCTCCAATATTAGACCACTGTCCCAGCAGTGGTCTTTTCTTGCTGCAAGAGGAACCAAGCTTTCTTGGTTCCCTTTGAGCAAATTTAAAGTAGTTTTTTTTCACTAATTTCACTCCATAATTTTTCTACTAACACTTGGTTTATGATGAGTTTCAATACCACTTTATTGGTTTTCTTTTCATTTGCAAAATTGTTAACATTCTTCCTTGCTTGCCTTTTGGCAAATTCCGAGGGAACAAAAGCTATCCTATTGGCGTTGTGCGTTGACCTCACACAACCCCTTTGCACACAATCACTTACCACAGTTGTGCCCAAACTGTCGTGTTGTCGCTAGCTGCTAACTGTCAAGCCACTTTTTTTTTAAATTCTGTGTTGGTCTCGTATGATCCGTATGGTCGTTTTAAGCATCTTCCCTAAAGTCACATGATCGCGGTCAAAGCTAGCTCCAGTGATCCCATTGAATCTGGCACTTGTGAGTCTGAGATTGTTTTTCCAGAAATCCAGCTGTGATACCATGTTAGTTTCTAGAACCTAGCACCCGGTATTTAATTCCTATCAAAAGACTTACTGAATAAACACACAACTATATTCCTCACAAAATAGTCAACGGAAGCAAGTAACAATCTCAATCACAACGATACAAACAAATCTCTTCCCAACAAGTTTTTCATTAACAAATCCAAACTTATGTGAGCTTCAGTCCTGGGATAATGGTCCGCCTGAGAAAATACAAATAACCTAGATATAATCCAGCAAATCTGCCCTAGATCGAGCTCGATCTCTCCTGTAAATCTAGATTTCCAGCCTCTTTGCACTCTCTCGGACCCAGAACACGCTCACTGAGATGCCTCTCTCAAACTTGCGTTGTTGTTGTTGTGTGTCTTCTCCCTCTCCCTAGCCTTGCTTTATAACTTTGCATTGATCCAAAACACTAATACTAACCCTAATCTCAAAGCGATTGATGGTCGAGATTAGATCTCACCTCTCTCTATATCAATTGCTAAGATTAAAACTTACTCAAGTAGAATATTTTACTTTTCCTAAGCTTACTTTAGCTCAATAAGCCAACATAATAATATTTGTTTTTTCCTAAGTTAGACTTAGGCTAAGTTACATTGCAAATTGCTCAACCTAGAGCAAGTGTTTTAAGGAGAATGTGGGTGACTTTTGCAAGCTTAGACACAAGGCTTGTGCAAAAGTACTTGTCTGAGCTACAAAAGTCAACATAGAGGATGTGCTATGCAAAACCTTCCACACATCCTTGAAAATGGTTAAGTATGGAATATAATAAAATGGTTGTGTGGAAGAATATGAAGTGAGGGAATCTAATAAATGGTTATGTGCAAAGGAATATGAAGTGGGGAAATACATCGGCACAACTTGGAAAATGACTAAGTTAAAAGGGAGAAGAGGTAAGGTAATTCCACAAGAAATAATATAAAGTTAGAAAAATGGAAAATAGAGAAATGATATGAATAATAGAAATAATGATAAATGGAAGTCATTGGGATATGTGAGAGAAAATAGTAATATCTTTGGCATATGACCTTTATTTTTTATTTTGTAAAATGCTAGACAAAGCTAAGACATAGAGTTATCCAATGAGATGGTGAACATGAGCAATTTCTTCCTTTCTATTGTCTTTTTTTTTCTCGTCTTTGTTTAAAAAGAGAAACCATCCTTGCAGCCTTATGTGAAGAAGATTTGCAAAATTAATACTGACAAAAAGCTTGTTGTTTTAGAATCATTTTATTTGATGTGTGACATGGAAACACATCAACATTGGCTCCAACTGCAGGACAGTGACCCCCTGTGGGTCGCTTCCTTCCCCATTGGTATATGAAGTCATCCCAATCTGATGCGTATTAAAATAACTTTACTGAGATAACAAAATTATATACAAAATCTACGTATCCTAACATACTTGGAGAGAATGGTAGCTCTCTGTAATATCCCCAAATGGGATTTTTCTCTGATTTTGCCAAAAATAACTCAAATCAAAATTCTACCATAAAATTACATATTAATTAACAAAATAATGCCATGTAAAATAAAAACCAATAGAGCACTCCAATCCATTAACAAATTGAACAGGGAAAACCTCAGCTTTTTATTATAATGGACAAACTGGGGTTACATGCATATCTGACCAAAATGGCTGAGATGGAAAGCTAGCCTCCAATATAATCTGTTGCACTACACCAGCCTCTGAACTGAACTAAAATGGCACTGCTAAGCTCACCTATGAATTCAGGATGAATTCACCAAGGGGAGTTGGGCACTTGCCCAATCTCTCTCAATCACCCGAGAGTTTCCATCCTGGGGCTACCAATGGAGTAGAGAACCAGGTTCTCAACCTCACATACAAGAAAAGTGATCAAATCCAAGATGTTCTCCAATCGCCTCCTCTTCTTTTATAGATCTCATGGACCCCTCTAGATCCTTCTATTTTATTATTATTTTAATCATGGAGCACTTTACCCTCTTATTAAAATATTCTTTTTAATGCAAGAAAGAGTAAATCAGCTGCCATGTCTCCTCCGATCACTGAAACTCGGGTCCAACCATCCCATCATGTAGGTATTCTTGTTTCGGTTCCAACGAGCTATTACACTAAAGTGTTCTATCACATATTCCTTCCGGAATACCACCTTGAGCGTAATCAACTGAGTTAAGCCCAAAAAAAACTTAGTTTTCCGAAAGTTGTCGAAATGCACCAGAACGAAAGGCAAACTATGCAGATGATGGAATATACCAAGCGAATGCCACCGGTCCTCAAAGAAACTCCTCAAAACTCCTCCAAAAAGCCCTTGGGCCCGCTAATGACACCAACCTGTACCTATGACCTGTCTGCTCCCAACTCTGGAAGTCCATCCTAACCATGTCATACAGAACATCAAAAAAGGGGATATTACAAAACCTTCGCCCCAAGATTGCTTGCCCTCAAGCAATCCAAATATGTGGACCAGTCTGTTGGCCCAATGCAACTAAGACCCAATGCCCGGATCCCATACAAACCGTTGGGAGATGCAAGGCCTCTGTATCAACCCACCAAGAACGGATCCCTCAATGCTCGGATCCCAGACCAATCTCTAACAAAATATGTCATCAACAAACCAACCCTGATCCCAATGCCAACAAGCATCAGTGCTCCATGGCTCTTGTTGTGCTATAGCTATGACTGTGTAAGCTGCCCCACCAACTGTGTACCAACTCATCACCTCTCTCTAGTCCAACTCCTGGCTTAACCCAATGCTAACCCTGCTCTCCTGAAGTCGGGATGGAATACTGAAGAGTTGTCGACCAGTGTCCCACTACAAACTGGAAACTGTAGTATCTGTTAGGTCTAAGGGTCCCTGCTCCGCTATGCTCCTGACTAAGAAGATTGTACCATCAATAAGATACCAACTCATGATCTCTCACCAATCTATCCCAAAAGAAGAATAAAATGTAGTGACACCTACATACAGAACAAGTCTAGTGTGTTGTCGCCAACCCATCCTTAACTCATGTTGCTCTGTCTCGTCTGTCAACGAGATCTCCCTGAAGAAGAAGGCCCCTCTCTCTATAATAGGCCAAAGTAGGCAAGATATGCTGCAAGCCCCATCGATGTACTCCTGGAGAGCGTTGCTCCCTGAAAGTACTGCAGCTCTGCTATCTATGTGCACCTACCTGCACCTCAACAGTGGGTCGGCCCAAAGATGGATGCACCACAGTCTCCAACAGCTCCTCCCTCTCCTGATCAGGAACGTCATACTCCCGCTGTCTACTAGCCTCCAGCAGAACTACCCTATCGACCTCCCACATCTCCTGAGGATAAGTATCTGCAACTATTGTCACCCTACTAGATGTTCGTACATCTGTCTGCTCCTCATCAGTGGTTGACCCCAAGGGTAGCCGCATAACTATCACAAACTCAATGTGAACCTCCATCTGGCTCTCCAAAGCACTATCATGCATATTGTGCATATCCTCCTCCTCAGTTGACTCATGCTCCACCATATGCTGCTCCAACTGAATCATCACAAGTGACTCATCACCCTGAGTATCTCCCATAGAGTCCCCTGACTGCTCACCGTGCACACTGGAATACAACTCTGGCCGACTATTATCAACTCCACATGACTGCTCATGCTCCCCAAAAGCATCCTCATATAACCCCATGGACTCGCCCAAAGAAGAGTCCCCATCCTGACACACAGAAGGAATGTCCTCTTGCTCTACCTCTTCCACCTCATCTGCATCTCTCAAGCATGAGTGATCAGGCCCCCAAGGTTCTTTGCAGATAAAGAAAAGTCCCTTCCTCCTCAGTGGATTTTTGCTGCCTGATCCACCAAACTGGAGCAGCGCCTCCCTAATCAACTATCTCCTGAATAGCCCAATGTTCTGCTCAACCAGCCCTTGGGCTAGCTCATAAGCAGCAGGTGAAACCAACTGCTCTCTCGTCCAAATAGCCAACAGTCTAGCCCGCAACTCCCTGCAAATAGCATCACGATCTCCCATTACTAAAGACAAAATGGACAACATGTTTGTTCTGACTATATCAAGGTGATGTTTCCTAATGTTAAAGAAACATTTGAACATCTGACAGACCAAGTTATCACACCCCAAATCAAGCATGATGTCATACGTTCTGAACATGGCCATAACTCCTAAAATCTCAAGCTTCTTCCCAAAGGTAGAGCCTGCACTGTTGTCCAAGTCCTGAAAAGTCCCCACTACTAACTTGAAAACTTCCCTCATAACATCATCATTGAAAGGAGCTATAGGTGCAGTCAACCTCATAATGTTACTGAGGCATGATGCAACAAGAAGTCTGAACCCTTCACATGGTTCTCCCAGGAACTTGGGTTGTATAAGAGCAAGCATAGCAAGTTTTAGGGCCCAAATCAATTTCTTTCCTTCTAACTGGCTTACTTTGGAGAGGAGTTCATCAAGTTTGGAAAGAACTCTCCATGTGATCTTCGTGTGTTTCAAATATGTTCCAAGTGCAAGGATTTTGTGTCCTATTTATGGTTCTTTCTGTAGGTCCTTTGATTGCCCTTTTTGAAGAATGGCATAGACCCCCTTTGAAAAAGATTTGTTGTTCTGCTTGGGTTCTTTGTTGTGAAACCAGCTCCCAAAAATAGAAGAAAAGAGATATCAACGCCTTAGAAATAAGCCACTTTGAGGGGGAAACCTCCAATACATTACATAAATGAACAATTCTTGGATGATCCAATTTACAAAACCTCCTTTCTATATATATGGGTTCGTGGGGCCATAATGTAATCCTAGTGGGCCACAATGTAATCCTAGCCGACCTAACAATAATAATTTAAGGGCACAATAATAATAAAATGGGGGTTACAAGGGTACAATAATAACAATAAGGGAGTTACACTAACAACAATAAGGGACTATACTAGTAATATAGGGACCTAACATGCCCCTCTCCTTCAAAAAAGTGTTGTCCTCAACGCTTGAGTAGCTCTGGGTGCTTCTGTATAAAATTCTCATCCTCCCATGTAGAATCTTCGGTGGGTAAGTTCTTCCACTTGATGAGATACTCTGAAATTGATCGATTCCGTAGTTGTCGAGTTCTTTTTTCCATGACTGCTTCAGGTTCCAATATGATTTTCCCTTCCCCATCAAGTTCTGGCAATACTGTTTGAACTGGAAGACTTTCACCTATAACCTTCTTTAAGCATGAAACATGGAAAACTGGATGTACTCGCGAAGAAGCAGGAAGCTCCAATTTGTATGCCATAGAACCAATCTTTTGCAACACCTTGTAAGGACCATAGTACTTTGGTGATAATTTATTATCCTTGTTAGCTTGCTTGAGGGACATTTGTTTGTATGGTTGTAGCCGTAAAAATACCCAATCTCCTACATCAAAACTTCTCTCGCTGCGATGTTGATCTGCCTGTTGTTTCATTCGATTTTGTGCCAAATTCAGGTTATCCTTTAAGAGTTGAAGAACTTCTTGTTGATGCTCGATGTGATCTTCCACTGCTTGAACCTTCGAATTTTCTCTTAAAGATGATGTGATGGATGGTGGATGATATCCATAAAATGCCATAAATGGGGTCATTTTTGCTGCAGTATGGAAGGAAGTGTTATACCACCATTCAGCGAGAGGTAACCACTTGACCCATTATGTTTGTTTATCGGATACAAAACAACGAAGATATCCTTCCAAACATTTATTTACTATCTCAGTTTGACCATCAGATTGAGGATGATAAGATGAGCTATGAGCTAATTGAGTACCCAAACAAGAAAATAACTCCGTCCAAAAAATTTCCAGTAAAAATGGGATCTCTGTCGCTCACAATAACCCTTGGGCTTCCATGTAGCTTTTGAATTATGTCCATAAATGTAGTAGCAACTGTACTTGCTTTAAATGGATGAGATAATGCACAAAAGTGTGCATGCTTGGTAAGTCTATCAACTACCACCATGATGACACTCTTTCCTTCGGACTTAGGTAAACCTGTGATAAAATCCATTGAAATCTCCTCCCAACGTTGACTTGGAATGGATAAAGGTTGTAGAAGTCCTGGGGTCTTAATTGTTTCCACTTTATTCTGCTGGCAGACCAAACATTCCGCCACAAACTTTCGAATATCAGATTTAAGGCCATCCCAAAAAAATTCTTTCTTCACCCTGTGGTAAGTTTTTAAAAATCTGAGTGTCCTCCTAAAGGAGAAGTGTGCAATTCCAGAAGAATCTTTTGTTTTAGTTGGGAATTCTTACAAAGATATAAGCGATCTTTGTACCATAAGGAATCATTTTCCAACTAAATGTATCAGATGTACTAGGATCTTGCTGCAACTTTTGAATGAGTGTCCACACTTCTTCGTCCTTCTTCCATTCATCTCTTGCTTCAATTATCCAATCTGGTTGGATAATAGAAATGGCACAAAGCAATGCTTCCACCTCTTCATTCTTTCTTGAGAGTGCATCTGCAACAACATTAAGCTTTCCTTTTTTGTAGATTATTTCAAAGTCACAACCCAACATCTTTGTGACCCATTTTTGCTGCTCTTCTAAAGATAGTCTTTGTTCCAAAAAGTGTTTAAGACTATCATGATCAGTTTTTACCTTGAAGTGTCTTCCCATTAGGTAAGTTAGCCATTTCTTTAGTGCATGTAGTATTGCTAACATTTCCTTCTCATAAATAGGTTTCTGTAAATACTTTCCTTTGATTGGACGACTTTCAAAAGCAATGGGTCTTCCTTCTTGCATTAAAACAGCACCAATTCCATTTCCTGAGGCATCACATTCCACAATAATGGTTTTTGTGAAGTCTGGCGTAGCTGAGACCAGTGCTAGGCACATTGCCTCTTTAAGATGTTCAAAGGCCTTAGTTGCTTCAAGAGTCCATGAAAATGCATCTTTCTTCATTAATGTTGTTAGAGGTGCTGCTATTCTCCCATAATTCTTAACAAACTTGCGCTTATTGAGCTCCCTATAATCTGGACACATGCGCCATGATCCATCCTTCTTGTGTACCAATACTACAGGAGCAGAGAAAGAACTTTGACTAGGTTGAATTATACCCACCTCTAACATTTCTGCAATCATACGTTCAATTTCGCTCTTTTGGACATAACGATATCTATAAGGCCTGATGTTTGGAGGAACACTTCCTGGAATCAAATGAATAGCATGATCATGATCACGAATAGGTGGGAGTCCTTTGGGAGTTTCAAACACCTTGGAATGATTGTCCAGGACTTGTTGGAGATCTGCAGAAATAGATGATTTTGATGTTGGAACTTCTAGTGAGCATAATTGTGCAATTACACCTCGTTGTTCTTTCTTTAGAAGCTTTGTCATGACATTAGAGCTTATTATCTTTCCCAGCTTCCCTTCAATACCCCGTAATTCGACTTCCTTTCCTTCTGAAAAAAATTTCAAAAAAACTCTTCAAAATTAAAAGCTACCATCCCCAAAGATTGTAACTATTGTACTCCTAGTACAACATCAGCACCTCCCATAGGAATGGAAAGCATTGGACTATTCAATACATATTCCCCAATGGTTAGCTTGATATTATGGCATTTTCCAGAGCAATTTATAGTTCCTCCATTTGCAACCATCACTTGACATTCTGGTGCTGGTTATAGGAAACAATTCAATTCCTTGGCTACCTTACAATGAATAAAATTATGGGTACTACCTGAATCAATCAACACTATTACCTTTTTCTTCTTGATATGTCCTTCTATCTTGAGAGTTTGAGGAGTGGTAATTCTTGCCAATGCATTACACGATATGGTCGGACTCATTTCTTCCCCTTCTAGGGCTGGTTCCTGGTGTATGTCCTCTTCTTTTGAAGTTGCAAGGTTGGGGTCTATCCTTCAAGAGTCCTTTAAGCAAGTCAATATCTCTAAGGTCAACAAGAGTCACACTAGATCAAGTCAGAGTATTCAGCCCTCTTGCAACTTAGATTTGCAATTCGGCTTCCTGCGATTCTCAGCCTCCCAGACGCTGCAAAAACCTTGACCTTAGAACATGTGAGAGAATAAGGCCCAAAAATAAACTTGCTTGACTCCTTGCTTCCTTGATCTTCGCTCTAGCTTCTTCCTTGTTCCTTGCCTCAGATCGAACTTCTTTCTTGAGATGATCGAATTGGTGATGAAGGAAGTCGAAGTTGCTTGTATATTTAGACTTTCCAAGCTTGTGCTACGAGACTTGTAGAACTTTCTAGACTCATAATTAATATCTTTTACATGTCACAACTTGCCCAATAGGGCCTTATACAAATGGTTTGACTCAAGAAAAATATTCTTTTGACATGACAAACACTAGAAGCATGAAGAACATGCTTGACCTAGATGACCATCAAAATGGAGCATGAAACCCATGCTTAAAAATAATATTTTTCTTTCTTCTTTTTCTTGTAGGATAAAATATACATAATGATTTGCGTACATTGTCAATTATGAAGACCGAAACTAGTTACATTTTCCAACACTTCCCATACAACATTGATGGATGATATAAGCATGAAAGGGGCCCTCGAACAGTAGCACCCTACCTTCTTTTGGCTCTAGAGGAAGATATGAGGGAGGTAAACACATTATTGAGCATCAAAGGTTGGATGCCCCTTTCAAGATGTTTAGAGCATGTTGGGGACCAAAAGAAACCCTAATGGAGGAGTTTCCACCCACTTGGAGGTATACTTCACCTTTTGAGGTATTTGAGGGCAAGGATACCATTATTCACGGCCTTTTCTACATACTTGGAGGACAACACTTGCATGAAGAGATGCCAAGTAGCACTATGAGATACTTAGGCAAAGAGAGTAAAGCATACCACATGAAAGAACCCTAGAACATGGCATGTAGCAACCTTGTGTTTGAGGACAGCCAGCCTAAAGTGAGACAAAGAGTTGCGGGTGATAGTGGGCAACCTTCCCAAGTCCCTCTAGGAATGCACTTAGTTTTAGGACTTTGAATATCTTTGAGTGTAGGTCTAGAAGGTAACAAATTGGCATCATTGCCAAGGAGAAAGTTCAATTCCCAAGTACCATTACTAGGATAATTTTATGTTTTCAATTTATCACGTTAAATTTCTTACTCTCCTAATGAGTGATGTGATATAATTATTTTGCCAAGCCAAATTCAATGACTTTCTATGATGTGAGCCATTACTCCAAGATTACCAAGCCATCGCTCCTATGGGATTATAATTTAATTTAGGTTCTCACAAAATTAAGACTATGTCCAATCAGATCAAAATGAACACAAATGCACACATGATAAAATGGTTTAATACAGATAGACAAATTAGACGAATAAATAAGAGCAAGTACATGAGATCAACTCATAGCAGTATCCATGACTTCAGAATATCTATTCATTGAGTATCCACAGAATCACATTAATAATCAAAAACGTAGAAATATACTTAAAAATATGGAAACGATGGTACCTGCAAATCATCAAGATAATGTACCAAATCTTGATAATATCGAACAATACCATCAAATATAAGGAAGAACCTCTCCAAAATAAATGAAAAACTTTCCCGAAATTCATCATCAAGAGCAACCAAATCAGAGTTTGCTTCAATTAGCTCCTCAAAAACCTCTGGAGATTTGAAATATCTGCCATAATGATTTCACATCATTTTAGTACAGGACACGTTGGAACATGGATGTTCATTGTTGATAATAAATAATAAAAAAAGGTTTACTGATTCCAAATCTAATGGCAATGTTCGTGTGGAAAAGTTAAATTGACAACATTCTGCACTATGACAATAATTGAATTTGAATCTTGATACTCATCCAACCACAAGACTATTATCCAGAAATCAAAATTTAAGTACATTACCTACAAAGAAAATTCTTCAAGTTTACAATAATTAAACCTACATAAATCAAGTTGTTCTACAACATATTAGCAATAGAATCAGCAAGTCAGCATAAGAACCAAGGTGGTTTGGGGCTGGTTGACACAATGATTTTTTTCTTTTTGTGGAGTATATATGATGAGGGTTCGGAAAGAAACTTAGTGGGAATATTGGGAAAATATCAGCAAGCATACATTTGGACTTGGAAAACTTGGAAAAAACAAGTTTTCGTGGTAACATGCACCCAAATGCTTCGGCAACTTTGACTCAGAAACACAGTAAAATGTTTTGAGAAAATGTGGCCTGAAACATTTCCCATATTTCCAATCTATTTTTGTCCTGTAGCCACGCGTTTCATATGCAAAACACATGATTCAATCATTCAAGCTATGTAAGATAAATAATCCCTCCTTAACATTCAAAAATTGTTATTTGACGAATTTTCAATGAATAGGAGGAAAAAACTATCTAGAAACTCTAAGCTCTCTTCATTACAAAAAAAAGCCATTCTTTCCTTCATTTCTTGCACTTTTTTCAACAGCCATAGACTTGCTACAGTAACCACAAAGGTTTTAACAGCATTGAGAACAATTTTAAGAGCAGTTCCTGCAAGAACACTGTTTTGAGCAGCAAGAAGACCATTATGGGCATCATTATCTTCCTCGAAGCTCTCTCTTGATGATCTATATATTACTGAAAATACTTTTTCCATTCCACTGTCTACCGCTGAAAATGAGTCTCGTTCCATTGTTCTTGACACAGACAATGATGAGGATGATGAATTTGAGAGCTAAGTGTAGTTGCTATTGATTTTTGGCCCAAATGCCTGATATTTAAGATTTACTTTGGATCTTGCATAATGTAATCCTCTACGGGAGTTGATATATAGTATACAAATGAGCTTTCTGTTAAATTGCTGTTTCTAATTTTCTTATCAGAAATTCCTCAAAGTATATTTGTTTCCTTTTCAGTACCACGTGAAGAAAAAACAGAGTGACAATCTTGCTGCAGCCATTTTAGGATAGAGCTTGAAATTGAATAATTTTGGGTTGTGATCTTCCAAAGCGATTTTCAGGCTGTAAACATCATTTTTGGGTGTATTTGACATTGTAGGGATCCTCAAGAGCTTTCCAATTGTCCAGATAGCACAATCAATGCCTAGATGAGAAAGCTATTTTCTCAGCAAGTTGAACATCCATTATGTCCAATACATTACCAAGTGGAAGCCCCAGCAGCTCATGTTACTCACACATGTGGAGCTATCCCTAACATTAACATTCTAGAGGGTCCAAAACCCTATCCCTAACCAAGCAACCCTAATCAAAATTGGGGAATGAGAAAACCCTATTCCTAACCTAGCAACTGATTTTTGTGGAGTTGATATATAGTATACACATGAGCTTTCTGTTATATTGCTGTTTCTAATTTTCTTATCAGAAATTCATCAATGTATATTTGTTTCCTTTTCAGTACCACAGGAAGTGAAAAAACAGAGTGACAATCTTGCTGCAGCCATTTTAGGATAGAGCTTGAAATTTAGCAATTTTGGGTTGTGAACTTCCAAAGCGATTTTCAGGCTGTAAACATCATTTTTGGGTGTATTTGACATTGTAGGGATCCTCAAGAGCTTTCCAATTGTCCAGAATCCAGATAGCACAATCAGAGCCTAGATGAGAAAGCTATTTTCCCAGCAAGTTGAACATCCATTATGTCCAATACATTACCAAGTGAACATCCATTATGTCCAATACATTACCAAGTGGAAGCCACAGCAGGTCATGTTATTCACACATGTGGAGCTATCCACATATTGAAAATCGTCTTTCAAGAAGATTCTAGAGGGTCCAAAACCCTAACAACCATAATCAAAATTGGGGAATGAGAAAACCCTATCCCTAACCAAACAACTATACAAGGTGTTAATACCTGAGCTGCAAAGGGAGAAAGAGGTTCCAATCCTCTTGCAGTAGTTTTTGTTCCATGTCAAAGAAAATAAATGGGAATAAGAGATCTAGCGCAAAGAAACTTGAGAGATACAAAGAAACATAACCAAGAATCTTTGAACGATTCTGCTAGCCAAAAGCATTCAGATCAGCCACTGAATTGAGTAAGCTTCACACGCACTCTAATACCATGTACTCTAATACCATGTTGAGATTCACAAGTGATAACAAGAGCGTTGAACGACAGAACCAAAACAAACCAAAATCCTGCAAAAGCCAAGGACAGGTGTGCTAGAAAGATGAAGCACACATACAGAATAAAAAGAGAGAAAGAGAACCGAGCACAAGTGCATTATAGATAGAGTGCTCGAGAAAGAAGATAAAATAACCTAGCACGATAGAGCACAAATCTTGTAGTGCCCTTCTACAAAAAATTTAATAATTCACGAATAGAGTTGCAGTAGGTGCTTTTCCCAATAGAGGTTAACCTAGCACAATAGAGCACAAATCTTATAGTGCCCTTTGGAAAATCAGTTTTACAAAAAAATTAATAATTCACTTGAGTGAATAATAGAATTGGAGTAGGCGCTTTTCCCAATAGAGGTTATCAGTCTAAAAGTACAAGATTTGCCTTGGTCATAATTACAAATATAATAATGGTACAATATGGGGTTGGCTGTGGCCTAAGGCAATGATTACACGCCTAATTGCAACACCCTCTAATATGAAATTAAATTGAGTTACCAAGTGTCTATAATTTGAGAATAACTTGAAGTTTTTTACCATTTTACCTACATCTTAGAATAGATTTTTATTTATGCAATAATAAACTTTACATTCATTAAAGAATACGGATTATCCATTAAAAGAGCCTCCTATTTGGGTTGCAGATTTGTTTATAGGTAGGCTACAGTTTCACCATCCACGTTAAAGAGAGCATGATATTTCATACCCTTTCATTGGCTCAGATTTTTCGTAAAAAGAACATCCATTTCCGTTTCTTCTTAGATGAGAAGTTCAAGAAAATCAAAGGATCTCACCGTGACTCTGTTCTATATTGCAAGTATTTGCATGCAGGAGAAAGCTCGTCTTGTTTTCGTGTTTAATTAAATCCATATCAAGGCTTTCATTGCATTGATGTTTATGAGTTTGGATCAACAGCGCAACAGCTTTAGACTATAATTTTAAACTACACTGATATTTGCATGTCGACCATGAAGTCGTTCATCAAGGCAAGTTCAAATTATAAAAAGATGACCCTAATAATAGTGCTATAAGAACCAACTTTGGATACACATGCCTCTAAGAGTTCACTTGAAAAAAATGGCAGTAAAACATAAAAGAATTGTTGAAGAGCAAAACACTTAATAAACAGATAATGTATATTTGGGTATTGGTTCATTGGTGGAATGAACAGAATCTCGAGCCATGTCCACTTATGTTTCGTTCTTGCTGTGACCTTACCCGCCTGTATGATATAAGTTTTAAAAGCGACGAGTCCAGTGCAAGTGACCGGCCACTTTGGATATAGATACCCCTCATACATGGCACCGAAGGTAAAGGAAGTCCATTAATTGGAATGCAACTCTCGATAAACTTTGCAATCTTGCAAAATCGCCGTTATCACCAAACACACTAGGTATGGATTACATAAATTTCAGCCAGTAGGCAATTTTTTTCTTAAATCCAACTCGGGAATTAGATGGCGATTTTAGCCCTTGTTTGAGTGTTAACATGTATCCCCCATTCTGAATTTGAAAATTAAAGGGGTGTGAAGAAGGATAGAATTGTTACTTGAGATCGAAGAGAATGGGAGCGTAGCGGGAGTCGGTGAAAGCAGAGGGAACACGATCAGATAATCTAAGCAGCTCTGCAATCAGCGCCTGAGCTCTGCTCACCAGCTTTAAGAGTTGTAAAATTGATCCATCTGCGTCTCCTTCTAAGCTGCAGTCGAAATCGAAATCGTCTGGACACCCCGTCTCGGACATTGAGACTGTTTCGAAATTCAAGCGTTTTATTACTCTGCGATTTTGCAGTATGAACGTGTAAATGAATGAGTACACAGTCGTTTGAGAGGCCCCTAGACAGTTTTGTTGGTCCCTTTGGGTGAATTTTTTTCCATGGGTTGTTCGTTTTATATCTTTTGAACAAATAGTGACCTAGGACTCTAACGACATATTGAGTGCCCATTTCGGTGCCTAAGAGTAAAATTGTATGTAGAAGATTAAATGATGTACATTGGGTTTATTTGTGTAGGTGAATATCATAATAATTTAATTTTTGTAAAGTGATATGTTGGTTTATTCGTGTTGGTGAATATCATTATAATTTAATTTTTGTAAAGCGATATGTTGGTTTATTGTAATAAGGTTATAAGGGTAAATGCTTTGTGATTGTTGGGGCCTTTGTTTTGAAAAATAAACAGTTTTGAGTTGCGGAGAACAAGTGGTGGAACGCAATCAAGGTAGGCAGGGAGTTGCCACGGTTGCGGAAAGTTGGAAGATAGGTGGCGTGGCAGTTGCGGAGAACAGTGCAGATGGCAGATATGGGAGACATGGACAATCAGCAGAACTCCCAGTAATTAAGAAGAAGCGGCAAACAGCGGAGCAGGAAAAGAGGAAAGACTGACAGTCACGCTGGCGGAAGAACAAATAGGCAATCAGCCAGCATAGAAGAGTTAGTTAGTCAGTGCGGCAGAAGGTCGATAAAGAGAGCAGAGTTGTAGGAGAGCTCTGTGAGAACTCCATTGTACTGAACCAAACTGTAATAGACTCTGCGGAGTAGATGTATGATGTTCTGATATTGATAATGAAACCTAGTTGTTGTTATGTGTAATGTTATGAGTTGTTTGTTAGTCATTTGCTTACTATGAATGTATGCCCAATTTTAAATTTTAATTCAGCATTTTGAACATGCTTTGATGAATGAGAGTTCATACAAAGCGGCTAGATATGTGTGATGTTTCCAAGTTCCTGTAACTGTTCTTCATGGTTGTATTTGTCTCATACCTGATATGTCTCTTAATCTTACTAAGGTCACGGCACGCCTCGAGTGAGACGCTCTGCTCTCTGGAGTAGGGTGAAAATGTTGGCGTTGTGCTAGACTACTGCGGAAACCTTGTTGGCCTCTATCCTGAACCTGGGTCTTGCCCAAAGACCTCCTTTCTCGCCAACAAATGGTTTCGTTTCCAAGACCTGAAATTCATTTAAGAGTTAGATCATGGTATCGTGGATCTCTGAGAGGGAACTACGAAGCTGGTGGTATAATCACTTAGACCAGTTCATATCACAACAAGCGGAGCTGCAACAACAGAGGGAAAAGACTGTTAAAGATCGGGTCCTGTTTTCTGAATCTGCAAGTAACCTGTACGAAATTTTCTGGGGAAAGTTTCCTAAAGAACTTTATAATTAGTTACGGAGACTGCAAATCAAGTATCTCCCAGGAGGATCGCGTAGAGTCTATCGCAAGTGGACGCACACGGATCTAGTAGCACTCCATCGGTTAGATGCCGATTTGACCCGAGCAGTAGATTTTTGGGTACCTTGGAAGGATAAATTGTGGAATTTGCAGTTGAGTGTTACCAATCCTTTATAAAAGTTGAAGACGTATTCTGATCCTGATTGCGGGGAGAACTGTTGAAGGAAATCCCGTTTTGGATCAAAGCTTTAATGGTGGACGAGGGTTTGATGGCATTTCAAAGTTCTGAGATGGAGACTTAAACCACCAGTGGTGGGGGAAGGAGTTGTGGGAAAGATGCTACAAGTAACTAAGAAGGGGGAATAAGGATATGGATGCGGGAACCTCCAGTAGATTGAGAGAGCGACGAGCACATCGGAGGGCGCAGATTGCTGAGAAGTGGCGGGAAAGGGTGATGAAAGAGTTTGAGAAGCAAGAAAGTAGTCGATAGGACAAGGAAAAGGTGTCGCAGATGACAAAGGAAAGGGAAGGTCAGATGGGATCCCAAGGAATAGGAGGGACCATTAAAGAAGTTAGACAAGTGTATAGGAGCCCAGCCCGAAGAGAAAAGGGATAAAAGTCTAATGTGGAGGATGTGCGCCCCGAGGAGACATCCGATGTGGAGCTGTATGTTGCGATGGAGCAACTATTTCGAGAGAGGTCAGCACCCGTAACACAAGGTAATCCTATTCCCTAAAGTTCAAGTAGCTCTAGTCCCAACCTTCCCCTGGTACTCTATCAGCGACCTGATAAATTTTTTTGTCAAGTTACGAGAGTTTAGCAAGTTGAATAGTGTTAAGTCTACAGTATAGATATCTACTAGCTACAATGCTAGTAATACAATCTCTCAGCCAGGAAGTAGAGGCTTTATTTTAGGACCACCCATACAAGGAAATATGGCGGGATCATTCACCCGATACCCAGAATTCTCCAAGAGGGGTAACGATGATGTGGAGCAACACTGGTATCTTTGTGAAGCGATATGGAGGGCTCGGCAGACACCAGAGGCAGTTAAGTTGATCGAGTTCCAGACTAATTTAAGAGAGAGAGCTCTTAGTTGGTTCATTAAATGGTCAGAAGCTCATCCAAACCCAGTGATAGATGATGTGAAAAAAAAAATTGTCAAATAATTTAAATTACCTCAAACATATCAGCAAGGATTGTCTGAGTTGTGGGAAGTTAAGCAACGGGAAGGAGAAACGGCTTGGGACCTGATGAGAAGGTTCAAGGATGCGATTGGGAAGCTAAGTTACCCAATCGATCCAAATCACCAATGGGATTGGTTTATTAAAGCACTCCTCCCATTGACAAGAACTCCACTGACACAGCAGAAGATTGATACCCTACAAGATGCCCTGGAGCAAGCCATGAAGATAGAAGTTATGGCGGGGTATCCGTAAGAGTTTAGAGGAGGAGGAGCAGTACAAGACTCGTCCATATTAGGGCTACAACATCAGATAGCCAGTCTAACGGAGAAGTTGAAATACATTCAGCCGATACGACCTGCAAGGCCCAATGTGTGGTGTACCCATTGCCTGATGAAGGGACACGTGGGGACAGAATGCCCGAGGTTGTGGGGGAAAAATGCAGGAGCTTTAGCAACAGGGACACAGGGGGCTCCACCAGTTGGGGGAGTTGCGCAGATAAATACTCAGGGATTATACCAACGGCAACCCCACTTCCCAGGGTTCCCCACTCAACAAAATCATACCGCAACCAACTACTGTGAAATATGCAAAGGCATTGGTCATCCTCCATGACTATGTCCAATTTTTCCGAAATATTCTAATGTTCCAAACAATACATATTGTGAATTTTACGCTTCTACAACGCATAATACATAGCAGTGTACAGCCCTTGACGCACTAGCAGAACAATTGGACAAACCATCTTATAGAGTGAATGAAACTCCAAGGGGCCGAGGAGGAGGAATGAGAGGTGGCAGAACCGAAGGAAGAGGACCAGTAAGGTGCTATAAATGTGATCAAGAAGGGCACGCAACAAGGGAATGTCCACTACCAAGAAGACCATGGTACTCTCAGTGCAGAGTCAATACACACGCCATTGAAGACTGTCCAGAACTGATTAAGAGATGGGAGGAAAGATCTAGGCAAAGAGGAGCGAATCTGGTTAATGCAGAACCGAGAATAGTAGAAGCTCATCCCATGCAAAGCGTCCCCATAATAACCCGGTGAGGAAAGAAAACAGGGGAGGATGTGCAGAGTATGGACCCGGTAAAGTTGATCAAGCCTGCATCTCCAAAGAACGCTTTCAGACCGGATAGACAAAAGCAATATTTTAAGGAGGCAGTGGAAACATTTTCCCAGATAAGGGGGAGTAGAGGCATTGAGCTTCCACAACCGACCTTCGAAAAAGTGAAGGAGACTCATAAAAACACATTGATTGAGGAATGGTTCCAACTGTTCCTGAAAATTATAACCAATGCACCAATGCTGGAACAACTAAAGCGAAATCTGGAGTTGGTGGTGTTGGAAAACGCAGAACCGGGAGAGTCAAGAAATCCAACAGAAAAGTACATAAGAAGGATAAAAAGAAACAAGAGAAGAACTGGAAAGGAATTCCGTGTGAATACTCAAGTCGCGAGATTCCAAATCAAAGACACAATGCTCGATCCAGGATCACATGTCAACATTCTACCTAGAAAGACATGGGAAGCACTAGGGAGGCCAAAGTTGACATACTCACCAATATAGCTCTGAATGGCAAATCAGTATTGTATTGTACCCATAGGATGGCTAGAAGAGGTCGAGGTTGATGTTGCGAGAGTGAAAACATATACATATTTTGAAGTGATAGACGTCATGGGGGACAAGGATCCATATCCTACTTTATTGGGGATAGATTGGGCCTTCGAGAATTATGCAATTATTGATTTGAAAAAAGAATTGATGATTTTTGAAGACGGGGAAGTCAGGGTAACTCAGCCACTTGACCCATATCAAGGACCCCGATATACAGAGACTATTGACAACAGAGAGGATGCTCAACTTCTTGATCACCTTTACCAAATGACGGCAGGGAAGAGAGAAGACTATATCAATCCAACAACAGGAGGAACTGTAAGTTGGAGAAGCATTCAGAGTTCAGACTTGGGCTCAGAAATATCTTGGGATGATTGGCAACAGGGAGGATACGAGACCAACACTAGAAGATGTGCCAATATCCAGGGAGTCAACTAGATTGGAATCGAGGTAAGAGGATATCTGACTCTATCAAATATGCATGTTGTAAATACATTTATTGAAAAAGTAGAAGAAAAGGTACCTATAGAACATAGAGTCCCTCTTATTGATGTAGCACTACAATCCACGTCAGCAAGATGGTGGTCAACCATCGCAACTCACTTTCGCAATGGGAAGATGTTGCAATAGCATTAAGAGCTAGATTCCAAGAAGCTTCAGGACCACAATTCATTGAAAAGTACCAAGGGGATTCCGACCCCATGGAACATTTAAGGAAGTGTGAGTATAAATGGGAGAGAGAAGGGTATCCAGGATCTCTGTGGATGCACAATTTCATACATTCACTAGACACAATTCCACAAGCCTCGTATTTGATAGAGGAAAAAAAGAGAGGAACTGGCACTTGGCAAGCAGTTGCGGAAAATTTTACACAAAGTTTTTCTTTTAAGGGAGAAATAGAACCAGTCACAGATGCACTCCAAGCTATCATGAGAGTACTATTTTTTCCAGAGATTTAGGAAGATGAAGAACTATCGCTTTCAGAACAGAAAACCAAAGAATCAGTAGCATGCAAACGGATAAATCGTGAGATGGATGATGATGACTTAGAGAATCTCTGACACTTATACTTTGAAAAGAAAGAGGGGGAGCGAGATGTACAAGAGGAACCAACCACAGAAGGACTACACCTGTTACCCTTGAAAACTAAGAAGCTGAACATTGGAAGCACAGAGAAACCCAAAATCGCGTCTATCGGAGACTACTGGGATACAGAAACAACCAAGGAAATGTTCGACCTATTATAGGAATATGAAGATTTATTCCCATCTTCAGTAGCAGAGCTAAAGGGAATAAAAGGGGACATGGGGGAAATGCGCATGGTCTTAAAGCCAGATGCAAGACTAATAAAACATAGGCCTTACCGCCTAAATCCAAGAGTAAAGGAAAAAGTCAAAGCAGAAATAGATAAAATGTTGAAAGCAGGGCTAATTTTTCCAGTGGAGGAAGCAGAGTGGGTCAGTCCCATTGTAATACAAAGCCAAAAGGAGAAATTCTAGATTAGAGTATGTGTGTATTACAGAAGCCTCAACAACGCATGCATTCATGATCCATTTCCCACTCCGTTTAGCGATGTGTTTCTCAACAATGTGGCAGCAAATGAAGCCTATTCATTCACAGATAGATTCTCACGATATCATCAAGTGAGAATAGCAGAAGAGGACAAAAGGAAGATCACTTTCACAATCGAATGGGGATCATCTGCATACCATGTCATGCCCTTTGGACTGAAGAATGTGCCAACGGTGTTTTCACGAATAGTGATAGTAGCATTTAGGGACTATATCCATAAGTTCCTAGAGGTATACATGGATGATTGGAAAGTTTACAGCTTACTAAAGAACCATGCAACTTTACTGAGAATAATGTTTGACAGATGTAGACAACTCCAAATCTCCCTCAACCTTAAGAAATGCATCTTTGTAGTGCCTTTTGGGACACCTCTGGGACATTTTGTTTGTAAGCAGGGTGTTTGTGTAGATCCAGCCAAAGTAGCGGTCATTGTCAATATAGAAGCACCAGAAACTGTGAAACAGTTGAGATCATTACTCGGGCATACAGGGTACTACAGAAGATTCATTCGCAACTATGCAAAGATTACAACACCATTAGAAAAGCTATTGTGGAAGTCAGAGAAATTCACGTGGAGTGACGAATGCACTAACGCCCTCAATACATTGAAAGAAAAGTTAGCAAGTGCACCCATCTTGCTTCATCCTAACTGGGAAAAACAGTTCCATGTCCATATTGACGCCTCTGGCATTGCATTAGGAGCGGTGTTAGCTCAGCCAAGAGAGACTTCTGTTGATCATCCAGTATACTTTGCAAGCAGGAATTTGTCTACCGCTGAAAGGAACTACACAACAACAGAATGAGAAGCTCTTGCGATGGTGTATTCTCTTCAAAAGTTTCGTCATTACCTACTGGGAGGTACGTTCAAATTCTTCACAGACCACTCAAAATTGAAATACCTGGTTAACAAACCCATGCTTGAAGGAAGAATCTGTAGATGGATCATACTATTTTAGGAGTTCACTTTTGAAGTGATAGTTAAACGAGGAAGGTTAAACTTGGGGCCTGACCATTTATCAAGGTTAGAGAATGGGGAGAACGGGGGATCCCTTGATGATCAGTTGTCGGATCCTGGTCTCTTCAGAGTAGAAGCCATCCCAGATTACCTAGAGCATATAGCAGTGTATCTGGCCACAGGACAGTGCCCAACAGAATGCACGGAAACTCAACGAAGACATTTGGTGGTGAAAGCAACTGAATATCAATTGATAACAGGACAATTGTATAAGATTGGATTGGATCATGTCTTGTGGAGATGTGTCACGGGCCATGAAAGAGAGGATATCTTGTGGGAATGTCATAGCGGAGTTGCGGGAGGGCATGTCGGCGCAAAACCCACCGCAAGGAAAATATTAGAAGCAGGGTTATGGTGGCCCACAGTTCATAAAGATAGTAAAGCATATGTAAAGAAATGTGATGTCTGCCAAAGAATAGGACGTCCGTCACACTATGATGAGTTACCACTGCAACCTGTAAGAGCTCTGCAACCATTTGAAAAATGGGTCATTGATTTCGCAGGGCCAAATGCACCAATGACAAGACATTCACAGGCAAGGTATATAATAACCGCAACGAATTATCTCACAAGATGGGAAGAGGCAGCACCAGTAAGAGACTGCACAGCAAACACAACAGCCATGTTCATTTTCGAGAATATCATTAGCATATTTGGATGCCCCAGAAACCTAACCAGTGATCAAGGTACACACTTCATTAATACAACAATTAAGTCTTTGTTAGATAATTTTATGGTACAACATCACAAAAGCAGCCCATACCACCCTCAAGCAAATGGAACCGTTGAAGCATTCAACAAGATCTTAGAAAAAGGACTAACCAAGATATGCAATGCCAACCGGGATGACTGGGATGAGAGGATAACAACGACATTATGGGCATACAGAACAACTGTAAAAAGGTCGCACAAGCAAACTCCATTCCAGCTGGTGTATGGGAGAGAGGCGGTGGTACCTGCTGAATTAATCATACTGAGTCTATTAATAGCTTCAACAGTACATATGATAGATGAAGACTCAATCACTCAATGACTCCATGAGCTACAAGAGCTTGAAGAAGAGAGATTCCTGGTGGAATTCCATCAGACAGTGCAAAAGGAAAGATAGAAGGCTTGACATGACCATCACATCAAGCATAAAACGTTCACTATCGAAGGGAAAGTCCTATTGTACAATGACAAATTTCAAAAGTTCCTGGGCAAACTCAGAATGCACTGGATGAGACCATATCACGTCATAGAAATTAAAGATTCAGGCGCGGTTCGATTGGCGCAACTAGATGGACAAATATTGCAAGGATGGGTGAATGGCGCACGCCTGAAGCCCTGTCACGAGTAAGTTCCACTATTTTTTTTTTTTTTTTAAATAACTCTCGCAACCGAGAGTATTTAGTAGGGTAGAATACAAAATAGATAGAGTCAATAACTCTCTCGCACCCGAGATGAGACATAGAATAAGAATCCCAATAAAAATACATCACAATAATGCATAGAGTAATTCCACCTGTTGCAATGTGGAGACCACATCGCAACCAATTATGGTCAGGGGGGGTAGCGTCTAACATGTCATCCGTGTCAGAAAGCCAAGCGTGTCAAATATCATTCTGTCATAATAACCCATCATATCGTTGTCAATTTGTAGGATCACCCTAATTTGAAAATTAATTGCCATAATTAGTAACACCCATACCGTAATAAATTTTCCATATTAAGCCATAATGATTACCCATCACGTCTACCCAAATCCCGAAGCCATAGTCAGCAATGTCAGAGTACACCTCACCGCGGTAACTAATCGCACAATTATAACTGCGGGAGAGACAGAAAAAAATTAATTAGTATGGGGTCATATAAACCTCATTCGTGTCGGTTACATTACTTAACTCGCATGAAAGAAGAAAAGCACCAGATTGCCAGAAAATCTGAGTTAGAACAAACAGAAACAGTTATAGCAACAAGCGAAATTTCGTCAGAGGAAGTTCAAAGAAATAGTCCAGCAGCAGGAATTCACAACAATAGATCAGAAACATCACTCCAGGTATACAAAAGAAGAACAAAGATGACAAAGGTACCAACAGTAGTCGTCGAGCCCGAGCTCGATGAGAGAATTCAGAGGATAGAATCACTGATTGGCAAGTATGACAATGCTTCGTTAATTGATACAGATTTCACAGACTCCTATCAATTCCCAGTTGTGAAGCGACAAGTATACATATAAAATTATGCCGCAGAGGATGGAGGGGAAGCAACAAGGATGAATCCGGAGTTCAGAGGTATCCAAAGATCGACAATATTGAACCTTAGGAACCTCCCAATGTTTGGAACAACAAGAGCGGAAATGCAGAGTACAAAATTCCTGTTAAGCAGAGTCCATAATGGATGTTACACTGAAATTTGTCACCATGACGTTTTAGTGTCTATATGAGTTCATCATTACTCATATATTACTCCCTTAGAAGTCTACAACATCAAAGTTCCTAAAATCAAGCCTTGAAAATGAGAGAAAAGCTCATAAAAGTCTTAAAAACACTTGTACCACACTTTCTCTTAACATTGCATGTGGTGTCGCACCTATTTGTTCTAAATCATGCGGAGCTAAACCCACTTTTTCTTCATTAAAGGCACAGACCCCTATAAAAGGTAAAATGAAGGCGAAAAGTAACATTTAGAAGCCCAACAGTCAAATCTAGAAGCTTCTGGAAGCAATTATCCAGTCGAAGGTTCGCTTCTATCATGTACATTCATTCCTCCATTATGGGAGCCTACCCCTTTGTTTATGGAGCTCAATCCCTTCAAAAGAGGATTCTATCCCCTCTTATGTGGAGCTGCAACCTCTTCTCTTTTCATATAAATTGAAGCCATAGTGCAGTCTCAAAGGAGAGTTAGATTTTGAGAATTTTTAAGGAGAAATGTTGTAGAAACTCAGACTCTCTTAACTGATCATTATGTGGGAATGATTACACACCCATGTGCATTTTAGCTGAGAGAGTGCAAGGCTTGTCAGAGTAGAGGTAACGCCTGTTCCGGACCCCAGAAAGACCTGTATGACATCAAGGCGGACACAGTTGTAAGGCTCTTTCTTCATCAAAGATAATACGAATGGATCATGTTTTCTCAATGAGTTCTTTAATTAAGTAGCTTGTTTATCATGTTTTATCAATGAGTTATTTAATTAATTAGCTTGTTTCGTGAATTACTTGATCATCTTGATAGATATATGATTCGTGAATTAGTTTATACTGTGCAGGTGCTATTGATTTTTTCCATGTTTGTGATTGCAGATCTTTGAAGATGACTCTTTCAAGCAACTGGAAAGAAGATCATTACGAACAACACTGGACTATAGGTAGGTCTTCAAAACCTCTGTTGTAGCTAATTCTGAATCGAATATTATCTAGAAAAAATAGTTTTTGTTTGTCTGTTTGTTGCTAGTTGTTCGTAGGACACTAGGGAGATCTGTCTTGTCAGCAAGAACGATTTATCCGTCCAACAAAATGGCGACTCCACTGGGGAATGGATCTTGAACTTCGATTTCTTTTATTTTGACTTGTGAATTTTTTTATTTTTTATTTTTTTTTCTAATTTTGATTGGTTTATACTCTCTTGGGTAGTTTATCTCTGTAGAATCCCTGACAAATGTTTTAGAGTTTTTTTTAATTTTTCTTTTAGTTTTCTGGTATCCGCACTTTTCTTTTAGCAACAATGCGGGCATCTCCGCTCTTTTCTTTTATAAACAGTGCATTACCGCACCTGTTTACACTGAAACCTGCGGACCCTGTGAAAATTTTTAGAAAACCTTAAAATTCTCTTTTCTAGATCAGTTTGTTAGATTCTCAGTATACCCAGACTTGTATTTTCTGTCAGAAAGCTTTGGTTGAGAGTTTATTTCAGCAATTTTAAGTTTTGAATGATTTTCTGAAAGATCTGCATGTTATAGTGATTTTTGCTTTGTCTTTATCCCACTCAAAGATTAGAAGCTTTGGTATACTTTTAGATCACTGGTATTTCCTTGCTTTCTTGCTGAGTTTGACTTCATAGCAGAAATTGTTTTATGAGATTTAGATCCCATTTTCTCATTTGCAAATCTTTAAAAAAAAAAAAACTTTTGTTGATAAGTTTGGAATTTCACTTAAAAAACCATAATTGGATGTATTTTGAGTTCTTGCTGATCTAAGCAAAGAATTTCTTAGTTAGATAACAAGCTAAGCAAAACATCCTAAAAATATTTAAAGTTTTAATTCAGATTTAGTCTTTAGAATTTTTAGATCTCAAAATTAGTGTTTTTTAGTTTTGAGTGTTATTTCTAGAAATTGTAGTGTTATTTTGGAGAAATTTTTTTTTGTAGTTTCGATCTTGAATGATAAAGGGATTTCTTTTTGAGCAATTGATCATTTTGAGTTCTCATGAAATTAGATTTATTTTCATTTATTCTTGTTTAAAGAAAAGAATTGTTTTAAAAGATTGCATTTCTCAACTCTTTCTTTTAGATATAATTCATTGAAAGGAAGGGAATTGTTTCTCATAATAGATGCATTTTTAGTGTGTTTTGAGTCGGGTCACTACATATCATCAGTTTCACTTTCGCACCTATTGTCCTAAGAAACAGCTTAAAAAGCAACGCTTAAATTAAAATCAATCTAGTAATTTTTATATTTCTAGGGCTCTTTTCCACCAACATAGCTTAGGCTAGTGTCTTGGGGTAGGGAGTAATTAACTCTCCAAGACAATTAAAACAAACAAGTAGTCGATCTTGTGGTAGGAAAAATCCAATAGTCGCTTGTATACTCTGGGAAGCTCCTCTTAAAGGATTCAAGCACGAGGTCATATCTGAACCAGTGGGATAATCAATTCTATCTCATTGGGAACGATGGAAGATGTGCACGTATTAACAACGGTAAACCTAGGATAGACCATTGTCGAGGAGCCTGGGGTCACTTGTCGGTATACCTTGGATTATGTCAAGGAGCCTTCAAGGGGATTAAGATTTGTTACTCTGCCTTTGCGGGTATGTCGAATCGTAGAATGTTCCCCTAGGTATATTAGTTCCTGTTGGTAACCTTAATGGCCATAAACTTTACGATTTTTTCCTAAGGTGACGGTGGAGGAAAGATCCCACTGTACCTGGAGTAAACGTCGACTAGACTCACTTGGACTCTCCGAAGGGTTATCTTTACTCGAGATGGTTTACATGGAGAAACTTGCACCGGTCTTTTTCATTAAGCAAGTTGTCGGGGTAACTGTTCCAATCGCCATTTCTACATTAAAATACTACGATGTTGGATTTCATCACCAACTAGTGATTTTAGTGTGGGAATTTACTGTTTGTGTGTGGTTTGATCTCCTAGATTTTTAGGTGTGTGATTCATTTGTTTGTTTCCTTAGCAACTTTAGGAGTTTTCATTGAAATGTTATTTGATTGCATGTGATTAATAATTTTTAATTGTGGCTGAATTACTAAGACAATCGCGTAGACTCCAGGGGAAACCCCCTGAGTATACACCAAACCAACTTGAAGGGCTGCGAGCTCTGGTACCACATAGTGTCAATGAAATTAGATCAACAAAACTGGGAGAATCATCCATAATTACTCATCCTGATTATCAATCACAAACAACATAATATATTCAAGAGCCAATTTCAATTTCCGAAGTTACTAGTATTACTTCTCCAACCAGTGAATTAGCTGAAGAGCCTGAAATTTCTGAGCCCGAAACTAAACTTGTTGTGTTGGAACCATCTTCAGGATTTGTTACTCCGACTTCTAGTGATCCTGATTCACCTAGGGTAAGACATCGCATTACTGAAAACCTTCCTTCTGATCTCATATGTATTGAAGAACTTGTTGGTCCAGACAAAGACGTTGTTCTTCCCGAAACCCAAGAAAATTTGAATCTTAGGGAGCGTGAATCAATATTCTACAGTCCTTTTAGAACTGACGCTTGGTATTTATCATTGACATTTTTTTTACAAAATGCAGGTCTTACTTATTCACCACCCCAAATTCATTTTTACCCTACACCGGGAGGTTATCAACCTTCATTAGCTATGTCGGGTGAGTCATCTATGTTTTCTCAATCTCCAGAAACATTTTTATATGGTGGTTCGTCTATTCCTTGGGGATACCAGTCGCTCTCTGGTACCTTCTCAGGAGCAGCTCCTCAACCAATTGAACAAGTGTTATCATCTGGTACAAATGGAACTAACACTGAAATGTTGAACACAAAACAGATTTTTATGATGTCTGGCAATATTCTAAATCCTCAACCTCAAAGAAGTCAGTTACCGCCTGGGGGGCAACCTCAAGGAAGTCAGTTACCATCTAGGGGGCAACCTCAAGGTAGTCAATTACCACCCAGAGGGCAACCTCAAGGTAATGTTTTACCAGGTCAAACTGTAGGACAATATTTCCAGCCTGGGGAACAACCTCAAGGACAAGACATACCTCAAGGTCAATATCAACCTCAAGGACAGTACATACCTCAAGGTCAATATCAACCTCAGAGACAATACATACCCCAAGGTCAATATCAACCCTAGAGTCAGTTTATTCCTCAGGGTCAATATCAACCCCAGATTCAGTACATGCCTCAAGGTTATCAACCTCAAGGTTATCAACCTTAAGGTCAAAACCCAGCTCAAGGTTTTCAACCTCCTTCCGGTCAAGGAGCTAGAAATTTTCCAGTTAATTATCAAACTTACGTTCAACCTGGTTATGGTCCTTCATATGTACAACCTTCTAAGGGTCAATACCCCATAATGAATATGGTGTGGGATCCATCTCAAATTCAACAGACTTTGCAACCCAATGTGCAGTTACCTAATCAACCTGGATAGCCCATAGGTTCTGGTCCAACCCAGCAACCTGTCCAGCCTACCATTCAAGTCTCTACACCTGGTTCTGTTCAGCAGCCTGGGCCTAGTACACCTATAACTTCGCCTCAAACTTCTATTGTTGCTGCAACTTCTGTTCAACCTACCACACCTATTTCTGGAGTATCAGCAGCTCCTGTTTCTACTATCCCTGTATCAGTGCAAATTCCTCAAGTATATGTGCCACAGTCAGGACCTACAATTTAGACTACGACCTAGATGCCTACATGACAATCTGGTACGAGTACGGTTCTCACTAGTCAACCACAATTTACTTATTAACCGTACTAGGGACAGTATCAATTTGGAGAGGCTACACAGAATCCAACATATCAGTATCAGTCGTATCCTGGGTATACTTATCAAGTACCTCAACAACCCCAGTATGGTTCAATTAATCCTGGTTATCCAAGAGGTTTCACGATTCCCAATGCGCATCCAATTCCAGGATATCCTGTATATCCTCGTCCTGGAACTGGTTTGATCACACAAGGTTATCAAGACCCTAGCCATCGGTTACCATTTATAGCAACTTTAGATTTACCTGATCTATCGTGCCTTACGAACGATCCTATTTTTTATCTTCCGTGTTGGCTGTCGATGCCTAATAAGTTGCCCCAGTGATATTCCAAAGTTTGAAGGTAAGTCAAGAGAAGATCCATCTAATCACGTTATGACTTATCACCTCTAGTGTGCATCCAATTCACTAATCGATGATTCGATTCGATTGCGTCTTTTTCAGAGAACTCTCATTGGTCTAGCTACCAAATGGTACATTGAGTTACCACGAGGCTCATTTAACAATTTTAATACACTAGCGACTGCTTTCTTAACCCATTTTCAGTTACCTGTCAGATACGACAATGGTATGGAATTGTTGACCTCATTAAAACAATCTACGTCTACATACATATCTGATCACATTCATGAATGGAGACGTAGGAGGCATTTAGTGAAAGTCTTTATTCCAGATCAAATTTTGGTTGAATGGTTTATCAAATCATTATTGCCTAAGATTACTGAAGATGTAGCCAAAGGAGGCGTTGTTACAGAAGAGCAAGTCATTGCTCAGGCTCAGTACCTTGACCTTGTATATACACAGTCAGGTACTCTGTATGACAAAATCCCCGATTTACCAAGACCTGGTCAATTAACTACAACTCCTTCCGGCTCTCATGCCGCTAATGGTGTAATTGGTTCTGTTAGTACTGGTAAGAGTAACAAGAAATCTTCCAAGACGAATTCTCCTATTATAACTTTACCCGATTCACCGAAAGGAGATTCTTCCGTTGAAACTTCTGCCGATATTCATGTTGTAGAATCATCTACAGCCAAACCTAAAGCTGGTGGTAAGAAGAAAGGTAAGAATAAAAATAAAAAATCTTCAAAAGATAAAAATGATAAAACTAAACCAACTGATGATAAATGAAAACCTCGTTATCCTTGTCTGATCTGTGATGAGGATCATTTTATAAAAGAGTGTCTGCATAGAGCCGAGGTATCGAAATTCGTTAAGGGTTCACCCATACCTGTTGTCTTGAAGGATCCCTTTCCTGCTCAGGATAGTAACATGATTGGATCTTCCTCAAATACACTAGAAGATATCTTAATGGTTGCAACGCGATCGCAAGATTATGGTAGTAAAAATCCTGTTGGTGGCAAAGAAGCAGAAATTTCTAATTTAGCATCCACTACATCTCCCTCAGTTTTTGATCCACTCCAGATCGAGAAACAAAATCCTGACTTAGTAATCAAACCGCTTGCTAAAGGTGTACTTCGTAAATCAACTTTCAATCCACATGCGAGAGCTGCTCAGAATTACAATATTGTTGAAGACTTGGCAATTTCCCCTTCAGCAATGTCGGCTTTAGAAGTGCTGCAATCATGTCCAGCCCAAAGAAAATTACTATTGTCAGCCATAGGAGCCGTAGAACTCCAGGATTCGAACCTCATGATCTTCGATTTAGAGAATTTTACACCCCGCCTACCCCCTTAAATGGCTTTTCAAATTCCGATAATAGTAAAAAACAAACGTTGCTTTCGTACTGTTGTTGATTAAGGGGCTTCTACGTATATTATGTCGTTAAAATGTTGGAAATCACTTGGTTCTTCGATAATTAACCAACCGCCAACTATCCTCAAAGCTTTTGATGGAAGAGGTTTCCATCCGTTTGGTCTTTTACAGGATATACCTATAGAGGTCGAAGGCAAAACAGTAAATCTAAATGTGGAAGTGGTTGATGCCCCTTTGGATTACAACCTTCTCCTAGGTCACAGTTGGTCTTATGCCATGACTGCTGTTGTATCATCAGTCTTTCGTCTCATCATGTTTCCACATAAAGGAAAGATCATTAAAATAGATCAGCTCTCATATTATTGATCCGACCCAACCTCTACTGATAGCATCCAACATATTGGAAAATGGACTATCCCTTATAAAGATGTTGGGGTAGGGTTAATTAAAGATTCTGCTTTACTGGGAACTTTTTCCCTGCCTACTACCAACGTACAACCTCCTATTGCTAATATCAATATGATTACATCAAGTACTATTTCCTTTGATGATCCTTGGGTAGTACCTTCAGAATCAGAACTGGATTCTTTCGATGGCGCGATGCCTTTGAGTCCTTTTGAGTTAGCACATCAGGTAGTACAGTCATTTTCTGATACTCCTTCAATTGAATATGATCCAGTGAATGTGATGACTGAGGAGTCACTTTCAATATCGAGCTCAGCTTCGACATCAATTCCGGATCTTGGTCAACAAGTATTCAATACTGATGAACAAATTCGTGAATTCTTGTTCATCAATGAATTACCATGGGAAGATCTGCATCATAGGTCTTCGTTTTTACCTGATATCGATCATTTTGAGAATGATTATTCCTCCATTTTTACTACTAATTACGTCAAATAACCTCAGAATCCTCTCTCATCTTCCGATTCTGAATTGAATTTAGAAAACATTTCTACAACGGTTCCCATTGACATTTCAGTAAAACCCGAAATTGTTGAAAACATTCATATAGGTGCTTCTTGTACGACTGATGAAATCCAAGCATATAAAGCCCTATTTTAGGAATTCTGCGACATTTTCGCCTGGTCATATGAAGAAATGCCAGGAATTGATTCGTTGATTGTTGTTCATGAAATTAAGACATACCCAGATGCTAAACCCGTCAAACAAAGATTACGTCAGATACATCCGTGAAAAGTTGCCGCTATTAAAGCAGAAGTTGAAAAATTACTTCGTGCAGGTTTTATTTATCCGATTCCGTTAACGGATTGGGTATCTAATATCATTCCTGTCAATAAAAAACAAGGAACAATACGAGTATGTATCGATTATAGGGATATAAATCGAGCTTGTCCAAAAGACAATTATCAAACCCCTTATATTGATCAAGTTATTGACGATTGTGCTGGAAGTGAAATGTTTTCGTTCATGGATGGATTTTCCGGCTACAATCAAATCAACATACTCGCTGCAGATCAACCTAAAACAACTTTCATTTGTCCATGGGTGAATTTTGCTTATCGCAAATTACCTTTTGGACTTAAGAATGATGGAGCCACTTTTCAAAGGGCAATGTCTTATGCATTTCATGACATTAAACACATTGTGCAACCCTACTTTGATGATTTTCCTGCTCATTCCTCTCGCAGAGCAAATCATATCACTCATTTACGAGCCATTTTTATATGATGTAGGCATTATAAGATTCGTCTGAATCCTCACAAATGTGTTTTTTGTGTA
Source organism: Pinus albicaulis (assembly GCA_034641835.2). Classification (NCBI taxonomy): domain Eukaryota; kingdom Viridiplantae; phylum Streptophyta; class Pinopsida; order Pinales; family Pinaceae; genus Pinus; species Pinus albicaulis. The sequence continues at coordinate 1,477,577,067 of CM076581.1, forward strand.
CAATCTGGACGATTGTTGGGATTTATTGTCTCAAAGGCAGGAATTCGTGTCGATCCATCGAAGGTTGAGGCTATCATCAATTTACCTCCTCCTTCTACTCTTCTCCAACTCCAAAGTTTGCAAGGGAAAGCAAACTTTTTACGTCGATTCATTCCTAACTACGCCGAGTTAACGAAAGGTTTTACCATGTTGTTGAAACAAAATATTCCTTTCTTTTGGGACGAGATCGCTGATCAATCTTTTCATGCTCTTAAATACGCGTTGACCCATGCACCATTACTGCATCCTCCCAATTACAACCAAGATTACTTTTTGTACCTTGCGGCTTCCGATTCCATGATAGGAATGGTTATAGTTCAAAAAGATGAATTCCACGGTGAACATGTGATTTACTGTCTTAGTCGCAATTTGCATCCGATTGAAATCAAATATTCACATGTGGAGAAATTGGCCTTGGCAGCAGTTCAAGCTGTCCAACGTTTTCGTCATTACATACTTTTACGCAAAACAACAGTGATTTCTGATTGCAACCCTATGATGTATATTTTGACCAAACAATTGCTAGGGCGAAAATAATCCAAATGGATTGTTATCCTACATGAGTTTGAATTAGAATTTGAAAAATCCAAATCAAATAAATCATTGATATTTGTTGAACTTATGTGTGACTTCCCACATACTGATACAAAAATTGTGGCGGAACAACCAATCGCGGACGAATCCTTGTTTCTTATTAGTACCATTGATCCTTGGTATGGAGATATCATCGTTTATCTTCAGACCCAATCTTTTCGGCCCAAAATTTCATGGTCACAACGACGTAAAATCCATTTCCAGTCTCAACAATATCATATTGTTGGCGACACACTCTACCGTCATGGTGCAAACTCTGTTTTTCGACGTTGTCTCACCCATGAAGAAGCCGAAAAGTTTTTAAATGACTATCACTCTGGAGCATGTGGCGGTCATATGTCTAGGTATGCCACAGCCCAAAAGATATTGTGCGCTGGTTATTTTTGGCCGTCCTTATTTAAAGATTGTATTTCTACGATCCTAAAATGACATAATTGTCAAATCTTCGATCGAAAGATGTGTGCACCACCTGCTCCTCTTCACCCTATAATTGCTGTCGGTCCTTTTGCAAAATGGGCCATTGACTTCATTACATGTAACCCTCACTCGGCCGGGGGGCATGGGTATATTATTCTCGCAGTAGATTATTTTACCAAGTGGGCCAAGGCGATACCTACATTTGCGGTAGATGGAAAAACTGCAGCTACTTTCGTGTTCAATCATGTGATTGCTCATTTCAGTGTACCCCAAGTGATAATTACTGATCATGGGAGCCATTTTCGAAACATCATGATGACCAAAATGACTAATCAACTTCGTCTGTGCCATGATAGTTCTACACCATATTACCCGCAGGCCAATGGTCTGGTTGAAGCTATCAATAAAGTTTTAGTCACCATGATTAAACGAATAATTGGAATTCATAAATCGAATTGGCATACCATGCTTTTTTCAGCACTTTGGGCATATCAGACCTCAGCAAAAACATCAACAGGTTTTACCCCTTTTCAACTGGTTTACGGTTTATAAGTGGTATTACCGATTGATTGCAAGATACCGTCACTCCAACTAGCCATAGAGTTACTACCAGCTACCTCTGAGGAGGAAAAATTCTTTTTGTACTTAGCTCAATTAGATGAGAATCGACGCACCGCTGCATTAGCTACCGAGGCTCATGCGAAACGAATGAAAGCTCAGTATGATAGAAGTGTTACACCTCGTATTTTTTCAGAAGGAGACCTAGTTTTGGTATATGATCAAGCTAATGATAAGCTAGGGGCTGGGAAATTCGAACCCATGTGGCATGGTCCTTATATTGTCAAGCGACAGCTTGCAAAAGGGGCCTATGAATTGATTGATTTTGACGGGGTCTCTTTAAGCAAACCCAGAAATGGGCTTTATCTGAAGAGATATTACGCTTGATTCTTTTGTGGAGATCTTTCTTGTATATTAGTTATTTTCTAGCTGGTATGTTGTAGATTAGAAACGTGTGCCTAGCTTAAGTGTGATTTTACTACTATTCCTGCTTATTTGGATTACTCTTGATATTGCAGATGTCGACGTATTTTCAAACATACATTGGTTTTGCTGATGGTGCTTGTCGTAGTACACGAAACATTTCTTCCGCAGCCTGGGTTATTTATTCACCCACTGACGAGTTAGTATCTATGCATGGGGTAAACCTCAGTCAAACTACAAATAATATTGCAGAATATAGTGCAGTTATTAAGTTATTATCTGAATCTGAATCCAATTCACTTGGAATTCGGAGTTTGATCATTAGGTTAGATTCTGAACTCATTGTATTACAATTAAATCGAGTGTATGCAATTAAAAATCCAGTGTTGTTAAGATTATTTTTGAAAGTTCATCTCTTGGAATGAGAATTTGATTATATTGAGTATCAACACATTCCAAGAAATTTAAACACATTAGCAGATGCAATAGGTTCTAGTGTTATAAACAGAAATTTGCGATAATGAAAGCAGTAAATCAAAATAACATTCGATAACATGTTGGACAGGTAACTGGAAATAGTAGTATATCATAGCTTAGAGTAGTGTTTCAAAAAATAGTACATCGTCCTCGATCATAGGTTCAAAACGCCTTATGATAAAAAAAAAAGTGATACAAAAAATGATATGAGTCTATATAGTCGATCACCCACTATCCGTGGTAATGATCATGATAATATACTACAGCCCATGCCACCCTGCTCAGGAATCTCCTGAACGGTCCAGGAACCCCAATGACATATCTCTGCAAATGAAGTGGAATGTCGTCTATGGTAGTCTCGGGGATGTCCATAGTTAGTGCTCCAGATGGTGTTCCAAATCAGTAAGGATCTCTGCTGTCTAATCCTGTGGTGGTGGTGGTGCTGCAGCTGCATCCCGTTGCCTCCTCTCAAAGGGGCAGAGAGTGACTGGGCGACATAAACCCACGTCTGCATTTGATATTTTTGTTATCAGTTGTGGAAAATTTATAAACAAAATAAAAATTAGAATTTAGAACATGTCAAAAATGGCTCTTACCTGAGTTATCCCACTCAGCTCCCGGAGGAAGTGACATATCCTGATCACCGCGGTAATCCATCCCGGCATAAGGGAATTCTTCTATCACGAAGAGTTATTTCTCTAACCAACGGAAGTAGGCCGGGGGAAATCGAACAATCTCTGTACCCTCGCTGTGATGGGTCATTAATGCAACCCATCGGACCATCCGAGGCTCTCGGACTCTACCATGATCAACTGGAATATGTTGTGGGGCCAGTAGAGGAATCCTCTCTAGAGCAAAATTAACCACAATTGATCCATATCCGAAGTTATTCAACTTCCCGTTCTTTGCCCTAGTTAGTTGGCCTTTGATATTGGCCAACACTGCCTCGCACCAATTGCAGATGGTGCCTCAGAAACAGTCCACTGTAATCCGCATTTGAGATCCAGTAGCAACATGTAAAGCTGCACTTCCACATAATCTGGTTACGGTAAATGCAACTACTTTCAACTCAGGACAGATGATGGTTTTGATATCAATTCGTTTGTCTTTAGGATTAGCCTCATCATTGCAGAACTCTAGTTGCAGGCTAGCAACGGACTGGCCACCTGGCCTAGCCCCAAATAGAGAAAGTAGTTCGCCTCTTTTAGACAAACCAGTCAGAAAGTATATGTCCTCCAGCTCGATTTCGAGCCGGTTTCCTCCAATCACAAAACATTAGTCCTGTACATCCCACTTGTTTACCAATCAAGTGAGTAGGTCTACCTGGGCTCTCATGCCCTGAATAGCCCAAAATTTAAGTAAACCGCATGCTCTCAAAACTTGTATTGTAGGTGGATGAATCATTGCAGCTTCATCCACCTCCTCGTGTTCACATTCCTGCCAGATAAGCATTGTAAATATCCTACAATGAACAAAATGAAAGATTAGAATCATTTTAAAAAGAAAATTTTGGGTAATTTGGAGAGAAAATGTGTTTTTATATTCTTCACGGCGCCTCCGCATTTTTTGTTCAGAGACAGTGTGTAGCTACGCACGGGCTCTGTACTAAAAGTGCGGGACCACGATATTTTTCTTTGTAAGAAAATGTCGGGGTCCGCAGGTTCCGTGTGTCTTACCTGCGGACCCCCGTGAGTGAAATTTTGAACCTATTTCTTCCCCAAAAATGAATTTTAAACCCTAAATTAAGGAAATGAACGGATGAAAAGAAAGCAAAAGAGAATGTGGCTTACCTGGAGCAGACGATTTTCGATTTGAACGGTCGGTTTGTCCGGAATATTCTCTGGAGTGTTTTTTGCCAAAAGCTCTCTAACTTTCACTCTGAACTCAAATGGTAAAAATGATTTTGGAAAACTCCTTTTTATAAGTTTTTTCGAATAAATGAAATTTAATTTTGTTTATTTTTCACTTTAAAGAGATGGTTTTTCAAAATATTTTTATTTTATTAAAAGCAGGTACGTTTAATTTTTTGAGTTTTTGTGCAGAATACCGGATTTTTCAGGTGAAATGGTCATTCTTGACAAAGAGTATAATTTTATCACTTTTTCGGGCTCTTAAAAATTTACGAAAAAGAGAAACCATGGAGTCCTCTTTTTAGCCCTTTTTAGACTCTCTAAAAATGAAAAGATTGCCAAGTACTTGACTATTCGAACTCATTAAAGGAAATGAACAGTCATCCCTTCAGTATAAGTTTACCCCTTTTCCGGACTGAAATGGAATATTTACGAAAAAGGTATACGTTGACTAATCATGGTCAATAGAGTTCTCTCCCACATTATTTTATCCTTTTTCGGGCCTGAGAGACTAAAATTACGAAAAAGTACACCATGGACTTTTCTTAAGTTTTTTCTTCTGACTCCCTAAAAATGAAAAACACTTAGTTTCTCCTATACTGGACTCGTTAAAATTTAACAGTAAAGGACCTGTCGATTACAAACAGGAACAGACCACTCCTTCTTAGGGTTCAATTTTAAACTAAGTTGGACTCATCTGAAGGATGAGCTTATAAACAAGCAAATGTTATCCTCCTCAAGCTTGTCAAAAATAAAGAGGTACTTGCCAGAAATGGTGGGGGAAAAAGAGAGAAAATTAATCCATTTGTTACACTTTGATTTAAAAGCAGTATACCACTCTTGAACACGACACTTTTTGTCACACTTCTACCTAGGTTGGGAAAATCCTTTGCCTATCAGTTAATCAAACCACATTGAAGGTCTTCAGCCGGTTTCTGGGTATTAGCTTAGGGAAATTGTTACCAAACCATCTGCAGTGTCGTTATGTGTTCAAGAGGATAGTCAAACAAACCATTCATCTACAAACATTTGTCTCCATTCGCGTTAACCATCCCTAAGTCAGTCCTTGCAAAAAATTTCTTCAAAACTTGATCTATGGTTTCGTGTCGTGAGCTTGCTTATGACGGATCACTTTCTATCGACGACAGCTCATCATCTAGGAAGTTGATATAGAATCCGTCAATACCTTGGAATCTGCATGCCTTGATGGCAGGTTTCTCGCCTTCGACGATAGGTTGCATTATTGACGTTCGATCGAACGATTCCGTGAAATGTTTGACTTCAGATCACTTATTCACATTTCATGGATTGTACTGAGTACTTTGAGAGCCATTGCCGTTATTGGTGGTTTCTCTCACACTTGTTAACAATTCAAATTATTGACCGGTAATCAAGTGGGTTCTACCATGTTTGACTTCGACACATTTAATCGCATGGATAGAATCGTACTAGTTCGGGAAGTAGAAATCAAGACCCTGGATCTAGTTTCCACCATCCAGGCTGCGAGGAGTTTTATTATTCATTATGCAGTAGACTATTCATTACAGATGGCTGTGTCCATGTTGTGTCTACACTATTGACGTAATATTAAAATAATTTCTGTATCAGAACAAGTTTAGTTAGTTTTTGATCTGAGTATGGGAATGCCTACCTTAGTGATGATATATATATATATATATGTTTTGCATTGAATGTTTTTGTAGGATTCCAACTCGGGTGTCCACAGGCTAATCCTTGAAATGATAAAGCACATCACTCTTCGAATTCTCTGAGACTTCGTACTTTAGGGGGCAATTTGTTACACGGAAATTTGTCACCATGATGTTTTAGTGTCTATATGAGTTCATCATTACTCATATATTACTCCCTTAGAAGTCTACAACATCAAAGTTCCTAAAATCAAGCCTTAAAATTGAGAGAAAAGCTCATAAAAGTCTTAAAAACACTTGTACTGCACTTTCTCTTAGCATTGCCTACGGTGCCGCACCTATTTGTTCTAAATCATGCGGAGCTAAACACACTTTTTCTTCATTAAAGGTGCAGACCCCTGTAAAAGGTAAAATGAAGGCGGAAAGTAACATTTAGAAGCCCAACAGTCAAATCTGGAAGCTTCTGGAAGCAATTATCCGGTCAAAGGTTCGCTTCTATCATGTACATTCATTCCTCCATTGTGGGAGCCCACCCCTTGGTTTATGGAGCTCAATCCATTCAAATGAGGATTCTATCCCCTCTTATGTGGAGCTGCAACCTCTTCTCTTTTCCTATAAATTGAAGCCATAGTGCAGTCTCAAAGGAGAGTTAGACTTTGAGAATTTTTAAGGAGAAATGCTGTAGAAACATAAACTCTCTTAACTGATCATTATGTGGGAATGATTACACACCCATGTGCATTTTAGCTGAGAGAGTGCAAGGCTTGTCAGAGTAGAGGAAACGTCTATTCTGGACCCCAGAAATACCTGTACAACATCAAGGCGGACACGGTTGTAAGGCTCTTTCTTCATCAAAGATAATACGAATGGATCCTATTTTCTTAATAAGTTCTTTAATTAAGTAGCTTGTTTATCATGTTTTATCAATGAGTTATTTAATTAATTAGCTTGTTTTTTGAATTCCTTGATCATCTTGATAGATATATGATTCGTGAATTAGTTTATACTGTGCAGGTGCTATTGATTTTTTCCATGTTTGTGATTGCAGATCTTTGAAGACGACTCTTTCAAGCAACTAGAAAGAATATCATTACAAATAGCGCTGGACTACAGGTAGGTCTTCAAAACCTCTATTGTAGCTAATTATGAATCGAATATTATCTAGAGAAAATAGTTTTTGTTTGTCTGTTTGTTGCTAGCTGTCCGTAGGACACGAGGGAGATTTGTCTTGTCAGCAAGAACGATTTATCCGTCCAACAAGAAGTCAGGGGACTGTGATTATTATAAGAAATATGAGACTAGAAGAGGAGGGAAGGGAGCGA